>CM038147.1:99199291-99799291 GCA_021437245.1 Aegilops speltoides
ATGAAGGCCAAAATCATCACATGGGAACACAAAAGCATGGCTAAATTACTAGATGATCTGTAAGACACCTAGGGTCATAATAATAACTCCAACATATATGTCGAGGAGCAATAGAGTACCTCAACTCAGCGAGTTAGTGTGATTAACTGGCCCAAAGGAACATCAAACCCGGAGGAAATGATTTTGCAAGTCGTCATCAGATTGTTTAGAAACACAGGATGACTCGGACAGACATAGCGGCTGTAAATGCTCAAAAGAGTTTTAGACATCCTACAAAAATGGTGGCATAGCCACTCATAACCTAATATCAAGGTTTTGAGATCAACGGTTAACATACGGAAATAGTAGGAACTGAACCAAGGCTTAAGTAACAAACAATTCTATAAGTCTGGGGATTAGTAACTGCGTCATCTGATAGATAGATGAAAAGGCCTAGTTCCTAAACCCGTAGAAAAGAGGGTTGACTCGGATCGAAGGCCATGAGGTATAAGGAGTAAAAAGAGCCTTACGTTCCATCCCACAATCAATTCCCCTACATATAACTAAAGCATTTCTAGACTCAACCGACCCGACTTGGCTTGGTAATCCTGAGGGAGTCAAGCTCGATACCAAAACTGTCGGGACCCGACTCAATGTCACATCGATCTAGCATGTAACACCTCATATCACTTTGCGGCCTCACATGCGGTATCCCCCGATTGTGTCGCCTTACCTTTGCAGGGACCGTTTGCGCCTTTTGGAACACGTATATGATAGTGTAAGCTAGCATCCATATGATAAGGGCCGGGCTGACATGGCTAGTCGTAAACCCAAAGTGGCACAGACTTACGAGGGGCGAGGCATCCATGACCCGACATCGAGCGTGTTCGGTCGTCGACCGAGTAAGTTAGGGCTGTAACCTTTGGGCTAGCAGGACTCCGATAAGCCAAGGACTCATGGCAGCTAACGAGGACTCGGTACTCATCGTGACATTTCCCGAAGAACGACACAAGGAAGCGAAGAAGGACACATCTTGGCCAGCCTAAGAGATTAGGGCGGTAGCAAGCTACCATGGCTCGGTGAAACACTAGGAGACATTTCGGTGAGAGGCTACTAAAGATAAACAACTAGATAGTCAGATCCCACACATACCAAACATTTCAATAACATACACACAATATGCTCGATATGTGCAAAATACAACATGGCATCACAACATGACTCTCTGACTCAATTATTTATTCATTAGGCTCCAGGAGGCGAGATATTACAAGCAGGGGTCTCACGACCCAACATTGAAACATACAAGTCAAGCACAAGCGAGCTTAACATGTCAATCTGAGACATCTACAAATGAAAAAGGCTTAGAAGCACTGTTGTCTACCGAATCTGCTGAGGGCACAAGATCGTGGCTGAGGTATCAAGCTAAGCGTCGAAGTCCACGAGGAACTACTAGCAGGCCTGAAGTCTCTCGCAAAAACATAAAATAGGCAAGCGTGAGTACAAATGTACCCGAGCAAGACTTACATCGGAACTAACTACATATGCATCATTATCAACAAGGGGATGGTGGAGTTTAACAGCAGACAAGCCAGCTTTGACTCGGTGGCTATCCTAAACTACATTGCAAGTAACTCTTTGGGGGTGGCGCTACAGTCCACATATTCACCATATCAATACACCACTATGGATCGCTCCCGTCTCCCTCTGAGAAGCGCCATCCATAGCACTCCACGCTTATCTTGTGTATTTAGAGTATCCACTTTCACTTGTCTATGAACTATGCAAGGGTCCAAGTTTCCATATCCGAGGAATCCGGCTATTGAATAGATAATGATAACCTGCGAGGTGTACTTCTTCACACGCTCTCGCCACTTATACATACACGTCATGTACCTCGGCAACCTTCAGCGGAAGCTTGGGCGAAGTCCCTGCCGGACCTACCTAACACTCAAGTCTCTCGTCGGGGTTTATCGCCTATTCGGGTTCCATCCGCAAGGAGATCCGGCGAGGGGTGTCGCTCACGGCCCCAAGCGATGTGAGCGGGTTCCCAAGCCCACCATCCGGGTGCCACTTGGTACCGTGCCACATGTGCCTAATCTGTCCCAAGCCCACATGCAGGTGCCACTTGGTAGACTACTAACACTACCTACAAACACCGAAACTAGTTGCAACTCACAGACGAGAGAACAAGGGTGATTAAGAAGCCGAGAGGGCACTTAAGCATTCAATGCGTGGTAGTAGCTGTTCATGGATCACAAACACAGAACTCAGTTCACGAGGGCCAATTTGCAATGAGACAACCCACCATGTACTCCTACATGGCCTCTCACCGCTACCTTTACCAAATCGTGTTCACACACTTAGCTCTCAACGATGGGACATGTATACACACCTCCGATTCATTCCCGATGAATCGGACACTGACTCAACTCTAAGCAATAGCAGGCATGATAAACAAGCATGAATGAGTAAGCACATCAGGGCTCAAACAACTCCTACTCATGCTAGTGGGTTTCATCTATTCTTTGTGGCAATGCCGAGGTCATCACGGAGGATAAAGGGGTTCAACTACATGGCGGAGTAACAGTTGAATCGTTGTTGTCCTAATGCGATAAAGGCGAAGCGGGGCGAGAGAGTGGGATTATCGGAATGAACAAGGGGTTTTGCTTGCAGCACTTAGAAGATAATATAGCTCTTCATCGGTGTCATCGATCCGTCGTCGATGCGTCGTCTCTTGAGAGGGACAAACAAACAGCAGAGAAGGAACACAATCAATGCAATGCAACAATATGATGCATGATCATGACATGGCAATATGATGGTGTTTTGAGCTAATGCAACTAGCAACAAGTTAAATGGAGTTGGTTTGAACCCTAGGTTCAAATTCAAACTCCACATGTGATGTTAAATGCCATTCATATGATTTGTGCTATACAGCAGCTATAAGTTGTTCTAACATGCATGAAAATGATACAGATGGATAGATTGGATTTTTCTGATCATTTTTGATATATAATTTATCTCATTTGGAGTTACGGTTGAATTTCTATGATTTTTACAAGTTTTAAATAATTTCTGGAATTTCTGAATTAACAAAAACACGGAAAAAAGCTTTATGACGTCGGCACTTCGTCGTCATCTGACCTCGAACAGGTCAACACGGTCAGCCACGGTCAAACGTGTACGTGGGTTCCGCATGTCGATGTGACAAGGCATGGCGAGGCTGACCAGTGGGGCGAGTCAGCCTTGGGCGGTCAAACGGCGGCTGGGCCTTGGAGTTAATCTAATCACAGTGGGGAACTAATCTGGTTAATTAAGGGCTGTGGGGCCCGTCGTAAAAGTGAGCTAGGGGTTAAGTGGTGGGGATTAGCGCCTAACTAGATAGCCACGTCGGCGGCTAACGCCGGCGGTAAGCAAGCGGCGTTAAATCGTTCGGCGATTCGGCCAAGAACAAGCTGGCAGGCTGGTCCCGTTGGGCAGCCATGATCGCGGCGCGTCCAAGAATTGGCTGTTTACGCAGCTAGGGTGGCGATAGCAGCGGCGAGGAGCTTCGGCAGCGGCTGCGAGCTTCGGGTGGTAGCGGCGGTAACCGATTACTGCAGAGCAATAGGTGAGGTTTTGGGGTCTGGCGTGGCGAAAGCGCAGTGGTGTGCTCGGTCGCGGCCGTGGTAACAGATGGCAGCGGCGGCGTGCTGAGCAGCGGCGATGAGCTCTCGGCTCCGGCAGCTAGCGCAGCTAGTGAAGCAGGAACAAGCTCTAGGAGTAGGGAAAAAGCGGCGAACTTCCATGGTCGAAGCGGGCTTCGGCGAGGCCGGGGAGGCGTCGGAGGCGCGAATCGATGGATGGCGATCGTCGGGCGGAAGGGCGATGGCGAGCTTCGATGGCGGCGATGGGCTGCTCGAGCTCGCGATCTTGGCGTGGAAGGCTCGGTCCGCGGAGTGCGACCGGGCTCGGTGGTGGAAGCGAGGTTGCGGAGAAGGGCGGTGGCGAGAGGTGGTGGCAGCGGCGCTCCGGGTCAATGCGAGAAGAAGCAGGAGAAAGCAGGGAAGGTCGAGGATTCGAGGTGTCGTGGCGCTCGGGGCCGTCTCCAGCAGCAAGCACCACAGGCGGGGAGGTGGCCTCGCGTGGAGGCGTGGCGTGTGGCAACCGCCTGTGAATCCTCTGGCGAGGAGGAAGGCTGACGAGGAGGAGGCCAATGGGGTGAGCCGCCAGGTGGGCTGGCAGGTGAGGCTGGTGGCAACATAGGTGAGCCATGAGTGGGTTTAGGTAAGTTTGTCTCTGTTTTATTTCTTACATTTTGTTTTTTTTTTTTTTACTTTGCCACTTTGTTTTCAAATTTAAACAAATTCAAAACATTGCCAAATATCCTCTGAATAATTTATGTTGCTAGAAGGACTTTTCCACAGCACATAAAATGTTTGAGGGTATTTGGAAATATATTCCATACAAGTTATGAATATAATTCCAAATGCAAATAAAATAATGATTTAAATTGATTGCCCAAAATATTCCTCAAAAATGCTCATTATTTTTGGTTTGGTGCAAAAAACCTTTGCCAAATATAAACAACATTATTTAAGGCCATTTGGAAACAGAATGCAATTCGAGGGTTCTTTTGCCCTGCTTTTTAATTAAAGTTTTGAGGCTTCAACAATCCTCAATTCATGTTTCAGAAATTTAAATATGATGCTGGATGAAGATGCAACTATTTACAAACAATATTCTAGGGCTGTGACAGCTTCTTTTCTGAAGCTTAAATTATAAGGGTTTATATCCGGCACGTGTGTCAAGCTTCCACATGTACCTTTTGCTCACCATTATATGCATCGATATGACTTAAGTTTTGGCCAAGCTGGGTTGCTGGCTCACGTGCTTACCCCTCGTTCCCGATTGTTCGGCTAGGAGGTAAAGGAGCACCTCTCGATTATTATTGCGGGTTGACGGATGTGTACCTTAAATGGGTGAAGCAGAAAGCTAAGCGTTCTTAAGGGAATATTGATTCGGTGACCTAAGGATGATTGTTGCCTACTCATTTATTAGCCCCGGATGTTTTCTCTGCTTTTTGGCAGTCCGGACATGCACTTTAGGGCATGCCTCGAGAAAGAACCCTTACTTGAACTATTCTCACTGGAAGATGTTTCTTACTAACCATGTAATATAACATAACTAGTTGGGAACTTGCGATAAAGCACTAATGACCCCTTGGTCTCCATGCATACCACGGTTGTTTCTTAACCAAAAGCGGTATTCGGATACACTCCGGACTTTAGGGTCGAGGTTGAGGCGAAAAGGTCGGCAAAGACAAATGATCTACAATCCGGCTAGAAGGCATTTCACATGTCATTTAAAGGAAAACATACATTGTCAAATTCTTGATTGTATTCCTCCTCAATCCCGTCTAACGGGCTGTCTAACTACAGTCCGTTGGGAAAATTTAGCAGCCAACTCTACTTGGCTGTATACTAAGCTCCTGAGGATCTCCTTCCCGTCAGGCCCCACCGGTCCAACTTGGCCATGTGGTTGGGATCCGCCTTCTTGTAACACGTCTTCACCATGGCCCAAGCCTCCACAGCACCTTGATGACAAGCGAAATCTTCCTAAGCAGGCGCTGCGTACTCCACAAAGCTTCTCCATAAGCTCCCAAGGCCCTCGGGTAGGGAGAGGGGCCATAAAAACCTGGCGGCGCCGTTCATCGCTGCCGAACTTCGTTCGGCAGTTGGAACAACTTCGGGAAGTTGATCACCCGTTAATCTGGGCATCTCCTCTTGAGGCGACTTTGAGTATACCTACAAGACATACTATGTCAATTTACTTCCTCGCCCGAACTCCTCTTTTCGGAGAGTTCGCTCAAGCACTACTATAAATGCAGCGACAAAGCCGCTGGTTCTCCTTAATGGAGCTGGACAGCCCGACTGGCGCCTTTAGCTCTTCTCAAGAGCTGGGCGTTGGCATCTTGGAGCTGGCTCCTTTCTTGCTGCACCCTATTCAGCACTCTCTCTTGACCTTTAGGCATGTGATAGTCCTGCTGTCCGGATCTGTCCAGGTGCTTTCTAATATCACTATTAGACTTGCGCTTGCGCCGCACCTGCAGTATATATTTATTAAAATGTGTTTACGGGAGGGGTCTGCGTCTCCTCTGCGGCGTGCAAATCTTGACCTCAAGTTGGGCCTTGCATTCTTGCAGCTCACAGGCAGGTGGGCATTCTTCTCGGTAGAGCCTACGTTTCAAATGATCCTTAAATCAGTTAACCTAACTACTTTAAGTCTCGAGGGGCTCTTGGTATATATAACCATTAAATTCCCTTACCTGTATGTCTTTCACATCTTTGCTCAAGTAGCTCTGGTAAAACCATCTTGGCGGCTGCAGAGTGCGTCCCCTGTGTTGGGCGTCCAATGCCTCGGGGGAAAGCACGCTTCCACTGGCTCTATCGTGGCGCCTATGTTTCATAAGCGCTCTCCACCTCAAATTTGGTGGCCCGGACCAGTCTGTTGGTGTCCTCCGTTGGAGAAGGATCCGGCCTGCGCCTCACGTTTGCCTCCCCCTCCAGGCCGGGCGCTGGAGCCTGGCCGGTGTAGGTTGGATCGGTAACTTCCGCGCCCGCAGTCCGGCGAGCGCTTTTTCTCCTACAAGATCATGAGCACTCGGGCGGCTTCCTAGAGCGTTGCTCTGAAAATTCAAAAAGCGAGCTATACCTTTGCTGCGGCGGCGTTTCCGTCCGCTTACAGCATCCTTTTCGCTGTTGATCGGGTGGCCTCTGCGGTCGACCGCCCGGCTCGCTTCTGCGTAAAGGCACTTCCTGTAACATACCATCATTCACGAAGGTTAGAAAAGGGAAGGGACGAGATAATGGTGTTCGGACCTCGGTCGCGGTCACCTGCGAAGCCGGATACAGCCCGGGGTAGTCCGCCATAATGGCAACCAGAGCATTGTCCATGCTGAGCTGGTGAAATACCCCGTCGATCAGCTCCACCTCGATGTCGAATCCTCTTGGGAGGCGGATCTAGGGATCTTTCCGGATCCTCGGGTTGCGGGCGGGACTTACCATGTCTGCGGTCGGCATAGATCTGCGCCGAAGACATAATATGAAGCCTAAACTTGAAAGCATGGGTTGAGCCCTTAAAGGTGTTAAACTTACCCATCCTCTAGGGTTGTTCATGGAAAACCCATTTAAGGGGTTAGATTCGAAGAAGTCCTCCTTCTCCCCTTATGCAGACGGACAAGATCTTCACTAGGTCCTCGATCGAATCCGGCCCTTCTTGGCCATGGCCAGGTAGCATCGTCTTCCCGTTGAAATCCCACATAGGGTGGCCTCTATATTGCAATGGCTGTACCCCCGCATGATGCATGTCACCATGACTCGATCATGGTCGACCCAGTGGGCGGCAATCTTATTGGCCCATTAAGTAATGGGCGCTCTTGTCTTCCCCAATTGGGGGCTCTCGTGGGCGCCAGCTTAGGTGTTTCTTGAGGGAGCAGCACTAAACTCAGGGAGGCAATCTGGTGGAGTCGGCCCGGCGGGCGTCTCCTATATAAAACCACTCTGAAGGCCAATCTTCGGAGGCCTTCTTGGGAGTGCGGATGGGTATCTGGTCTCGGCGATGCACCATATTTGGCGCCCGCCCACTTGATATATGGATCCCTCATGAGAGCGAGAGTGCGAGGAAGAACAGCCTCTTCCACAATGCGAAATGGGGCTCAATGCCCAGAATAGCTACTTAAAGAGCTCGTAACCCAGCGATATCACGGACGGAGGCGGGTGTGGTGGTGGTGGAGTCCGTAGAACTCCGGGAGCCCATGGAGGAGCGGATGTCGGGAATCCGAGTCCCTTATCGAGATAGGGGCGAAGCATACCTCTCCTTATTGGGGCTCGGGTAGCCTCCGCTTGCCACCCACCTTGATAAGTAACCAGCCGGCTCGAACCGGGATCATGAAAGCGGAGGAGATATCCCCCGCTTGGAGCTTTACTAGCTCATTTGTTGAACGAGCACCTCCTCCAATCCTGGCGGTGGGCTGGGGCCTTGAAAGAAGAGCCGTGTCGGCGATCCATGATGGAATGGATTCTTAGGTCAAAGCGCTCCGGTGAAATATTCAGCGGGAGGAAAGGCGGTGTGGTTTGGATCTGGATTCTTGCCTCTTTTGTAGGCGGACGACTACGCACAACTAGGGGTGAACCGTAAAGGCACCACGACTTTTCGCATTCATCGATGCGTGGAAAGGAGCCATTATTTGGCGTAAAGCCGAGGAACACGATATTCAAGGCGAAGCGGACGATTCGGCGGATACATAAATTTGAAGGAGAACCGCCTTACAGCGCCGAAGACTATAATCACATTGGACTAATACGTCATTGAAGCCTGGTTAAAGAGACTCTTGAGGAGTCTGGACTAGGGGTGTCGGGACAGCGGACTATCATCGTCGCGGACTCCAAGACTACGAATACAAGATTGAAGACTCCGTCCGTGTCCGGATGGGACTTTCCTTGGCGTGGAAGGCAAGGTTGGCAATACGGATATGTAGATCTCCTACCATTGTAACCGACTCTGTGTAACCCTAGCCTCCTCCGGTGTCTATATAAACCGGAGGGCTTTAGTCCGTAGGACAACATACATTACAACAATCATACCATAGGCTAGCTTCTAGGGTTTATCCTCCTTGATCTCGTGGTAGATCAACTCTTGTACTACCCATATCATCAATATTAATCAAGCAGGACGTAGGGTTTTACCTCCATCGAGAGGGCCCGAACCTGGGTAAAACATTGTGTCCCTCGTCTCCTATTACCATCCGCCTAGGCGCCGCAGTTAAGGACCCCCTACCGAGATCCGCCGGTTTGACACCGACACCCTTCCTATTGGCGGGAGGCGTTGATGGCCAGCTGGACTGATAGAGTTGCGAACTAAGCGGCGGCTGGATGTTGCGGATCTGGAACATCGCGTTGGTCGATAAGCGACTTGGCGAGTCACAAGGTGGGTGGTTTCTCGCGATCACTGGTAAGGGAGCTGATGCCCATTCCTTACAACATGTATGCTTGATGCGGATGGTGTCGCTGCTATGGAAAACCTTGGCGAGAGCTTGCTCGAGCCGAACAAGCAAGAAAAAGTGATCTCGGCTACCTCGAAGGCAGCGGAGGAGCTAAAAGCGAAAAAGGCTGCTCCTTTGCCCGAAGCGAGGAGGAGATGGCGGAATGGCCGTGAAACTAAAAGATGCTACCGACCGCTATGAGGTTCTTGAAAGAGAATGCCAAGCGAACAGAGGACTGAAGAGGCCACCGCGAAGCCAAGGATGCCGTTACGCAATGAGGGCTATAAAGGAGGAGCTGCATCGGGCGGAGACATTGCGGTGGAAAGCCCTTCCTTTCTTGTGAGGAAGTTCCTGAATCGAGTATGATCGGTTGGGCCGGTTGTGGGTGCGGAGGATCCTTATCTGGATGGCGGCGAGTCACGGTGGGCCAGCGATGCGTGCACTTCCGGAGCCAAAAGGATCACGCGAGATGGAAGAACTTTTTGGTCCCAATTCCACAGTCCGGGCGTCCACTTCCGTTGACCGATCGGTTGGTGAGTGGGCTGAGCTGAATAGATTGTCGGATTTGCCATGCGGATGTGGTGGCTCATCGTGGCGGATAGGCCCAAGCGAAAAGTTATTTTGGCTTATTGCAGCAATTCCTTGGGGCGATTACATATCAAAAGCGATAAGTGGTCGGCCTGCATAGAGGTGCACGGATGGCTCGCCCGTGTTAAGACATCTTGGCGAGATGGATGACACCGATGTTGCATCCGGGGTTCGGACAAGAGCGGTTACCCGCCGAGCACTATTTTGGGGAAGTCTGCGAGCGCTCGTTTAATAAAGTCGCGATGCTCGAAAAATGTTATGTTCAAATGATATGTATGATTTGTGAAACCATATTTATAATGTACCGCTTTTTATACTTGTGCGTTCAAGTATTGAAATATCTCTGTGCAGCCGTTAATGTATATGTATGTATAACTTTGAAAGATGGCAGTCTTGACTTACCCCCACGCACATAGTGCGGGGTGTTCTAAAAGCGCATTTTCACATAATCAACGTCTTGGTCTGTGAAGGAGGTGGTAGCGTAGCAAACTAATAACGGACTATAATGCTTTATCACTTTCACTTAGCCATAGGACTTGAGGGTGGGGCTACGATATAGCCCCTAAGGGCACCAGCGCTCTCGAATCGAGAACGCGTATGTACTGACCGAAAGCAGTCCTTCGTCCAGCGAGAATTCTAGACATTCGGTAGTCAATCAGTGGTTGACCAGTCTCTCGCTATATCATGCGGTCGGTTTTCGGGTTTCTCTCTTGAGGTGCTTTCGCCCGGGCGAGCGGGGCTGTCGCGATGTAGTTCTCCTGGTGCAGCGTTAGCGGTGATGCTGAGCGTAAGGCAGCAAAACACGGGGCAGGAAAACCCAACATTTGACCAAAGACATGATTGGGCTGATGCATATAAGGCCCTAACTTCGAGGCGCGAACACTCCCTCGGTATTGGTCTTTATGATGGCCAGGCGAGAACAATGCCCTAAGCCCCTAGTGTCAGTGCAGGCGAGAACTTTTGCGGCCGATGCCAAGCGCCGCCTCCTCCTCGGTTATGGTAAGAAACCGGGGTGTGTATCAACAAGAGACAGTAAGAAAGGTTTATGCAGGGTCTTAATCTGAAAAGAATCCTTGCGACGGGTCCCTACTGCACATCTGCGCCTGTGTCTCCGTTGTGCTGTATCCTGGACGGGTGTAGCATGCTGTTCATCTGTAAAAGAGAAGAGCTTAGTTTGGAGACATATCGTGCAAAAAATGTGTTTAAAACAGAGTATGATTTTTTTACAATGAATAAAGTTGAGCTTTATTGGCTCTCATTGTTAAATCTTGCAGCCCTTGTAAAGGGTATGCGGCTAGGAAGCCCTAGTTTATTTATGCGGACTCGCCTAGCCGTGTCCGGGGTCTTGAATGACCTTTTAATGAGATGATGCCGCGTGGACCGGGCATTTTAAGTGTAAGAGACGCGTAATGCGGTATTGCGTTAAAGCGGGTGAAAGCTTCGCGTCCCAATAGTGCTTGATGGCTACTTTTAAATGGGGCGATATGGAAGATTAGGTTTTTGCGACGGAAGTTGTCGGATGAACCGAACACGACTTCTAGTAGTAAGGAGCCCATGCAATTGGCGTAAGGGCCTGGCGTCACTCCTTTAAAGGAAGTGCTGCTATGGCGAATTTTGGTAGGGTCTATCCCCATTCTGCGGATTGTGTCCGGATATAGCAGGTTTAAATCGCTGCCTCCATCCATTAGGACTTGTGTAAATTGTAGTCCGTCGATTATGGGCTTCAATATAAGAGCACTCTCTCCTGCGTTTTGAGTACTTCTAGAGTAATCCTGATGGTCGAAAGTAATTGGTTTTGACATCCAATTTCGGGACTCCGCTGGGGTGGACCGTACGGTGCGTATTTTAGTAGGTGCCGCACTATTTTTCCTTGCTATCACTTGAAGTGAGTTCACTGATTTGACTTCTTGTGGGAAAGTCTTCTGTTTTCCGGTGCTCTGCTTGTGGGTTCGTCATCGTCTTAAGCTTGGTGTGTCGAGCCCTTGTGTTCAGCGTTAAGTCGGCGGACTGTGAAGACCCAACAATCTCTGTGGGTATGGTTTGCGTTTCCACAGAGTCTTGTGGATTTGGCATATCCTATCCAAGATTTTGTTTAGGTTGGTAGCTCATCCTTGTTGTCCTTAAGATGCGGTGTTTTGTTATTTGGCGAGAGCTTTTGAACCGGCGTTGACCGCCCGTGCTATTGGACCATTTTCCTTATTCGGCGCTGGTCTTTTCTGCGTCGTGATTTCATTCCATCCCTGACCTCGGATGTACTCGGGTCGCTTGGTGCTGCATCTTGCTAGCCAGCTATCTTCCCCAGCCTAACAGCGGGTCATGAGAACTTGTTAAGCGGCCATTGTTCTTGGTTTTTCCTGGCGAGGTGTCTGGCGAGCCATTCGTCTCAGACGTTATGCTTAAAGGCTGCTAAGGCCTCGGCGTCCGCCTGATCGACTATTTTGTTCTTTTTGGTGAGGAACCTGTTCCGAATTTGCGTCTTGACTCTCGGACTGTTGAGTTATGTGACTTATAAATGCGCATCTGGAGGCGGACATAAGTCCTGAAATTTGCTCGGCAGCATCCTCGAGCTCTTCCCAACTTCCATTGGTATTTTCTGGGAGGCTTTTGAGCCAATGCCGAGTTGGCCCTTTGAGCTTGAGGGGTAGGTATTTTATGGCATGGAGATCGTCTCCTCTAGCCATATGTATGTGTAGGATGTAATCCTCAATCCAGACTCCGGGGTCTGTTGTTCCGTCGTATGCCTCTATGTTTACAGGCTTGAATGCCGCTGGAAATTCATGATCCAGTACCTTATCGGTGAAACATAGTGGGTGTGCGGCGCCCCTGTATTTAGGTGTGCCGTAATATTCAAATGCTCTGCGTGTTGTGTTGCTTCCTGGAGTCTTTTTTCTTGTCCCATAGATGGACCTAACCGGGCCATCCTTTTTGCGAGGATCCTTATGTGGATCGTGTGCCGGTTTGTGTCTTGGCGCCGCTTGCCTCTCTTAGCTTTGTCATCTGTGCGTCTATCCGGCGGTGGCTGCTTCTTTTTGTGTGGGAGCTCTCGGCCTCCTCGTCGAATTGAGCAACAACTTGCGCTTTGGGTAGCTCTTTGCTTGGTGACTATTGCCGTGTTATCTGCGGTTTTGAGTACTTTGCTCCATCTCATTACGAGTCGTCTTCCGCTGTTTTGAGCTTCATACCTTACCTTCTTCAAACTTCTTGCGTGGCGGCGAGCCTTTTGTGAAGGTTCTTATGCTCGGTGGCGTGTCCGGTGTGAGATAAATCTGGACTGTTGTTTTCGCCGGTGATGGGTTGCTCGTCCAACTCATCCTGTTCGGATGGTTGCTTGGTAGTATGTTTGTCGTCCACCGGTTCGCCATGCTCTACAGCTGGGTCGGTATGGGTCCTGTTGTTATCGAGGTGGGACTTCGGGTGGCATTTGCGTCGTCGTTTTGGTTGTTTTTCGAGGGAATTATCCTTCGCCGCGTCCCGTTGTTCCTCGTTATCGCTTCCTTTTGGTGTATCCACCATGTATCGTTGTATGTGAGGTGGCCTTCGATTGCCCATAGGCGCTGGTTCTTGGTAAATCTCCGGCATCGTCGTCCATACCGTCGATGTCTTGAATCGTAGTCTAACATGTCGGTTAGATAAATCGACGGTGGCTACAAAGTGGGTGGTGGGTGGGCTTTGAATTTCTTAAGTAAATCTGCATCCCAATCATCGACGCGATTCGGCGAGGGCTCTCGATAACGAGAGATACTTTAGCGAATTCGAGGATGTCGCCGAAAGGTGAGTGTTGAAAGATGTCGCGGCGGTGAACTCCATGATCAGCATGTCGGATTCGATTGGAGGCGCGGGAGGTTAGTCCGGCGAGAGTCGGCACCTCGAGTCCAAGCCTCACAAGGGACAGGTCGGTATTTGGCTCCATCGTCGTGGATGTAGCAGCCCCCGAGGCGGTGTCTAGCCACCTGTCCTCGATCTGCGCAGCCGGCTCCGAATTGAGGATTGGAGCGGACTCGTGTGCGGCCTCTAGGGCACTGTCCGGCAGCAGAGCTAAGTCATGCCCATCGTGACAATGCGGCGCGCTCGGCTGTGGCTCAAACCATCGAAGATCAAGTCTCCGGATGTCAACCGTGAAGTTCAGACTTCCGTCTGACGATGGCGGGCGTATCTTTCAACCTGCTCCGGATGGCCAAGAGAATTAGCCCGCGATGCAAAAGCCGCGAATCTGAAGATCTGTCCGGGAAAAGTCTCACCTGGACGCGTCGTTGTTGATGATCGAAGGAGCCATCGGGCCTATATGCCCGCGGCAAAGAGGAACTCTCGATTAAAGCACCAATGTCGGTGTCAAAACCGGCGGATCTCGGGTAGGGGTCCTGAAGCTGTGTGTCAAGGCGGATGGTAACAGGAGACAAAGGGACACAATGTTTTTACCCGGTTGGGCCCTCTCGATGGAGGTAAACCCTACTCTGCTTGATTGATATTGATGATATGGGTAGTGCAAGTGCATCTACCACGAGATCAAGGAGGCTAAACCCTAGAAGCTAGCCTATGGTATGATTGTTGTTGTGTCCTCTGGACTAAAACCCTCCGGTTTATATAGACACGGAGAGGGCAAGGGTTACACAGTCGGTTACAATGGTAGGAGATCTACATATCCGTATCGCCAAGCTTGCCTTCCGCCAAGGAAAGTCCCATACGAACACGGAATGAAGTCTTCAATCTTGTATCTTCATAGTCTTGGAGTCAGGCCGATGATGATAGTTAGGCTATTCGGACACCCCTAGTCCGAGGACTCCCTCGGGGATCCCATCACGGTGGCCATCTTCATCATCCGGCGCTATCCATGGCGAGAGGAGTAGTTCACCCTCGGGGCTGAGGGTATGTACCCGATAGCTATGTGTTTGATCTCTCTATCTTGTGTTCTTGAGGTGATCTGATCTTGATGTATCGAGCTTTGCTATTAGTTGGATCTTATGATGTTTCTCCCCTCTACTCTCTTGTGATGAATTGAGTTTCCCCTTTGAAGTTATCTTATCGAATTGAGTCTTTTATGAGAACACTTGATGTATGTCTTGCCTTGATTATCTTTGGTGACAATGGGATATCATGTGCCATGAGGGAGTCCTGGACTATGGGGTGTCCGGACAGCCGGACTATCATCTTCCGCCGGACTCCAAGACTACGAAGATACAAGATTGAAGACTCCGTCACGTGTCCGGATGGGACTTTCCTTGGCGTGGAAGGCAAGCTTGGCGTCTGGATATGTAGATCTCCTACCATTGTAACCGACTACTGTGTAACCCTAGCCTTCTCCGGTGTCTATATAAGCGGAGGGCTTTAATCCGTAGAGACACAACATACATTACAACAATCATACCATATGCTAGCTTTGGGTTTAGCCTCCTTGATCTCGTGGTAGATCCACTCTTGTACTACCCATATCATCAATATTAATCAAGCGGGGCGTGAAGTTTTACCTCCATCGAGAGGGCCCGAACACAGGTAAAACATCATGTCCCTTGTCTCTGTTACCATCCGCCTAGGCGCTTGCGATTCGGGACCCCCTACCGAGATCCGCCGGTTTGACACCGACATTGGTGCTTTCATTGAGAGTTCCTCTATGTTGTCACCCGATAGGCTCGATGGCATCTTCAACCAACGACGCTGTCGGGGTGAGACTTTTCTCCCGGACAGATCTTAAGTATTCGGCTTCGCCTTTGCTGGGCTAATTCACTTGGCCATCTGGAGCAGATCGGCTACACCCCTAGCCATCGAGTCAGATTCGGAAGCCTAAACTTCATGGCCAACACCATGCGGGGACTTGATCTTGACGGGCTTGAGCCTGACCAAAGCGCACCGCCTTTATTCGATGGGCATGATCTAGCTCTGCGCCGAGCAGTGCCTTGGTAGCGCACAAGCATCCGCTCCGGCCCTTAGTCGAGCCGTCGCCCGGTCGAGGCTGGTGGTTGGACACCACCTCGAGGCTGCAACTTCTGGCGATGGAACCGAACACTAGCCTTGTCCCTGAAACTTCGTGACTCAGAGGTGCGGACTCCGGACCTCCGCGCCCTGTGTCGAATCTGATTGGGCGCGGTTATGGAATTCACCACGCGGACATCTTCAACACTTCGCCCTTTGGCGACATCCTAAATCGTTAAAACACCTCTAAGCTATCCGGAGAGGCCCGGCCGGACTACGGCCAGGACGGTTGGGATTTGGGAGACGAAGAAATTCAACGCCCACCCACCACCCACTTTGTAGCCACTGTCGACGATCTAACCGACATGCTAGATTACGACTCCGAAGACATCGACGGCATGGACGACGATGCCGGAGATGAACAAGAACCAGCGCCTATAGGGCCCGTGAAGACCACCTCGTCATACGACGTATGCATGGTGGATACCCCAAAAGGAAGTGACAACGAGGACCAACGGGGCGCGGCAGAAGATAATCCCGTCGACAAACAACCAAAACGGCAACGCAGAAGCCGCCCTAAGTCCCGCCTCGGCAACAACAGCTCTCTTAATGACCCAGCAATACAGCAGGGCAAACCAGTGGATGACGACAAGAAACCGTCCGAACAAGACGAGTCAGATAATCAGTCCAGGCCCGGCGAAAAAAATAGTCCGGACGACCTCCGCCCGGACACACGCGCGGAGAATAAAACCCGGAAAAAGACTCGCCATACGCAAGAAGCTTGAAGAAAGAAAAAGCGGAAGCTCAAAACAGCGGAAGATACACTCGAGAAATGAGGTGGAAAAGTGCTCAAAACCGCGGACAAATCGGCAATGGCCATCAATCAAGAAAGCTACCCAAAGCGCAAGCTACTGCCAGAATTTGATGAGGAGGCCATAGAGCCCCCACAGTCGAAAAACAAAGAGGCCGCTTGGTTGGATAGACGACCAGATGATAGGCCAAAATCTGAAAGCGGCGCCGCATATAAACCGACTAATGACCCTGGAAGGACAGATGGCCCAACCAGGTCCATTTGCGGGCCAAAGAAGAGGGCCCCAGGAAGCAATACAACCGCCAAGTGTCAGAAGACAGCGGTACACGAAATCTGGTAGCGCACACCCACTATGTTTCACCGGCGAGGTCTTTGGATCATGAATTCAGCAGATTTAAACACATAAACATAGAGGCCTATGGCGGAACAACAGACCACAGATGCGGATAGAAGATTATATACTACACATACACATGGCTAGAGGAGGCGATCTCCGCCATAAAATACCTACCCCTCAAGCTCAAAGGGCCAGCCGTCATTGGCTCAAAGCCTCCCGAAAACACTGTTGGAAGTTGGGAAGTGCTGGGGGAGCGTTTAGAGCAAATTTTCAAGGAACTTATATCCGCCCTCCGGATGCGGATGATCTAAGTCGTATAACTCAACAGCCGGAGAGTCGGTAGCATAAGTGCAGGAACAGGTTCCTCACTAAAAAGAACCAAATAGTCGATTGTCGGGACGCGAAGCCTTAGCAGCTTTTAAACACAGCGTCCGAGATGAATGGCTCGCGGAACACCTCGGCCAGAGAAGCGAAGACAATGTCGCGCTAACAAGCCTCATGACCGCTTTTGTGCGGGAGAGGATAACTAGCTAGCAAGATGTAGCACCAGCGACCCAAGTACATTCGAGATCGAGATGGAAGCGGAAAATCACGGTAGCGAGAAAAAGCAGCGCGCGGAATAAAGAAAAAGCCAAAACCAGCGATCATCGCCGGATTCAAAAGCTCATGAAACAACAAAACACCGCCTCTTAAGGATAACAGACGATGAGCTATCCAACAAACAAGATTTTGGGTCGGATATGTCAAATCCACAGTACCCCCGGAAGGCCTGCAAACCACACCCACCGAGATTGTTGGGTTTTCAAATAGTCCGGCCGACTAAACGCCGAACACAAGGGGCTCGACGCGTCAAGCGAAGATGATAAACCCCACCAGCAAAGCACCGGAAAACAAAAGAATTTCCCACAAGAGGTCAAAGTAGTAAATTCACTCCATGTGATAATAAGGAAAAACAGTGCGGCACCCGTTAAAATGGGTCTCGCACGGTCCAACCCAGCGGAACATAGAGATTGGACATCAAAACCAATCACTTCGACCACTGGATTATTCGAAGCATTGAAATGCAGGATGGACTGCCCGATATTGGATCCTATAATCGACGGACTACAATTTACACAAGTCACGATGGATGGAGGCGATGACTTAAACTGCTGTATCCAAACACAATCCGCAAGTTGGGGATAGACCTTACTAAAATTCAACACAGCCGCACTTCCTTTAAAGGAGTGCGCCAGGCCTCTCGCCAAGTGCATAGGCTCCCTATTACTAGAAGTTGTGTTGGATCACGAACAACTTTCGACGCGAAAAACTAATCTTTCATATCGTCCCATTTAAAGTAGCTATCAAGCACTCTTGGGACGAGAAGCTTTAATCGCTTTAGCGCCATACCACATTCACGTCTCTTACACTTAAGATGCCCGGTCCGTGGCATTATTTCAATCTTGGTCATTTAAAGACCCGGACACGGTTAAACGAGTCCGGCATAAATAAGCTAGGGCCTCCCTAGCCGCACATCCCTTCACAAGGGGCTGCGCGCACAAGCAACAGCGAGCTCACACAGACTTCGCTTTACTTATTTATATTTCTTCCTTCGTATATATATTTTTACACGAGTTTCTTTCAAACTAAGTTCCTCTCTTTTCTGAGATGAACAACATGCACACCGTCGGGATAACGGCTACGCGGAACCTGGCCTGAGCGTGCGGTAGGGACCCGTCGCGAGATTCTTTTGATTAAGACCTCGTAAACCTTTTTCTGTCTCTTGTTGTTATAATCCTTGGTTTCTCATTATAACCAAAGCGGAGCTGACGTTTTAGCATCGGCGCGTCAGAGGACCATGCCCGTACATGGACACTAGGGGCTTAGGGCATTGTTTTGCCCATTATTACAAAGACCAAACACCTTAGGGAGTGTTCGGCATCTCCAGTTAGGCCTTATATGCATCAGCTCTGAATCATATCTTTGGTCAAATGTTGGGTTTGCCGGCTCTTGTGTTTTGCTGCCTTCGTTCCGTATCATCCGGCTAACGGCACCGGAGAACTACTGCGATTGTGCCCCGATTAATTGGGCGAGCACCTCTGTGAAAGCCAGCGGTTCGTCATGATCTGCGAGAGACTGGTCGACCACTCGATCGACTACGGAATGTTTAGAATTCCCGCTTTGGAAGGACCATTTCGGTCGGGCACACGCGCCCAATTCGGAGAAGCGGTGCCCCAAGGGGCTATATCGTAGCCCCACCCTCGAACTCAGCAGCTAAGTGAAAGTGATAAAGCATCATAGTCCGGATTGCCTCGTTTGCTCGCTACCACCTCCTTAACAGGGACCGAGGCGTCCGGATTAAGTGTGGCAGCTACTTTTTATAACACCGCACCTTTAGCGTGAGGCTGAAGCGAAGACTGCAATCTTCGGGTTATACAAGCGTATACATAAACGGCCGCATAGGAGATATTTTAATACTTGGAACGCACAAGTATAAAAAGCGGTTACAACATAATTGTTTTACAAGATAAAACGTTCATTTGAACATGACATTTTTTAGCACTGCGACTCTATTACACGAGTGCCACGCATAACTTCCCCAAAATAGTGCTCGGCGGGTAACCGGCTTTCCTCCGAACCCTGTGCTGCAATAGCGGTGGCATCCATCTCTGTCCAATGTGTCTTCACACGGGCAAGGGCCATCCGCGCACCTTCTATGCAGGCCGACCGCTTCATCTCCTTGATATGCGGCACGCTCAAGAAATTGCTGCAATAAGCGAAATAGCTCGTCGCCTTGGGCCTCTCGGCGGACATGAGCCACGATATCGGTCATGGCAAGTCCGGACAATCTGTTTAGCTCAGCCCATTCGCCAACTGATCGGTCAGCGGAAGTGAGCGATCCGTACTATGGAATTGAGACCAAAATAGCTCTTCCGTCTTGTGATCATACGGCTCCGGAAGTGCTGGCGGCATCAACCGCACTTGCCGCTAAGTCCATATATGGATCCTCCGGACCCCACAGCTGGCCAAGTTGGGCATACTTTGAATCCGTAAACCGGCGGCGCAGCGAGAAAAGGCCGCGCCACAATATCTCGACTGGCGCAGCTCCTCCTTCATAGCCCGCATTGTAGAACGGACATCCTTGGCCTCGGCGGTGGCCTTCCCCAGGTCTTCCCGCTCCGACATGCGCTCCTTTTCAAGAGCCTCGTTGCGGTCGTGTTGGGGATATTACCACTAGGTGTAAACCGGCCAAGCTTGGGCCGGGTTAGCTCCGTTAGTGGTGTAATCATGGAAAGGCCCAAGGCCTGTAGTTGGTTTAGGACTTGTAGCCGTAAACCGGCCTGATGTATGACTTGTATTGTAAGTTAGGAATAGAGAGATACCAACCGGGATACGAGTATGAACCGGTTGGGACTCTGCGAACCGACGGGCGTCACCCGTGTATATAAGGGGCGACCGGCGGCGTTCAGGACGGAACAACCACAACTCGAGCCTAAGCGAAGCTTGTTTGCTCCTAGCCATCGAGACTACATCAATTCCATCACAACTAGGCGTAGGCTTTTACCTTCATCGAAGGGGCGAACTAGTATAAATCCTTGTGTCTTTGCGTCCGCTCTAACCCTGCAAGTAAACCCGTAGCGATGGCTCCACGACTAAGTCCTTACGCTAGGACATCTGCCGTGACAAATCCACGGCGGTTGGCGCCCACCGTGGGGCTATCGCCGCGATGGTTTGGCGATCTTGGAGGGCAAGCTCAAAGGACTCGAAGGCTACGTCGTGGGCGGATGACCAAGAGTCGTCGCGGCCGGATCTACATCGATGATGCTGGATGGGGTCCCGAGGACGATTCAATCGAGTATGGATATCGGGTCTGCTTCGGCGGCATACACGTTTTCATCGGCAAGATCGGAGGGCCTGGGCCTGAGCCGGACATCTGCACCGACCTCATCGAGGCGGCTCAGCGCGCGCGACCTGCCCAGGCTAAACCGGCCGTGAGGCATGTCTTCGTTGGAGTCACCCATGGAGGGGAGTATGATGCCGGTTCAGAACACGGTAGCCAGACCGTCGTTTATTCCGGAGATGAATCTTCAACAGGAGAATCCGAGTCATTATACCAGTTGCAGGATGATATGATCAGGGGCTGTTCCGACGGCGACAGTATTCCGGACCCCCCAAGCCAGCTAAACCGGGTCGGAGTGTTCATGGCCGGTACGCAAGCAGCGAACCTCTCAACCACAGCAGCAATGCTCTCCGGTTCAGCGGCGGCGGCGGGGCGGGAGGCCGGTCGACCGCCGCTTCAAGTTCTGTCGAGATCTGTTTGATGCACTAGCGGCGCTCATGGCGGAGGACAATCCGGCGGATCGGGAGGCTCATAATGCAGAAATCGCAAGGTGAAAGAGCAGATCCGCAAGCCAAAGCGGATCTAGCGGCGAAGAAGAACGCGATAGCCACAGGCGGGCGCTTTAGATGCATAAGCTTACAAACTCATGCTTTCGACCAGAGTCGTCGCGGGAAGTCTTGGCGGAAGTATAGATCGCGCTGCCGTCGATTTGATCCTAGAAATCTCTTCCGGACCCGGGCGGACCCGATAACCCGCCCCCAAAGACAGGAAGTAAACGGATTGAGCGCCAGGGAGCAGGAGCGGCGATCCAACCACGCTGATGGAGCCCCGCAGCGAGCGTGGCGATTCCCCGCGGTCTGAGCGCCCGGGTCATTATTCCAATCCATGGACAACCTTGTTGCGGCTTGCCGCGATTGGAGGCGATTCGGTCGAAGGATTCCCCACAGCGGTTGAGACACGCCGGGTCAAGGAGCTTCTCGGTGGCGCTGATCTGGCGAGGCGTATTCATATAGCCGTGATCGGATTCACTCGCCCGTCCAAGCCGGAGTTCTGGCGCGATGGATGAACCGGCCATATCAAGCAACGCGTGACCGTGAAGCGGCCCGAGGCAATCACCGGACGGGTGGTATTCGTGATGCTCGGGAGGTAGTGGATCGGGCCGAACGCGTAGGGAGGCGAGTTAGCAGCACAGGATGGTGCGGATCAACACACACCGGTTCGCCCTACCACTTTCACCGGGCCAGGAGTCACATCCGCTTTAGGGGTGCCCTGTTTAACCCCCGCCCTACGCAATGTGCGTCTGCCTAAAGATTTTAAGGGCCCGCGCAAGGTGCCAAATTACACTGCAGATCTATCCCCTGAAGCGTGGGTTGAGAGTTATGAGATGGCCATGGAGATGCTAGATGTTGATGAAGCCGCGTGTGCAAAGTACTTCACCATGATGATGGAGGGCACAGTGCGTACTTGGTTGAAAAGCTTGCCGCCCAATTCTATCAGTTCATGGGGTCGACTCACGGGCCGGTTTATCGAATTTCAAAGATACATGTAAGCAGCCCAAGTCCATAGTGGACTGGCGGCTTGCGTTCGAGAAGAAGAAGAGTCAACAACCCGTTGGAGTGCGCCGTGTGTCCGAGATTTTGCACTCTTCGGACGGATCAATGCTGACTCGGCAATCATAACATTGGAAAGCAATCGCGATTTGAGCCTTGAAATTTAAGCTGGGGCGTATGAAGCGATTCTGCAATGATATAGGAACCCTCATGGCGCTTTGGTAAAATATGCGATTCGCACAATACCAAGGATCCAAGCGGATGATGATGAAGCGAGGGAAGGGAAAGAAGAGCGGCAACTCAAGCAGCAGCATTTCAAACCGGCGGGTCATGGAAAGGGGGCAAGCGCAAGGCGATGGTAATCCGGTTCGTAGCCAACACTAATCGCGCAGAGACGAGGCCGCGCGCAGAGGCAAAGCGAATCGGGGTCCAAATGCTAGTGCAAACCGTTTGAATTACTTGTTGAATCAGCCTTGTCCCAAGCATGGAGCGAAGAATCCCCATTGAATCATCTTTGGAAAGATTGTTATATTATGCAGGAGTTCAAAAATTCGATGCTTTCGATATGACCAGAAGTCGGTGGTGGTTCAGATCCGGTTTCCATGGGCGGGTCGGATTGAGCTTCGGTTCGAGGGCATAACGAGGCAATCTCAATAATCGAGAGTAATCAAGGTGGCCAGAACAGCAACAACGGTCGAGCTATCGAGCCAACCAAAGCGGTTGAATGGCGGGCGATATCATGTTTTCACAACCAGTTTGGACAAGCGGGATCGGAAGCTTCACAAGCAGGCGATAAACTCTGTTGAACCGGCTTTGCCGCGGTATTTCTTGCTGGTCGAGCAGCCTATCGTATGGAGCGAAGGACCATCCCCGGGTTGATAATCCGGGTCAGTGGCTTTGGTGGTAGATCCCGGGTTGGGGGCTATAAATTTACTAAGGTACTTATGGATGGAGGAAGCGATATCAATATATTGTATTATGACACTTTCCGTCGCATGGGTCTCACAGATAAAGATCTCGAGACCGTCCAATACGGTGTTCCATGGTGTAGTACCGAGCAAATCTGCTTATCCTATTGGTAAGATAGCCTGGATGTGGCCTTTGGAGATGAGCATGATTCCGATCTGAAAAGCTAACTTTTGAAGTGGTGAAAATCCGAGTCCATATCATGCCTTGTTTGGACGGCCAGCTTATGCTAAGTTCATGGCACGGCCTTGTTATATCTACTTGCAGCTCAAAATGCGGGTTACAAAGGCGATAACGGTGCATGGAAGCCGCCGAGTCGCTTTGGAATGTGAGGAAGGAGATGCAGCTTATCGCGAGGCGATGCGTGCCCGCGGAGGAGTTGAAATTTTATAAGGACAATGTTGATCCGCAGATATGACCCTTTGAAGAAACCCACTCTGAGCATGAATCGGATCTGAAGTTTAAATCGGCGGTGAGACCAAGCTTGTTGACTTTGTGCGGGTGATTCGTCCAAGCAGTTCACTGTCAGTGCCAACCTAGACCCCAAATAGGAAGGCGCGCTCATCGAGTTCATCCGTGAGAACCGGGACATCTTTGCATGGAAGCCATCGACATGCCGGTGTCCGAGGAACTCGCTGAGCACACACTTAACGTGGACCCTAAGTATAAACCGGTGAAACAGTTTCTCCGCCGGTTTAATGAAGAAAGGCGCAAGGCCATTGGGGAAGAAGTAGCCAGGCTTTTGGCGGCTGGCTCTATCATTGAGTGTTTCATCGGAGTGGCTTGCTAATCCGGTGCTGGTCCTAAGAGAAAGCAGCACTGGCGTATGTGTGGACTACAGATCTCAACAAAGGCTTGCCAGAGATCCTTTGCTCTCCCCGCATCGATCAGTTATTGATGCCACGGCGGAGATGTGGCGTTTAAGTTTTTGGGCGCATACTCTGGATATCATCAGATCAAAATGGCGGTTAGAGACCAGGAGAAGACGGCGTTTATAACTCCCTTTGGAGCCTTCTGCTATGTATCCATGCCTTTTGGGCTCAAGAGTGCCCAAGCTACTTATCAGCGGTGTGTACAGAATTGCTTGCATACAGTTGGCGCAATGTGCATGCTTATGTAGATGACATTGTGGTGAAATCAAGACAAAAGGAGACACTGGTGGAAGATTTGAAGGAGACCTTCGACAACTTGCGCATTTATAAGATGATGCTTAATCCGGCCAAGTGCGTTTTTGGTGTTCCGGCTGGCAAGTTATTGGGGTTCCTGGTGTCTAACGAGAGGATCGAGGCTAATCCGGAGAAAATTAAAGCCATCACTTCCTTGGCTAAACGAAGTGTATCAATGATGTTCAACGCTGGCGGGCGGATTGCTGCGTTGAGCGGTTTATCGGCCGCCTCGGAGAAGGCCATCCCCTTATACCGAATCTTTGAGGAAGGCGGATAATTTTATGCGAGTCCATTGCTGATAAACCTTTGAGGATTTAAAGCGGCAATTGGCCAACCCGCTGTTCTTGCGGCTCCGGTTGACAAGGAACCGCTGTTGTTATATGTGGCAGCCAATGCTCGGCGATGGCGTAGCCATTGTGGTAGAATGCAAGGAGGCGAGAAAAGAATATCGGTTCAGCGGCGGTTTATTATATCGCGAGGTGCTTATTGAGTCAAGCGAGGTATCCGCATTGGCGAAGCTAGTCTATGGCGTTTTATGGCCAGCGGAAGCTGAAACAATATTTCCAAGGGCATCCTATTACGATGGTTAGTTCCGCTCCTTTGGGTGATATCATACAAAACCGGGAAGCGTGGCGGATTGCAAAGTGGGCCATTGAGCTTGGGCGCATGGGTTAAAGTATATACGCGCCGCGGCGATAAAGTCACAAGCCCTTGTTGATTTCATTAATGACCGGACAGAGTTACAAGCACCGGAGGAGAAGCGGATCACACATCTTGGACTATTCATTTTGCGGATCCGACAATTGGAAGGCTCGGGGCTGGAGTCGTTTAACTTCCCCACGGGTGATAAGTTTTATTCGTTCTCCGTCTAATGTTCCTTGTACTAATAATGTAGCTGAGTCTGAAGCCTTTCTCCATGGTCTCCGGATGGCTAAGGAGATGAACTTAAGCGGGTTAAGTGCTTTGGTGACTTCGGACCTGGTGGCTCGGCAAGTATCGGCACTTGGGATTCTAAGGACCCCCTCATGGCGCATATCGTCGAGAAGTGGATAATATTGCGAGGTTGCTTCAAGGGTTATCAAGTGGATCATGTGGATCGCGGAGGAACGAAGCGGCGAGCGCTTTAAGCCGTTTGGGTTCTCGGCGTAAACGGTTCCACCTAATGTCTTCTGGGCGTCTTGCACAACCCGTCGGTTCAGCTCCTGGTGAAGCGGTTTGGCAATTCCTGATCCGGAGGCTCGGTTGGTGGCGGCATTACATGTTATTCCGGATTGGGCGGTTCCTTACCTTGCGTATATGACTCGAGGAGAGTTGCGACGATGAGGTTACGGCGAACGGATAATCCGCGCTCCAAATCTATAGCGATTATTAATGGTGAGTTGCATCATTGCGGTGTTTGAGGCGTTTCAACGCTGTGTTTCCCCGAGGAAGGCTGTGAAATTTTAAGAAATCCATGAAGGGATTGCGGGCATCACGCCGGTTCAAAGTCCACAGTGGCGAAGGCATTCCGTCATGGATTTTCTTGGTTAGCTGCTCATCGCGATCGCGAGAGGACTTAGTCAAACGGTGCGATGGATGTCAGAAATTTTCTAGGCGTGCTCATGTACCGGCACAAGAATTGAGGACGATCCCAATAACGTGGCCGTTTGCGACCTGGGGGCTGGACATGGTTGGACCCTTTAAGCGATCCAAAGATAAGAAGACCCACCTGTTGGTGGCAGTGGACAAGTTCACCAAGTGGGTTGAAGCGGAACCTGTCAGTAAGTGTGATGCGGCAACGGCGGTGCAGTTCATCAAAAAGGTGACTTTCCGGTTTGGTTTTCCGCACAGTATCATTACTGACAACGGCACTAATCTGTCCAAGGGAGCTATGAAAGAATTCTGTGAACGTGAGCATATCCGGCAGCGTATCGTCGATGGCGCACCCCACCCAACGGGCGGGCGAACATGCTAATCAGAAATCTTGCGAGGCATCAAACCCGACTTCGGTTCCATTGCAAAGAACACCGAGGTGCTGGGTTGAAGAGCTCCCATCGGTACTATGTAGTATCAATACTCGCCAAACCGTCTCTGGCTACACCCTTTCCTCATGGTTTATGGAGCGAAGCGGTTCTCCCGGTGATATCGAGCACGATTAAGCCGTGTAGCAGCTTATGTTGAAGCGGACAGCGGTGGCACGACGGGCGCTTTGGACCTATTGGATGAGGGCGTGATATGGCAGCCGCTCGTTCGGCGATTTACCGACAAGATCTTCGTCGTTATCACAGCCGCGGGTTAAGACCAGAGCCTTTCGGAAGGAGATTTGGTGCTTCGTCTCATCCAAGACCGAACAGATATGCACAAGTTATCCCGCCTTGGGAAGGACCCTTTGTGGTCGACAGAATCTACACAGCGGTTCCTACTATCTGGTTGATATTCGAGGCGTAAATACTCACGTACATCGGAGGAGGAGACCAATAGGTCGTGGAATATAGCTCATCTTGACCTTACTACACTTGAGTCATCGGCTCGGTTTATGTACATAGCATGACAATGTATATATTATCTTGATATAATAAAAATCAGGGCCTCGGCTAAGCGGGGTCTCTGTCTTTCTTTTCATGTGTGGTTACATGGAGTGCTTCATTTTTAAAGCGGCCTCGGTTTACCCTTGACAGATTATATTTATCACTTGGGGGCTTGGTGGTGTCGAACCAACGCAACACCTCTTGACAAGCGAAAGCCACGGATCATTTGGAGACACGGTCACGTCTGAACCGTCACGCCTCTTGGTCGGCCAATAGGGCCAGCGTCACTTGGAGGCTTGGTCGAACCGAACCAATGTCATGCCACTTGGCGGCGTACTCGCCAAGAGTCTTTGGGGACCTGGCCGACTAGCACCATCGCTCGCCTTGAGGGCTTGGTTGCGTCGACCATGGTAATGCCATCGACCAGCTCCATGAAGCTTTACTATTGCAAAGAGTTATTGCCTTTGTTGCCATATTTGGTATTCGATTTTTGTTGCGTTTTCAACCCGGCGAATATTTTTATCCGGTTTAGCTATCGAGAACAAAGCGGCGGACACGGTTTGGTATTACACCGAAGATTTTATCTGCCCGGTTTACATTCTTCCGGTTCATCTTTATGGAGTAACACGGGGGCTTATGCTGTTTTCAGCACGCCTATGTGGGAGTTATTGTCTCCCCAGACGGTCATGGTTTTTAAAGGCCTCCGCTTCAAGTTTGGCTATGCCAGCCTCATGCCCAGATACGGCAGGTATTTGTATCGCATACTAATTGATTTTTCGATACACAAAATATATTGGATGCCATAAACCGGCTGGCGGTGTCACCGCCGCCGAGGTTCAATTTTTTGGTTGCAGGGAATATGAATCAAACAAAGTTTCATCGATGCACGAAGGCATCTCCAGACAGCAAGTTTTGACTAAGGCTATTACAAGGAAACACAGTGCCCAAATGAGATAATTGTTCTTTGGATTAAACCGGCTACCGGTTCAAGACTGTTCTTCATCTCCTGCCGCTTCAGCATTGTCATCTCTACCCATCGGCTGGAAATCCACAGTAGTCCAGTCGATTCCCATTAGCGCTTGGAAAACAGCTTCTTCGTGAATCAGAGATGACGGTTCAATGTCAGGAGCGTACGTGTGCTTACGGATTGGAGGGATCAAGTTTTCCGGTTCAAAGGTTGGAGCGGGCACACGCTTGTTCTGCTCATTATATTGGGCTTGGTAGTGCTCCAAATCGGCTTCTTCCGCCAATTGACAAGCCAGCGGGCGTACCGCACGGTTTATCGTCCGCAAGTCCTCTTCATTGAAATCCGAGCCATCTTCCTTCACACTGGGATAGCCTTGCGCTGCTTCCACGGGATCAAAGTCCGGCACCCAGGCTTTGGCACGGATCAAGGCGTTGATAGCTCCGGTTCGTGCAGCAGATTTCTTTACCTCTTCAATCCGGGAAGGAAGGATGGATAGCCGGTTCAGGGTATCTTGGATCAGGGACGGCGCTGGGTTGTTATGTGACATTGTGGTAATCACGCGCTGGGCCCCGGTATATAGCTGCTCCACTAAAGTGTAGACAACCTTCAGTTTCTTCCGTACGTCATTTCCCAAGTGCCCAATGCGTGTGCCTGAATTTGATAACAAGATAGTTTTAAACCGGAATGATGGTGCAGCAGGAACAGCATATTACACTTATTCACAAGGAACTTACCGAAGATGGCTGCCGTCATAGAATGTACTTGCCGCTTCACGGCTGTCAGATCATCCACCACCGGTTTAAGGGCAGCTTCAGCATTTTCTGCCCGTTTGAGCAAGTTAGCCTTTTCGGTGGCCCAGACCGCCTGTTCCTTCTTCATATTTTCCTTCACCTGTTCAGCAGCAGTCAAGGCACTGGTTAGCTCCTTCTTGGCTTTTTCGGTCTCGGCCTGCTGGGTTTTCAAAGCCGCCTGTAAATCGGCAATCCGATCATCCTTGATCTTCCCCTCAGCCTGCACATTGATAGTATGATCAGCCAACAATTCAAGTTAAAGTCTCAACCATACAACACAGTTATATGCTTGACACTTGGGGGCTAATGTACCTTCAATCTTTCTACTGCTAATACCTGGCAAAGTCCCAAGTTGAATATGAGTATTCAACTCGGCACTTGGGGGCTAATGGTTATTTGATTCTATTACAGTGTTGTCAGGAAATTTTTGGAGTACCAATTTAAGTATGCATCGTTAAACCGGCCCTGGTGGTTATGAGGGAAGATTGCAAAATCTATCAAAGCAAATTATCAAGTCCCAGTTTGATCAAAGATTGCAAACCGGCCCTTGGGGGCTACAAGGACTACTATACTGGTAATAAGGAAAGGAGTGGTACCTCAAACTTGTCTCTCATTAGCTTCACCAAGCCAGCTTCATAATCACGGCTCTTTGTAAAGCGGTTCGGTATCGAATGAAGATCTTGGGCGCTTAAAGCGGCATATGTTTCCAGCTCGGCAGCCCACTTTCCTTTGTTCCAAGTTGAAGAATCCTCCTTCACAGTATGCTGGGTTAGAGTTGCAGCGTTCCCCGGTTCAGAGTGGCCTGTTCCAGTAATTACAACGTCGTCATCTTTCGATTCGACGGATCGTGTAATGGTACAGCTGTTTGATGGGACTGTGAGGCTTTTCGGACCGGACACTCTGGCAGGTGGATCAATGACATTGAAACATTCACAGCCTCTCCTCAGAATAACATCTTCTTGAACCGGAGGGTCACTTGGAATATCTTGAGAGGCAACATTTTGAGATCTGGCGCCCGCTCATGATCTGGCGGCAACCTCTTGACTGTTTTGTCCAGCGAGCCTTCTTGCTGGGTTTCGGTTTGGTTACGAAGAAACAAAGATTCAGAAACAAGGCATATACATTCTGAAGAAATCGAAAAACATATGGCGTTTTGACTTACCCGGCGGCTATCTTCAGCGGTGGTAGCTGAGTGGTGACGATTCGCGAGATGATGAATGGGAAGTGACCGATAATCGGTCGGACGGATTAAGAGGTTGTGGAATAAACCCGCTTTGGAATTTAAGGCAATAAAAGGTTGGAAACCTCGATGCGGCGCTTCGAGCGGGCTGTTTAGTAAACCGGCGGGTAACTACCTGTCCGCTGTCTGCGGGTTGTCGGCGGGCTTCATGCTCTTTGTGTCTTCATAAGAAGTTTGGGATCCAAGTAAGCAAGGGGTGAGAAAAGTTAACTTTCCGGTTTGCCGGCGAAATTTTAGTGAAGGCAAATTTGTTGAATCGGAAGAGAATGGTTACCTCGGCAAATCCTGCGTTCTTGGCTTCGGCGTCATCGACAAGCATCGTCATCAATAAGGCGTGTAAAAACAAGCCAAGAGAATCAAGTTCCGGATTACCCACATCATCATCGATGGCGGATCGAACGGCGATGGTTTTCCTCTTGTGGGCGGACTTCTTAACAACTTTTGTTTTGGGCTGGTTTGGCCGCCCAGCCTTGTCCGCTTTGTCTTGAGAGAGCTTCTTGCTCCAAAACGGATTATCACCCTGGATCGGAAATAATTGAGAGTTGGACGTATGAAAGTAATAACAGTGTTTAATGATGACACAGTCAGGGATTTACCGCAGGAGGTGCGTTGAGGGTGCAGTAAGGAGCCAAGCCGGTTTGAGCACAAAGGTGCTCCGGTTCATTCAGCATTCTCCTTACTGAATCCGTAACTTCATCTTCAGACAGTTCCAGTTTGGTGTGTCGGAGTGGGTCATCGGCGCTGCGGTATCTTGGCACATCAAACGAACGCCGGCTCAAAGGCAATATGCCCCAAGATAGCCAGCAGCGTGCGGATCGATCCAGTCAAACCGTTGGCCATAAAGGCTCAAGCTTGGGCAGTTGTGGGGCATATCTGCTTCTCTCTGGCGATCAATCGTTGCGGAAAGGGATGAGTGTTGCTTAGCGCTCGGGCGAAAACCAGGTAAAGGATTTTCACCTTGGGGAGTGTCTTTGCAGATAGAACCAAGTCGCGTTCCACTCTTTGGGATGAGTGTGGAGTTTGGCGTGGGGATAAGTGATCTCCTTCCTCTTACGGATAGCCATACCGCCTAATTACGTGTTGGGGCCATCGGTGAATTCGGTCTGACGGTTTAGGTGGAAGAGATCCTGAACAGCTCAACGAAGGTTCCTCTTGCAGATATGCTTGAACGATGCCAGAAAGTGGCACGAGGTTAGTAACGAGTTGGGGCGATGTCTTGGGGACGGAGCTGAAAATTGGCCATCACGTCCGGTAAAATTTTGACCAGGCGGTTTGAAACCCGGGCGGTGATCATGAAAACTATGACTTCCCTTCTTGAGGTGTGGGAGGACATTCCTCTCCAGGAACCCTCCAATGAATTGTGTTTTGGTCATCTAAAGCGCCGATTGATACCAGTTCTTTCAACTGTGTCTCGGAGACGCGGGAAGGAACCCAGTTGCATTCGTACACCTGTTTGGCCATCATAAGGTCTACAAGGAGAAGGATCCGGTTTAAGAAAGTATTTATTACAGAGTGATTGATCTAAGTTATGATAAACCGGAGGCGGTTCCTATAAATCAGTTCGTTATGATATGATGTCAGATATGTTCTGGCGGTTCAACAAGGGGACTAATGGTGTATCGATGCCGGTTTAGCAACTTTTTACTATGGTGAGTTAAACCGCCTAATCTTGGCTTCGAAGATTATTGAAGTCATGGACAAAAACAGGTTTCACAAAAATTCATGTTTACTACGGATCAAACGCGGGTTTTCAGCAAACAGGAAATGCGTCGCGGAAGTAAAGAAGAAACAGGAAGTGCACTATAAGGTGTATGTATATATATGCAGAAGATCTATGGGATTAAGATGAGAAAGTGCAGCGGATATGCAGGAGTAAATCGTTTAGTGCGAGCAGGATTCATAGCATGGCTCAAGGCTAGAAAGATGAGAACATACGAAGAACATGGTATGAAGCTCGAACCCTAGAAACAGATCTAAGATGAGGAAACAGATTGAAGAAGGGTAAGAGGTTTACCGGAAACGGAGGAGATGCGGAGAAAGGCTGCAGTGTTCTGGTCCGTACAGGTTGATGCAGCGGCCTAGGACGAAGCAGAAGTTGATGACGACGGCGAAGCTCCAAAGGCAGCGGCGCGAGGAAGAAGAAGAAGAGGAAGCGAAGGGAGAAACAGAATGACCCTTCGGTCCTATTTATAAGGCAGTAAAGCTAGGTCAAGCGCGTGAATCCAGGGACTGTCATTAAGGAAGGTGTTATAAAGGATAAACTTCAAGATAGCGTCATGCGGTTTACTGATGACGAAGCAACGGTGTCATGCGGTTCTGATGACCAAGAAAGCGATGTCATGCGGTTTACGGTGATCGAAGCAATGGCGGCGTGGCGGTTTATTAAACAAAGAAGATGTCCAAGATGCGAGGTTACGTGAAGGATTGACATGAACCAGTTCAAATCGATCGGGGCCTAATGTTGGGGATATTACCACTAGGTGTAAACCGGTAAGCTTGGGCGGGTTAGCTCAGTTAGTGGTGTAATCATGGAAAGGCCCAAGGCACTGTGGTTGGTTTAGGACTTGTAGCCGTAAACCGGCCTGATGTATGACTTGTATTGTAAGCTAGGAATAGAGATACCAACCGGATACAGTATGAACGGTTGGGACTCTATGAACCGACAGGCGTCACTTTCGTGTATATAAGGGGCGACCGGCGGCGGTTCAAGACAGACAACCACAACTCGAGCCTAAGCGAAGCTTGTTTGCTCCTAGCCATCGAGACTACATCAATTCCATCACAACTAGGCGTAGGCTTTTACCTTCATCGAAGGGGCGAACTAGTATAAATCCTTGTGTCTTTCGTCCGCTTTAACCCCTGCAAGTAAACCCGTAGCGATGGCTCCACGACTAAGTCCTTACGCTAGGACATCTGCCGTGACAAATCCACGACAGGTCGGCAGCATCCTTCCATTTCACGGCCAATTCGGCCATCTTTTCCCTGCTTAGGCAGTGTGCAGCCTTTTCGGCTTTCAACTCCTCGGCCGCCCTCGGCAGTCAAGATCACTCCTCCGGGCTTGCTCCTTAGCTTGAGCAAGCTCGGCCCGAAGGCTCTCCACAGCAGCAGCACCGTCTTTATCACAGAATATATATTGTCAGAAGCGGGCTTTGACTCCCTTAAATAAGTGACTGCGGAGAATTCATTTACCTTGCGACTCGTCAAGTCGCCGGTTGACAAGCGCGATGTCGCATCCGCCACATTGAGTTGCCGCGTGCTTCGGCAACTCAATAATCGGCTAGCCCCGGACTATCGCCACCTGCATAGGAATGGCGACATTCATTACCTGCGATTTTAATCCTCGACGCATGTCGCTTTCGACAACCTACGAGTCTCGGGGCTACTATCTATCTGAGGCGCACTTCTATGTGCGGTGTCAAAAGGTGTGTCATTCTTGCATACCTCAAAACCCGCCAGCAAACTCCTGACGGCACTATGCAATCCGCTTTCGGTGGACGAAATCCTTCCAATCACTATACTCATCAAAGCATGGTGATCTTCTGAGATGGACGCCCTCTCAAGCAGATCCTTCAGCTCCCCCGGCCGGACACTAGTTGGCGCCGAACTCTCCGGCCCCACCGGACTTTGGGATACCCTCCGGGACGATACTTCAGGCTCGTCTGCCCTGTCCGACGGTGCAGCACACGGAGGCGTTCCGCTCTCCATCATCTCCGGACGAAGATCCCCCGAAGACGAACTCATCTGAGAAGGCCGCAGATCCAAACTGTAAGGTAAAAATTTTGGTTATCCACAGAAGCACAAATAGGGGTATTTTCTTATTAATGAACCCCCCCCCTTTTCCTACTCACGGCTCGCTGGAGGGCTGACCCTTTAGAGATGATTGTACGTCCGGGCTCTCCCCAGACGCAGGACCCTTCGGTAAAGATTTCTTCCCCCGCTTAGGGGCTTTGGCCTCCGGGTCTCCGGAGGCGGTCCTCTTCTCCCCCTGGAAGGAGGGATTTTCGATCCCCCCTCTTCAGGCTCCCCCTTGGGCGAAGTGATAGCTCTTCTATTTTCCCCATCGCCCCCTTCTACGGGCGTGACCTCCAACATTCTGACCAGCACGGGCTCCGGTGCGGTCTCTGGGAGGGGGGTCGGACACCTTATCAGCTTCGATCGCGCTACCCACTCCTGATGAAGAATAATGGGTTAGAAGGCGAATTTCAGAAAAGCAAATGAACCGAACGTCCGGACTCTGAGCCACTTACCTGTGTATCCGGGCGATTGCAGCTTAGGCCTGCGTCCTCGGTCAATTCCGGACACGCCGCCTGCGGTCCGAAGAACAACTTGTACATCTCCACGGGCGTCATACCCATGAAGTGCTGGAGAATTCGGGGTCCCTCCGGGTTGAACTCCCATAACCGGAGAGGACGGCGTTTGCAGGGCAGAAGACGCCTGATTAGCATGACCTGCATCACCACAACCAGATCAATCTCCCTCGCTTGGAGGTCTCGAATCCGGCCCTGCAATAAAGGCACGTCTTCGGACGGCCCGCAGTTGAGCCCTTGGTTGACCCATGACATCAATCGACGTGGAGGTCCCGGGCGGAATGAAGGCGGCGGCTTTTGCTTGCTGCCCTTCGGAGCGGTGATATAGAACCACTCCTGCTGCCACGAGCCGAGCTCTTCTTGGAAGGAGCCCTCGGGCCACGGGGCATCTGCCCTCCTGCTTATGGCCGCCCCGCCGCACTCCGCTTGACGCCCCCCGATCATCTTCGGCTCCACATTGAAGGTCTTCAGCCACAGGCCGAAGTGGGGGTGACGCGGAGGAAGGCTTCGCAGACAATAATGAATGCGGCGATATGGAGGATGGACTCTGGAGACAAGTCGTGAAAATCCAGACCGTAATAGAACATGAGCCCTCTCACGAAGGGGTCCGTCGGGAAGCCTAAACCCCGACGGAGGTGGGATCTGAGCAGCGTACTCACGGGCTCGGGGTGGGCACGGCCTGCCCTCGGCGAGCAACTGTCTGAAATCTCGTGGGGCAGTGCTTGGCCTCACGCAGCTTTAGCACGTCCTCCTCCGTGACGGACAAGGGCATCCACCGACCCTGAAGGTCGGACCCGGACATTGTTGAAGATCCGAAGTGCTCGAATCTGGGGCTCTGAGTGTTGGAACTTGGAGCAAGGAGAAGAGTTGATGGAAGATTGAAGAAAAGAAACAAGACTTGGTCCTCTAATAAAGGGGGAAAATACCAAGAGCCGTCTCCGTGACCGTTCGGGATTCACCTTCGATAGAGGAGGCATGGCGACGGGCGCGGTTGGGTTAACCACGCTCGTATTGATGGGAATCCCGGAATAAGGGGAGCACGATCTCTGCTTCGACAAGACGTGCCAAGGAAACCGCTTCGCTAAACATGCTGAGGTGGTATAATAAAAAACAATTCAAGTAAAGGCTTGGTAGCGGTGTGATGTCATGCCGCATAATACGTCAGCAGATTGGACTTGTGTACATTTTATTATCTCTACGGTGGAATGTGGAATTTATTTTGCAGAGCCGGACACTATCTGGTGTTCATGATCTTCTCTGGATTATTCAAGGAGGAACCCACCTTGCAATGCCGAACATTATCGACCGGACTTATCGTCATTGAAGCCTGGTTTAGGGAGCTCTTGTGGGAGTCTGGACTAGGGGTGTCCGGACAGCAGACTATCATCGTCCGCGGACTCCAAGACTCTGAAGATACAAGATTGAAGACTCCGTCACGTGTCCGGATGGGACTTTCCTTGGCGTGGAAGGCAAGCTTGGCGTCTGGATATGTAGATCTCCTACCATTGGAACCGACTCTGTGTAACCCTAGCCTTCTCCGGTGTCTATATAAACCGGAGGGCTTTAGTCCGTAGGACACAACATACATTACAACAATCATACCATAGGCTAGCTTTAGGGTTTAGCCTCCTTGATCTCGTGGTAGATCCACTCTTGTACTACCCATATCATTAATATTAATCAAGCGGGGCGTGGGGTTTTACCTCCATCGAGAGGGCGAACACAGGTAAAACATCATGTCCCTTGTCTCCTGTTACCATCCGCCTAGACGCACAGTTCGGGACCCCCTACCCGAGATCCGCCGGTTTTGACACCGACATGCCACTTGATGTATGTTTTGGTGATCAACTTGCGGGTTTCGTGACATTGGGAACCTATGGATAGGGGTTGGCACACGTTCTTGACTCTCCGGTAGAAACTTTGTGGCACTCTTTGAAGTACTTTGTGTTGGTTGGATGAATCTGAGATTGTGTGATGCATATCGTATAATCATGCCCACGGATACTTGAGGTGACAATGGAGTATCTAGGTGACATTAGGGTTTTGGTCTATTTGTATCTTAAGGTGTTATTCTAGTACGAACTCTTTTATAGATTGATCCGAAAGAATAACTTTGAGGTGGTTTCGTACCCTACCATAATCTCTACATTTGTTCTCCGCTATTAGTGGCTTCGGAGTGACTCTTTGTTGCATGTTGAGGGCTTGCTATATGATCTATCTATGTTATTATTGTTGAGAGAACTTGCACTAGTGAAAGTATGAACCCTAGGCCTTGTTTCCTATCATTGCAATACCGTTTACCCTCACTTTTATCATTAGTTACCTTTCTGTTTTTATTATTTCAGATTACAAATACCTTTATCTACCATCCATATTGCACATGTATCACCATCTCTTCGCCGAACTAGTGCACCTATACAATTTACCATTGTATTGGGTGTGTTGGGGACACAAGAGACTTTTTGTTATTTGGTTGCAGGGTTGCTTGAGAGATACCATCTTCATCCTACTCCTCCTACGGATTGATAAACCTTAGGTCATCCACTTGAGGGAAATTTGCTACTATCCTACAAACCTGTGCACTTGCAGGCCCAACAATGTCTACAAGAAGAAGGTTGTGTAGTAGACATCACGCACCTAAGCACTTGCCTAAGCACCTACACTAAGCACAAAAGAGCTTGCTCCAGACCCATGGCGGCGATGCGCGTGAGCGGCCAGCGGCTGCGCCAGATGGTCCACGATGCCGGCCTGCGGCATGGCGCCGAGGATCGTCCCCAGACGGTGTTGGAGACCGGCTGGTGGATGGCCGCCGTTGATGCCAACTACGACTCTTAGTTGGACCAGATGATCGTTGCCACCAGCAACAAGTTCACCGTCCTCAAGAAGCTCGTGAACGAAATCGCTGTACTCCTCCAGCCCGCGCGCCCGAGCTACTCATTGCCTGCCACCCTAATCGGCCTCCATGGCCGGAACCTCTTTCAAGCACTGGTGGCCCTGCAACTGCCCGCCGACGCCACGAAGAATGTACACCTGGAGGTCGCGCTCGCCGCGAGGCGCCTCACCCTGCAAGAATTCGTCGACCTACACATCCACACGTACGAGCAAATCGTGTACATAGGTATCTACAAGGCCAGTGAGGACGCTATGACGTTGGCCTTCCTCAACCGGCTGGAAGCCTTGGATGCCTTTGTTGAGAAGCACCTCAACCTCACCACAAAAGCCGCCGCTCCTTAGCCGCCGGTCAGTGGCCCGGCACACTAAGTTGAGGAGGAGGAGGTCGTATGTTCTCAGATCCATCTTTCTTCTTGCCTTCTGTAACCACCACTGCGATCGCATCATTGTGGCCTTAATTCTTATTGTGCTGTTGCATCTCGTTCCAGTCAATACAGACATGTGCGATCCCTTTGCTTAATTATATGCATCACTGTAACTAGTACTCCATCCGTCAATTTATAAGTTGTGCTTACCTTTTCCATCAACTATATGCAACGCGCGGGCATCTTGCTAGAAACACTAAAATATGTCTATATAATCCGTATGTGATAGTCCATTTGAAATCTCAAAAAAGACAAATATTTAGGTACGGATGGAGTAATATATTAGGAGTATATCAAAAAAATAGTGATTTATTTCAAGTTTGTGAACAAATACTACTATTCTACTACTTTGGATCCGTCGAACGCACGGGCACATTGCTAGTAAAAGGAAAAGGTCTGCCACGTTCGCGTCGCACCCCCACACGCCCGAGAATCGGGAGTACAACATGGCTCGTCCGACACGACACATAGCTTAGGGAAGGCGTGTTGCCTAGCAGTGGCGGAGCTTGAAGCAAAACGTTGGGCGTGCCAGTCTAGCCAGGCTATAGAAATTACCCTTGCGTTGACGTTCCATGCCTCAAAACTGGATGTACAACTACGAAAATCCTGCTAGGTTGGGCGGGCCAGGGCACGTGTTGGCCCTCACGTAGCTCCACCCCTGTGCCTAGCATTTTCACTTTTATGTGGGACCGCCCGTTGAGCGAACCAACACCCCGCCTGCCACCGGGTTGGAAAACAGAAACAAGGGGAAGATCTAGCTGTAGCACGGAAGCCAAGAAATTTTGTGTCACACGGGGCTCGTTGATAGAGTAGGAGCATTCCGTACTAGTACTACTCCTACCAAGTTTGTACTCCTAATACTATTATATTACTAGTACTACCACTATAACAACTAGTAGATACGTGCACGGCACAACATCGTAGGAACAAAAAACGGGAAGATCTTGTTTTGGGTGATTTATCTTTTTTTCAATCAACGTAGTATTGATGTGGGGGGCACCCATGAAGCTTATGTGTCTTGGTTGCATGGCTACGGAAGGTTAGAGAAAAATAAATGGATAATGTGTTTAGAGTGCACTCCACTAAATAGATATACTTTGGATCCATTACAACGGACCGGCACATCTATATCTATACCCCCTATATAGTGTGTGAAAAACTTTGAAAGTTGGTCGTTGGATGAGGCCAATCCGACGGTACAAAGATGGCAAATCCGAGCACTACTGGCCATTGGATATCATCCACCAGATTCTGCCACATGTAAAATCTAGAAGACTCCATGGTTGAACTTAATTCATGACTAACTTTACCACAACTAAGCTCAGGCAAAGTTATTAATAAGTTCTTCAAAATGAGAGCCACAAGTTGGCAAGCCTAAGGGAATATTGCCACATTTTTTGTGTGTATGTCATGTGGGGCCAGTGTGGCTTGCCTAAGGTGTGGCTTGAACCAAACACTCACCTAAGTTAATCAAACTTTCCTAACCTTACATTCCACCAAATTTTGCCACAAGTTGGCAAGCCTAAGGGAATCTTGCCACATTTTTTGTGTGTATGTCACGTGGGGCCATTGTGGCTTGCCTAAGGTGTGGCTTGAACCAAACACTCACCTAAGTTAATCAAACTTGCCTAACCTTACATTCCACCAAATTTTGCCACATGTTAGAATCCAGAAAACTCCACATGTAGAAGCATAATGCACAAACCACCAGAATCTCATGCGTGCAATGCACGTGTACCTTACTACTATTACTAGTAGTAGTAAGAAACAAATTCCAGTTTTGGCACGAGCTCGTACTGCGGGAGCACCACAAGGCCTGCCGCAGGAATTACATTTTCCTCTCGAGGCCCACGGGACCAAACTTCAGTGGCTTAGTGCCCGGCCTATGAGTCAATGACATGTGGGACTTAAATGCGGCTGGCCCACATGTCATTCTCATGGTGGTGGCGTGGTTCGCGACTCACTCATTCGAGATGAACCGGCTGGTGGTGGCGTGGCCGTGGCGAGGGTACCACAGCTGGGCATCGGGGTGTTACGAGGCGCAGATGGCCACACCGGCAGGTACTACCTATAGTACATTAGTACTCCGGCTGAGGATTGATGCCCGGGACGAAATGTGTCACAGCCACTGGATGAAAATTCGATGGTGCGAGATGCGGATCGAACACAGCAGCGGAGCGAGCAAACCGCGTCCCAATCGGGTGTGTCGTGGTACAAAGTTGATGGTCGCCTTGATTCACCGGCCGCATGTCATGCATAGAAAGGCAGAGGAGCGGTGGGGCTGAGAGGGCTGAGGGGCACGAACAATCCTACCATTCTGTCACTGACATGTGGGACCCATAAGCGTGGGTCCCACCTGTCAGTGAAGGAAAGGCAGGGCAAGGTAGTGATAGCCACGTCAGAGGATCCATGTCCACGTCGGGGGACGTCGTGCCGTGGGTTGGAGCGGCGTCGTGGGAATCGCATGTGGGTGTGGCACTGGTAGAAACAAGAAACGTGATTGTCGCCGTGGTTCAACTTCCATGGACAAGTTGTCGTGTCTGCTGACACATGTATATCAAAACTAGAGTGTTTATATTTCAAGCATGTGAACAAGTATTATTCTACTAGTTTGGATCCATTGCAACGCACGGGCCAGCACATTGGTAGTAGTAGTGTCCATCTCTATCTCTAGAGGCCTTCCCTCGTTCATCCTTTTCTCTCACAAGATAAACTACTCATACAAATGCATCTTGATGTTCCGTGGAGCATACGAGGATGTTTCCTTGGGGTCTCTCAGTAGCGCGTGGCCGTAGTTGCAAGTTCGCCCCTTGAGATGCCGACGTTGAGGGGCACTCGGATTTCCTCCGATGAGCAGGTAAGATGAGTTTGATCACGTAGTAAATGCATTCTAAAGACTACTTCCGTGTCCATTTCCTAATTCTCCCCCTTCCCCCTGTTTCACAGGCTAGGCTCGGTGCGAGTGGAGATTGGCTTGCATATGTACGGGAGGGTACCAACATCAATTTGCACAACATTTACAATGGTGACACCGTTCCCGTAGAACCTTTGTCCAACATTGGGATCAGCCATGCAACGGGCCACCGCATGAATTGGTACGATGGAACCACTGTGAGATTGAATAAAAGATAGCACAAACCTTGCACATGGCGGTCAAAGGAGGACCATGCTGTCTGCGGCCGATTTGTTGCCGTACGAGTAGGAAGACGCTGTGATCCTTTCTAACCGCATCTTCGCGGTGACAAACCAGGGGACTTATTTCGTATGGGACACATCCTACGATATACTCCCTCTCTCCCAGTTTATTTGTTTTGAATCTTTTCATTTTATAAGTTTCAAATTCAAATTTAGAGCTCCCCATCACATGTTGAGATTACAATGTCCATTAAATCGTTGTGTGCATGTATAGTAAAGAAACAAATCTCGAGTTTGGCATGAGTTCGTGCTGCAGGAGCACCATAAGCCATGGCGCAGGAGTTACATTTCCCTCTCAGGGGCGTCGGGACTGAGCTTTAGTGCCTTACTACACCTACCTTTGAGTCAATAACATGTGGACCCGATAGGTGACTGGTCCACATGTAATGCTCCCGAAGGCAGAGGGGCAGTGGGGCCAAGAGGGGTGAGCCGTGGGTCGGGGGACGTGTGGTTTCATGGGTTCGAGCGGCATCATGGGAATCGCGGGTGGCTGTGGTAGAAACTTGATGCTCGCCGCATTTTAGGTGGCCCACATGTCATGCTGAAAGTGCAACTATCCCTAGGTGGTTTTGGTAATTCATAACAATATATAGCTCATTGAGCTAATGCTATTCCAAGACTATTATTTCAGGAAAGCTCAATGAATGGCATGGCATGGATGATGAAAGTGAATCCCTCAAAATACTAATGACAAAGGATTGGCTCAAGCTCAAAAGCTCAAGACTCTTCATTTTATATTTTAGTGATCTAAGATCACATTGAGTCTATAGGAAAAGCCAATACTATCAAGGAGGGATGAGGTGTTGCTTAATGAGCCTCTTGCTTCATGTGCTTGGTGATATGCTCCAAAAACCCTCAGCTACTTTCTCACATCCCCAAATGACCTAAACCTAAAGCCAAAATCGGTCACACCGATTCTTTCTATCCGGCGCCACCGAGTTTGAACGTCATAGCCACTGCCACAAACCCTAGGCAAATCGGTCTTACCGATAGGGATATCACTCTCACCGAGATGGGATTGTAATCTCTTTGTTTCCCTTCGTAACGTTTCGGTCTAACCGAAGTGAGCGACCGGTCCCACCGAGATTGCAATGTAAACTCATTGTTTCCTTTTGTAACATTTCGGTCTCACGAAAAGAGCATATCGGTCCCACCGAGTTTACGACCAACTCTTTGGAAAGCTTATTACCAAAATCGGTCTCACCAAGTTTGTGTGTCGGTCTTACCGAGATTACGTTATGCCTAACCCTAACCAATTGGTCTCACCGAGTTGCATGTCGTCCACCAAAATCCTAACGGTCACTAGGTTTGCTAAATCGGTCCGACCGAGTTTGTTGAATCGGTCCCACCGAGTTTGGTAAATTGTGTGTAACAGTTAGATTTTGTGTGGAGGCTATATATACCCTCCACCTCCTCTTCATTCATGGAGAGAGCCATCGAACAAACCTACACTTCCAACTTACCATTTAGAGAGAACCACCTACTCATGTGTTGAGGCCAAGATATTCCATTCCTACCATATGAATCTTGATCTCTAGCCTTCCCCAAGTTGCTTTCCACTCAAATCTTCTTTCCACCAGATCCAAATCCTATGAGAGAGAGTTGAGTGTTGGGGAGACTATCATTCGAAGCACAAGAGCAAGGAGTTCATCATCAACGCACCATTTGTTACTTCTTGGAGAGTGGTGTCTCCTAGATTGGCTAGGTGTCACTTGGGAGCCTCCGACAAGATTGTGGAGTTGAACCAAGGAGTTTGTAAGGGCAAGGAGATCGCCTACTTCATGAAGATCTACAGCTAGTGAGGCAAGTCCTTCGTGGGCGACGGCCATGGTGGGATAGATAAGGTTGCTTCTTCGTGGACCCTTCGTGGGTGGAGCCCTCCGTGGACTCGCACAACCGTTACCCTTCATGGGTTGAAGTCTCCATCAACGTGGATGTACGATAGCACCACCTATCGGAACCACGCCAAAAACATCCGTGTCTCCAATTGCGTTTGAATCCTCCAAACCCTTCCCTTTACTTTCTTGCAAGTTGCATTCTTTAATTTCCGCTACCTATATACTCTTTGCATGCTTGCTTGAATTGTGTGATGATTGCTTGACTTGTCCTAAGATAGCTAAAATCTTCCAAACTCTAAAATTGGGAAAAGGTTAAGTTTTTAATTGGTCAAGTAGTCTAATCACCCCCCTCTAGACATACTTCAAGGTCCTACAAGTGGTATCAGAGCTTTGGTCTCCATTTGCTTTGATTTCCATAGCTTTTGGTGGTCATAGCCTTGGTTTCACAACCTAGGAGTATGTGAGAGGAGAAATTATCACCGTAGAGGTCCTTACTTTGATGGTACTAATTTTGCTAGTTGGAAGCATAAGATGAAAATGCATATTCTCGGACATAACCCCCGTTTGGCAATTATTTGTATTGGCTTGCAAGGTGAATTCTTTGATGGGAGAGAGCCGAACCGTGAAGCTAATGCGGAAGAATTGAAGATGCTGCAATACAACGCTCAAGCTTGTGATATCATCTTCAACGGATTGTGCCCCGAAGAATTCAACAAAATCAGCCGTCTTGAGAATGCAAAGGAAATTTGGGATACTTTGATTGATATGCATGAAGGTACCGACTCCGTCAAGGAATCCAAGTTGGATGTGCTCCAAAGTCAGCTTGACAAGTTCAAAATGAAGGATGGTGAAGGTGTCGCTGAAATGTACTCTAGGCTTGCACTTATCACAAATGAGATTGCCGGCTTAGGGAGTGAAGAGATGACCAACAAATTCATCATCAAGAAGATCCTAAGAGCATTGGATGGAAAGTATGATACCGTGTGAACATTGATCCAAATGATGCCAAACTACAAAGATCTCAAGCCAACGGAAGTCATTGGAAGAATTTTTGCTCATGAGATGTCACTCAAGGATAAGGAGGAACTTCACAACAAGTCAAGTGGTGCTTACAAAGCCTCAAGTGAAGCCCCCACATCATCAAGTGAGAAACAAACCTTCAATGAAGAATTGAGCTCAATGGTGAAGAACTTCAACAAATTCTACAAGAGTAGAAGCAAAGAAAGAAGCTCCAAGTCAAGGTCTTACAATGACAAAAGATCTTCTAGCCGAGAGCGAAATTGCTACAATTGTGGGAGACCGGACACTATTCCAATGAGTGTCGGCACCCTACAAAGAAGAAGATTCTCCAAAAGAAGAAGCAAAGAGAAGAATCACCATCGAGAGAGAGGAGGAGTAGAGATGATCATTATGAACGAAGACCCTCACGGAGAAGCAAGGATTCGGAAAGGAAGGACAAGTCATCAAGGAGCTACACAAAACGAAGACATCAAGCTCATGTTGGTAAATGGGTATCTGGCTCCGACTCCGATAATCACTCCGAGACAAGCTATCACCCCGACTCCGAATATACTCAAGATGAAGGTGTTGCCGGTCTAGCACTTGTGTCAACCAACTCCTACGACATATTTGATTCACCAAATGAAGGAATTGGAAGACGCTTCATGGCCAAAGGTCCAAAGGTAAGACATCCTGAGTATGTTGATTTTGATAGTGATGAAGATGACTTGCTTGTGGGTGATGATTTACTTGTTGACAACTCTAGTGATGTATACTATGATGAAACGTCAATTAATCATGCTAATCAAGTTAAAACGAATAACAATGATAAGGAGAAGATTGAGTTTCTAACTAAAGAACTAAACACTCTTAAGTTAGGTCATGAAACTATCTTCAAAGATCATCGAGAACTTTTAAGGGCTCATGAGAAGTTACGCTTTGAAAAGCTCAATCTTGAGGAAGAGCATGAGTTCTTAAAGGCAATCAATGATGATCTCCATAAGAAAAGTTCTTCTTACATTGCCAAGCGTTTACTCTTATCTACTTGCATGCCTCAAGTCAAGTCTAGGAACAAGTACAAGAAAGATCCTTCCTCTAGTAGTAACAATAACAATGTCAAATCCAATATTGTTGCCTCTAGTAGTTCTCTTGATTCCACTAATGATTCTCTTAGCCAAGTTACACTTGAGAAAGAAAATAGCTTATTGAAGGGAATTATAGAGAAAGGTGTTTACAAGAGCCTTGCCGGGAGTAAGAAATTCGAGGAAATTGTATGCAAGCAAGGAAGGCAGCGGAAGAATCAAGGTGTTGGTTTTGAACGAAAATTCAATGCCAATGGAGTTGAGTGGGAAGAAGATCTGTACCCCAAGACGAAGTTTGTTCCTCAACAAGAGAAGTATGATCCTACTTCCTTCAAGGGAACACAAGCACAAGATGATCTTCCACCACAAGACCACAAGAACAAAGGCAAGGACAAGCTTCAAGAAGAGATTGATGCATTTGAAGAAGCACCTAAGGCCTTGTTCAAGTGGGTTCCCAAGACTACGTCAAGTTCTACTTCATCAAGTACAACTACAACTCCAAGGATTCCCATCAAGATGATGTGGATCCCAAAGAAGAAGAACTAGAGAGTTCTTGAGGGTGACTCCGCCAACATTCTTCACTCATATCATTTTGGCAACGACAAGTGCAATCAACTTTCACATCTTGCACTAGTTCAGGGAGTCACAAACCCTCATGGTTGTAAGGCAAGGGACAAGGTAACCTAATGATTTCATGGACATCATCTTGTGTGTGCATCACTCTATGTCTATGGATATTCTTCTTTGTTCCTTGTGGGACTAACCCATGTAGGTAAGTTGAAAGTGCAACTCACTCCAAAGGATTGCTCCAAATGATCTACATCAACATTGAGCATCCACATCTTCAACACCTACATGAAGTCATCATCGACAAAACCCAAGGTTAGTTAATCCCTCTAAAAGGGGATCTCACATCTAGGGGGAGCTTAACTCTAAGAATTGAGTCAAAGCAACTCTAATGGTGTGAACACATCAATGCATTATGTAAAACTGGTAACCCCACTTGAGCATAAACGATGAGTATGACCTATGATCAAATGTTTTCATTTGACTCCTAAGTCAATATACTCATATATATATATATATATGACCTAGTCATCCCCAATTGTTTGATAGATGCTAGAATTGGTTGTGCATGTTTTGCCACATATTTCATTTGCCATTTTATTGTGTGAGCATGTTGGTGCATATTTTACTCATTCAAGGACATCCACTTGTTGTTTTGATTGATTGGCTTATTTTATTTTTGCCAAGTGGATGGACAAGAATGCATAAGAACCTTCTCTAGCTATCTATGCTTTTCTCATCTCAAACTCTATTCATGCTACATCACAAAATTTGATCAAGTCGATTTGAACCACTCGTGTGAGGAGCACTTTCGAGTCCCGATTTGTCATAGACTTAAACTTCCAAAACTTCTTTGTGATTCTCGGTCGACCGATTCCTCCATTTCGGTCCTACCGAGATCATTAAGTCGATCTAGGTTTTCAATCTCGGTGCAACCGATTTGAACTTTAGGTCACACCGAGTTCTTTGTAACTACACAGATTATGCATCTCGGTGCCACCGAGTCGTTCCACTCGGTCACACCGACAGGGTCGGGCTATATATAGTCACGGGCAAAATTTTGGAAATTTCTCCGAACCTCTTCGCCTGCGCAATAGCTCGCTCTGCCTCCAGGGTCTCCGGATCGTCTCCTCGTTGTCAGCCGCCTCCTGTCGTTGGTCTCCGCCGCCATCAACGGATTTCACCCCCGCCGTTGCCGCCGTAGCGAGTTCATCGCCAAGCTAGGGTATGGACTCGATCACTGTGCTATCCTCGTCCAATTCCTAGCACATTGTGTTCTTATTGATTCTTGCCATGATTGAAACACTCCTATCCAATCAATGCAATCCGTAGATTAGATGAGATTCAAAATTTTAGGGTTAGGTTTCCACCGAAACCATCTCGGACCCACCGAGTTGAAAAACTCGGTCCCACCGATTTGGCTAATGCCATTGCACTAGTAACTCTTGGTCTGACCATGAATTGCTAATCGGTGAGACCGATTTTAGGACTTTGTGAAACCCTAGCAGTCTCGGTGCCACCAAACTGTGACTCGGTCCAACCGAGTTCATCAGTTTAGATTCCAAAACTGCTTCGGTATCACCGAGTTTGAAAATCGGTTGATCCGAAATGCATTCTGTGGAAAACTAAAACTGAATTTTTGAATCATTCTTTTGCAAAAATATCTGCATTTTGTGATGCTCATCCACTCTATCTCATCTATAATTGTTCACAGGGTCAGCAGTCAGTGTTTGCAGCATGTCAGACCAGAGTGATAGCCAGAACAGGGATGAAGAGCAGGTTCACATGAGTGAGGGCACTAGTCCCTCAAGTTCTTCAGATGATGGCAGCAGAAGCACTCCTAGCAATCTTCCTAAAGCGGCCACCAAGACAAGGAAGAAGAGAACCTCAGATTCTGAGAATGAGGACTATATGGTAGCTGAAGATGAGGCTACCTCCAAGAAGGTAGTGCTCAAAAAGGAGTATGGCTCAGCAAAGAACACCAAGCCTGGACTGAATAGGAAGATTCCGGCCAAGAGGACACCTATGCCAAACGTCAGAAGATCTACCCAAGTGCCTGAATAGACTAAGCCCAAAGAGGCACCTGCAAAGAGAGTCACAACTTCCAAACCCAAGAAGGTTCCCATTGGAGAAACTATGAAGTTTACCATGGAATCAGAAGATGAAGCTGCTCAGGATAAGAAGAAGAAGAGAGCCAGAACCACTCTGCCTGGGTTCTTGGAAATCCCTCAATGAGGAGAGATTATGAAGAGGAAGAAGAGGTTCTTTTGACACCCAAGGCACAAAAGCTTATGGGTGATGCTATTAGATCGAGGGCTGCAACATCAAAGCCCAAGGAAGCACCAAAGCTGCCCCAGGGCCCAAGCTTGCACCAAAGAGGAATACCGGGAGTATTCCATTCTTTGAGAAGAACAAGGCCCCAGTGCCTAATGTTGCTGATGAGGAAGATGAAGAAGGACAAGTTCTGAGGAAGCTCAAGCCCAAGATACCAGACCACAATGATGCCCATCCTATGGCTGAGGACATGAGGATCAGAAAAGACTCAGGGTTGAGGCTATGGAGGATGACAGATCCATATGCCTCAAGGAGAAGAACTGCTGTTGATTACAGGTTCCATACAAAGGAACAGCAGGACTTCTATGAGACAATCTTGTTGGATAACAAGCCCATAGTGTGTGATATGAGGTGGGTCGACTGGACCTACATGAAAGACAATGAAGAACACTATCCTGGAGTTCAAGACAGCTTTGTTGCTTGTGGAGTTGCAGATTTTGTTGGGCAAAAGCTCACCAACTGGAATGATGAACTTATCATGCAATTCAAGTCCACAGCACACTTCTATCCAGATGGAAGGATAGTTTGGATGTGTGAAGGTACAAGCTACCAGTCAACAGTTGAGGAGTGGGCAAGTATGATCAATGCCCCAAAGGAAAATGAAGATGACTTGGATATCTATGCCAAGAAGAAGATGGACCACAATTCCATGGCACACATGTACAAGGAGATCCCAGACAAAGCTGTTGAGACACATAAGTTTGGATCAGTCCACTTTCTTCTGTCAGGGCTGCCAACTATCAACTGGATCCTAAGGCACACTCTGTTGCCTAAGTCTGGTGACCACAATATGATTAGAGGGCATGCACTCAACATGTTGCATTTGTTTGATGTGCCACAGAAATTCAAAGTCATGAGCCTTATGGTAGAGACCATTAAGAGGACTGCAGCTGATCAAAAGAGGAGTTGTGGATATGCCCCTCAGATTCAGGAGTTGATTAACTCAAAAATGTGCACAGGCAAATATCAATTGGATCAGGAACATTTTCCTCTCTATCCAGATTTTTAGGACAATCAGGTTGTCATGAATGAGAATGATCCATCATCAGTACAAGCTCAAGAGAAGAAGGAGAAGGCAAGGAAAGAGAAGGCTGCCAAGATGCCAACTCAAGAGGAGGCATCTGAGTACTTTTTGAAGAACTAGCAGGAGCAGCTTGGTTACTTGATAGCATCAACTCTGAGGATAGAGAAGGGATTGGCCACCCTCACTCGAAATCGGAGAGCTTGGAAAGAATCATGGAACTAAAATTCCATGATCTAGATGTCAAAATGGCGAGATTGATCGGTTGTGGAGCAGCTGCCGGATGACATGCAGGAGAGGCAGGGCAAGACTACCACTAATGTATTTGCCAAAGTGCCTAGAGCCCAAAGGTCAGTTGCAGTGCCTGTGACAGACACTAGAGCAACATCATCTGCACCAGCTACAGCCCCTACAGCTCCAGTGCAACCAGCTCTAGCATCAACTCCTCTAGCTCCATCCACTTCAACTGAAGCCTTCATTCTTGGAGTTATCCATACACCACCACCTGAAGATCAAGCCTGAGAGTCGATCTAGCACTATGCATTTTCTATGAACTTTTTGGTAACTTGTTGCCAAAGGGGGAGAAAAATGTATAGATCATAGGCTTCGAGAGAGAGAGAGAGTGTTGCTTTTGTTCTCTGTTGCTTTGGTGGTTAAACTTCTTTGATTTTGATTGCTTGAGATACTATGTTGTGTTTGTGAGACATTGATGATCATGTGTTTGATCATAAGCTACACTTATGCATGTTTGATGATATTATCTTACCTATCCATATGTGATCATTCACTTTGCTTGGTGATGAGTGCATGTATTCAATCTTTATCATTTTGAGCGCTCCACCAAGATGTATGTGACATGGAAGAGTAACCCATGAGCCTAATTCCTTGTGCATTTGCAGTCCAAAGCAAATTTTAAACTATGCACAAATTTAGGGGGAGCTCTTGCTTACACATACTTCTCAAAGGGACGATGTTGTTAAATCTTATTATCATTTGTCGAAGCTTTGATCTATATGTTGTCATCAATTACCAAAAAGGGGGAGATTGAAAGTGCAACAATCCCTAGGTGGTTTTGGTAATTCATAACAACATATAGCTCATTGAGCTAATGCTATTTCAAGACTATTATTTCAGGAAAGCTCAATGAATGGCATGGCATGGATGATGAAAGTGAATCCCTCAAAATACTAATGACAAAGGATTCGCTCAAGCTCAAAAGCTCAAGACTCTTCATTTTATATTTTAGTGATCTAAGATCACATTGAGTATATAGGAAAAGCCAATACTATCAAGGAGGGATGAGGTGTTGCTTAATGAGCCTCTTGCTTCATGTGCTTGGTGATATGCTCCAAAAACCCTCAGCTAATTTCTCACATCCACAAATGACCTAAACCTAAAGCCAAAATCGGTCACACCGATTCTTTCTATCCGGCGCCACTGAGTTTGAATGTCATAGCCACTGCCCCAAACCCTAGGCAAATCGGTCTTACCGATAGGGATCTCGGTCTCACCGAGATGGGATTGTAATCTCTCTGTTTCCCTTCGTAACGTTTCGGTCTAACCGAAGTGAGCGATCGGTCCCACCAAGATTGCAATGTAAACTCACTGTTTCCCTTTCGTAACATTTCGGTCTCACCGAAAAGAGCAAATCGGTCCCACCGAGTTTACCTGACCAACTCTCTGGAAAGCTTATTACCAAAATCGGTCCCACCGAGTTTGTGTAATTGGTCTTACCGAGATTACGTTATGCCCGAACCCTAACCAAATCGGTCTCACCGAGTTGCATGTCAGTCCCACCGAAAATCCTAACGGTCACTAGGTTTACTCAATCGGTCCGACCGTGTCTGTTGAATCGGTCCCACCGAGTTTGGTAAATTGCGTGTAACGGTTAGATTTTGTGTGGAGGCTATATATACCCCTCCACCTCCTCTTCATTCATGGAGAGAGCCATCAGAACAAACCTACACTTCCAACTTACCATTTCTGAGAGAGAACTACCTACTCATGTGTTGAGGCCAAGATATTCCATTCCTACCATATGAATCTTGATCTCTAGCCTTCCCCAAGTTGCTTTCCACTCAAATCTTCTTTCCACCAGATCCAAATCCTATGAGAGAGAGTTGAGTGTTGGGGAGACTATCATTTGAAGCACAAGAGCAAGGAGTTCATCATCAACGCACCATTTGTTACTTCTTGGAGAGTGGTGTCTCCTAGATTGGCTAGGTGTCACTTGGGAGCCTCCGACAAGATTGTCGAGTTGAACCAAGTAGTTTGTAAGGGCAAGGAGATCGCCTACTTCGTGAAGATCTACCGCTAGTGAGGCAAGTCCTTCGTGGGCGACGGCCATGGTGGGATAGACAAGGTTGCTTCTTCGTGGACCCTTCGTGGGTGGAGCCCTCCGTGCACTCGCGCAACCATTACCTTTCGTGGGTTGAAGTCTCCATCAACGTGGATGTACGATAGCACCACCTATCGGAACCACGCCAAAAACATATGTGTCTCCAATTCTGTTTGAATCCTCCAAACCCTTCCCTTTACTTTCTTGCAAGTTGCATGCTTTAATTTCCGCTACCTATATACTCTTTGCATGCTTGCTTGAAATTTGTGATGGTTGCTTGACTTGTCCTAAGATAGCTAAAATCTGCCAAACTCTAAAATTGGGAAAAGGTTAAGTTTTTAATTGGTCAAGTAGTCTAATCACCCCCCCCTCTAGACATACTTCAAGGTCCTACACATGCACACAAAGGAAGAGGGGCGGTGCGGCCGAGAGGGGTGAGGCGCGCATCGGGGGGCGTGGTGTCATGGGTTGGAGAGGCGTCGTGGGAATCGCGAGATGAAACGTGATGGTCGCCGTAGTTGAACTTCCATGGACAAGCTGTCATGTCTATGGACACATGCACTATATACCGATCACTGGAAGTAGTAGCAGAGAAAGCTATATATGCGTATAAATAGTTCCTTATAGTCAAGCGGACCCATGCTACTACTCTGTTCCAAAGACATGCACACCATCGAAATAGTCCATCTATATCAATATACACCGAGAGGGAATAATTTTTTTACAAGAGAGGAAATAGTTCATCCATCCATAATGCCCTCCTGTTGGTGCAGCGTTTTCTTCTTCTTCTTCTTCTTCTTCTTCTTCTTCTTCTTCTTGTTCTCATTCTCTGTGGGAGACGGCTTAGCAACAAGCTCTTTGGACCTTGCAGCTATCTCGAAACTCACACGGGCATCGAGGGCAGCATATTTTATCCGCTCATACGCAAGGGATAATTCTCCCATCCAGACGACCTTAATGCCACCGTCTCGTCACCCTTCTGAATAATTGTACCAAGCACAAAATTTGCTACGTCGAATAGGGATGGTGTCTGTTTAGCACAATCTTCTACATGAATTTTGATTCTGGTTTGTAGGTCAGCGATGCTTTTCAAATCAAGGTTCTACGGCTCTAGCTTCTGTTTGTCCCCTTCGATGGCTGCCCCACAGAAGTATATGTCCTCTCGAGACAAGAAATCATGAAGCTCACCTGGTATGGAGGGCGAGTGTATGATGTGGTACACCAAAACATCATCTTCGAGGCACAGCTAAAGGACGGCAGCGCGCTGGATCTTCCCAGGGGCACGCTCCGTGTACTCTGCGTTGAGACCGATGACCCTCGTCTCTACCTTTTTGAGGGAGTTGGATACATTGTTGATCCAATGCCGAACAACCCTTGGGTGGACGTGACGGTGGCAACTATGCGCATCGAGCCTTTGACGAGGACATGTTGGACGCTAAAAACCTGCATCTCGATCTCTTTCGCCATTTGGAACCACTGGAACGGAGGGCTATGGTTTGGAGAATTAGGATTAGATGGCTAATCTAACTGAAGTAGTAGATGATTATTTAAAGAGGTTAAAACAATGTGAACGTAGTGGGGTTTGGATGCAAATGAAGACGAAGGGGAGGTGAAGAAGCCGAGGCGAATCGGTTCCCGATGGAGAAGTAAATGGGAGAAGTGGCGTGCAAGCAGTTGATTAGACGGCTAGGTAGACTAAACGAAAAGGCTATGCGGGTAGACTGAGGAGTCGTACCTGTTCATGTACGTGCCCATCCTTCCTAATAGGTGGGACCTATTCAAACAGATAAAAAATGTGACGTAGCTTTTTTTTTGAGCCCGTGAGTGGGAGACACAACATTCTCTGGTTAAGGAATACTCCCTCCGTTTAGGTGAGTATAAGTCACCTTATGAAAATCAGGTTTTCCCAAAACCTTTAGGCGTGGAGCATTAACTTCCTGCTCGATCCCCTCCCAGCCTCATTAGCCAGCGTTCTCTTCCTTTGCTTTCGCGTTCTACCTTTCCATTTTTCCTCTTCTCAAGTGTGGAACGATCTGCATGCCGTCCTTGATGCACCAGAACGACCACTGCATGCATCGCGGTAGGGCGTTGATTGGGCATGCACGAGAATTTGGTTCTGCTCGCAATATGGCTGATACCTGAACGATGAAGTGAACAGGCATGCTAGCACGGGAGACCTATTTACGCTATACAATACTAGAGTACTCATGTTCCTACTACTAGTAGTAGTAGTAGTCTCTACTCCTAATGTCTCAGTTGGTAGGTCGCGTTCCGGGTTTTATTTTCGTCCCACCTCACCCGGTCTTTGTTGGTACTTCTTTGGTACTTCCTCCCACCTCCCACTCAGCCGAGACGGTTTATTTTCGTACTCCCTCCCACCTCCCAGGTAGTTCCTAATGGAGCAGTTGGTAGTCTCCGCCGGTCAATTTTCGTCCCACCACTTTCGTCCGGGTTTTTTTTAGGTTAACCGTCGTAGATTTTTTTCGTCGCCTCCCCCACTTCATCGGTTTATTTTCACTTCACCCTCTCACACAACGAAAAAAACTGAGCGGATCGAACTTTCCATCTTGGCGCAAATTATTTAGTAATGTCTTTATGTAAAAGAATCAATCACAATCAATCTCTAAAGATCAAATCTAAATTAATTAATCTTCATAACGTTTGTTTCCTTTGAATCACGTCCATAACTTTCCTTCCTTGTTTGGGCGTAAACTGTTTGGTAGCAGAGATTAGGAAGCTTCCTATGAGTGTAGTAATAGGAAGTATTCTTTTTCTTGATGATTCGTTTCCATGCATGATGATAGTAAATTATGCCAACATTCACCACTATTTATCAACGTCATCAATCGTATCCATTTCTACCAGTTTTAAGGGAATCTGCTCGCTATGTCTCTTTTAAGGGGATCCGCTCGCTAAGTCGTCATCGCACGTTATTTTCACAAACAATCTCTACTCCTAATGGAGCAGTTGGTAGCCTCGTACGGTTTATTTTTGTCCTCCTCCCACCTCCCCTGGTTTTTTTCATCCTCCCTCCCACCTCCCAATTTTGTTGGTTTTTTTCGTCGGTTTTTACTCACCCCCTCGCACCTCCCAATTTCGTCCGGTTTTTATTCGTCCCACCTCCCACCACCCACTCGTACTGGTTCTTTTTCACTCCACTCTTTCCTTGCAAACCAATAATTTCCTAACATACAAAAGATCACGAATCTATCTTTCCTTACCCGAACCAATCGCACCCTACATCAGTGCATTTCTTTATTAAGAAAACTAACACGTAAATCTTAACGCATTGCAAACAAATCCCGTTATGGACCTAATTAATTTATTATGGAATCTATCGTGGTCGCATTGGTTCTTTTTCTCTCCACTCTTTCCTTGCAAACCACTAATTTCCTAACATACAAAAGATCACGAATCTATCTTTCCTTACCCGAATCAATCGATCCCTACATCAGTGCATTTCGTTATTAAGAAAACTAACACGTAAATATTAACGCATTGTAAAGAAATCTCGTTATGGACCTAATCAATTTATTATGGAATCTGTACGTGGTCGCATCTCTCCCCTCGTGAAAAAATCGCATCCATCTCCCGTTAAAAAGGAAAAGAGAACATGAACAATCAATCCCACACCATGCATCTCAGTAGCAAAAAATCGCCCCCGCCTCTGCTACTGCGCCTCGCCATGTGCCCGTCTCGACCCATGCCTGGCCTGCATGGCTGGACGCCGCCGTCTCCACCGCCACATACAAGAAAACGATGGGCATAACCATCCATTCAAATCGCACACCCCCACCCTCCTCCGCAATCCCTAGCCCCGCATCACCCTATTGCTTTCTCGCCTCTCTTTCCCCTCGATGTAGATGGTGCCGAGCGGCGTCCTCGAGCACCGGCAGTGCCGCCCTCTCTATCTTCGCTGCGTCAAGAGATGGGCCGAGGCTATCGTCGGTTCGCCGCCCACGATTGGGCCGCCTCCGGTTGTCGCGCACCACCGGCTCCACCTAACGTGCCCGACCCTCTCCACTTTCGACCTTCCGGTGACCACGTCCCTCCGCGCCTCCATCCATCATCCACAAGGCCACTCCCTGCACCCACCCTCCTAAATTCTCCATACCGGCGGACAATCACCGAAGATCCAAGTTGGCCCGATATCAATTTTCTTACATGCTTTCTTTATCAGTTGGTGATGGGAATGGGTTCCAATTTCTCTCTCTGACTGTGGATTCGCAGGCAAGAAGTGCTTCTACGTGCATCCTCCTGTCGGTCCCTAAAGTACCAAGGTAAATGGTTGATGTTGCGTTTGTCTAGGATGATATATGTTGGCTCTGTTCCGGTTCATCCGAGCAGTTTGGTGACTAATTTACTGATAATTTAATTATATTAATTAAATGAGTCGGGTGTATCGTCGTGCATTTATCTTGCCAAGAATGTTCTCGTGATGCTCGATGCACTTTGGGAATTGTTTATCTTGCCTTGATGCAGAACATTTGTTTATTAATGCATGAGAAGAATCCTTGTTACTACCTTGAACCTGTTTTATAATCCATATTGTTATGCACTAGCGCGTGTGCGTGTGAAATAGTTGGATTATGGTCCCGTACCCAATAAGATGGATATGTGTGTGTGTTAGAGAGAGAGAGAGGGAGAGGGGGAGAGAGAGTGAGGAGGAGGGAGGGAGAGAGTGTGTGTGAGAGTTTGATGGTAAAAAGGTCGCCAATGTCACTTGATATGTATGAGAATACTAAATGTAATATTAACATAATTGATATTGAACTCTTAAAGTTAATGTGGCCCCGTTGCAACGCACGGGTGTTCCTCTAGTAATAGTAGTAGTAGTACAGCTGTGGTACACTTGATGGTCAAAACACTATTCATCCGGTCCTCACAGTGAAGTGACAACACCCTGCGCCTGACACTAGTCCAGGCGAGGCGGCGTGTTCGGGTTACCAAAGTCAGCCTCACCCTGTGCACTGTGCAGTCTGTCACCGCTGTTGTACAGCACATTGGCGCCTCGCCTCGTCTCCCTCTCCGCTCCCATAGCACCACTCCATCTCCATCTCCTTCTCCGTCTCCGTCTCCGTCTCCATCTCACTATGCCCCCATGTACCGTCGCCTCACTCGCCTCCCCCAGTACCACTATTCCCTTGCTAGCCGCTCTAGCACCGACATCATTCTCCCCCGTAAATCAAGCCCCCTTCCAAACTCCACCATGGCCGAACGCGAACCGCGCAACATCCATATGAGCCGCGATTGGAGCAATCTCCCCAGTGACATCCTCGACCTCTGTTGTTCGTGTATGGATATGTTGACCGCCCTACGGCTGGCTGCATGCTCGAGGGACATGCACATGGCCATCGTCGAAGCGAGGCCTAAGCTTTTCAAGACACCCTACTTGCTGCTATCTGGTCTTGCGAGATTGGCTCGCCATGATACGGAGGCGTGCATGATGCCCCTCGACTTCAATCCGATCTCCATTAGCCGAAACTTCTTTGCAGGTATGTAGTGTGTTGCTGTACATCATTTCCCTCGACATCGATCCGATCACCATCGCCCGAAACTTCTTGGCAGGTATGTACTGGGTCCGCATGAACTCCCACTAGATGGCTGCCTTCAGAGAAGACGGTAAAAAGTTGGTGCTCGTGAACTTCCAGACCTCCCATGAGATTATCCTTCCTTCGTTGGATTATATAGAGTATTACCATCGCAGTCCAAGACATCTAGATTACTACGTCAGTTGGACGGACCTTGTTTTGCAGAAGATTGTAACCTGCCAAGTACCCACACGACATGCAAATTATTTAGACTTCAAGCTAATTGCCTTGTTCGACTGCGGACTCGCCTATCTTTATGTCGGTGCCTTTTTTAGCTGGAGACAACTCGGCTCGCATTGGATCATCGTCAAAGCTGATACACACTTCTGTGATGCTATTGAACACAATGGCATCATCATCGCGATCGACAAAGCAGATGGCACCACGTATTGCTGGGACGGCGCATGTAAGTTGTTTCCGTCTCATGTTAATGATGACGCCATGACACTGTTTGAACTTTTTTTGATGATTGGCATATCCCTGTTTGAGCAGAATTTGAGTAGAACTATGGCAATATATTAGAGGCGTCGTAAATCAGCTATATTTGGAATGAGTTAATTCATGCGATTGTGACCATGTCATTACAACCAATTTGTACCCTGAATAATCAAACGGTTAGGAATATATGGATATTATCCTTATTTTACAGTAATCTATATACTACTACTAAATATGAGTGTGTATCAATGGCCATGTTAGTTTCCTCATTTTCATGATGTAGAAACATGCACCACACTATTGGTTTCATCTAACCATACATTAGGGAAGTAAATGTGCATATGGAGAACTCTATATTTGGAAGTAGTCAAATCCTGCAATGCTTACCATGTGTATATACCTATATTCGCCCTTCAGCAATCAATGACTAGAATAATATCCTCACAAAAAATTTGCCCACAGAACATGAGTATATAACAATGCATGGTCTGTTACTTACCTTGAAGAATTTGTTTGTGAGGACAGAACATGATTACATAACATGCATGACATGGTAGTTTCCTGTGAATAATCAATTGCGAGATAACATGAGTATAACCATGCATGGCACTTCTATATTTTCGAACCCAGTATACATTTCCCTGTATTTTCCTCCTAGTTCTAATAGGGACATATCAATGTCGTTTCTTGCATTATCCTACTCATACTCTGAACAATGATGATCTTACATTAACAATGCCTCTCCTTTTTGATATGATGCAGTGTCCCTACAGTTACTGCCCTTTGTGATTACACCACCTTTGCCAAAAACAGGGAAGCACAACTGGTTCCTCGCTCGATCAGATGACGGCAAAAGACTGATGATCATTCGGACACATGAGCCGAAAAAGTTATATTGCAAAAACCCCACTGTATACAAGCACCGTGTAATATGTGAGTATCCGGACAGTGGCTGTTACGTCTATGAGCAGGATACCAGCTTGTTGGGGCCTTTAGGATTTTTTAGTTGGAGGCGGGTAAACAGCCTTGGTTCACACTCTCTGTTTCTCGGACTCAATTATCCGATTAACCAGGAGATCACCATTGGGAAGGACCTTGATGTCAGAGAGGCTCTGTTTTCTATGGAAAACTGTGTCTACATGGCGAGCCCTAGGAGTTCGGGAGCATACTCCCCTGATTGTCAACGATACAGCCTGCAGCCAAAAGAAGGTGAGAATGACAAAGGCATCCGGATTAACTTTGATCCTTGGATGTCTCAATTACGACAGGCGGTGATGTGGTTCAAGCCTTCAGGTTGATAGGTAATTGGGCTGTTGCATCGAAAGGGTGGAGTACTGGTGTCTCCGGATCACTGGTCGCTGAAGCGGGGCTGTAAATTATGATGGTGTTGGATCATCTCTTCGAATGACTTTGTTGTCTTTGCTGCTGGTTCTGGATGGGTGGTTCTTTCTTTTGTTATGCATATTCCTTGTCATTTGGTCATCCTCGTCTATGTCACTCTTTCTATGTAATAGTTGCTTCTGTTTAGAATGTCATTCTCGTCTGGATCACGAGAGTCTGAGCGTTGCAGATGGGTGCGTTTTGGTGGTGTAGCAAGACTTCTTATGAACTATCATGTCTTGTTGTTTATGTCAGTAGTAGTCACTAGTCAGTGTTTGAATGTTGTATATATCGTTGTTTCGAACTGTTTATTGTCTTGAACTACTGGTGGGCTAAATGAGGGCATCACCATTCTCCAGTGTTCAGAGTATATCTCCTTTTTTTCAAGTTATGTAATTTGAGCTCATTGTCTTTTCGATGATGTACACTTGTTTGGGCCAGTGAGGTGTCGTTGAATATGGGCCGAGTAGTAACGCAATGCCAAACAGGTCAATTATGACTCTCGGGCCGGGCTCTCAAAAGATCCTGGAAAAAAAAGGTCGGGCTCTCCAAAAAAGAAAGAATAAGGACTCTTAGGCCGACATGTGGGTGCCACCGGTGTTTTTGTCTTGCTTCAGAGAGCATATTAGCGCGCTCGAAATTCATGCTACCTTTTCATCCCCGCCTCCGCCCCTCCCCACCTCTGGAATCTCGATTCCTACTCTAGTTCCCCCAAATCCCCCTCCTGTACTCCATGTACTCAAGCGCACTATCATGTCGACGGTTAACGCGGATATCCGAGCCGGAGATCCTGAGGTCCGTCCTTCCTTCGGTCGCTGCGTGCTGTCGCTCAACAGTGGCATGGCGGCGCTTGACGACCAGTTTGCTAGCAAAGTGCTGATGGTAACCATCAACAGCGACCGGCCTCCCGTCTCGCTGGACGACCTTGTCAAAGCTCTTGGCATTGCGCACGGCATCCAAATAAGTGACTTGCTCGTCGAAGTCTGTCCGCCACCAACTGATTTCTTCGTCAGGTTCCGAACAACTTTCGACTGCAGTTGTGTGTTCGAATCTTCCCGGCGTTTGTTCTGCGATGGCGCGCTGGTGAGCTTTGATCGGTGGCACCCAGGATGGCACTCGGTGCCCTTTGAGCTTGAGTTTTTAACAAAGCTTACCTTCCACGGCATGCCTCGACGTGCTTGGAACAGCGAGTCCATGAACGAGCTTATCAACGACCTTGGAGGTGAGCTCGTAAGTATGTTTGTTCCTCCAGACAGCTGGGCTCTGACGGTTATGGCATGGATTAAGAAGCCGTCCACCATACCGAAGGTGATTGGTGTTGAGATACCGTTGCAGGAACCAGGGTTGTACTATTCATCACCACCAAGGCCGCCACGGACCATGTTAGGGATGTACCTGTATCGAGTGTTCGTGCATGTCGAAGAAGTGGTCAATCCATCAATCGAAGTCCTGCCGCCCCCGCTGGTGCCAGGGTCCGTCGACGACGTCCATTACAGGAGTCAACGTCGGACTTTCCCCGTGTTGCTTGGAATGATGGATGGCACAGGGCCTACTCCATCGTGCAGCAGAGGCCACTGCTTCTTTGGGAGAAGAGGCAGGGTTGGCTGCTTGGATGTGCTCCAATTTGAGGTAACAACTGAATCTTGTCAGATAGTACTAGTTAAATCCGAGCTATGGGTCTGAAGCACTGATATGCTAGTACATTTGATTGTGACATGTTCTAATTTTGTACCTGAACTTTTTTTGGAAAGGGCTGTACGTCAACTTAATGTGCTAGCAGAACTTATTGTGTTGTGCATGCATTTTTTTTGCACAACATTCAAGATATTTCCCGTCATTTATAAAGACGATGAACTGTTATGTACAACTTCGTTGGTTTCAACATAGCCCTTCCCGTAGCGATCCACTGCTTCCATCCTGATTGTGCCGCCTGCGTGAAGTTTTTGTATGCAAGTTCAGTGTGCTATGATGTTCTATATGATTGTGTCAACTATATAAGTTTTTACTGAGCATCAGCAATGCATATGGCTGAAAGATGTATTTACGAGCATCGAACGATGGGTATCTCTCTCTCTCTCTCTCTCTCTCACACACACACACGCACGCACACGCACACACACACGCGCACACGCACAAGTCTGACCCGTTGAATTATTTATTTGCTCGTGACAGCTTTTAATTAGGTTCCACTGTAACCTAACTTTTTTCTTAAGTTATTAATTGAGCTCAGTGACTTCAAAAAGTTGTATAGAAGCCTTGTTTGGGCCTTTCTGGCGTCCCTGAATGTGGGTTGAGTAACCATGTTAGGTTGTACTGTACTACACAGGCCTTTTTTCAACATCAGCAATGCAACTGGGCCGACAGTTATACACAATATCAGGGTCAACTTGTTATCCGCCCCGCTGGGCTGGAAAGTTTCCTAGGAGGTATGCATTAGGCTTAACAAGAAAATGGACTTTAAGAAATAATAAATGGAATTTAATTATAATAACTGGGCAATTACTATGCACCAAACACGTAATTAGTTTGAAAAATATATTATTTTTGGAATTTGTAAATTTTAATTTCATTACTTGTTGCGCGCGCAATATTTCGTTGGATTTTAACGTGATACAACTTTATTTTGAAATTACATTTAACCTGACTAGAAATTTTGGATAAAAATATTTCGGATCCCATCAAAATGTTGGAATTTTTTTTGAATTCTGTTTTGAGCGGTTGTTTGAAATTATTAATAGTTGTCCTACCTAGAAGTTGGGTTGTACTTTTAACAAACCCGTAAATGGGCTGTAGTAAATTCCATTAGAATTGAAAAATGGGTTGTACATTCTTACAAATCGCAAATGGGCTATATGTTCTCTGCCCAATCCGAGCGATGGGCCTACTAAGTTGACGCGTACCAAGGGCTTTGTCAACTTAGTCAATATAAACGATTCTAGTTGCAGTTATCGTACGATGTCCATCCGATGGCCGTAGTGCTTCTTTAACCTCTGGTCTTCTTGCTCCAGCCGCCCAAAGCAGCGCCGGTCGTGTCGCGTGCTCCTGCCTCCCGTGGCCGGCTGTGATGCCGTGGAGGCCTCACCGCCCCGTACTACTCTTACCGCTGGCCAGGCCATCCCTCTACTCACCCACACCCCCTGTTATTCTGCGGCGACGGCAGCCTCACACCGCAGTCGAACCAGTGAACCCTCGTACTCCTCTCTGCGTGGGCTACCACTGCTGCGTCTTCCCGGCTCGCGTCGTCCCTTCCTAGGCCTCGCTGTCGTCCGCACCACCGCCTGGTGCTCTCGGCGCGGTGTGGTCAATATGGTCAATGACCGACTTCCATCGGAGAGTATCTTTGACGTGGAGAGGCGACAACCGGTCCAGCGGCCGCAAGGAAGTGCCTCCTTATTACGCGCAAAATAATTATTCCACCACCTGACAGCAGGGACCCACCGGACGGGCCACCTTATTTCGCGAAAAAAATGTTTCCTCCCTGACTGCTGGGACCCACCGGATGGGCCAGCGTATTTCGCGAAAAAAACGTTCCCCGCGCTGTCAGCTCGGACCCACCGGAAGTGCCTCCTTATTACGCACAAAAAAATGAATACTCCCCCTACTAGCTGGGACCCACCATGGTGGCAGGCTGACTTCTGGGCCTACTAAGTTGACTGGGACGGGGGCCTTTGTCAACTTTAGTCAATATGAACGATTCTAGCTCCAGTGACCGTACGATGGCCATACAACGGCCGTAGTGCTTCTTCAACCTCTGGTGTTCTTGCTCCAGCCGCCCAAAGCAGCGCCGGTCATGCCGGATGCTCCTGCCTCCCGTGGCCGGCTGTGCTGCCGTGGAGGCCTCGCCGCCCCCTACTATTCCCACCGCTGGCCAGGCCCTGCGGCGACGGCAGCCTCACACCGCAGCCGAACTAGTGAACCCTCGTACTCCTCTCCGCGCGGGCTTCCACTTCCGCGTCTTCCCCGGCTCCCCGCCGTCCACTTCCTAGGCCTCGCCGTCGTCCACCGCTGTGCTGCTCTCGGTGCGGCGTGGTCAATGTGGTCAACGACCGACTTCCATCGGAAGAGTACTGTACATGGAGAGGCTGACAGCTGGGTCCACGGCAGCCGCGAGGAAGTGCCTCCTTATTACGCGGAAAATAATTATTCCTCCACCTGACAGCAGGGACCCACCGGACGGGTCACCAGTATTTCGTGAAAAAAAATGTTTCCCCCTGACTGCTGGGACCCACAGGACGGGCCACCGTATTTCATGAAAAACGTTCCCCACCCCCCCCCCCCCCCGCTGTCAGCTCGGACCCACCGGAAGTGCCTCCTTATTACGCACAAAAAAATGAATACCCCCCTGCTAGCTGGGACCAACCTTGGTGGGAGGCTGACTTGTGGGCCTACTAAGTTGGCTGGGACGGAGGCCTTTATCAACTTTAGTCAATATATGAACGATTCTAGCTTCACTGGCCGTACGATGTCCATCCAACGGCTGTAGTGCTTCTTCAACCTCTGGTCTTCTTGCTCCAGCCGCCCAAAGCAGCGCTGGTCGTGCCGCCTGCTCCTGCCGCCCGTGGCCGGCTATGATGCCGCTGAGGCCTCACCGCCCCTACTACTCCCACCGTTGGCCAGGCCATCCCTCTACGCACCCACACCCCCTGTTATTCTGCGACGACGGCAGCCTCACACCGCAGCCGAACGAGTGAACCCTCATAGTCCTCTACGCGTGGGCATCCACTGTCGCGTCTTCCCCGGCTCCGCGTCGTCCCCTTCTTAGGCCTCGCCGCCATCCACCGCCCTGGTGCTCTCGGCGCGGCGTGGTCAACGTCGTCAAGGAATGGCTTCCATCGGACGTGCACTATACGTGGAGAGGCTGACAGCTGGATCCACGACCGCAGCAAGGAAGTGCCTCCTTATTACGCGCAAAATAATTATTCCTCCACCAGACAGCGGGGACCCACCGGACGGGCCACCGTATTTAGCGAAGAAAACGTTTCCCCCTGTCTGCTGGGACCCACCAATTATATCTTCGCATGCAAGGAAGTGCGTCCAAAAAAACGATTCGCCCCCTGACTGCTGGGACCAACCAGCTACATCATCGCACGCAGGGAAGTGCCTGACAGTCGGGACCCACCTAGTCAAAGCGTACGTAGCATTGTCATTCTAGTCGCGAACGTGTACGTACGTATATACTGGTGGATGTAGAGGCGCGCATGTGTCGTAGTAGAGGCGCGCACGTAGCATGTACACGTACGTACAGCGGCGAGGGTGCGAGAAAGAAAATATGGCCACGTACGTACATACGGGCAGGGTCTCTAACGCCTATCGCGCATACGTACATGGCTGGGTCGGAACGGAGAAATAGTGTCGTCGTCGTGTTCATGGGGAGCCAACCGGCTGGGTCGGAACGGAATGCGTGGTCATGTTCATCGGGAGGGCTTGGACGGAACAGGCGATGGAAACGAGGCCTGGCGTACCGCACAACGGAGGAAATGGCCTTGTGTTCGATCGGCCACGTTCGAAACGGGGTCCTGTTGATCGGGAGGGGCCTGGCGTACTGCAAAACGGAGGAAACGGACCTCCTACGGTCAAAACGGGGGTCCTGTTGACCGGGAGGGGTGTGGCATATCGCAAAACGGACAAAACAGACTTGTGTTGGAGCACTACGGTCGAAAGGGGGGAGGGGTGTGGCATACCGCAAAACGGGACTCCACGGGATACTGTTCATCTCCACCGTCGGCCTCCTCCAGCCTCCACGGGCTACTGTCAACCTCCTCCAGCCTCCATGGGCTCCTGTTCATCCAGCCTCCACCGCGCGCTACTCCACCGGCTACTATTCAACCACCCCTCCACGGGCACCCCTCCACCGCTCATGCTCATCCAGCCCTCCACACCACGGGTCCTGTTCAACCACCCTCCACGGCCACCCCTCCACCGCTCATCGCTCATCCAGCCCTCCACACCACGGGTTCCTGTTCATCCAGAGGCAACGCCACCGCCACCGCTCATCCAAACCCCCCCCCAACGCCACAGTTCATCCAATCGATCGGCTTGATTAGCAGCAGATGGCGCGGCGAATCGCCCATCAGTTCCGTTAACAGCCATCGATCAATCCTCGAGTTCAATAACGCAAAGCTCAGTAGTGCAATCGCCGGGTTCATTAGAGCCCAACGCCTCGCTTCGGGTTCGATTAGAGCCAACGCCGCACACACGCAGCAGCGTGCAGACGAGAGAAACGCGCATTGCTCTCCCATCAGAATCGCAACTCCCGAAATTTTCCTCCCCTCGCTTCTACCACGGTTTTTTCCGTCATGGATGGCCCAAAGAATGTCATGCAGCTGCGTCTCCGGCCCGCCTAGGACGAAAAGCCCATTTTCGGTCATGATTTTTTGTCATAGAAGTAGGAGCCCACCACATCTATGATGATACCGGGTTTTGTCACAATTATCATCATAGAAGTGTCATATGTATGACAGAAAAAAAATTCGTTCGGCCCAAAATGTCACGGATGTGTCTTTTTTTTGTAGTGAAGAGAACCTCCATAGAAGGCTTATCGCCACAGCAAGAAGTTTGAAGAAGCAGAAGCAAAGGCTTAAGGCCGCGCATGATGTGCTCAACCACAGATGGAACAAAGTGCTCGACACTGAAGAAAAATACGGTAGCGATCGCCACACAAAGAGCTACCCAAAGCGCAAGCTGCTGCCCGAATTCGATGACGAGGCTTTGAGCCCATTCAGCCAAAAAATAAAACGGCCGATCAGCCGGACCGGCCACCCCATGGCCGCGACAGGGCGGCTAACGATGCCGCACACAAGTCAGCACATGATTTACGTGAGCTCCTGGACAAAAAAGCCGGTATGGCCAGGTCCATCTATGGATCCAGGAAGCAAGCTCCTGTGCAGGATCATAGCCACCAAAACAATCATACTGAGCGAATACCAGCTCAGAATCAACACCGAACACAACAACCGTCGACAGCATGCCATGACACGTCCAAATACAGGGGTGCCGCGCACCCCCTGTGTTTCACCGATGAGGTGCTGGATCACGAATTTCCCGAGTCATTTAAACCCGTGAATATAGAGGCATACGACGGAACGATGGACCCTGGGGTCTGGATTGAGGACTTTATCCTTCAGATCCATATGGCTCGCGGAGATGATCTCCACACCATTAAATGCATGCCCCTCAAGTTCAAAGGACCAGGTCGGCATTGGTTGAAAAGCCTCCCAGAAAACTCAATTGGAAGTTGGGAGCAACTTGAGGATGCTTTCAGGGCCAACTTTCAAGGGACTTATGTCCGACCTCCGGATGCAGACGATTTAAGTCACATAATCCAACAACCCGGAGAGTCAGCCCGTAAACTTTGGAAAAGATTTCTCACTAAGAAGAATCAAATCGTCGACTGCCCAGATGTCGATGCCTTAGCGGCTTTCAAACACAGTATCCGAGACGAATGAATCGCCAGACACCTCGGCCAAGAACAGCCGAGGACAATGGCAGTCTTAACAAGCCTTATGACCCGCTTCTGCGCGGGTGAGGATAGCTGGTTGGCCCGCAGTGGCACCAGTGACCTAGGCACATCCGAAGTCATGGATGGCAACGGGAAGCTGTGACGCAACAAAAACAAGCGTCGAAATAATGAAGACAGCCCAGACAACATGGCGGTCAATGCCGGATTCAGGGGCTCTCAACCCGGTCAACGAAAAAAGGCATTTAAAGGCAGCAGAGATGGACCATTCAGCCTAAACAAGATTCTAGACAGATTATGTCAGATTCATGGCAGCCCCGAAAAACCTGCAAATCACACCCAACAGAGAATGCTTGGTCTTCAAGCAGGCCGACAAACTAAATGCCGAACACAAGAGGAGGGAGACGCCAAGTGAAGACGAGGATGAGCCTCGCTAGCCGAACACTGGGGGACAGAAAAAATTTCCACCAGAGGTCAAAACAGTGAACATGATTTACGCAACTCACATACCAAAGAGGAGGTGCAAACGCACACTCCGAGACGTATACGTTGTAGGGCCCGTTGCCCCCAAGTTCAACCCTTGGTCGGCCTGCCCAATCACTTTCGATCGCAGGGATCATCCGACTAGTATCCGGCACGGAGGATCGGCTGCCTTGGTGCTTGACACAATAATTGACGGGTACCATCTCATCCGAGTCCTCATGGACGGCGGCAGTAGTCTTAATCTAATATATCAGGACACTGTCCGCAAGAGGGGGATAGACCCGTCAAGAATCAGCCAAAGCAGTACTACCTTTAAAGGAGTAATACCAGGCGTAGAAGCCCGCTGCACGGGCTCTCTAGTACTAGAAGTTGTATTCGGTTCTCCTGACAACTTCCGAAGCGAAGAATTAATCTTCGACATTGCTCCATTCCGAAGCGGCTATCATGCACTACTCGGAAGAACGGCCTTCGGTCGTTTCAATGCAGTACTGCACTACGCTTATCTTAAACTTAAGATGCCTGGTCCACGTGGCGTCATTACAGTTAGCGGAAATACATAGCGTTCCTTACGTGCGGAAGAATATGTGGCGGCTCTAGCAGCCGAACACTGAATGACCTCTCCAACCAGAATAAATAATCGGTCATCAAGACCACGGACACGGTTAGACGAGTCCGAGCACCACTAGTTGTAGCAACCCAGATAAACCTGAGCTTGGGTCGATGGATATACCCCCATAAGTTGTGCTAGGGGCTGCCCGCATGTAAAAAGGCCCATAGTTTGGCTTGACCCTATTAATACAATAACAGATTGCATTTTCATGGTTTATCAAGAATAACCAACATTTCGCACGAAGTCTTTCACCTGGGTTTTTCTTTTTTATAGACGATCATCGTGCTACACCCTTCCAGGATACGGCACAACGGAGACAAAGGCGCAGACGTGCAGCAGGGCCCCGCTCAAAGGTTTCTTTTTAGATTAAGACCCTGTGTAAACCTTTTTTAATGTCTTTGTTGCTTCACACCCTCCGGTACTTAACACAACCGAGAAGGATGCTGGCGTTATTGGCATTTTGTCACGCCAGACTAATGCATGTACCTGGCAGGGCTCATTATTGAGGGCGTAACTCAGCCCGGTACATGTTTTAAAAGTCCGAATACCTTAGGGAGTGTTCGGCGTCGCAAGTTTGGCCTTATATGCATCAGCTCCGAATCATGTCTTTGGTTAATAGTTGGGTTTGCCCGGCTCCCGTGTTTTGCTACCTTACGTTCCGCTCTATTGGCTAAGGTGGCACCGGAAGAACTACTGCGATTGTGCCCTGGTTCATCTGGATGAGCACCTCAATAGAGAAAGCCGAAAACTGACTGTCCTGATAAAGTGCGAGACTGGTCAGCCACTCGATGACTCCACGGAATCTTCGTGATTCCACTGCATTAACGAAGGACCGGTTTCCCGGTCCTGTACGTACGCACACCGTATTCGTATGAACGCAGAAGTACTAGGGGCTATATAGTAGCCCCACCGTCAAACTCCTATGGCTAAGTGAAAGTGTTAAAGTGTTATAGTCCGATTGCCTTGTTTGCTATGCTATCACCTCCTTAATGGACCAAGACATTGGATCAAGTGTGATTATGCGCTCTATCGAACACCCCCACATTATATGCATGGGGGCTGAAGCCGATGACTGCAAACTTTCAGGATATATATTCATACATACATACACGGCCACACAGGAGGCACTATAATACTTTCGGGATAAGTATAAACACGGCCTTTATAATCAAAATAGCATTGTTTTTACAATCAAGATACATGTCACTCAAACATGGTACTCTTCGAGCACTGAGCCTCTATTAAATGGGCACCTTCTAGGACTTCTTCAAAATAGTGCTCGGCCGGGTCCGGGCCTCCGGCCGGACCCCGGGTTGCAATAGCGGTGGCCTCCATCCCTGCCCAATATGTTTTAACATGGGCTAGAGCCATCCGCGCACCCTCTATGCATGCCGGCCTCTTTACGGCGTCGATATGCGGCACAGCACCAAGGAATCGTTGCACTACACCAAAATAACTGTCCAGCCTTGGTCCCTTCGGCCAAAGATGATCCACGACAGACCTCATGGCAAGCCCGGACAACCTATGGAGTTCGGCCCACTCGGCCATTTGTTCATTTAATAGCAGCGGACGCTTTCGAGCACTGAACTATGACCAGAAAAACCTTTCCACCTCATGATCTTTTTTATCTTTGAAATACTCAGTCGCATCAGCGACACTCTTTGCCAAGTCCAAGTACGCATCCTCAGCACTCCATAATTGATCCATAGGGGCATACTTCGGATCCCCGAAGTTCGTCCACAATAGAAAGGGCTTCCCAGCCGTGATATCTCCGGCTTGACGAAGATCCTCCCTTGCCGCTTTGATCTTAGAGCGAGTTTCCTTGGCTGCTTCCAAGGCCTTCTGTAGGTCAGTCGCTTTCGCTTGGCTTCAGGGAGCTCATATCGGCTGGCAACATATTTCAGCTCAACAGCCATCTTGGCTATTTCATCTTTGCTCTGGCGATGAGAAGCCTGTACGGCTCTTAACTCCTCGGCCGCCTTTCGGGTGGCCGCATCACTTCTCCTGGCTTGATCCTTGGCTTGGGCAAGTTCCGCCTGGAGGGTCTCCATGGCGGCAGCTCCATCTGCAATCACAGCATATTATAGATACTAGCATCGAGCTCCTCTTAATATTTGCTGACAAGCCGAAAATACATACCCTGTGCCTCGTCAAGCCGCTTGTTCACAAGCGCGATGTCGGCATCCGCCACGTCAAGCTACCGCCTCAGTTCGACAAAATCGGCAGTCCGGCTAGCCGCCAGACCCTCAGCCGCCTGCACATGAAAGCAGTGCGGTCATTACCTGGGACTATGATCCTCTGTTTGGCGCCTCCGGACGACAACCAGAGTCTCAGGGGCTACTATCTATACAGAGCACACCTAGCGTGTGCGGTACCATCAAAAATACATATATATTACTTTGCGTACCTCAAAGCCTCTAAGCAGGCTCGTAAAATCTTCATTCAACCCGCTTTTGGCGGAAGAAATCCTCTCAACACCGTACCCATTAAGGTACGATGCGCCTCTGAAATAGACGCCTACTCCAGAAGACCCGTCAGTGTGTCCGGCTGAGCACCGAACAATCCTAGACTCTTTCTGTTGCTCTCCTTGGGAGCCGAATACTCTGGACTTCGGGCGGCCGAAGAGTTGCCTTCTAGCCTTCGTGGATCAGGAGAAATCCTCCGTGACGACACCTCGGGGTCGTCCACCCTATTAGGCGGGGAGGCTTGAGGAGGAATTTCGCTCTCCATCATCTCCGGAAGAAGATCCCCTGAAGACGAACTCTATTGAGAAGGTCTATGAGCCGGTCTTCAAGATACATGTCTCGGTTATTTTTCTCAGAGATAAAGCAGGATATATTTACCAAAGTACTTTTGTTCACTTACAGCTCGGTTGAGGGCTGGCCCCCTTGTGGGCGTTGTGCGGTAAGGATGCCCTCTAGGGCAGGGCCCCTTGGCGAAGGTTTCTTCCCTTGTTTGGAAACCTCCGTTTCCAAGTCTTCAGAGGCGGCCCTTTTCTTCCCGTGAGGAGAGGGGATTCTAGATTCACCTCCCAGATTATCCTCCTTCATGGAGGCACTTACTCCCCTGGTTTGGATGTGTAAGGTATGAAGCCCGCCTTTGGCTTCTCTATTCCTCCCCTTATCTTCTCCTGATGGCACTTGATATGGTGCGCGCTCAAGCATCCTGGTCAATATAGGATCCGGCGAGCCTTCGGGAAGGGGGGCTGAACACCTGATCCTCTCCGCCTTTCTTATCCAGTCCTGGCCGAGAGCAATTTTTCAGAATGATGTTGTGACAAATATAAAGATGGCATGTTCGGTCACAGAAATACTTACTTGGGTATCTGGACGGTTGCAGTTGAGACCCGCATCCTCGGTGGTGTCCGGACACTTTATTCGTGATCCGAAGAACAATCCATACATCTCTTCGAGCGTCACGCCGAAGAATTGTTGAATAGTTCGCGGTCCTTCCGGGTTGAACTCCCACATACGGAGAGATCGACGTTGGAAAGGCAGGACCCAACGAACTAGCATTACTTGCATTACCTTGACAAGACTGACATCCCTCTTGAGGAGATCTCGAATGCGGCTTTGCAATGTCAGCACGTCATTAACTGGCCCCCAGTCCAGCCCCTTGTTGACCCATGACGCCAGTTGAGGCGGAGGGCCCGAGTGGAAGGCGGGGGCGGCCGCCCGCTTTGTGCCTCGGGGAGCTGTGACGTAAAACCACTACCGTTGCCATAAGTCAGACACCTCCGGGAAGGAACCCTTCGGCCATAGGGCGTTGGCGCCTTTGCTTATTATAGCACCTCCGCACTCTGCATGTCGCCCATCGATCATCTTTGGCTTCACATTGAAAGTCTTGAGCCATAAGCCGAAGTGTGGGGTGATGCGGAGGAAGGCCTCACACACGACGATAAACCACGAGATGTGAAGGATGGAATCGGGAGCTAGATCATGGAAATCTAGCCCGTAATAGAACATGCGCCCTCTGACGAAGGGATCAAGACTAAAGCCTAGCCCTCGGAGGAAGTGGGAAACAAATACAACACTCTCGTTGGGTTTGGAGTGGGGATGACCTGCCCTTGAGTGGGCAGCCTGTGCGGGATTTCGGTGGTCAAATACCTGGCCTCCCTAAGCTTCTTGATGTCCTCCTCTATGACACAGGAGGCCATCCACCGGCCTTGAAGGTTGGATCCGAACATGGTTGAAGGCCCGAAGCACTTAGCCTGAGCCTTGGGGGTTGGAACTCAAGGTGGGGGAAGGGAAGGATCGAGCGTGGGAAGAAAAGGACAGACCTTGGCCCCTTTATAAAGGGGGTGAATATCAAGCATCCTACGCGTGGCCATTTGGAACTTGCCTAAAATCGAGGAGTCATACTAACAAGCACGGTTGGGTTACCCACACCCGTATTGATGAGAATCCCGTAATAAGGGGAACACGGTCTCTGCTTCGACAAGATGTGCCAATAAAACAGCCTTGCAACACGCGTAGTGGCTGGTTGAGAAAAACGGTTCGAATAATGACCGGGCTGTGGCGTGATGTCATGCTATGAAAAGTTGTCAGCAGATTAGACTTGTGAAATATTGTGCTCTCTATGGTGGTATGTGGAAATTATTTTGCAGAGCCGGACATGATCCTCATATTTAAGATCTTTTATGGAGTATTCTGAGAAGGAACCCGCCTTGTAATGCCGAAGACAATCTGCGTGTTGGACTCATCGTCATTGAAGCATGGTTCAGGGGCTACTGAGGAGTCCTGGATTAGGGGGTCCTCAGACAGCCGGACTATGTACTTTGGCCGGACTGTTGGACTATGGAGATACAAGATGGAAGACTTCGTCCCATGTCCGGGTGGGACTCTCCTTTGCGTGGAAGGCAAGCTTGGCAATTCGGATATGTAGATCTCCTTCTCTATAACCGACTCTGTGTAACTCTAGCCCCCTCCGTTGTCTATATAAACCAGAGGGTTTAGTCCGTAGGACAAGAACAATCATAATCATAGGCTAGCTTCTAGGGTTTAGCCTCTACGATCTTGTGGTAGATCAACTCTTGTAATACTCATATCATCAAGATCAATCAAGCAGGAAGTAGGGTATTACCTCCATCGAGAGGGCCCGAACCTGGGTAAACATTGTGTCCCCCGCCTCCTACTACCATTAGCCTTAGACGCATAGTTCGGGACCCCCTACCCGAGATCCGCCGGTTTTGACACCGACAGTGGGGCCGCTCCAGTAATGGCCCGTGAAGGACTTTAACGCATGGGGTATGTGCTCTGTTTGCAATCCATCAAAATGCTCCTCCAATCTTCTCACTTCCTTGATGTACGCCTCCATCAATGGACTTTGATGATCCTTGTTAACTTGTCTCACCACCAGCTATGAATCTCCTCGAATGATCAGCTTCTTAATTCCCAATTATGCTGCAATCCTGAGCCCGGCAAGGAGCCCTTCAAACGTTGTTGTACTTTTGGTTGCTTCTTGCCGGGAAAAATGCATCTGGATGACGTACTTCAAGTGCTCCCCAGAGGGGCAACAAGAAGCACCCCAGCCCCTCTACCTTTTAGGGGAAAAGCACCATCGAAATACATAATCCATTCTTGGGGTGATTCCTTGCTGGGGATAAATGTCTCTATCACTTCCTCATCAGGGGTTGGCGTCCATTCTACAATAAACTCTGCCAATGCCCTGCTCTGGACAGTCGATGTGCTCTCAAACTTCAAACCAAAGCTGGATAGCTCCAAAGCCCACTCCACTATTCTGTCGGTAGCCTCTGGGTTTTGGAGTATCTGTTGCAACAGGAAACGAGTAACAACCATGATCTCATGGGCTTGGCAATAGTGGTGCAGTTCCTTGAGGCCATGATGAGACCAAAAATAAACTTTTGCACGCCAGAGTACCTTAATCTAGCCCCCTGCAACAAGGAGCCAGCGAAGTACACTGAGCGCTGCACCACTTTCTTCCTTGCCATAGCCTTGGGGTTCCCCTTGTTGTCGTGTTCACTGTTGTCCTGATCCATATTTGGTTCTGCCGGTCTCTGCTCACTTTTTTCCTCATTCGCTTCTCACTATGCTACCAAGGTTGCACTGACCACTTGGTTGGTTGTCGCTAAGTATAGCAACAATGGCTCCTAGGTTAGGGAGAAACCAGGGTAGGCACAAAGGACAGGTAGGCCTTCAACTCTTGCAAAGTTGTGTCTGCTTTTGGTGTCCACTTCATAGGACCTGCCTTCTTCAAAATCTTGAAGAACGGTAGGGCACGCTCGGCAGACTTGGAGATGAATCTGCTTAGCGCGGCAACACATCCTATTAGGCACCTCACATCCTTAACTATCCTTGGCGTCTGGATCTGCTCAATGGTCTTGATCTTGTCAGGATTAGCTTTGATTCCCCTATGGGACACAAAGTATCCAAGCAGCTTGCCGGAGGGGACGCCAAACACACACTTCTATGGGTTTAGCTTCAAGTTGATCTTGCGCAGATTTTCAAACGTATCCTCCAAATCATGGATAAGAGTTGCCCTATCCTTGGTCTTTACCACAATGTCATCCATATGAGCCTCAATGTTTCTGTGCAGCAGAGGTTCAAAACCAATCTGGACTGCCCTTGCAAAGGTGGACCCGACACTCTATAACCCAAATGGCATGCGGACAAAGCAGTACGTACCACATGGGGTGATGAACGATGTCTTCTTCTCATCTTCTTTGGACATGAAAATCTGGTGATATCCAGAATAGGCATCTAGGAATGAGAGCAAATCGCAGCCTAAAGCGGAATCCACGATCTGATCAATACGTGACAAGGGAAACGGGTCCTTCGGCCAAGCCTTGTTGAGATCTATGAAATCAATGCACAACCTCCACTTCCCGTTTGCCTTCCGCACCACCACTAGGTTTGCTAGCCAAGTGGGATGTAGCACTCCTCTGACCAAACCAGCTGCCTCAAGCTTCTTGATCTCTTCTGCAATAAACTGCTGCCTCCCCAAGGCCTACTTCCGGATTTTTTTGCTTAATAGGTCTTGCGTGCAGGCAGACAGCAAGGTGGTGCTCGATTACCTCCCTGGGAACATTGGGGATATCAGATGGTTGCTAGGCAAACACATCGATATTCTCCCATAGGAAGGTAATTGGCATGATTTCCTATTTATCATCAAGGGTGGCGCTGATACTGAAAGTACGATCAACGCCAGCCAGCCCTGTCGAGACCTTTTTCACTTGTGGAGCAGCAACCTTCGACCAGTTGCTGTTGGAACACTCCGGCACGTCGTTGTGACACCCCAAAATTTTGACCTTGTTTTATTAATTAAAATTTTGCCAGGAATTTAAAACGTTTATTTTCTGGGCTCCCTTTTTATTTTTGAACCCTTTTTCTCCCTTGCTATTATGGAGTTTTCCCCATAGTGAAAACTTTTCAAATATGTTATTGGACTTGTTTAACCTCTCAAGAAAAACTTTTCTTTTATTAGTAGAACTCTTGATCTTTATTTTCTTGAAAAATGGTTTTCCAAAGTTATATGGCCATATTTGAACTACAACCATTTGGTAAATTCTCTTAAAATTCCAACAAAAATTTGGAGATGTCAGGTGATGTTTTTAAATCACTTTTATGCAAAAATATCTTTTATTCATGAAATATTTTGAGCTCTACACCCAATTTTCTTCTCTGGTCTAGTGGGCAATTTTGCACTACAACTCATTTAAATACTAATTTCTAGCCTCCACCAAAATTATGGGATGCTGGTAGTAGCTTATGATTCAACTTTATGCAAAAATCCAGTGATGTTCGTTGAAAAAATTTGAGTGAATCATCCTCATCTTCTTTCTGGTGCAACTTGGTGATTTGTACTGCAACCAACTTCTAACTTGCTCCTTTACCCTTGAGCTTTCTCCTGCTTGTAGTGCACTTTGCCAAACCCTTAAGTCCAGAAGAGTGGACCCATTGGATAATTCTAAGTGCTGGCATTCATGCCCTCTTCTTTCTGTCAAAAACTGAAGTTTTGCAAAACTTGCACTAACAAGTTTCTCCTTTTAACAAACTAACTTCACCACCCCCTCATGCATCCAAAGAGACACTAGCCTAGAGAAATTGACCACTCCAAGAAGAGCCTAGGTGCCTGTGGCATTTTGTCAAACACCCTGAGTGCATAGCCAGATTTGGCATGATTTCAAGTTTACATTGTGAACTTGAGCCCCTGACCTATCCACCATGTCCCTTGATCCCCTTGCTAACCCTAACCTAGCCCTGTTTCTTGCCAGCCCCGCTCGAGCACTCTAGGCTACCCTGGCATTTCGTCGAACACGTCCCGGGCGTGCTCGGCGCGCCCAGAGCGTCGTTGGCACGCACGCGCCGAGCCACCGCGTCCCCGCCTCAAGACTTGTTCCGGCCCTTGGCCAACAGCAGCTAGCGCCACGTACCCTCTTGCACTGCCACGCCACCCCGACCAACCCTGGCACCCCACAGCGCCACCGCCAGGACGGTCGTGGCGGCTAGCTGACGGCCGCATGCAGGCCCCGGCCGTGTCGGCGTCGCCCGAGCCACTCCCGCCGCCACTTGCCTCGAGCAGCGTTGCCCGCCGTCCGCTAGCTCATGCCGCCATCCTCAGCCCCGCCACGTCCACCTGCTACTACAGAACGTCGGTCGCCGGCGATCTTATCCCCACCGCCGCGGAACCGACCTCGTCGCGCTATAAAAGGAAGCCCCGAGCTCGTCAAGCCCTCAAGGAACTTCCCTCACGCCCTCACTGACCCTCCCGTGGTAGTAGAAAGACCAGAGGGGTCGTCTTCCTCTTCTCCGGCAAACACAGCCGCCGCCGCCGTCTCGACCACTCCGGCACCACCAGAGCCTCCCCCTCTCCACTCTCTCCACCAGAAGCTCTCTCTTCCTCCCCTGAACCCTTCCCCCTGCTCAATTTCAATCGGGAACCACCGCAGCCCCAAAACCACTCTGCTCCCGAATGCCTCCTCCGCCGCGAAGCTCGCCGCCGGCAGCTCACTCCGCCCCCGCCGACCCAACGACCACCGGGAGGACCGCCCCGGTCTTGCGGACCCATCCCGACCCTCTGGAGCCCGCGGGGAGCCGCCGTTCGCTAGCATTGATCGCCGCTGCCTCGCCGCCATTCGGGCAGAGGAAGAGGAGGGAGAAATAGACTGGTCAAACCTGACCAGTGGGCCCCCTGGACCCACTGTCAGAGACCCAGCCCCGCCTCCACGTGTTTTAAGTGGAAGCGTAAAACCCCAAGTACGTAACCCCTACTTAGAAAGCGTATTCGTGACTGAAACGTTTTCTGCTTGTTTTCTTTTTTTAAAACAAATTTTTGACCAAAGCTTTGACTGGCTATAACATCTAAAATATAACTCCAAATGAATTGATTCTTTTTCCTACATCTCTCAAATTCTGTCTAGTTTATTTTAAGTTTTATTTGAAAAAATTTCAAACAACTTTTTTGTGCTGTTTCGAAATTGTGTGTTAATTCCAATATTTTCAAAAATAGGATTTTGGAGAGAGGCAGAAAGCTTTCAAAAGTTTTGGAGAGCACCCCCACCTCTTCACACCTTGAAGGAAAGCATTCTGAACCCCGGCATAATATTTTTTGGTGTGTTCGTTGATACATTTATAACACCACCTCATTTCGAAGGACTTGTTATTTCATGTGATATGATCATTTGCATGGATGCATATTAGTTATTTCCATGCTGTTGGAAATGAGTATACCTGTGATGGTAATCATCCTCATGTACCTTGCATGCATGCCGGAAAGGGATCCGGGAAAGCCTCTGCCTTGGGTAGGCGTGAGCTTGTCGCCGGTCTCCGTCGGGAAAGTTATGTCCGGTATGGCATAGTAAGATATAATGAGTGTTGATTGTATTGGTTGAAATATATTTGTTATTCATGTCATGCAGGGAAATTGTAAACCTCCTGAGTCGACCATAGATCGAGTCTTGTTCCAGTAACCCCCACACTTGTTTCGTGCTACCACTTGTCCCTGCCACAGGTAGGGTACGGTTCAATAATTTGTCAACCCCTTTCTAGCACACACCGTACAGAGGGGCCGGGATGAGGGTACCAAGGCCTTGGATTAAAGCCAGTCATCCGGTCAGGGGCATGGGTGTTTCGGTTGTAGCCGAGGGGGTGGCTTCCCCAGTTTTGCACGCGGTATAAATTTTGTGATCCCATGCTAATCGAGGCTGTAGCCTCCCCACTTAGAGTTTTGCTTAATAAAGTCGTGGGTGATTCGCACACCGTAAGTTAAGCTGGTGTGTGCAAGTCAGGTGTGTTTTCACTTAAAAGCCGTAGACGGAATTAGTCTTGATGGACTAAAGGAATCCGTTACTCGTGGGTAAAGAGTACACCCTCTGCAGAGATTAAACCTATTCGAATAGCCGTGTCCATGGTTAAGGACTACAGTCTGGGATGGGTCAAGTGTCGGTCTTAGTGTCGGTCTTTGAAGGAGAAACCGTTAAAACAGAACTTGGATTGTGACTTGTGACTTGTGATGATTATGATTATTATTATTATGGACTAACCCATTATATCAATGAGTATCCCTGGGACAGTTCTACCTCCTGGATATTCATTGTGATTATCTATTTTATAAGCCCTTTATGTGGTGTCGCTGAGACGTCTGACTATGGCATTGCTTGTTATCTATTTACTTATAAGCCCTTTATGTGGTGTCGCTGAGACGCCCGACTGTGGCATTGCTTGTTACTTATTTACTTTATAAGCCCTTTATGTGGTGTCATTTGACGCCGATCATTGCATTGCTTGTTATTTATTTACTTTATAAGCCCTTTACGCGGTGTCGCACAGACGCCCGACTTCGGCATTTTATTTCCACTCCATTATTGCTCATTCATGTTGCATATAAATAACCTGTTTGCATGCATAAGAGATTTTATTTATGACCCATTTATGTGATCATAGAATATTTCAAAGCATGATTATCATTTATATTATCCCAGTGTTCATAATGTTTGCGAGTACATTCAAAGTACTCACTGGCTTGTCCCTGGCTATTGTCTTGGCCAGATTTCTTGCACGGAGAGGAGCGACGCGATGACAGCCCCGGAATCTAAGCAACGGTGATAGCAGCCTCGTGAAGATAGGAGTTACCTGGTCAGCTGTTCCTGTGGGAAATGGAGTCCCATAGACACTGATGATCCACAAACCGCTTCCGCCATCAACCACTAGAAACCATTTGTTGTACTCACAGGGCAGAATGGTCTTGTACAACATATTTTGTACATTGCTTGGAATTTCTATATCAATTTGGTGCCTCATCAGCTAATAGTAATCCTGGGGCTGGTGAGCACAACGGCCATTTTCTGGAAATTGATACCCGGAAAACCGGTCGTGACAAACTTGGTATCAGAGCCAGGCTGACCATTGGCTAATCCTATCTTAGCCAAGTCGAAAAAAAAACTAGGAAAAACCAACCCACCAGACCCTAACCAAAACCCCAGCCAAGCTTCCAGTGCAAGATAGCCACACAGCGACCCCGACACTTTTGGCACTTGGTGCCCAACCTATCAGCCTAGCCTGTCGATCACGCGCCAGTGACCAACAAATAATCTGTCTTATTCGCAAGCGTGCGAAGGAAGACCCCGTTCCCTTTTTCTATAAAAAGGGCACGCTAGCCTCAACACAGCATATCCCTGGCCACCAACCAAAATACCTTGATGACCCCAGAAGTGCTTCGTCGCCTTTTGGGAACACGCTCCAACGGGATTGTGGCCAACAATCCCCGAGATGGTCATCATCACTACCCCGACCCTGTAGCCCCTCAACCCCCTCCAGCAGATCACGACGGTGAAAACCGTGGAGAAACCTTGACGTCCGCGAGGCAAGCCCGCTTAGATATGAATGAGGTAGACTGAGTCGCTCGAGTAGTACCGAGTCTTAGTATGTCCTCGCCTTGTAGCTATGTGATCCTGTATCGCCATAATTAAATACTGGTTGCCTGTGCATCCCTAATTTTGTTATAAGCCATGCATGAGTATGGTGATATGCGATTGCATTTTTAATCCCCGGCGTAGCTGCCAAAGACCAACCTCGACGATCAAGTTTGTTCTAGAGATAAACCTTTTGGTTTCAGTTAACAGGAATGATATTTTCAAAACAACTCCTAACAAATCTCAAGGACGAGGTTTTCTTTTAAGGGGGGAAGTGTTGTGACACCCCAAAATTTTGACCCTGTTTTATAAATTTTGCCAGGAATTTAAAACTGTTTTTTTCTGGGCTCCCTTTTTATTTTTGAACCCTTTTTCTCCCTTGCTATTATGGAGTTTTCCCCATAGTGAAAACTTTTCAAATATGTTATTGGACTTGTTTAACCTCTCGAGAAAAACTTTTCTTTTATTAGTAGAACTAATTACATAATTAATTTGCTTGATCTTTATTTTCTTGAAAAATGGTTTTCCAAAGTTATATGGCCATATTTGAACTACAACCATTTGGTAAATTCTCTTAAAATTCCAACCAAAATTTGGAGATATCAGGTGATGTTTTTAAATCACTTTTATGCAAAAATATCTTTTATTCATGAAATATTTTGAGCTCGACACCCAATTTTCTTCTCTGGTCCAGTGGGCAATTTTGCACTACAACTCATTTAAATACTTCTTTCTAACCTCCACCAAAATTATGGGATGCTGGTAGTAGCTTATGATTCAAATTTATGCAAAAATCCGGTGATGTTCTTTGAAAAATTTGAGTGAATCATCCTCATCTTCTTTCTGGTGCAACTTGGTGATTTGTACTGCAACCATCTTCTAACTTGCTCCTTTACCCTTGAGCTTTCTCCTGCTTGTAGTGCACTTTGCCAAACCCTTAAGTCCAGAAGAGTGGACCCATTGGATGATTCTAAGTGCTGGCATTCATGCCCTCTTCTTTCTGTCAAAAACTGAAGTTTTGCAAAACTTGCACTAACTAACTTCACCACCCCCTCTTGCATCCAAAGAGACACTAGCCTGGAGAAACTGACCACTCCAAGAAGAGCCTAGGTGCCTGTGGCATTTTGTCAAACACCCTGAGTGCATAGCCAGATTTGGCATGATTTCAAGTTTACATTGTGAACTTGAGCCCCTGACCTATCCACCATGTCCCTTGATCCCCTTGCTAACCCTAACCTAGCCCTGTTTCTTGCCAGCCCCGCTCGAGCACTCTAGGCTACCCTGGCATTTCGTCGAACACGTCCCGGGCGTGCTCTGGGCGCGCCCAGAGCGTGCGTTTGGCACGCACGTGTGCCCGAGCCGCCGCGTCCCGCCCGGCACTCGTTCCGGCCCTTGGCCAACAGCAGCTAGCGCCACGTTACCCTCTTGCACCGCCACGCCACCTTGACCAACCCTGGCACCCCACAGCGCCACCGCCAGGACGGCCATGGCGGCTAGCTAACGGCCGCATGCAGGCCCCGGCCGTGTCGGCGCCGCCTGAGCCACTCCCGCTCGCCAGCTCGCCCTGGAGCAGTGCCACACTCGTCCGCTAGCTCATGTCGCCATCCTCAGCCCCGCCACGTCCCCCTGCTGCTACAGAACGTCGGTCGCCGGCGATCTTATCCCCACCGCCGCGGAACCAACCTCGTCGCGCTATAAAAGGAAGCCCCGAGCTCGTCAAGCCCTCAAGGAACTTCCCTCACGCCCTCACTGACCCTCCCGTGGTAGTAGAAAGACCAGAGGGGTCGTCTTCCTCTTCTCCGGCAAACACAGCCGCCGCCGCCGTCTCGACCACTCCGGCACCACCAGAGCCTCCCCCTCTCCACTCTCTCCACCAGAAGCTCTCTCTTCCTCCCCTGAACCCTTCCCCCTGCTCAATTTCAATCGAGAACCACCGCAGCCCCAAAACCACTCTGCTCCGAATGCCTCCTCCGCCAAGGCTTCGGCCGCGGCAGCTCACTCCGCCTCACGACCCAACGACCACCGGAGGACCGCCTGATCTTGCGGATCCATCCCGACCCTCTGGAGCCCGCGGGGAGCCGCCGTTCGCCAGCGTTGATCGTCGTTGCCTCGCCGCTGTTCAGGCAGAGGAAGAGGATGGAGAAATAGATGGTCAGCTCGACTAGTGGGCCCCTGGACCCACTGCCGAGACCCAGCCCGCCTCCACGTGTTTTAAGTGGAAGCGAAACCCCAAGCACGTAACCCCTACTTAGAAAGCGTATTCGTGACTGAAACGTTTTCTGCTTGTTTTATTTTTTTTAAACAGTTGACCAAAGCTTTGACTGGCTATAACTTTTAAAATATAACTCCAAATGAATTGTTCCTTTTTCCTACATCTCTCAAATTCTGTCTAGTTTATTTTAAGTTTTATTGGAAAAAATTCCAAACAACTTTTTTGTGCTGTTTCGAAATTGTGTGTTAATTCCAATATTTTCAAAAATAGGATTTTGGAGAGAGGCAGAAAGCTTTCAAAAGTTTTGAAGAGCACCCCCACCTCTCCACACCTTGAAGGCAAGCATTCTGAACCCCGGCATAATATTTTTTGGTGTGTTCGTTGACACGTTTATAACACCACCTCATTTCGAAGGACTTGTTATTTCATGTGATATGATCATATGCATGAGTGCATATTAGTGATTTCCATGTTGTTGGAAATGAACACACTTGTGATGATAACCATCCTCATGTGCCTTTCATGCATGCCGGAAGGAATCCTGGAAAACCTCTGCCTTGGGTAGGCATGAGTTTGTCGCCGGTCTCCGTCGGGACGGTCATGTCCGGTATGTCATAGTGAGGTATAATGAGCGGTGATTCTATTGGTTGTAATATATTTGTTATGCATGTCATGCAGGGAAATTATAAACCTCCTGAGTCGACCATAAATCGGGTCTTGTTCCAGTAACCCCCACACTTGTTTCGTGCTACCACTTGTCCCTGCCACAGGTAGGGTACGGTTCAGTAATTTGTCAACCCCTTTCTAGCACACACCGTACAGAGGGGCCGGGATGAGGGAATCAAGGCCTTGGATTAAAGCCAGTCATCCGGTCAGGGGGCATGGGTGTTTAGGTTGTAGCCGAGGGGGTGGCTTCCCCAGTTTTGCGTGTGGTATAAATTTTGTGATCCCATGCTAATCAAGGTTGTAGCCTCCCCACTTAGAGTTTTGCTTAACAGTGTCGTGGGTGATTCCGCACACCGTAAGTTAAGTCGGTGTGTGCAAGTCGTGTGTTTTCATTTAAAAGACCGAGACGGAATTAGTCTTGATGGACTAAAGGAATCTGCTACTCGTGGGTAAAGAGTACACCCTCTGCAGAGATTAAACCTATTCGAATAGCCGTGTCCATGGTTAAGGACTACAGTCTGGGATGGGTCAAGTGTCGGTCTTAGTGTCGGTCTTCGGAGGAGAAACCGTTAAAACAAAACATGGATTGTGACTTGTGACTTGTGATGATTATGATTATTATTATTATGGACTAACCCATTATATCATTGAGTATCCCTGGGACGGTTCTACCTCCTGGATATTCATTGTGATTATCTATTTTATAAGCCCTTTATGTGGTGTCGCTGAGACGCCCGACTGTGGCATTGCTTGTTATAAGCCCTTTATGTGGTGTCGCTGAGATGCCCGACTGTGGCGTTGCTTGTTACTTATTTACTTTATAAGCCCTTTATGTGGTGTCACTGAGACGCCCGACTGTGGCATTGCTTGTTATTTATTTACTTTATAAGCCCTTTACGTGGTGTCGCACAGACGCCCGACTGCGGCATTTTATTTCCACTCCATTATTGCTCATTCATGTTGCATATAAATAACTTGTTTGCATGCATAAGAGATTTTATTTATGACTGACGATGTGATCATAGAATATTTCAGTGCATGATTATCTTTTATATTATCCCAGTGTTCATAATGTTTGCGAGTACATTCAAAGTACTCACTGGCTTGTCCCTGGCTATTGTCTTGGCCAGATTTCTTGCACGGAGAGGAGCGACACGATGACAGCCCCGGAACCTAAGCAACGGTGATAGCAGCCTCGTGAAGATAGGAGTTACCTGGTCAGCTGTTCCTGTGGGAAATGGAGTCCCATAGACACTGATGATCCACAAGCCGCTTCCGCCATCAACCACTAGAAACCATTTGTTGTACTCACAGGCCAGAATGGTCTTGTACTACATATTTTGTACATTGCATGGAATTTCTGTATCAATTTCGTGCCTCATCAGCTAACAGTAATCCTGGGGCTGGTGAGCACAACGGCCATTTTCTGGAAATTAATACCCGGAAAACTGGTCGTGGCAGTCGTCAACGGGTGTCGTGCACTCGGTGGGGGCACGCTTCCCAGACTCTTTGTCGGAGGTCCTACAATCCTTCTTCTTTCATTTGCCTTCTTTGGCGGGAACTACTGTTGTCATTGCCTCTGCCGCGACCGCATCCCGGTACATCTTGTCCACACAAATGATGGCATCTTTATCATCTGAAGGGATGATGAGGACACCTAGTGGCCCAGGCATCTTCAGGGTGTTGTAGGCATGGTGGGATGTCTTCATGAATTTAGCCAGAGCCGGGCGTCCAAGAATACCATTGTACGGCAGGGGGAGATCAACTACGTCAAACACAATCTTCTCAGTCTGATAGTTCAGTTCTCCCCCAAATGTTACTGGCAACGTGATCTTTCCCTTAGGATGACTCCTGCCAGGATTAACTTCTTGAAACCTATGTGGCCAGGGCAGCCCCTTGCTGGTTCGGCAGGGGGAGCCACGTTGCACAAAGAGAAGACCAACATGGGGTGATACGTCTCCAACGTATCTACTTTTACAAACACTTTTGCCCTTGTTTTGGACTCTAACTTGCATGATTTGAATGAAACTAACTCGGACTGACGCTGTTTTCAGCAGAACTGCCATGTCGTTGTTTTATGTGTAGAAAAGAAAAGTTCTCGGAATGTCCTGAAAATCCATGGAGGCACTTTTTGGAAATAATAAGAATTTCTAGGCGAAAGAAATACACCAGGGGGCCCACAGGCTGTCCGCGAGACAAAGGGCGCTCCCCCCACCCCCTAGGGCGCGCCCTCCTATCTCGCGGGCCCCCTGGACCTCCACCAACCTCAACTTCAACTCCATATATTCACGTTCGGGGAGAAAAAAACTAGAGAGAAAGTTTCATCACGTTTTACGACACGAAGTCGCCGCCAAGCCCTAATCTCTTAGGAGGGCTGATCTGGAGTCCGTTCGGGGCTCCAGAGAGGGGGATTCGTGGTTGTCGTCATCATCAACCATCCTCCATCACCAATTTCATGATGCTCAGCGCCGTGCATGAGTAATTCCATCGTAGGCTTGCTGGACGGTGATGGGTTGGATGAGATTTACCATGTAATCAAGTTAGTTTTGTTAGGGTTAGATCCCTAGTATCCACTATGTTCTGAGATTGATGTTGCTATGACTTTGCTATGCTTAATGCTTGTCACTAGGGCCCGAGTGTCATGATTTCATATCTGAACCTATTATGTTTTCATGACTATATGTGTGTTCTTGATCCTATCTTGCAAGTCTATAGTCACCTATTATGTGTTATGATCCGACAACCCCAAATTGACAATAATCGGGATACTTCTCGGTGATGACCGTAGTTTGAGGAGTTCATGTATTGACTATGTGCTGATGCTTTGTTCTGGTTCTCTATTAAAAGGAGGCCTTAATATCCCTTAGTTTCTGCTAGGACCCCGCTGCCACGGGAGGGTAGGACAAAAGATGTCATGCAAGTTCTTTTCCATAAGCACGTATGACTATTTACGGAATACATGCCTACATTACATTAATGAACTGGAGCTAGTTCTGTGTCACCCTATGTTATAGCTATTACATGAGGAATCGCATCCGGCATAATTATCCATCACTGATCCATTGCCTATGAGCTTTTCATATAATGTTCTTCGCTTATTTACTTTTCCGTTGCTACTGTTAGAACTACTACAAAAACCCAAAAACTATTATCTTTACTTTTGCCACCGTTACCTTTATTATCATACCACTTTTGCTACTAAACACTTTGCTGTAGATACTAAGTTATCCAGGTGTGGTTGAATTGACCACTCAACTGCTAATACTCAAGAATATTCTTTGGCTCCCCTTGTGTCGAATCAATAAATTTGGGTTGAATACTTTACCCTCGAAAGCTGTTGCGATCCCCTACACTTGTGGGTTATCAAGACTAATTTCTGGCGCCGTTGCCGGGGAGCATAGATCTATTCTCTGAGTCACTTGGGATTTATATCTATTGGTCACTATGAAGAACTTGAAAGAAGACCGAACTACTATTTTTCCCTCAACTACGAGGGGAGGTAAGGAACTGCCATCTAGCTCTGCACTAGATTCTCCTTCCGTTATTAGTAGGCTTACGACACCTAAACCTGCTACTGCTATGAATTCTGATATGTCGCATGTTATTGATAATGCCACTTCTGCTATGAATGATGAAACTACTTCTGTGCATGATACTACTTTGCCATTAGGTGAATTTCTTGATGAACAACTTGCTAGAGTTAGGGGGAATGAAATTACTGAAGAACCTACTATTGATGATAGTGATGATGAAGGTTCTCCCAATGATTATGTATTGCCTGTTGTTCCTAAGGGTTATGTTATGAATGAAGAAGCTGCTAGGGAAATCTTTGCTTGCAATGATAGATATGATCTTAAGAAATTATTAGCAAAATGGAAGCAGCAGTCTCTTAATGCAAGAATGAAACCTGACCCTGCTTTTGCTACTTCACATATCTGTGTTACTGATAAGGATAATGAATTCTCTGTTGATCCTGAAATCATTACTTTAGTTGAATCTGATCCTTTTTATGGCCTTGAATCTAAAATTGTTGTGGCACATCTTACCAAATTGAATGATATAGCTACCATGTTTACTAATGATGAGAAGTCTCGCTATTATTATATACTTAAGATATTTCCGTTCTCATTAAAGGGTGATGCTAAGACTTGGTATAATTCTCTTGCTCCTGGTTGTGTATGTAGTCCCCAGGATATGATTTATTACTTCTCGCTAAATATTTCCTGCTCATAAGAAACAAGCTGCCTTATGGAAATATATAATTTTGTGCAGATCAAAGAAGAGAGTCTCCCACAAGCTTGGGGGAGGCTTCTCCGGTTACTTAATGCTTTGCTTGATCATCCTCTTAAGAAAAATTAAATGCTTGATATCTTTTATAATGGACTAACCGATGCTTCCAAGGACTACTTGGATAGTTGTGCTGGTTGTGTTTTCAGGGAAAGAACAGTCGACGAAGCTGAAATATTATTGAATAATATGTTGACTAATGAAAATAATTGGACTCTTCCCAGCCAATTCTCAAGTAATTCTGAACCAATTGATCCAACTCCCGAGCCTATTCCTAAACCCACCGAAGAAGAGAGGTGTTTTATTTCTCAAGATCAAGATATGCAAGAGGCAAAGAAATCAATGAAATAAAAAGGTATTAAAGCTGAAGATGTTAAGAATTTACCTCCTATTGAAGAAATACATGGTCTTAATATAGCGCCTGTTGAAGAACCACATTGTCTTGATAACCCGGCACAGGTAGTAAAGGTAAATTATCTCTATAGATATGATAAAGTTGAAGTCCCCTCTACCAAATTTCATAGCCCATGCTTAGATGAATTTGATGACTTTATGGCTAGACAAGAAAGTTTTAATGCTTATGTTGGTAGAGAGTTAAAAAATAATGCTTTCAAGATAGGACACGTAGGCGATAATATAGCTAGAGTTAAAGATGAACTCAAACTCGTTAGCAAATATGCTTCTATGGTTGCTACTCAAGCTGAGCAAGTACTTAAAGCTCAAAATGATTTGCTTGATGAATTAAATAATAAAAATGACTTTGTTGTTAGAGTGGCTACTAGAACTGGTAGAATGACTCAGGAACCTTTGTATCCTGAAGGCCACCCTAAGATAATCGAGCAAGATTCTCGAGAAATAATTTAGAGGCACCTAGTTCTTCTAAAAAGAAGAAAAGAAAATGATAGAACTTTGCATGCTTCTAGTGAACCTCACTGTAGACACACCGAGAATCCCAATGATATTTTTATTTCTGATGCTGAAACACAATCAGGTGATGAACATGAACCTAGTGATAATGTTCATGTTGATGCTCAACCTAGCAAAAACAATGATGTAGAAATTGAACCTGCTGTTGATCTTGATAACCCACAATCAAAGAATCAACGTTATGATAAGAGAGATTTTGTTGCTAGAAAGCACGGTAAAGAAAGAGAACCATGGGTTCAGAAACCCATACCCTTTCCTCCTAAACCATCCAAGTCAAAGGATGATGAGGATTTTGAGCGCTTTGCTGAAATGATTAGACCTATTTTCTTACGTATGCGCTTAACTGATATGCTTAAATAAATCTTTATGCTAAGTATATGAAGGATGTCATTACAAATAAAAGAACGATACCGGAAGCTGAAATTTCCATCATGCTTGCTAATTACACTTTTAAGGGTGGAATACCGGAAGCTGAAATTTCCACCATGCTTGCTCCAATAAAAGAAATTATGTTAGAACTGCTTTATGTGATCTCGGAGACGGTGTTAGTGTTATGCCTCTCTCTTTATATCGTAGACTTGAATTGAATAAGTTGAAACCTACTGAAATATCTTTGCAAATGGCTGATAAATCAACTGCTATACCTGTCGGTATTTGTGAGGATGTGCCTGTTGTGGTTGCAAATGTCACTATCTTAACGGACTTTGTTATTCTTGATATTCCCGAGGACGATAGTATGTTTATTATCCTTGGTAGACCTTTTCTTAATACTGCAGGGGCTGTTATTGATTGCAACAAAGGCAATGTCACTTTTCATGTTAATGGTAATGAGCATATGGTACACTTTCCGAGGAAACAATCTCAAGTTCATAGCATCAATTCTATTGGAAAAGTTCCAACTATTATTATTGAGGTTTGAATTTCCTCTCCCTCTGTCAAGAAAAGTATGATATCCTTATTGTTGGGGATTTTCATATCCCGTTGAGGTAACTTAGTGTTATTCGAAATTTCTCCGGTTCCGTGTTATTCGGAATGAGTTTGTTAACAAGACTTGATCAACCTTGATAGTGGATTCATTTTGATGATCATGAGATGGATGAAACTAGAAGGCACAACCTTGTGTACCCTCTTTTTACTTTCTATTACTTAGAATAAATAAAGCAAAAAATAGTATTATCTATCTGTTTTCTGAATTATCCGTGCAATAAAAAAATATTCCGTAAATAAAAGTGCTCCAAATGCCCTGCAAATTTAGTATGATTTTTTCTGGAATATTTGAGGGTTTTAGGCACTGAAAACACTGCAGGAGGGGCAAGCACCAGGCCACGAGAGTGGAGGGCGCCCCCCCCCCTATGGGGCACGCCCCCCTGTCTCGTGGGCCCCTGGTGGCCCCCTCCACTTATGCCAGCACCCACACACTTCATCTTCTAGAAATCCCCATCCAGCTCAAGCACAAGTTCTAGCTCATTTTGCTGCGATTTTCGATCTCCTTGCTCAAAGCTCCATTCACAAAATTGCTTTGGGAGATTGTTGCTTGGTATGTGACTCCTCCATTGGTCCAATTAGTTTTTGTTCTACTGCTTTATTCATTGCAAATTTTTGCTGCATAGGTGACCATGTTCTTGAGCTTGCATGTTAAATTTATGAGGTCCCAAGCAATTCTAATGCATGATATAGGCTCTAGGCACTTGTAGGAGTAGTTGTTACCAATCTTGTTTAGTTTTAATCACTTTTATTTTGAAGTTACTAAAATTTCAGAAATTTTCAGAAAAATAATTATGCTTAGAAGAATGTACCAAGGCGGTTCCTCGGCAAAGAAAGGGCCAAGGATTGCTATACGTGAGCAAGATGTTGAATTGCCGAGTGACGTGGATGTACGAGCTTGTGAGTGGCCATCCGCTGATTTTATGGTCGAAGCAGGCTTCAAGGAGGAATTTGACGCGTATGTGCGTAATGCAGAGCTGGAGGACTTCTTACAAGATAAGTGTCCTCAATACTATCAATCGACTGATTCCTTTGTTCGGAGGTTCCAATATAACTGTGCGCGTAATTCTCCTAGTGTCATGTTTGATATTTATGATACATCTTATACCATGGATTTAGAGGATTTCACAACTGCTTGCAAACTCCCGCAGTGGGGTAATATTAATGATCCTCGCAAATCTGAATTTAGAGATTTTCTTGCTAGTATTATTGTGGGAGAATCTAGGGACATAGCACAAGCTACCATAGGGAGCATTCATTTTCCTGCTATACATTATTTTGCTCTCTTTATTGGTAGATGCATCAACGATAAGGACGAAGCATGTCACATGTGTGTCCCTGATCTTTGTGTCCTCAAGAGTGTTGTGCCAGGTTATAAAGGTTATAACTTGGGGGCAATAGTTGCACGTAGGTTGCAGAATAATAGTAGAAAGGGAGATTTATTTGGAGGAATTTATGCAACCCGTGTGGCTAATTATCTTAATATAGCCCCACGAGAGGGGGATATGATTTTACCTCCTGTTTATTTGGATAAAGAAGCTATGTTCAATCATCATTTTCTTGAGAGGAATGACCAATTCCGCCATTGTCGACTAATCTATGACAGACGCAACATCGTCCCTGTTACTCTTCCTGCTCCCTACCTTTTTGATTATCAGGCAAAAGGAAGATATGTTGTCACCAGGGAGGAAGCAGCTGAATACGAGAGGGGAATGGAGGCAGATCGCCAACACGCTGCTGCTCAGGAGGCGGTTGCCGCTGCATCTCAGTACAACCCCAGTTTCACCTATGGATATCAGCCAGGCGGTCCTTGGTACTAGACCAACTTAGGCCAAAAGCCTAAGCTTGGGGGAGTACGTATTTCTCACCGACTTTACATTCATGTTCACACACTAGTCTTCGGTGCTCATACTCTTTCATTGTATTATCCATGCTAGTTTAAATTTCTTTTTCTAGTTTTCTTCTTGTGTGTTTGATAAACCTTAAGAAAAACCAAAAAAATAGTTAGTTTAATTTCCATGCTCGTATTAGAATTAAAATGAAAACCCAAAAAGATTTCTAGTTCTTCTTCTTACTTGTTGGGAGCTTTCCCGTGTAAATAGTTTTATTTTCTTTTCTTTCGTTTGGGGGTTGAGAAGACTATATTGAAAATGCTTAGTGGCTCTTATATGCATGATTGTTTATTTAACTTAGAGCCCATTTTACCCTATCTTCTCTCTTGAGTTGAATGCTTGCAGATTCCAGCTTAGTCCAATGCACGTGCACTCTCATTATTATACACATCGTTCGGTCGTGCAAGTGAAAGGCAATAATGACAATATATGATGGACTTATTGAGATGAGAAAAGCTGGTATGAACTCGACCTCTCTTGTTTTTGTAAATATGATGAGTTCATCGTTTCTGAGTAAGCTATTATGAAGTAAACATACTTGCAATGACATTTAGAGATTATAGTTGCTTGTGCCATGCTTGATTAGCTATGAGTTATAATGGTTTACCTTGCGTGCTGACATGCTATTAGAATGATTATGATGTGATATGATGGGATTGTATCCTCCTTTGAATGAATTGAGTGACTCGACTTGGCACATATTCACGCATGTAGTTGAATCAAATCAACATAGCCTTCACGATATTTATGTTCATGGTGGATTATATCCTACTCATGCTTGTATTCGGTGTGAATTAATTTTAATGCATGTTTACGAATGTTGTCGCTCTCTCAGTTGGTCGCTTCCCAGTCTTTTGCTAGCCTTCACCTGTACTAAGCGGGAATACTACTTGTGTATCCAAACTCCTTAAACACCAAAGTTGTTCCATATGAGTCCACCATACCTACCTATATGTGGTATTTACCTGCCGTTCCAAGTAAATTTGTATGTGCCAAACTCCAAACCTTCAAATGAAATTCTGTTTTGTATGCTCGAGCAGCTCATGTTACAACTAGGGCTGCCTATATCTTCCATGCTAGGTGGGTTATTCTCAAGAGGAGTGGACTCCGCTCCTCGTTCACGAGAAAGGGCTAGTAACTGGGATGCCCAGTCCCATGATCTAAAAAGATCAAAGCAAATCAAAATAATTAAACAAAACTCCCCCAGGGCTGTTGTTAGTTGGAGGCACTCGTTGTTTCGAGCAAGCCATGGATTGATGCTTGTTGGTGTTTGGGGAGTATAAACCTTTACCATTCTGTTTGGGAACTTCCTATAATGCATATAGTATGGAAGATACAGCCATCTCATAGTTGTTGCGTTGACAGCGAAAGTATGCCGCTCAAAATGTTATTCAATCTCTATTTTAAAATCGAGCTCTGGCACCTCTACAAATCCCTGCTTCCCTCTGCAAAGGGCCTATCTATTTACTTTTATGTTGAGTCATCACCCTTCTTATTAAAAGCACCCGCTGGAGAGCACACTGTCATTTGCATTCATTATTATTGGTTTATATTGGGTATGACTTGACTAGATCTCTTTTACCATGAATTACAATGTTTAGTCAGTCCTTAATCTTTAAAGGTGCTCTACATTTATGTTCTGTGGTCTCAGAAAGGGCTAGCGAGATACCATTTTCTTATATCATGTTATGATTATTTTGAAAGTGTTGTCATCCGAGTTTTATTATTATGGCTCGCTAGCTGATTATGCTATTGATATGAGTAATTGTGAGACCTAAGTCTTATTGTGAGTATGGTTAGTTCATAATATTTGCTGAAACTTGAATGCTGGCTTTTCATGTTTACAACAACAAGAGCAAACAGAGTTTGTAAAAGTTTTTCTTTATCACTTTCAGTTTATCAACTGAATTGCTTGAGGACAAGCAAAGGTTTAAGATTGGGGGAGTTGATACGTCTCCAACATATCTACTTTTCCAAACACTTTTGCCCTTGTTTTGGACTCTAACTTGCATGATTTGAATGAAACTAACCCGGACTGATGCTGTTTTCAGCAGAACTGCCATGATGTTGTTTTATGTGTAGAAAAGCAAAGTTCTCGGAATGTCCTGAAAATCCACGGAGGCACTTTTTGGAATTAATAAGAATTTCTGGGCGAAAGAAATACACCAGGGGGCCCACAGGCTGTCCACGAGATAGGGGGCGCCCCCCCCTAGGGTGTGCCCTCCTATCTCGTGGGCCCCCTGGACCTCCACCGACCTCAACTTCAACTCCATATATTCATGTTCGGGGAGAAAAAAACCAGAGAGAAAGTTTCATCGTGTTTTACGACACGGAGCTGCCGCCAAGCCCTAATCTCTCTCGGGAGGGCTGATCTGGAGTCCGTTCGGGGCTCTGGAGAGGGGGATTCGTCGCCGTCATCATCATCAACCATCCTCCATCACCAATTTCATGATGCTCACCGCCGTGCGTGAGTAATTCCATCATAGGCTTGCTGGACGGTGATGGGTTGGATGAGATTTACCATGTAATCAAGTTCATTTTGTTAGGGTTTGATCCCTAGTATCCACTATGTTCTGAGATTGATGTCGCTATGACTTTGTTATGCTTAATGCTTGTCACTAGGGCCCGAGTGCCATGATTTCAGATCTGAACCTATTATGTTTTCATGAATATATGTGTGTTCTTGATCCTATCTTGCAAGTCTATAGTCACCTATTATGTCTTATGATTCGACAACCCCGAAGTGACAATAATCGGGATACTTCTCGGTGATGACCGTAGTTTGAGGAGTTCATGTATTCACTATGTGCTAATGCTTTGTTCTGATTCTCTATTAAAAGGAGCCATTAATATCCCTTAGTTTCCGCTAGGACCCCGCTGCCATGGGAGGGTAGGACAAAAGATGCCATGCAATTTCTTTTCCATAAGCACGTATGACTATTTACGGAATACATGCCTACATTACATTAATGAACTGGAGCTAGTTCTGTGTCACCCTATGTTATAGCTATTACATGAGGAATCGCATGTGGCATAATTATCCATCACTGATCCATTGCCTACGAGCTTTTCATATATTGTTCTTCGCTTATTTACTTTTCTCACATACTCATATAACTACTACAAAAACCCAAAAACTATTATCTTTACTTTTGCCACCGTTACCTTTATTATCATACCACTTTTGCTACTAAATACTTTGCTGCAGATACTAAGTTATCCAAGTGTGGTTGAATTGACAACTCAACTGCTAATACTCAAGAATATTCTTTGGCTCCCCTTGTGTCGAATCAATAAATTTGGGTTGAATACTTTACCCTGGAAAGCTGTTGCGATCCCCTACACTTGTGGGTTATCATGGGGCAGCGCGGCAAAGATCACACGGGCGGTTTTACCCAGGTTCGGGCCGCCGTGAGGCGTAAAACCCTACTCCTGCTTTGGTGGATTGATGGTGGAAATGTGGTGGTGGTGGTGCGTAGTACACTTGCCCGACAAGGGTTGCCTCAGGGCGGCAGCGACTACGCGCGTACGGGGGTGCGAGTGATCTAACTTTCCAACCCCTCGAAATGTTGCCATGGTGTCACGACCGGTTTTCCAGGTATAAATTTCTAGAAAAAGACCGTCGTGCTCATCAGCCCCAGGATTACTGTTAGCTGATGAGGCTCCAACTTGATACAGAAATTCCAAGCAAAATACAAAATATGTAGTACAAGACCATTATGGCCTATGAGTACAACAAATGGTTCTAGTGGTTGATGGCGGAAGCGGTTTATGGATCATCAGTGTCTTTGGGACTCCATTTCCCATCAGGAATAGCTGACCAGGTTAACTCCTATCTTCACGAGGCTGCTATCATCGTTGCTTAGGTTCCGGGGCTGTCATCGCGTCGCTCCTCTCTGTGCAAGAAATCTGGCCAAGACAATAGCCAGGGACAAGCCAGTGAGTACTTTGAATGTACTCGCAAACATTATGAACACAGTATAACATAACAATGGTGTGCTGAAAATAGTTTATGCTCATGACGCTACCACACAAGATAAATAAAACTCTGATGCGTGCAAGCATGTTATTTATGAATATGCAATAACATAGTAGTATTAAAATTTATGAAATAAATAACAAGTAATGCCACAGTCGGGCGTCTTAGCGACAAAGACATAAAGGGCTTGAAAAGAAATTCCACGGTCAAGGCGTCTTAGCGACACCACATAAAGGGCTTTAAAAGAAATGCCACGGTCAAAGGCCCGAGCGACACCACATAAAGGGCTTTAAAAGAAATGCCACGATCAAGGCCCGAGCAACACCACATAAAGGGCTTTAAAAGAAATGCCACGATCGAGGCGTCGAGCGACACCACATAAAGGGCTTTAAAAGAAATGCCACAATCAAGGCGTCGAGCGACACCACATAAAGGGCTTTAAAAGAAATGCCACGGTCGGGCCCGAGCGACACCACATAAAGGGCTTTAAAAGAAATGCCACGGTCAAGGCCCGAGCGACACCACATAAAGGGCTTTAAAATAAATAATCATAGTGAATATCTCGGAGGTAGAACCATCCCAGAGATACTCGATAATAACAATAATATCACGGGTTAGTTAACAATAATAATCATCATAATTATCACAAGTCACAAGTAGTAATTCTAGTTCGGTTTAACAGCCACCTCAAAGACCGACACTAAGACCGACACTTGACCCATCCTGCATCAGTAGTCCTTAACCATGGACACGGCTATTCGAATAGGTTTAATCTCTGCAGAGGGTGTACTCTTTACCCACGAGTAACGGATTCCATTAGTCCATCAGGACTAATTCCGTCTACTGTCTTTTAAATGAAAACGCACTGACTAGCACACACCAGCTTAACTTATCGGTGTCTGGAATCACCCATGAGACTCGTTAAGCAAAACTCTAAGTGGGGAGGCTACAACCTCGATTAGCATGGGACCACAAAATTTATACCGCGTGCAAAACTGGGGAAGCTACCCCCTCGGCTACAACCGAAACACCCATGCCCCCTGACCGGATGACTAGCTTTAATCCATGGCCGTGGTACCTCATCCCGGCCCCTCTGTACGGTGTGCGCTAGAAAGGGGTTGACAAATTACTGAACCGTACTCTACTTGTTGTAGAGACGAGTGGTAGTACGAAGCAAGTATGGGGGTTACTAGCACAAGACTCGATCTACGGTCGACTCAGGAGGTTTATAATTTCCCTGCATGACATGCAAAACAAATATATTTCAACCAACAGAATCACTGCTCATTATACCTCACTATGCCATACCGGACATGACCGTCCCAACGGAGACCGGCGACAAACTCATGCCTACCCAAGGCAGAGATTTTCCCATATTCCTTCCGGCATGCATGCAAGGCACATGAGGATGGTTATCATCACAAGTGTGTTCATTTCCAACAGCATGGAAATCACTAATATGCACTCATGCATCTGATCATATCACATGAAATAACAAGTCCTTCGAAATGAGGTGGTGTTATAAATGTGTCAACGAACACACCAAAAATATTATGCCGGGATTCAGAATGCTTGCCTTCAAGTTGTGGGGGTGGTGAGGTGCATCCTAAAACTTTTGAAGGCCTTTCTCCTCTCTCCCAAAATCCTATTAAAAATATTTTTGAATCAATATCTAGTTTCAAAAACAGTACCAAAAGGTTGTCTGAAAATTTTCGAAATAAATCTTAAAATAAACTAGACAAAATTTTAAAGAGAACAGAAAAAGAATCAATCAAAAATCCTTCTCTGTTTAAAAGTTATAAGCGTGTTGGTCCAAGGACCCATCTGTAATGAAACAGAAAATTCCCAGGGGCTTAAACAGAAAAGCGCAGAAAACGGTTCAGAGTAGAAAGTGTATTTGCCAAAGTACGCTTTCAGAAATCGATTCAAAAAAAATAGCAGAGAGGCTGACGGGCGGGTCCCACCTATTAGGTTTGAATTTTCAAACGAGCGAGACGGGGCTCGTCGGCGCCCGAGAGCCGCGGTGGTCGCCGGTGGCGATCCACGGCGAGGCAGGAGGATCGGAGGGTACCTTCGTGATCAGCACGTCCTTTCGCGACTGTGGGTGGTGGTGGTGGTCGCCGGCGAGCACTGTGTCGACGGCGGCCCTTGCTCCGGCGGACGGCGGTTCGGGTAGTCGTGGATCTTGCTGGAGGGAGCTGTGGGGGTCAAATTGAAGTGGGCTTTAGCTTTCTGGAGGTGGTACGAGGCTACAGGCGAGAGTAGGGCGGCGGAGGAGTTCTCACCGAAGAGAACGTTGCCGGAGCCCGAGGCGGACGGAGGTGGCGAGACGAGGAAGAAAGGCCCTCGAGGCTCTTCCAAAGGGCTAGGCGGGTCCGTGAGGTGGTAGAGTTGTGCGGGGGCGAGAGCAAGCTCGGGGGGTGCTATTTATAGCCGGCCCGAGGCGGTTGCCGTGAACGGATAAGTCCGGCGAGTGATTACGGCGACGCTATGGCTGGACGGTCGGCTTAGGAGCTGGAGCATCGACTAGACAGAGCATTGGTGCCATTTCAGTGTCCATCTCAACACGGGAGGGGTGGTTACGGCCTGTCCTCGACGGAACGGCTGCACGGCACGTCGGCGGCAGAGAACGCTGCTGCGCGTGCGAACCACGGCGACGGTGCTGCATCGTCTTGGCCGGCAAGGAGGTGGCCACACGGAGCTCTCAGAAGGTTTGGGCGGCGCCGAACGGTGTTATGCCGCAGTGTTGCCCCCTGTCGGCCATTATGTTGGTTCTGCCGCTGCGGGACACGCCGGTGCAGGCGGGCCAGGGCGCCACCGACGCCAGGAAGGCGCCAAGCGCGCGTGTGGTGCTCCGGACAAGAGGGAGGGGCTGCAAGCAACGAGCCAAATGCACAATGGACATGTGACTGAAATCTGACGAAGGGAAACGACACTGAGCTCTAAAACTCTGAACCTTTCTGAAAATGCAAAGAAACAAAGGCTTGCCGGTGTTCGATGAAAGATTTTGGTATGTGGGAGTTTCTCCTTGAGCTGATTTTTGGTGGAGTGGCCTCTCATTGCATCTGGGGGTTGCCTGAATTTTGGTGGAATTTTTGGAGAAGAGGAGATATGAATTTCACCAAATTTAACAAATCTGGTCCAAACTTGCGAGAGACTGTAATTTTGAAATATTTGAAAATGAGAGGAGTGAAACATGATGGTTCTAGGTTGTGGGTACCAAGGAGTATCCAGGAGAGTTGGTTTGAGGTCAAGACTCGGATGCATCTTGGTACTTGCTTTGTAAATCCCTCGTGTTCAAAACAATAGATGTAATTGTTTTGGGGAGGGAAATAAATGAAATAAAATCAGAAAATGAGTTGGACTTGTTGGGACAGAATATATGGATTGCCCCAAAGGGGAAGGAGGGTTTTTGGGAGGTTTTACCACATGAGGCATGGTAAAATCATGGGTGGTTTCAATATAAGATAAATCCCAAAACTCCTAGGGTTTTCTCTTAAAGAAAATAAATCCCAAAAATTTAATTTGAGAAGGGGACAAACAGAAGAAAGGTTTTTAATAACCAAACACCAGTGTCGATGAAGATACCAAAATACAGTCCTTGCCAAGGGGAAAAAGTTTTGAGAGGGAAGAAAGTCCAATAAATTTTGGGAAGTATTTCACTTGAGGTAAAAACTCCATGACAATAAGAAAGGAAATGTTTCAAAAATCAAAAGTGATTCCAGAAAATAAAAGTTTTAATTTCCTGGTAAAATTTTAATATAATAAAACTTGGTTAAATTTTTGGGGTGTTACAATTACTACCCCCCTTAAGAAAAAATCTCGTCCTCGAGATTTGCTAAGAGCCGTTGTGAAAAATAAATACTCCATATGTATACGAGCAGTTGTGAGTCTGCTGCCGTGGTGCTACATGAATAAAAATAATCCATGCCGTGAGAGGATAAAAGATGTAGCAATTACGGAAAAGAAATCTCATTCCAGATTTCCGCGGTTACACAAAGTTATTCACGAAGACAACCACTCACATAAGTAGAAACTAAATACTCGACTCGTCGCACAAATTTGAGGTACCATGCATAAGATACAACGTAATAATAAATGCTGAAATAACAAACACAGTAGTGACATCTAAAATGAGAAAGGTAACTGGACAGGGTCTTGAGAAAAAGTCTCTAGCAATGGAATACACTCCTCTTCTATCAGAGGAAGTGGATTGACCAGGGTCGGGCCTCAGTGGTCTGCCGATGGCAATCTGAGGATTCAAATCAGCGAGACTCTGGAGATAATCCATCAATCGCTGGTTCAAATGCTCTTGAGCGATGATGTACTAGATAAGGTTGGCTAGCACTGGGTCTCACTCAATCCGTCCACCGGGAAAAGATGTCACTCCTCCGGGTGTTGCACGGCTCGAAAATAATAATATCCTCGTCATGGCATAAGGTATCATGGATCGAAGACGAGCAATTGCTTCGTTCGCAGCAGCTTCTATGGCCAAGCGTGGGGTCGGCATAGATTTCCCTATGAAGGAAACCTTCGTTGGATCTTGGTTGGGGTCTACAGGAGGAATGTGTACTGTTGGCCAATATTCCGAGGTGGAAGGGGTGATTCTTGATTTGAACAGCTCGTACTGGGGTGGCTGTGTAGAACCCATGGTACTGCAGGTAAAGTCCCACAATATTTTGACAAAGCTACCTGGGGTTGCATCTGGGGTTCTCCGATAAATACTAGGGCTCGGCATGGCAAGAAATGGTTGTGAGAGTGGTGCACGAGGTGAGGGTTGCTGGGTCAGGTCACAAGGTGGCCTTCTTATATAGCATCTGGGCTGGTTTATTTACCGTGGTGAAAGGTAATAAAACTGCCAGATCACCTCCAAATGTCGGGGTCGATGAGAGATACACATATCTCATAAAGAGACGTGTTACTATAGGTGTCGTCGGGGTTGGTTTTGGTAGTTGTGCCCGGAAAATGTGCAACTATGCGCTGACAAAGAAAATACGCAAGGCTACCATTAAAGCAGAGGCACAACGATAGGCTGCGTTAATATACACGGCCGCATCGATTACAAGCGAGGATACATCGAGACTCGGTACTACTCGTGACGGCTTAGTCTACCTCGCTTATGTCTAAACGGGCGTGCTCGGTGGATGTCGAGGCTTCCACGTGTCTCATTGCGGGATTAGTCAAGATGGCGGAGGAACTGCAGGGTCGGGGTAGCGATGATGACCATCGCGGGGATTGTTGGCCACAATCCCGTTGGAGTGTGCTCCCAAAAGGTGACGAAGCACTTCTGGGGTCATCAAAGCATCTCGGTTGATGGTTGAAGCTGACCTCAGGGTCTTGATCGGTTGTCCGAACAGCACGAATGGGTTGTCGGTGTTGGGCTCGTCTTCCTTGCTTGCCGAGGCTCGGCGAACCAGCTCTCCACGAGCTGCGATCAGATCAATGGTGACCTGGTCGAACAATGCCTCTAGTGCACTTACATAGCGCACTAGGTGCAACAATGCGGGATCCGTCTCGTGATCTCTGTTGGCAACTTGGGGTGGTCTACCATACCCTTCACGCCTGGGGTAGTAGTAGAACGAGCGACAGTTAACTCTGGGCGACAACTGCCGGAGTTGAACTATAGCTTCTCGAGCGGCTAGCTGGATGGCTTGTGGCTCAAAGGAAGTTGTCCTTCCGGTGAACCTGTAGGGGCGTTCTGGCGACAGACCCCTACCGTAGATGTGCACAATGGCCCAGAATTGGCGGTCTTCACCGCTCATGGGTCCTTGGTACACAACATATTCTGGGGGCTCTTCTAACGCATAGGCACGACGGGTGAGGTTTGCGAGTATGGCCACGAAACCTCCAAGATTGGTTGTTGTGGTCTCATTGTGCACTATGGGGCCAGGCATTGTGGCTAGGTTGGGGAAGAGGTTGTGCTGTGCTGGGTTGAGGCTAGTGTGCCCTTTTTATAGAAAAGGGGACGGAGTCTTCCTTCGCACGCTTGCGAATGAGATATTTTTGCCATCGGTCACTGGTGTGCGATCGACAGGCTAGGCTGATAGGTTGGGCACCGACTGCCAAAAGTGTCGGGATTACTGTGGGGTATCTTGCACGGGAAGCTTGGCTGGGGTTTTGGTTAGGGTCTGGTAGGCTGGTTTGCCTAAGTTTATTGACCTGGCTAAGATAGGATTAGCCAATGGTCAGCCTGGCTCTGATACCAAGTCTGTCACGACCGGTTTTTCGGTATAAGTTTCGAAAAGATCGTCGTGCTCATCAGCCCCGGATTACTTGTTGGTGATGAGGCTCCAACTTGATACGTAAATTCCAAGCAAAATACAAAATATGTAGAACAAGACCATTATGGCCTGTGAGTACAACAAATGGTTCTAGTGGTTGATGGTGGAAGCGGTTTGTGGATCATCAGTGTCTTTGGGACTCCATTTCCCATCAGGAACAGCTGACCAGGTTAACTCCTATCTTCACGAGGCTGCTATCATCGTTGCTTAGGTTCCGGGGCTGTCATCACGTCGCTCCTCTCCGTGCAAGAAATCTGGCCAAGACAATAGCCAGGGACAAGCCAGTGAGTACTTTGAATGTACTCGCAAACATTATGAACACAGGTATAACATAACAATGGTGTGCTGAAAATAGTTTATGCTCATGACGTCAGTCACATAAGATAAAAAAACTCTGATGCGTGCAAGCATGTTATTTATGAATATGCAATAACATAGTAGTATTAAAAATTTATGAAATAAATAACAAGCAATGCCATAGTCGGGCGTCTGAACGACACCACATAAAGGGCTTTAAAAGAAATGCCATAGTCGGGCGTCTTAGCGACACCACATAAAGGGCTTTAAAAGAAATGCCAAAGTCGGGCGTCTGAGCGACACCACATAAAGGGCTTTAAAAGAAATGCCACAGGTTAGGCCTCGAGCGACACCACATAAAGGGCTTTAAAAGAAATGCCACGGTCAAGCGCCCGAGCGACACCACATAAAGGGCTTTAAAAGAAATGCCACGGTCGGGCGTCTCGGCGACACCACATAAAGGGCTTTAAAAGAAATGCTATAGTCGGGCGTCGAGCGACACCACATAAAGGGCTTTAAAAGAAATGCCATAGTCGGGCCCGAACGACACCACATAAAGGGCTTTAAAAGAAATGCCACAGTCGGGTGTCTGAGCGACACCACATAAAGGGCTTTAAAATAAATAATCATAGTGAATATCCCGGAGGTAGAACCATCCCAGAGATACTCGATAATAACAATAATATCACGGGTTAGTTAACAATAATAATCATCATAATTATCACAAGTCACAAGTAGTAATTCCAGTTCTGGTTTAACAGTTTCACCTCCGAAGACCGACACTAAGACCGACACTTGACCCATCCTGCATCGTAGTCCTTAACCATGGACACGGCTATTCAATAGGTTTAATCTCTGCAGAGGGTGTACTCTTTACCCACGAGTAACGGATTCCATTAGTCCATCAGGACTAATTCCGTCTACTGTCTTTTAAATGAAAACGCAGCTGACTAGCACACACCAGCTTAACTTATCGGTGTCTGGAATCACCCATGAGACTCGTTAAGCAAAACTCTAAGTGGGGAGGCTACAACCTCGATTAGCATGGGACCACAAAATTTATACCGCGTGCAAAATGGGAAGCTACCCCTCGGCTACAACCAAACACCCATGCCCCCGACCGATGATCTGGCTTTAATCCATGGCCGTGGTACCTCATCCCGCCCCTCTCATGCGGTGTGCGCTAGAAAGGGTTGACAATTATCTTGAACCGTACTCTACTTGTTGTAGAGGCGAGTGGTAGTCTGAAGCAAGTATGGGGGTTACTAGCACAAGACTCGATCTACGGTCGACTCAGGAGGTTTATAATTTCCCTGCATGACATGCATAACAAATATATTTCAACCAACAGAATCACCGCTCATTATACCTCACTATGCCATACCGGACATGACCGTCCCAACGGAGACCGGCGACAAACTCATGCCTACCCAAGGCAGAGATTTTCCCAGATTCCTTCCGGCATGCATGCAAGGCACATGAGGATGGTTATCATCACAAGTGTGTTCATTTCCAACAGCATGGAAATCACTAATATGCACTCATGCATCCGATCATATCACATGAAATAACAAGTCCTTCAAATGAGGTGGTGTTATAAATGTGTCAACGAACACACCAAAAATATTATGCGGGATTCTGAATGCTTGCCTTCAAGTTGTGGGGTGGTGAGGTGCATCCTAAAACTTTTGAAGGCCTTTCTCCTCTCTCCCAAAATCCTATTAAAAATATTTTTGAATCAATATCTAGTTTCAAAAACAGTACCAAAAGGTTGTCTGAAAATTTTCGAAATAAATCTTAAAATAAACTAGACAAAATTTTAAAGAGAACAGAAAAAGAATCAATCAAAAATCCTTCTCTGTTTAAAAGTTATAAGCGTGTTGGTCCAAGGACCCATCTGTAATGAAACAGAAAATTCCCAGGGGCTTAAACAGAAAAGCGCAGAAAACGGTTCAGAGTAGAAAGTGTATTTGCCAAAGTACGCTTTCAGAAATCGATTCAAAAAAAATAGCAGAGAGGCTGACGGGCGGGTCCCACCTGTCAGGTTTGAATTTTCAAACGAGCGAGACGGGGCTCGTCGGCGCCCGAGAGCCGCGGTGGTCGCCGGTGGCGATCCACGGCGAGGCAGGAGGATCGGAGGGTACCTTCGTGATCAGCACGTCCTTTCGCGACTGTGGGTGGTGGTGGTGGTCGCCGGCGAGCACTGTGTCGACGGCGGCCCTTGCTCCGGCGGACGGCGGTTCGGGTAGTCATGGATCTCGCTGGAGGGAGCTGTGGGGGTCAAATTGAAGTGGGCTTTAGCTTTCTGGAGGTGGTACGAGGCTACAGGCGAGAGTAGGGCGGCGGAGGAGTTCTCACCGAAGAGAACGTTGCCGGAGCCCGAGGCGGACGGAGGTGGCCAGAGACGAGGAAGAAAGGCCCCTCGAGGCTCTTCCAGTGGCTAGGCGGGGTCTGGTGAGGTGGTAGAGTTGTGCGGGGGCGAGAGCAAGCTCGGGGGGTGCTATTTATAGCCGGCCCGAGGCGGTTGCCGTGAACGGATAAGTCCGGCGAGTGATTACGGCGACGCTATGGCTGGACGGTCGGCTTAGGAGCTGGAGCATCGACTAGACAGAGCATTGGTGCCATTTCAGTGTCCATCTCAACACGGGAGGGGTGGTTACGGCCTGTCCTCGACGGAACGGCCGCACGGCACGTCGGCGGCAGAGAACGCGCTCTGCGCGTGCCAGGCCACGGCGACGGTGCTGCATGCGTGCGCTGGCAAGGAGGTGGCCACACGGAGCTCTCAGAAGGTTTGGGCGGCGCCGAACGGTGTTATGCCGCAGTGTTGCCCCCTGTCGGCCATTATGTTGGTTCTCGCCACAGGACACGCCGGCAAAGCGGGCGTGGCGCCACCGACGCCAGGAAGGCGCCAAGCGCGCGTGTGGTGCTCCGGACAAGAGGGAGGGGCTGCAAGCAACGAGCCAAATGCACAATGGACATGTGACTGAAATCTGACGAAGGGAAACGACACTGAGCTCTAAAACTCTGAACCTTTCTGAAAATGCAAAGAAACAGTGCCGGCCAGGTGTTCGACAGAAAGATTTTGGTATGTGGGAGTTTCTCCTTGAGCTGATTTTTGGTGGAGTGGCCTCTCATTGCATCTGGGGGTTGCCTGAATTTTGGTGGAATTTTTGGAGAAGAGGAGATATGAATTTCACCAAATTTAACAAATCTGGTCCAAACTTGCAGAGACTGTAATTTTGAAATATTTGAAAATGAGAGGAGTGAAACATGATGGTTCTAGGTTGTGGGTACCAAGGAGTATCCAGGAGAGTTGGTTTGAGGTCAAGACTCAAATGCATCTTGGTACTTGCTTTGTAAATCCCTCAGGTTCAAAACAATAGACAGAATTGTTTTGGGGAGGGAAATAAATGAAATAAAATCAGAAAATGAGTTGGACTTGTTGGGACAGAATATATGGATTGCCCCAAAGGGGAAGGAGGGTTTTTGGGAGGTTTTACCACATGAGGCATGGTAAAATCATGGGTGGTTTCAATATAAGATAAATCCCAAAACTCCTAGGGTTTTCTCTTAAAGAAAATAAATCCCAAAAATTTAATTTGAGAAGGGGACAAACAGAAGAAAGGTTTTTAATAACCAAACACCAGTGTCGATGAAGATACCAAAATACAGTCCTTGCCAAGGGGAAAAAGTTTTGAGAGGGAAGAAAGTCCAATAAATTTTGGGAAGTATTTCACTTGAGGTAAAAACTCCATGACAATAAGAAAGGAAATGTTTCAAAAATCAAAAGTGATTCCAGAAAATAAAAGTTTTAATTTCCTGGTAAAATTTTAATATAATAAAACTTGGTTAAATTTTTGGGGTGTTACAATTACTACCCCCCTTAAGAAAAAATCTCGTCCTCGAGATTTGCTAAGAGCCGTTGTGAAAAATAAATACTCCATATGTATACGAGCGGTTGTGAGTCTGCTGCCGTGGTGCTACATGAATAAAAATAATCCATGCCGTGAGAGGATAAAAGATGTAGCAATTCTGGAAAAAGAAATCTCATTCCAGGATTTCCACGGTTACGCAGGTTATTCACGAAGACAACCACTCACATAAGTAGAAACTAAATACTCGACTCGTCGCACAAATTTGAGGTACCATGCATAAGATACAACGTAATAATAAATGCTGAAATAACAAACACAGTAGTGACATCTAAAATGAGAAAGGTAACTGGAGAGGGTCTTGAGAAAAAGTCTCTAGCAATGGAATACACTCCTCTTCTATCAGAGGAAGTGGATTGACCAGTCGATGTATAAGTCTCTCCGGGTCGGGCCTCAGTGGTCTGCCGATGGCAATCTGAGGATTCAAATCAGCGAGACTCTGGAGATAATCCATCAATCGCTGGTTCAAATGCTCTTGAGCGATGATGTACTAGATAAGGTTGGCTAGCACTGGGTCTCACTCAATCCGTCCACCGGGAAAAGATGTCACTCCTCCGGGTGTTGCACGGCTCGAAAAATAATAATATCCTCGTTCGCGGGCATAAGGTACTGCGGATCGAAGACGAGCAATTGCTTCGTTCGCAGCAGCTTCTATGGCCAAGCGTGGGGTCGGCATAGATTTCCCTATGAAGGAAACCTTCGTTGGATCTTGGTTGGGGTCTACAGGAGGAATGTGTACTGTTGGCCAATATTCCGAGGTGGAAGGGGTGATTCTTGATTTGAACAGCTCGTACTGGGGTGGCTGTGTAGAACCCATGGTACTGCAGGTAAAGTCCCACAATATTTTGACAAAGCTACCTGGGGTTGCATCTGGGGTTCTCCGATAAATACTAGGGCTCGGCATGGCAAGAAATGGTTGTGAGAGTGGTGCACGAGGTGAGGGTTGCTGGGTCAGGTCACAAGGTGGCCTTCTTATATAGCATCTGGGCTGGTTTATTTACCGTGGTGAAAGGTAATAAAACTGCCAGATCACCTCCAAATGTCGGGGTCAGTGAGAGAGATACACATATCTCATAAAGAGACGTGTTACTAAAGGTGTCGTCGGGGTTGGTTTTGGTAGTTGTGCCCGGAAAATGTGCAACTATGCGCTGACAAAGAAAATACGCAAGGCTACCATTAAAGCAGAGGCACAACGACAGGCTGCGTTAATATACACGGTCGCACGATTACAAAGCGAGGATACACTGAGACTCGGTACTACTCGTACGGCTTAGTCTACCTCGTTTATGTCTAAACGGGCGTGCCTGGTGGATGTCGAGGCTTCTCCACGTGTCTCATTGCCGGGATTAGTCGAAGATGGCGGAGGAACTGCAGGGTCGGGGTAGCGATGATGACCATCGCGGGGATTGTTGGCCACAATCCCGTTGGAGTGTGCTCCCAAAAGGTGACGAAGCACTTCTGGGGTCATCAAAGCATCTCGGTTGATGGTTGAAGCTGACCTCAGGGTCTTGATCGGTTGTCCGAACAGCACGAATGGGTTGTCGGTGTTGGGCTCGTCTTCCTTGCTTGCCGAGGCTCGGCGAACCAGCTCTCCACGAGCTGCGATCAGATCAATGGTGACCTGGTCGAACAATGCCTCTAGTGCACTTACATAGCGCACTAGGTGCAACAATGCGGGATCCGTCTCGTGATCTCTGTTGGCAACTTGGGGTGGTCTACCATACCCTTCACGCCTGGGGTAGTAGTAGAACGAGCGACAGTTAACTCTGGGCGACAACTGCCGGAGTTGAACTATAGCTTCTCGAGCGGCTAGCTGGATGGCTTGTGGCTGGAAGGAAGTTGTCCTTCCGGTGAACTCAGGGGCGTTCGCGATGCACCCCTCACCGTAGATGTGCACAATGGCCCAGGTGGCGGTCTTCACCGCTCATGGGTCCTTGGTACACAACATATTCGGGGCTCTTCTAACGCATAGGCACGACGGGTGAGGTTTGCGAGTATGGCCACGAAACCTCCAAGATTGGTTGTTGTGGTCTCATTGTGCACTATGGGGCCAGGCATTGTGGCTAGGTTGGGGAAGAGGCTGTGCTGTTCTGGGTTGAGGCTAGCGTGCCCTTTTTATAGAAAAGGGGACGGAGTCTTCCTTCGCACGCTATGAATGAGACATTTTGCCATCGGTCATCGGTGTGCGATCGATGTGCTAGGCTGATAGGTTGGGCACCGACTGCCAAAAGTGTCGGGATTACTGTGGGGTATCTTGCACGGGAAGCTTGGCTGGGGTTTTGGTTAGGGTCTGGTAGGCTGGTTTGCCTAAGTTTATTGACCTGGCTAAGATAGGATTAGCCAATGGTCAGCCTGGCTCTGATACCAAGTCTGTCACGACCGGTTTTTCGGGTATAAGTTTCCAGAAAAAGACTGTCGTGCTCATCAGCCCCGTGATTATCAAGTAGTGATGAGGCTCCAACTTGATACAGAAATTCCAAGCAAAATACAAAATATGTAGTACAAGACCATTATGGCCTGTGAGTACAACAAATGGTTCTAGTGGTTGATGGCGGAAGCGGTTTGTGGATCATCAGTGTCTTTGGGACTCCATTTCCCATCAGGAACAGCTGACCAGGTTAACTCCTATCTTCACGAGGCTGCTATCATCGTTGCTTAGGTTCCGGGGCTGTCATCACGTCGCTCCTCTCCGTGCAAGAAATCTGGCCAAGACAATAGCCAGGGAGAAGCCAGTGAGTACTTTGAATGTACTCGCAAACATTATGAACACAGGTATAACATAACAATGGTGTGCTGAAAATAGTTTATGCTCATGACGTCAGTCACATAAGATAAAAAAACTCTGATGCGTGCAAGCATGTTATTTATGAATATGCAATAACATAGTAGTATTAAAAATTTATGAAATAAATAACAAGCAATGCCATAGTCGGGCGTCTTAGCGACACCACATAAAGGGCTTTAAAAGAAATGCCACAGTCGGGCATCTTAGCGACACCACATAAAGGGCTTTAAAAGAAATGCCACGATCAAGGCCTGAGCGACACCACATAAAGGGCTTTAAAAGAAATGCCACAGTTAGGCGTCGAGCGACACCACATAAAGGGCTTTAAAAGAAATGCCACGGTCAAGGCCTCGAGCGACACCACATAAAGGGCTTTAAAAGAAATGCCACAGTCGGGCGTCTGAGCGACACCACATAAAGGGCTTTAAAAGAAATGCCACAGTCGGGCGTCTGAGCGACACCACATAAAGGGCTTTAAAAGAAATGCCATAGTCGGGCGTCTGAACGACACCACATAAAGGGCTTTAAAAGAAATGCCACAGTCGGGCGTCTGAGCGACACCACATAAAGGGCTTTAAAATAAATAATCATAGTGAATATCCCGGAGGTAGAACCATCCCAGAGATACTCGATAATAACAATAATATCACGGGTTAGTTAACAATAATAATCATCATAATTATCACAAGTCACAAGTAGTAATTCCAGCTCGGTTTAACAGCCACCTCCAAGACCGACACTAAGACCGACACTTGACCCATCCCAGACTGTAGTCCTTAACCATGGACACGGCTATTTGAATAGGTTTAATCTCTGCAGAGGGTGTACTCTTTATCCACGAGTAACGGATTCCATTAGTCCATCGGGACTAATTCCGTCTACGGTCTTTTAAATGAAAACACACCTGACTAGCTCACACCAGCTTAACTTACCGGTGTCTGGAATCACCCATGAGACTCATTAAGCAAAACTCTAAGTGGGGAGGCTACAACCTCGATTAGCATGGGATCACAAAATTTATACCGCGCGCAAAACTAGGGAAGCTACCCCTCGGCTACAACCAAACACCCATGCCCCCGACCGATGACCGCTTTAATCCATGGCCGTGGTACCTCATCCAGCCCCTCATGCGGTGTGCGCTAGAAAGGGGTTGACAAATTACTGAACCGTACTCTACTTGTTGTAGAGACGAGTGGTAGTACGAAACAAGTATGGGGGTTACTGGCACAAGACTCGATCTACGGTTGACTCAGGAGGTTTATAATTTCCCTGCATGACATGCATAACAAATATATTACAACCAACAGAATCACCGCTCATTATACCTCACTATGCCATACCAGACATGACCGTCCCGACGGAGACCGGCGACAAACTCATGCCTACCCAAGGCAGAGGTTTTCCCGGATTCCTTCCGGCATGCATGCAAGGCACATGAGGATGGTTATCATCACAAGTGTGTTCATTTCCAACAGCATGGAAATCACTAATATGCACTCATGCATATGATCATATCACATGAAATAACAAGTCTTCGAAATGAGGTGGTGTTATAAATGTGTCAACGAACACACCAAAAATATTATGCCGGGATTCAGAATGCTTGCCTTCAAGTAGTGGGGGTGGTGAGGTGCATCCTAAAACTTTTGAAGGCCTTTCTCCTCTCTCCCAAAATCCTATTAAAAATATTTTTGAATCAATATATAGTTTCAAAAACAGTACCAAAATGTTGTCTGAAAATTTTCGAAATAAATCTTAAAATAAACTAGACAAAATTTTAAAGAGAACAGAAAAAGAATCAATCAAAAATCCTTCTCTGTTTAAAAGTTATAAGAGTGTTGGTCCAAGGACCCATCTCGTAATGAAACAGAAAACTCCTAGGGGCTTAAACAGAAAAGCGCAGAAAACGGTTCAGAGTAGAAAGTGTATTTGCCAAAGTACGCTTTCAGAAATCGATTCAAAAAAATAGCAGAGAGGCTGACAGGCGGGTCCCACCCGTCAGGTTTGAATTTTCAAACGAACGAGACGGGGCTCGTCGGCGCCCGAGAGCCGCGGTGGTCGCCGGCGGTGATCCACGGCGAGGCAGGAGGATCGGAGGGTACCTTCGTGATCAGCACGTCCTTCCGCGACTGTGGGTGGTGGTGGTTGTCGCCGGCGAGCACTATGTCGACGGCGGCCCTTGCTCCGGCGGACGGCGGTTCGGGCAGTCGTGAATCTCGCCAGAGGGAGCTGCGGGGTCAAATTGAAGTGGGGTTTAGCTTTCTGGAGGTGGTACAAGGCTACGGGCGAGAGTAGGGCGGCGGAGGAGTTCTCACCGAAGAGAACGTTGCCGGAGCCCGAGGCGGACAGAGGTGGCCGGAGTCGAGGAAGAAAGGCCCCTCGAGGCTCTTCCAGTGGCTAGGAGGGGTCTGGTGAGGTGGTGGAGTTGTGCGGGGGCGAGAGCAAGCTCAGGGGGTGCTATTTATAGCCGGCCCAAGGCGGTTGCCGTGAACGGATAAGTCCGGCGAGTGGTTACGGCGACGCTGTGGCCGGACGGTCGGCTTAGGAGCTGGAGCATCGACTAGACGGAGCATTGGTGTCGTTTCAGTGTCCATCTCAGCACGGGAGGGGTGGCTACAGCCTGTCCTCGACGGAACGGCCGCACGGCACGTCGGCGGCAGAGAACGCGCTCTGCGCGTGCCAGGCCACGGCGACGATGCTGCATGTGTGCACTGGCAAGGAGGTGGCCACGCGGAGCTCTCAGAAGGTTTGGGCGGCGTAGAACGGTGTTATGCCGCTGTGTTGCCCCCTGTCGGCCGTTACGGTGGTTCTGCCGCCGCGGGACACGCCGGCGCAGGAGGGCCAGAGCGCCACCGATGCCAGGAAGGTGCCAAGCGCGCGTGTGGTGCTCCGGACAAGAGGGAGGGGCTGCGAGCAACGAGCCAAATGCACAGTGGACATGTGACTGAAATCTGACGAAGGGAAACGACATTGACTCAAAACTCAACATTTCGAAAATGCAAAGAAACAAAGGCGGTGTGTTCGACAGAATGATTTTGGTATGTGGGAGTTTCTCCTTGAGCTGATTTTTGGTGGAGTGGCCTCTCATTGCATCTGGGGGTTGCCTGAATTTTGGTGGAATTTTTGGAGAAGAGGAGATATGAATTTCACCAATTTTAACAAATCTGGTCCAAACTTGCAGAGACTATAATTTTGAAATATTTGAAAAGGAGAGGAGTGAAACATGATGGTTCTAGGTTGTGGGTACCAAGGACTATCCAGGAGAGTTGGTTTGAGGTCAAGACTCAAATGCATCTTGGTACTTGCTTTGTAAATCCCTCAGGTTCAAAACAATAGACAGAATTGTTTTGGGGAGGGAAATAAATGAAATAAAATCAGAAAATGAGTTGGACTTGTTGGGACAGAATATATGGATTGCCCCAAAGGGGAAGCAGGGTTTTTGGGAGGTTTTACCACATGAGGCTTGGTAAAATCATGGGTGGTTTCAATATAAGATAAGTCCCAAAACTCCTAGGGTTTTTCTCTTAAAGAAAATAAATCCCAAAAATTTAATTTGAGAAGGGGACAAACAGAAGAAAGGTTTTTGATAACCAAACACCAGTGTTGATGAAGATACCAGAATACAATCCTTGCCAAGGGGAAAAAGTTTTGAGAGGTAAGAAAGTCCAATAAATTTTGGGAAGTATTTCACTTGAGGTAAAAACTCCATGATAATAAGAAAGGAAATGTTTCAAAAATCAAAAGTGAGTCCAAAAAATAAAAGTTTTAATTTCCTGATAAAATTTTAATATAATAAAACATGGTTAAATTTTTGGGGTGTTACACATGGGCCTCCTTTTATAGGCTAAGGGATCACCACAGTGGATAATTAGTCATTAGACACTTATAAGATAGCAAATAGTGCTATCATACCTAACTCTACAGGCTAACAGTGCGCATTTAATGCAATGTTTAACGTCACATTGTTGGTTGCTCGGCAAGGCTTGCCTGGTTATCTTGCCAGCTTCATGCATGCTCGTCTGACACGTCATAGGACGCATGTCATCTGTGGGTTTTCTTGGTAGAAGGTGGCTGCCATGTGGCGAATGGCTGCCACATAATCACTTTGCGGCTTGACACCACACTGATCTATGACGTGAGTCATGGTGGAGTGGTCGGTGAAGTGATCTGGCCTTCGCAAGTCTCGGCAGGCCCTGCCGGGACGCCTTGGTCATCTTCTTCTGGGGGTGGCCTCGCCCCTTGCCGGGCTCACTTGCCCGGCAAGGGAGGCCTCTCTCTTGACGACATCTCGTCCTTCTGGGTTGGTCTTGGTCCCTCTGATCTGCTTGTTGGCTCTTCGAATCTCTTGGTTTCTTGTACTCCATCTTGGACTAGCGGCCACCTATGGGGCCAGGGCGGCCCCTTGCTGGTTCGGTAGGGGGACTCGCGTTGCACAAAGAGCAGACCAACATGGGGCATCACAGAAGAGATCACACGAGCAGTTTTACCTAGGTTTGGGCCGCCATGAAGCGTAAAACCCTACTACTGCTTTGGTGGAGATATGGTGGATATGTGGTGGTGGTGTGTAGTACACTTGTCCGACAAGGGTTGCCTCAGGGCGGCAGCGACTACATGTGTACGGGGGTGCGAGTGATCTAACATTCCAACCCCCCCTAAATGTTGCCATGGGCCTCCTTTTATAGGCTAAGGGGTCACCGAAGTGGGAAATTAGTCATTAGACACTGATAAGATAGCAAATAGTGCTATCATACCTAACTCTGCAGGCTGGCAGTGCGCATTTAATGTGCCGCTTAAGGTCACATTGTTGGTTTCCCGGCAAGGCTTGTCGGGCTATCTTGCCAGCTTCATGCATGTTCGTCTGACACGTCATAGGACGGGTGTCATATGTGGGTTTTCTTGGTAGAAGGTGGCTGCCATGTGGTGAATGGCTGCCACATAACAACTTTGTGGCTTGACACCGCACTGATCGATGACGTGAGTCGTGGTGGAGTGGTCGGTGAACTGATCTGGCTTTTGCAAGTCCTGGCAGGCCCTGTCGAGACGCCCTGGTCATCTTCTTCTGGGGGTGGCCTCGCCCCTTGCCGGGCTCGCCTGCCCAGCAAGGGAGGCCTCTCTCTTGAAGACATCTCGCTCTTTTGGGTTGTTCCTGGTCCCTCAGATCTGCTTGTTAGCTCTTTTAATCTCTTGGTTTCTTGTACTCCGTCTTGGACTAGTGCTTCAATCATGATCTTGTGCATGTGCACAGTCAGGGCAATGGACCCAAGTTCTATTGCACCAACAGAAGCCCCCGGGCCTGCCCTGAACACGCTGCAGAGCACCATCGGGGTAGGGCCTAACAGGTGCACAGGCAGAGCTGCTGAAGAGGCTGGCCTCCTGAGATCTTCTTTGCTTCTTCATCAGTCTTGATTTAGGGTCAGTTTCCAGTTTCCCCATGCGTCATGCAAAGCCAATAGTGGTGGGTCTGCTCTAGTAATGGCCTGTGAATGACTTTAACGCACGGGGTAGAAACTGCCAATTCACTCTTCCCACCACGCCCTTATCCTTAGCCATGTATGTTGCATGCATCGCGCGAGGTAGGTAACGAGGCGTGTGGTGCGGGAGAGCATAATGGCGAGGGCCCGACTTCCTTGAATTGGTGGAGGAGGGCGGCGGCCACCTGTTGCAGAACCAGCCCCCAGCCCCTCGCTTGCCTATAAAAGGAAGAGCAGAGGAGGAGTGAAGGCATTCAACCGCATTCTCCTTCTCCTCTGTCTTGCTCCATCTGGAATATGCCGGAAGGGAGAGCCTGGGGCTTGGCCCCGGGCTTGAGCTTTCGGTTGATGATGCTGAGCGATGGTGCTGGCGCCCGGGGAGTGAGCTTGGTTCAAGTACAAGGTGAAGGGCTCGGGAGCATTGAAAATCCCAGTACAACCCCTCTCCTTGGAGTTGCGGTTGATGTCGATGGAAGACGCGCCTTCCTGCCCGCCAAGGAGGGGAGCGATAAGTTCATGGCGGGACCCACTATGCCTACAACACCATGAAGATGCCTAGGCCACTATGCCTACAACACCCTGAAGAGTCCTGGAAGCGTGCCCCCACCAAGTGCACGGCACCCGTTGACGATGTGCCGGAGTGTTCCAACAGCAAGAGATCCAAGGTTGCTGCTCCACAAGTGAAAAAGGTCCCGACAGGGCTGGCTGGCGTTGATGGTACATTCACTATCAGCGCCACCCTTGATGACAAATAAGAAAGCACGCTCGTTGCCTTCCTGCAGGTGAATATCGATGTGTTTGCTTGGCAACCGTCTGATATCCCTGGTGTTCCCAGGGAGGTAATCAAGCACCACCTTGCTGTCTGCCCGCACGCCAGACTTGTTAAGCAGAAAGTCCAGAAGCAGACCTTGGAGAGGCAGCAGTTTATTGCAGAAGAGATCAAGAAGCTTGAGGCAGCTGGTTTGGTCAGAGGAGTGCTACATCCCACTTGGCTAGCAAACCCAGTGGTGGTCCGGAAGGCAAACGAGAAGTGGAGGCTATGCATTGATTACACAGATCTCAAAAAGGCTTGCCCAAAGGACTCGTTTCCCTTGCGGTGTATTGATCAGATCGTGGATTCCACTTCAGGCTGTGATTTGCTCTCATTCTTGGATGCCTATTCTGGATATCACCAAATTTTCATGACCAAAGAAGATGAGGAGAAGACGTCGCTCATCACCCCATGTGGTACGTACTGCTTTGTTTGCATGCCATTTGGATTAAAGAGTGTCGGGTCCAGCTTTGCAAGGGCAATCCAGATTGGTTTTGAACCTCAGCTGCACAGAAACATTGAGGCTTATATGGATGATATTGTGGTCAAGACCAATGACAGAGCAACTCTTATCCAGGATTTGGAGGAGACATTTGTAGATCTGCGCAAGATCAACTTGAAGCTAAACCCAGACAAGTGTATGTTTGGCATCCCCTCCGGCAAGCTGCTTGGATACTTTGTGTCCCATAGGGGAATCAAAGCTAATCCCAACAAGATCAAGGCCATTGAGCAAATCCAGGCGCCAAGGACAGTTAAGGACGTGAGGCGCCTGACAGGATGTGTTGCCACGCTAAGCAGATTCATCTCCAAGTCTGTTGAGCGTGCCATGTCGTTCTTCAAGATTTTGAAGAAGGCGGGTCATATGAAGTGGACCCCTGACGAAGACACAGCTTTGCAAGAGTTGAAGGTCTACCTGCCTCTGTGCCTACCCTAGTTGCTCCCAAACACGAGGAGCCATTGTTGCTATACTTAGCGGCAACCAATCAAGTGGTCAGTGCAGCCTTGGTAGCACACTGAGAAGCGAATGAGGAAGAAAGTGAATAGATACCGGCAGAGCCAGCTAAGGGTTAGGAGAGCAGTGGGCACGGCAACGAGGGCAGCCCCAAGGACGTGGCAAGGAAGAAAGTGGTGCAGCGCCCAGTGTACTTTGTCAGCTCCTTGTTGCAGGGGGCTAGATTGAGGTACTCTGGCGTGCAAAAGTAGATTTTTGGTCTCATCATGGCCTCAAGGAAACTGTGCCACTACTTCCAAGCCCATGAGATCACAGTTGTTACTCGTTTCCCGTTGCAACGGATACTCCGAAACCCAGAGGCTACCGACAGAATAGTGGAGTGGGCTTTGGAGCTATCCAGCTTTGGTTTGAAGTTTGAGAGCACATCGATTGTCCAGAGCAGGGCATTGGCAGAGTTTATTGTAGAATGGACGCCAACCCCTGATGAGGAAGTGATAGAGACAGTTATCCCCGGCAAGGAATCACCCCAAGAATGGATTATGTATTTTGATGGTGCTTTTTCCCTACAAGGTAGAGGGGCTGGGGTGCTTCTTGTCGCCCCTCCGCGGAGCACTTGAATTATGCCGTCCAGATGCATTTTGCCTGGGAAGAAGCAACCAACAATACAGCAGAGTATGAAGGGCTCCTTGCCGGGCTTAGGATTGCAGCAGAATTGGGAATTAAGAAGCTGATCATTCGAGGAGATTCACATCTGGTGGTGAGACAAGTTAACAAGGATTATCAAAGTACATCGATGGAGGCATATGTCGAGGAATTGAGAAGATTGGAGGAGCACTTTGACGGATTGCAAACAGAGCACATACCCTGTGTGGAAAACAGCATAGCTGATCATCTGTCAAAGTGTGTTGCGCAGAAGCTTCTTGTGGAACCAAGAACTTTTCTTCTTCGTCTTACTCATCCCTCAGTATCCCCACCGACAATGGCCCGGAAGAGGAGAAAGTTGGACACCGGTAAGCCTCCCCCGGTAGAGCCATCCGCTCCTGGTAGAGACCCTGTCGGAAACAACTCCTCGCAGCCTGCCGAACCACCCCCTCCAGTCGGGCCCATGGACCCCGCGTACGAGGCTGGTGCTCCTGCAATAGAGGAGGTGCTACTAGTCCTTGTTGCCGAGCCACATGATACAACTTGGGCAAGGCACATTTTTCGCTTCCTCCAAACCGGAGAGCTTCCCGGCGACCAAGACGAAGCTGAAAGAGTAGCCAGGAGGGCCAATATGTATCAGTTTGTCGATGACACTATGTACAGAAGAAGGCCCAACGGTGTGAAATTGAAGTGTGTCTGCCGGGAAAAAGGAAAGGAACTGTTGGCTGAGATACACAAAGGAATGTGTGGCTCCCACATTGGATCAAGGGCATTAGTTGGGAAAGCATTCCAACAAGGATTCTATTGGCCCACAGCCCTCCAAGATGCGGTCGAGCTAGTCACTAAATGTGAAGCCTGCCAGTTCCATTCCAAGAAAACCCACCTGCCTGCTCAAGCGCTTTAGACAATCCCTCTATCATGGCCATTTTCGGTCTGGGGGCTCGATATCCTCGGCCCCTTCCCCCAAGCAATCGAGGGCTTTGAATTCTTGTTCATTGCCATCGACAAGTTTACAAGGTGGCCAGAAGTGACTGTCGTGAGAAAGGTGACTGCTCAGTCAGCTATTAAGTTCTTGAAAGATCTGGTGTGTCATTTTGGAGTTCCGGCAAGGATCATCACCGACAACGGCACCCAGTTCACAAGTCGCACCTTCATGCAATATGTTCATGCCCTCGGATGCAAGATCTCATCGCCTCTGTGGCACACCCCCGGAGCAATGGACAAGCTGAGAGGGCGAACGTTGAAGTGCTACGTGGACTCAAGACAAGAACAATTGATACGCTGCAGAAGCACGGCAGGCGGTGGATCGAGGAGCTGCCGGTAGTTCTCTTGTCCCTCGGAACGACACCAAACCGGGCTACCGGGCAGACTCCCTTCTCCCTGGTCTACGAGGCAGAAGTAGTTATCCCCACAGAACTCATTTATGGGTCTCCTTGAGTGCTTGCTTACGATGAAGTTGTACAAGATCAGCACCGGCGTGACGACGATGTGCTACTCGAGGAGAACCATCTCCGGGCTGCTATGTGTGCTGCACGCTATTAGCAAGCCCTGCGTCGCTATCATAGCCGCAGGGTTCATGCCGTTGTGCTGAGGGAGGTGACCTTGTCCTTAGGCGCGTTCAGTCCGCCAAGGGTACACACAAGTTATCAAAGAAGTGGGAAGGCCCTTAATTGGTAGTACGAGTTACCAGACCTGGCGCGGTCCGTAAGGAGACCGGAGATGGCACTCAGTTGCAAAACTCATGGAATATTGAGCATCTCCGCAAGTTCTACCGTAAGGCGCGAGGCTGCCGGGCCCTGCCCAGCACCCACCCATTTGTACAGGCCTTGCCTCACCTGCATATAACTCCTTGTACAAAGCAGGGGTGATGACCCCATGCAAGAGAAAATAAAGAAGCGTTGTAGCGGGGGCCCCAACCTAGATTGCATGCATGCATGAGCATTCCAGATCACTGCATAAGCATTTCATGAGCACCCGCATATGCATATAGATAGGATCGCATCCTGCATTCATTCTCGTCTGCATGGAGCTGCAGGTTCTTGCCGTGAACTTAGCTTCGACAAGGGGTTGAGAAGATTGCCCGGCACTGTGATCTTCGGCAAGCCAAACAGATAAGTTCTACCTCTTGTCCATTCGTGTTCTGTAAGCTATAACTTAGGCATAAGAAAACCCCGCCGCCTCTTCTTAGACTTAGGTGCTCCCATTCCCGACTCGGATGATGCTTCGGTCAGGTTGGTCATAGTGGCCTTTGGTAAAAGGAAGTTGGCGGGGGGCTGGTCCCTTTGTCTGTACCCGGCAGATGTGGCTCTCCGGCAGACAAAGAGGGTGCCGGCAAGATAGCCTGCACGGAAAAACTCGTTTATTTACACTAAAGAGGCATCTCACCTCTGCATGGACATATACATGCGCGGGTCCCTAGCAAGGTTTATCTTTTTCATTAACATGCTGATACAAGTACAAGCATTACAGAACGCGAACATGGACATGAGAGATTACATTATTTGAATTAAAATTTGGCAAGTGCCTACAAATTTAAGATTGAAAAAAGATAAGTGCCCTGTAAACTCCTCTCACTGTTCCTTCTCTCTCCAGGAAGCGTGGAGAGAAGAAAAGGGGCAGGAGCAGCGCCCAAGCAGGAGTCCACCCCGATCTCGTCAAGCCCTGCCGGACGCAAAGCCTGACAAGATCGGGAGTGGTGAGGCTGCGAAGGAGGAGGGCGACCGGAGCAGTCCGGTGGCACCCTTGGTCACCACACCAGGGCTCGCCAGAATCCCAAGCTCGAGCGATAGTGGAGTCATCCACCAAAGCTTAGCTGGAAGACTGCTGGAGGAGGCGAAGGCACCAAGAGAATAGCCCCCTCCCCGGCGACCAGGAGGCCGGTGATGATGGTGCTGGGGCGGAGGGGAGGAACAGGAAGACGAGGCGGAAGGTTGCCAGGACGAGACGAATGCATCGATGCAGTCGTACTCCGTCCCGACGGCCTGCCTCCCGCCTTCTCCGTCTTCCCTGGCTTCTTCTTCATCAACGCCTCTCCAGGGAAGTGCCAGCCTCATGGTCCGACACCCCCTCCACGAAGACGACGAGCGACCAAGACGACCAAGGGTCTTGAGGCGCGCCGTTCCCCTTCTTGGCGCGTAGGAAGGCGCGTCTCCCATCGACATCAACCCCAGTTCCAAGGAGAGGGGCCGTACTGGGATTTCCAAATGATCCCGAGCCCTTCACCTTGGACTTGGACCAACCTCACTCCCCGGGGGCCAGCACCATTGCTCGACATCATCAACCCAAAGCTCAAGCCAGGGGGGCAGCCCGATGCTCTTCCTTCTAGCATATTCAAGATGGAGCAGACAGAGGAGAAGGAGAATGTGGTTGAATGCCTCCACTCCTCCTCTGCTCTACCTTTTATAGGCAAGCGAGGGGCTGGGGGATGGTTCCACAACAGGTGGCCACCGCCCTCCTCCACCAATTCAAGGAAGTCGGGCCCTCGCCATTATGCTCTCCCGCACCACGCTCCTCCGTTACCTACCCCGTGTGATGCATGCAGCATATGTGGCTAAGGGTAAGGGCGTGGTGGGAAGAGTGAATTGGCAGTTTCTACCCCGTGCGTTAAAGTCATTCACGGGCCATTACTGGAGCGGCCCCACCACTATTAGCTTTGCACGGCACGCGAGGAAACCGGAAACTGACCCTAAATCAAGACTAATGAAGAAGCAAAGAAGATCTCAAGGAATCGGCCTCTTTAGCAGCTCTGCCTGTGCACCTGTTAGGCCCTACCCGACGACGCTCGGCAGCGCATTTGGGGCAGGCCCGGGAGCTTCCGTTGGCGCAATAGACCCTGGGTCCATTGCCCTGACTGTGCACAGGCACAAGATCATGATTGAAGCACCAGTCCAAGACGGAGTACAAGAAACCAAGAGATTCGAAGAGCCAACAACCAGATCAGAGGGACCAAGACCAACCCAGAAGGACGAGATGTCATCAAGAGAGAGGCCTCCCTTGCCGGGCAAGCGAGCCCGGCAAGGGGCGAGGCCACCCCCAGAAGAAGATGACCAAGGCGTCCCGACAAGGCCTGCCGGGACTTGCGAAGGCCAGATCACTTCACCGACCACTCCACCATGACTCACGTCATCGATCAGTGTGATATCAAGCCCCAAAGTGATTATGTGGCAGCCATGCAGCCATTTGCCACATGGCAGCCACCTTCTACCAAGAAAACCCACATATGACACTCGTGTTATGACGTGTCAGATGAGCAGGCATGAAGCTGGCAAGATAGCCTGGCAAGCCTTGTCAGGCAACCAACAACGTGACGTTAAGCAGCGCTTTAAATGTGCATTGTGAGCATATAGAGTTAGGTATGATAGCACTATTTGCTATCTTATCAGTGTCTAATGACTAATTTGCCACTGTGGTGACCCCTTAGCCTATAAAAGGAGGCCCATGGCAACAATTTGAGGGGTTGGAAAGTTAGATCACTCGCACGCACGTACGCGCGTAGTCGCTACGGCCCTGGGTAAAACTGCTCGTGTTATCTCTGCCGCGCTGCCCCACGTGTTGGGGAACGTAGTAATTTCAAAAAAATTCCTACGCACACGCAAGATCATGGTGATGCAGAGCAACGAGAGGGGAGAGTGATGTCCACGTACCCTCGTAGACTGTAAGCGGAAGCGTTATGACAACGTGTTTGATGTAGTCGTACGTCTTCACGATCCGACTGATTCAAGTACCGAACGTACGGCACCTCCGATTCAGCACACGTTCAGCTCGATGACGATCACCGGACTCCAATCCAGCAAAGTGTCGGGGATGAGTTCCGTCAGCACGACGGCGTGGTGACGATGATGATGTTCTACCAGCGCAGGGCTTCGCCTAAACTCCACGAGGATATGACCGAGGTGGAATATGGTGGAGGGGGCACCGCACACGGCTAAGGAACGATCACGTAGATCAACTTGTGTGTTCTAGGGTGCCCCCCTGCCCCCGTATATAAAGGAGCAAGGGGGGTGCGGCCGGCCCTAGGAGGAGGCACGCCGGAGGAGTCCTACTCCCACCGGGAGTCCTAGTTGGACTAGGACTTGGGGGGAAGGAGGAGAGGGGGAAAGGAAAGGGGGGGGCCGCCCCCTCCTTATCCTATTCGGACTTGGGGGGAGGGGCGCGCGGCTGCCCCTAGGCCTCCTCTCCTCTTCCTCCACTAGGCCCAATAAGGCCCATTAGGTTACCGGGGTTCCAGAACCCCTGCATACCGGTAAAATGCCGATTTCACCCGGAACACTTCCGATGTCCAAACATAGGCTTCCAATATATCAATATTTATGTATCGACCATTTCGAGACTCCTCGTCATGTCCGTGATCACATCCGGGACTCGAACAAACTTCGTACATCAAAACTTATAAACTCATAATAAAGCTGTCATCGTAACGTTAGCGTGCGGACCCTACGGTTCGAGAACTATGTAGACATGACCTAGAACTATTCTCGGTCAATAACCAATAGCGGAACCTGGATGCCCATATTGGCTCCTACATGTTCTACGAAGATCTTTATCGGTCAAACCGCATAACAACATACGTTATTCCATTTGTCATCGGTATGTTACTTGCCCGAGACTCGATCGTCGGTATCCAATACCTAGTTCAATCTCGTTACCGGCAAGTCTCTTTAATCGTTAAGTAATGCATCATTCCGCAACTAACTCATTAGTCACATTGCTTGCAAGGCTTATAGTGATGTGCATTACCGAGAGGGCCCAGAGATACCTCTCCGACAATCGTAGTGACAAATCCTAATCTCGAAATACGCCAACTCAACATGTACCTTTGGAAACACATGTAGAGCTCCTTTATAATCACCCAGTTACGTTGTGACGTTTGGTAGCACACAAAGTGTTCCTCCGGTAAACGGGAGTTGCATAATCTCATAGTCATAGGAACATGTATAAGTCATGAAGAAAGCAATAGCAACATACTAAACGATCAAGTGCTAGGCTAACGGAATGGGTCATGTCAATCACATCATTCTCCTAATGATGTGATCCCGTTAATCAAAAGACAACACATGTCTATGGTTAGGAAACATAACCATCTTTGATTAATGAGCTAGTCAAGTAGAGGCATACTAGTGACGTTATGTTTGTCTATGTATTCACACATGTACCATGTTTCCGGTTAATACAATTCTAGCATGAATAATAAACATTTATCATGAAATAAGGAAATAAATAATAATTTTATAATTGCCTCTAGGGCATATTTCCTTCACCACGTTGGTTTGCTCTTTGTGCTACGTGACTCCCCCTGCTGAACCAACAAGGGACCGCCCTGGCCCCATAGGTGGCCATGGTTTCCCGCGACATCTAGGTTAATAGGTTAGTCCCAAAAATAATATAAAATAGCATATTAATGCATATAAAACATCCAATATAATAGCATGGAACAACAAAAAATTATAGATACGTTGAAGACGTATCAGTCTTCTACAGAAAATCAATACCAAACGGAGTCTAAACAGAATGAAACTTTTTGACAATTTTTCTTGGACAACAAGACACCTAGGAAGCTTCGGGAGGAGGCCACAAGCCCTAGGGGCACGCCCCCTAGCCTTGTGGGCCCCTCGTGGCTCTCCTAACCCTAACTCCAGCATTATAAATTCCCAAATATTCCCCTTACGTCAGAGGGCACGCCAAAAATACTTTTCCACTGCCGCAAGCTTCTGTTCTCGTGAGTTCCCATCTTGGGGCCTTTTTGGGCACTCCGCTGGAGGGGGATTCGATCACGGAGGGCCTCTACACCAACCTGGCTACCCTTCCGATGATGTGTGAGTAGTTTACCACGGACCTAAGGGTCCATAGCTATTAGCTAGATGGCTTCTTCTGTCTCTTTGATCTTTAATACAATGTTCTCCTCGATGTTCTTGGAGATCTATTCGAGGTAATCTTCTTTTGCGGTGCGCTTTTGAGATCCGACGAATTGTGGATTTAAGATCAGATTATCTATGAATATTATTTGAGTCTTTTCTGAACTCTTTTATGCATGATTAAGATAGCTTTGTATTTCTCTCCGATCTATCGATTTGGTTTGGCCTACTAGATTGGTTTTTCTTGTAATGGGGGAGGTGCTTTGTGATGGGTTCAATCTTGCGGTGTCCTCACCAGTGACAGAAGGGGTAGCGAGGCACATATTGTATTATTGCCATTAAGGTAAAAATGGGGTTTTTACCATATTGATTGGATCTATCCCTCTACATCATGTTATCTTGCTTAAGGCGTTACTCCGTTCTTGTGAACTTAATACTCTAGATGCATGCTAGATAGTGGTCGATGTGTGGAGTAATAGTAGTAGATGCAGGCAGGAGTCGGTCTACTTGTCACGGACGTGAGGCCTCTATTCATGATCATTGCCTTAATCTGACCAAAGTCGGTAGGTGTCTTGATCTTAGTACCTTGTGTTGTGATTTGATTTAAATATATGTGAGGGCACATTGAAGGTAGTCATAATGTCATTTTTGACACACACACACACACACAAAACGTAGACCTCACGGTAACTTTGACAAAAATGAAGGGCGCCATCTTTGGCTTCTTCAACCTCGTGATCTCCAATGGAGTACTGCAGACATTGTTACCAATTAATGTAATGGAGTGTGTTTAGCCTAAAAACTAGAAATCTGAGCTCACGCTCGAAACAACACTTCTGTACATGAATCAATCTTTCAAAGCCCAAAAACAGACATGGGAATAGTGAACAAGATGCTTAGTGGCCTTCACGGATTACCGAAGAAGAAAGCTAGCAATCATGGTCGAGTCCCGCGGCTAGAAGTTGTGCCTATTACAAAGGTAGATTCTCATCTTGCTGCAAGTACCAAAGAACCTACCAATGGGGGGAAGGAGTAAAACAATCAACATATGCGTAAAATTGCCAACGGGGAACCTACCAATGTGGGGAAAGGAGTAAAACAATCAACATATGCGTAAAATTGCCAACGGGGAACCTACCAATGTGGGGAAAGGAGTAAAACAATCATCATATGCCTAAAATTGCCAACGGGAACCTACCAATGGGGAAAATATTAAGTCACATCGTAGAAACCCAAACACAAATTCATACCAAATCATGCTGCAAAACCAACTCAGTTACGCCATGACAGATCTGTAAAGTAGTCCACGAAGGTCTTATCATGCCACACCACTTGGAAACTGCGCAAAGGATGTGAAGAACAGATATTGAGGCTGGCGCAAACAAAGAGTACATGAGGCAAGTTATACATAGAACCTACCAAAAATTCATGACCTCTCAAAAACACCCTCTAGATAAAATAACTAAAACTACTCCTTCCCTTCCTAAATATAAGAAGTTCTAAACTGCCAAAATGTCTTATATTTAGGAACAAAGAGAGTATAATATTGTAAGCAACTTACCATCTGTTGTAGGCAAATGTAATAGTCATGTTAGGCAACTTAGCAGGATTAATTCATAGACACGCATGATACCGAACATTATTCATATCTATTGGTGAAACAATTAAAATACAAAACCACCACTCATAAATTAATCTCCAATATGGTAAACAATTAGAACGATAATTTGTAAATAATGTAGCACCAAAAGCAAGCAACTTAGCAAAAAGTATGAACTATCTAAATTCTAAAACCCAGAGGCAGGTGCGGTGAATACAATTACATAAATTAATAATACTGCAAGCCAACACTATATGTACTAGAACAAATAAAAATATATGTAACTTAGCGGTATTAATAGAAGATTAACAACAGAATTGGGCAACTCGTGGGCACTAGATTAGTAATGATTCATTAGGCAACTTAAACAAAAAGATTAGCCAACTTAGTGTTAGAGTAAGCCAACCAATATTTATTGATGAGACAACTTCGTAAGCTCCAATGCACAAAACGAACACTTGGTAAACCTGACAAAACCTGGTAGCAAGTACCACTACTAGGAAAAGGCATGCTAGTGGCGCACCAAATTTGCCTTCTAATGGCGCACTCTTCGCGCGCCACCGCATCACGCCATTAGAATTAAATTCTAATGGCGCACTCTTATCGCCATTAGTATCTGGTGTTCTAATGGCGCACCACGAGTGCGCCATTAGTATAGCCTGCGATGCGCCATTAGAATGCCTCCCGGGGCCATATGTACAAATGTGCTTTGGCATTCTAATGGCGCACCAAAGCAGCTAATGCGCCATTAGTGTGATGATCACAAGTCGCCATTAGTGTCTTGTGTGGTGCGCCATTAGTATGAATATTAGGTTTTATTTTTTTTGCTTTTCTGATTTTTGCACAGGTTACAAAATATATTATTGCATAGAATATAGACAGCAGCACACAGCAACATCAGATTCATCAAATACAATAGAAGATTAGTCTCCTAATACAATTCATCATATTAGTCTCCGGATTCAAAAGACCGGACAAAGATAAAACATTACAAGTCTCAAGACCGCGAGTATCGAGTTTGCCTTCACATTACAAGTCGATATCGATCATCTAAACTACCATCACATAGAAGAGAGCTGTGGTCATCACGATGAGCATCATCGCGATCAAACCGGTCTTCATCCGGTTCCTCCAACGCTCCTCCTCTCTCCGCTAGATAGCGGGCGTATCTAGATTCGGCCTCCGCCCTAGTGGTGTACCCTTTGTAACTGTTACCGCTGAAACGGTGAACCTGTCTCCGACACTCCTCCTAGTCATCGTAGACTCCGGGAACCTTACCCTTGTACACGACATACGACGGCATCTCTATGCATAAGCCAAATAACAGACAATACATAAGCAATGTGTAAGTATGCAACAAAAGGATCGGAAGAGAAAAGCAAGACATTAATAGCACGATTCATGGTCCTACTAATAAATAGCATCGATTACATCTAAGTTGAACAACCGTCCAAACCAAAGAGACATACGAATTCATTAAAGTTTAATTACAACATGAGCCAATCAATATTTCAGAACTACACATCACTACTTTCGACTCAACTCATCGGACAGGAGCGTGGGTGAAGCCGCCGTCTATCGTGATGGTCATGAAATCACGGTCGTTGTCACCCTGCATTTGTAGCATTTCATCTATCTCACTGTTGGACGGTTGATATCTGAGGAAGAACTGCCTCATGGGTATGAAGGACATCTTGATGGATGATGTCCGCAAACTCCGATCGGATGCGAAGAATTCTTGTCGAGGTCCGCGTCTGGACTGCCGACAAGCTCGCGCCCAATCTTTGAGATTATCGGTAGCGAAGGTGATGATGGTCCTTACGATCGCCCACATGTGATGGAGGGCGTAGTAGGCATCCTTCGACCACCGGCGGCTGCTTGACGCAGCAGAACTTCGTACAGTGTGAAGATGTGCTTGTCGTACTTACGAACCGGCCCGTGAAGGTGCCTCCAGATTTGGCGTGGCCGAGGAGAACATCATCAAGAACTTTCTTGACATTTGTGTAGTCTATCATGGAGTTACGGTTCGGGTTGAAATCGTGGCCATGGAATATTTCGGCTTAAGAGGATGAGTGTGCAATGTGTGTCACCGCACGAACACGAAATGTTAGAAAAAAGAACGATCGAAATCTAAGAAATCATATGTTACGGGCGGTTAAGGGATGACTTACTCGGAAAGTAAGGCACAAGGAAGTTATCCTTATCTGTGTTTGCGAATGACGCCTTGAGGTGTGAACTCGCAACTTGGCGGTCCCAGCGCTGCTCAAGTGCTTGGCACGCATGTAGAAGGGGTCGACTATCACGATGTCCGGTATTGTCTCTAATGATCCGCATCTGCATGCTCGTGAAAACAGCCGAACGAAGGTGTAGTGCAACGGATGAAGGTTAAACATAGCAAAGATGTCATCAAACCGCAGGGCGATCATACCCCGATGTCGCCATCCACAAAGCCCTTGCTCTCAAGCACCTTGGCCACGAAAACCGGTATGCCACATCCTTCTCTCACGAGATGCCGCTTCTCCAAAATCAGAACACCGTCGTGCAGACTCCGCATAGCACCGGTTGCAGATTCAGCATATTTGGCGGTAGCATCGCCCTACCCGCCACATGCACCCTCCTCGAGATATCCTTAGGTGAAGGTGGCCCGTCCCCGAGCACGGATCGAACTTCGGTGCGGCTGGCTCGCACCGGCGCCCTTGTTAGTCTTTCGTTTCGGCCCTTCTTCTTGATCTCTGTAATGGGACCGAGTTCGCTCACGACCGCCTTCTTCAGCGTGTTGGGGCTGATAATATTTCGCGCCTCAGCTATCGAGGCTCGGTGAAGGCGGGAGCTGGAGGCGTGTCCTGAGAATTGAACGCCAGACGACGCTTGTTGCAATTGGATTTCTCCGCCGTACCAGCTAGATCGCGGTGGTCTTGGTTGGGTTCTTGAGAAAGAGGCCCGCAGAACTCGTCAGCGTACCCATGTTCGCAAAGTACTTATCAACTTTGGTAAATGTACGATCGTCGTTGTCGCCGCCGTCCGGATCTCGCCATAGGGCTGTCCGGATCTGTGCCATAGGGATGTCCGGCAGTCCGGTAGCGTTATGGCGTTCTTGCCATGGCTTGGCGCCGCACGACCGGCGGTCTTGTGCGTGGGGGTGTCCCCGCCCCAAACGAATCTGGCTCTTCGGCCATAGCAGGGGTTAGTTTACGCAGGTGCCGAGGGTCATCTCATCTTCTTCGTCGGCCCCAGCGGGTCGAATCGGAGGTAACAGCTCGTCGCAGCCTGGCAGCACCCGGACCACTTCAACCCTATACATTGTGGTTGGCATCGGATTACCGTGGAACATGGGGTTGCCCGGTTGAACGATTCTGCCCCTAGCGACATCAACCAACTCGGCGCCCACGAAGTGCAGAAGAGTGCAAGGAACGTCGGTGGTGCCCTGCGAAAACATGTATAGGGCGTCAGGGATGCCCAGTCAAAGGCAAGGAGATGAAGTCATCGGCCGAGAGGCTTAGTTACCGTGATGCCGTCGAGCTCGGCTAATGTCGAGGCACCGCCAACGGCGGCATGCAACCGATGGAGGGGCGCTTGTCGGCGAGGTGCGGTCGGCGTACCCGGTGCATTAAGCTCAATGCCGTGCGGTGCGGAACACGAATCTGCCTCCGCCGGAGACACCAATGGCGCCGCCGCGGAGACACCAATGGTGCCGCCGCGGAGACACCAATGGCGCCGCCGCCGGAGACACCAATGGCGCCGCCGCCAGAGACACCAATGGTGCCGCCGCCACAGGCGAAGTTCTTGGCTGTGAAGCCGGGAAGGGAGGCCCTTTGGCCGCCCGCAATCCACGTCGTCAGCCCATCAATCAACATAGGCACCATGGCGTTGAGCGTCGTTCCAAGTTGTTTTTGCACTTGCTCATGGACAAGCTTTGGAATCCGTGCCACTTGTGCCTTGAGTTCTTCAACCTCGCGCGTCTGGCTTTCCGAGCTGGTCTTTTTCTCCTTCCGCACATCAGTGGTATAGTATGACCCCCATTTTGTGGACAAGCCTTTGCCGGCCACACGACCAGCTGACGTCGGCTTATTGAGCTTATCCTTCTTTTTCATTACGTTCAACGCCCTATTTAAAGGGGTGTCGAAGGGAGCTCTTAGACGACCCAGCTCTCGCTTTCATTGTCTGCGAAAGGAACATGAACCATTTAGAAATATTGGGGATTAATTAGAGTGCAACCATATGGAGCTAATTACGCGGGGGTGTATTCCTTACCAGAACAAGCTCAAGCGCCCTGGTCTTCGGATCCGTGGTAAGCTCCTTTGTTATCGGGTCCTCCTTGTATCGGGCCCTGACATAGTTCCCGGTCCGCTTGTCACCGCTGTATTTCTCGGCGGGCGGTAGGCCTTGCTCGGCACGCTCCGCGTCCTCCTTGTCCCATATAGGCTCGGCACTCTATAACCGCCGGGACCGAGTTTGTGTTCCCTAAGTTCAACTCCGCATTTCTTTCCCCATCGACTTGATTCGGAGGTTGCGGGCTCGGCACTTGATCTTGAACTCCTTGTACTCATCTTCGCTCATCAAAGGATATTTCGCCTTGATCTTGTCATAACTATCACCTTTATCAATCATTCTCTTCACCGCGCTTCTCCAAGTAGACAGGGTCGTGCTCATCTTCGTGAGGGCGGCACTATTCACTTTATTCCCTGAGAGGCGTGTGTTTTCAAATTCGGCGGGGAACTTGTATCGTTCGTGCAGCTTCATGAAGAGGAGGTTGCGCAAATTCCCTCGGTCCTTATGCCTAAGGTTCTCGGTGTTGATCGAGACGGTGCTTCGGAGAATGCACCCGAGCTGAACCGAGTACCCCTTGACTATATGTTTGGGCTCCGTTGGATTCCCGTCAGAGTCCACTTGAGTGAATTCCTCCTTGACGGTGCGAAGCGCATTGAGGCGCCGGTCCTTCCTTTGCTTCTTCGGTTGGCTGCCATCGTGTGCGCCGCCACCATCTGTGTGCGCCGCCATCATCGGTGGTGGCATCCTCGGCGGCACCATCGGTGGTGTCATCCCCGCGCCACTAGGGGTTGTGTAATCAGGATCGGTGTCTTGGCGGCGTCATCATAGAGGTGAGGTTGTTCCTCCATCTCTTGGGACAGCTCCTGAATTGCTTGCCGCCCAACCACCGGCCTCATCGTTGTGGGCCATGTTTCTCTCTAAATAGGAAAAAGTTTGGTCAAAAGATGGTTATTGTCAAGGAACAAGATCATGGTCCCATGATTTAGGGTTTGTCGACACCGAGGCACCCTAAAAGCCTAAGCTTTCATCATTTAGGTTCTCATCGACACCGAGGCATCCGGGCAGCCAAGTTAAGTTTTCATCATTTAGGGTTTATCGATGCCGAGGCACCCTAGGTTGGGCCTAATCTTGGCTCTATTGCCACCTATGTTGGGTTTATCATCTAGGGTTTATCGATGCTAAGGATAATTCTAAGTTGGGCCTAATCACTTGGCTCTATTGCCACCTATGATTTAATGCAGCAAGAATGGCGGGCAGTTGATCCTACTTAACTAAGTACTAAGATAGCCCGCCCATGCATTAGTCATAAGTACCCCATATGTCCTATTTTTAGCAAAGTCATGCTAAAATTCACGGAAAATTTCAGCATGACCTTTGCTGAAAATAGGACATATGGAGTACCAATTTGCTTAACGGAAGTTAATCGACATTCCGCAAACTCAAGGGCCTCTCGAGTACAGCAGTAGCATCACAAGTTGACAAAATTTCCAAGTAGTACAATGACATCACAAGTAGTACCAATGAACATATAGTCCAGCACATTCTGAATTTCGATAAATGACAGCAAGTTAACTCATGCCGACACAACAAACTTATAACAACATAAATGAAATTGCAGTTCCAAGTGGGTATGCGAAATAATAAAACCAGATAAATGATTTTGTTCGCTCCACTTAACAAAAATAAAGAAATGATATTACACAAGTATTAACAAAAACAATATGTATACATAAAAGTAACAAAGAGCAATATAGTTAGGCTTTAACAGCAGTGCAAGGAGTTCATCCTAAATAACACATAAACCCAATTCAACATGTCTTCAAACAGCCCAAAAGCAATCATATTACACAAGTATTGAGAGCTCATATAGTTAGATTTATTAATGCAGAGTACTACACGAACGCTGGCACCAAAATCCACTTGCATTTTACAAATCTGTATATTGTCCTGCCCAGAACTTGCATGGCATTACAGTTTTGCTATTTCAGTCATTGTTTGTTAGCATCCACATAGAGGTCTTCATACCTAATATTACATATTGAGCTTTTGGATATATCACTTTATTGCTACCTATCTGCATTTTTCCTGATAGTTTCAATAATTTTAGATGAAAACACCAAGTTCTAAGTTATATATTATATATGCAACTATAGTCAGACTCCAGATCCTTGATTGTTTTGCTTTTCTCCTCTGCTACATGGATTCCCTTCTTAGAGAAGGGAGAAGACACTGGTTTGGAAATCTGTCTGTCATACACTTCTATTTGAAAATTGCAGTTACTGTCAGACCAAAGCCTTTGGAAGTTTAAATCGACTTATAATGAACTGGTGTTTTCTTGGTTAAAAGAGGTGACCTGCTTTTCTTTGGCCAATGCAATTGTATTTCTAAGTCCAATTCAATATCAAATCAATTTTCATTTCACATGAATCCATCGAGAATGTATCTGACACAAACATGGTGTGTACTAGAGTACTAAATCGGTTTGCTTGCCTAATATAATAAACCTTTTTCCAAAGTTGAGATCACCCACTTTGTCTTTTATTTACCTATATTTGGTTGTTGCGCTTTTGCGAGGGTCTGCAATTATATAAATCTTAAACTCAAAACACAGCATGGTATGCGGGCATCAAGCGATTGGTTGGCTAACAAAGACCGGAAAGCCAGGCCTACCCTAGGGTTTGCAGTGAGGGATGGAGGAGAAGGAGGAATCACACGGGAGGGATGGAGGAATGGAGGAACACGCCGGCGTTGAAGCTCTGGCAGCGGCTGGGCGTTGAAGCTCCGTAACACGCGGTGGGCTCCTCCACTCGCTTGTCTCTGCGTCTCGGCTTGGGCGGAGGGCGTCGAGGCTTGGCGCGGGCGGAGGGGGACGGCGAGGTAGGCGGCACTCGGCTCGGCGTCGCGTGGCTGGCTGAGCTGAGGTAGAGGCGGTCGTCGTCTCCTCTGCTCGAGGCGGCGGCGGGCTGGGAGACGGGCAGGGGCAAAGTTAGGTCGAGTGGGGGGATCTGGCGAGGGAGGAGAGAGGCCGAGGGAATAGGTGGAGGAAGCTTTCTAATGGCGCACCACACGCCGGTGCGCCTATAAGTCTGATTGTTCTAATGGCGCACTACCCCTCGGTGCGCCATTAGAATTTTGTTTTAATCTAGCCCAAGAGCCATATCTACAGCCCAACCCTATCTACAACAGAACCCACCCACTAGCTTTGACCGGTCAAGACGTAGCACACGCACTCAGAGGTCCCGGGTTCGATTCCCAGGATCCCCAATATTTTTATGCATTTTAAATGGTGTTTTTATATTTATTTGTGTTTAAATATGTTCAAGCTTGTTTAAATCATAACAATAATATTTTTATGCATTTTAAATGCTGTTTTTATATTTATTTGTGTTTAAATATGTTCAAACTTGTTTAAATTATAACAGTAATATTTTTTATAAAATAGTAAAAAAATAAAAAATATGTTCAAAAAGTCTTGGTCTTGGGGGCGGGTGCTCGTGGTGGAGCGGGGAGGTTGCGATGGGTGGAGCTAGCGGGGGAGGGTGCGGGTGCGATCGAGATGGAGGAGGATCGAGATCGAGATGGAGGGGGAATCGAGATCAAGTGTCCTCATGAATTCAAAAAGTGCCCATGAAATTTAAAAATATTCATGATATCAAAAAGTGCCCATGAAATACAATCGAGAAATGAAGACTACGATTTAAATACAATCGGTCTTAGCTAGCTATCTGTTCACAATCTTCTTGCCCTTCTTTTTCGCAAACGGAGTTCTTCTCTGGAACGGACGTCCTTTAGGTAGGGTGGTCCTGCTTCTTGTGGTGTGTGCTGCTACTTCATCGTCGCCGCGTCATGTTCGATCTTGGTCGCCAGTACTTGTCGAAGTCTTGCTCATTGGCTACTCCATCCATTCCGATGATCTTCCTTTTGCCTCTCCTCACGACAACACGACTGGGCTTTGGCGGGTCGGTAATGAAGAAGCATTGGTCCACTTGGGAAGCCAGTACCCATGGCTCATTTTTCAAGGGTGACGTTTATACCATGATCTTGGATTTGGCCGGGTATAATCAAGGAAATATGCCCTAGAGGCAATAATAAAGTTATTATTTATTTCCTTATTTCATGATAAATATTTATCATTCATGCTAGAATTGTATTAACCGGAAACATGATACATGTGTGAATGCATAAACAAACAACATGTCACTAGTATGCCTCTACTAGACTAGCTTGTTAATCAAAGATGGTTATGTTTCCTAACCATGAACAAAGAGTTGTTATTTGATTAACAAGGTCACATCATTAGTAGAATGATCGATTGACATGACCCATTCCATTAGCTTAGCACACGATCGTTTAGTATGTTGCTCTGCTTTTATCCATGACTTATACATGTTCCTGTAACTATGAGATTATGCAACTCCGTTTACGGAGGAACACTTTGGTGCTACCAAACGTCCACAACGTAATCGGGTGATTATAAAGGAGTACTACAGGTGTCTCCAAAGGCGGATGTTGGGTTGGCGTATTTCGAGATTAGGTTTTGTCACTCCGATTGTCTGGAGAGGTATCTCTGGGCCCTCTCGGTAATACACATCACTTTGAAGCCTTGCAAGCATTACAACTAATGAGTTAGCTGTGAGATGATGTATTACGGAACGAGTAAAGAGACTTGCCGGTAACGAGATTGAACTAGGTATTGGATATCGACGATCGAATCTCGGGCAAGTAACATACCGATGACAAAGGGAACAACGTATGTTGTTATGCGGTCTGACCGATAAAGATCTTCGTAGAATATGTAGGAACCAATATGGGCATCCAGGTCCCGCTATTGGTTATTGACGAGACGGTCTCGGTCATGTCTACATTGTTCTCGAACCGTAGGGTCCGCACGCTTAAGGTTTCGATGATGCTTATTATGAGTTTATGTATTTTGATGTACCAAGAAGTTGAGTCCGGATGTGATCACGGACATGACGAGGAGTCTCGAAATGGTCGAGACATAAAGATTGATATATTGGACGGCTATATTCGGACACCGGAAAGGTTCCGGAAGTTTCGGAGAAAACCGGAGTGCCGGGGGGTTACCGGAACCCCCCGGGGGAAGTTATGGGCCTTAGTGGGCCAAGAGGGAGAGAGAGGGCCGCACCAGAGGTGGCGCCCCAGGGGAGTTCGAATAGGACAAGGAGGGGGGGCGCGGCCCCCCTTTCCCTCTCCCTCTCCCTCTCCTTCCTTCCCCCTTCTCCCTTCCTAGTTGGACTAGGAAAGGGGAGTCCTACTCCAACTAGGAGGAGGACTCCCCCCTCCCTTGGCGCGCCACTAGGGCCGGCCGGCCTCCCCCTTGCTCCTTTATATACGGGGGCAGGGGGGCACCCTAGAACACACAGGTTTGATCTACGGATCGTTCCTTAGCCATGTGCGGTGCCCCCCTCCACCATATTCCACCTCGGTCATATCGTCGCAAAGCTTAGGCGAAGCCCTGCGCCGATAGAACATCAAGATCGTCCTGCCACGCCGTCGTCTTGACGGAACTCTCCCTCGACACTCGGCTGGATCGAGTGAGGGGACGTCATCGAGCTGTCGTGGGTCAAGAACTCGGGGCGCCGAGTAACGGCGCCGGGATCGGTCGGATCGCGAGGAGAACGTCGACTACTTCCTCTATGTTGTGATTGCTTCCACTTGGTCTCACGAGGGCGTAGACAACACTCTCCCCTCTCGTTGCTATGCATCACCATGATCTTGCGTGTGCGTGGAAAATTTTTGAAATTACTACGTTCCCCAACAAAGGTATCCGAGCCTAGGTTTTTATGGTTTGATGTTTTGCACGAGTAGAACACAAGTGAGTTGTGGGCGATACAAGTCATACTACCTACCAAAGATGTCATACTTTGGTTCAGCGGTATTGTGAGATGAAGCGGCCTGCACCGACATTACGCGTGACGCTTACGCGAGACTGGTTTCACCGCCACGAGCACTCGTTGCTTAAAGGTGACTGGTGGGTGCTGTCTCTCTCACTTTAGTTGAACCGAGTGTGGCCACGCCCGATCCTTGAGAAGGTTAAAACGAGTCTATTTGACGAAGTATCGTTGTGGTTTTGATGCGTGGTGAGACTGGTTCTTGCTTAAGCCCGTAGCAGCCACGTAAAATTTGCAACAACAAAGTAGAGGACGTCTAACTTGTTTTTGCAGGGCATGTTGTGATGTGATATGGTCAAGACGTGATGCTATATTTTATTGTATGAGATGATCATGTTTTGTAACCGAAGTTATCGGCAACGGGCTGGAGCCATATGGTTGTCGCTTTATTGTATGCAATGCAATAATTCGTAATGCTTTACTTTATCACTAAGCGGTAGAGATAGTCGTAGAAGCATAAGATTGGCGAGACGACAACGATGCTACGATGGAGATCAAGGTGTCGCACCGGTGACGATGGTGATCATGGTGGTGCTGCGGAGATGAAGATCACGAAGCACAAGATGATGATGACCATATCATATCACTTATATTGATTTGCATGTGATGTTTATCCTTTATGCATCTTATCTTGCTTTGATTGACGGTAGCATTATAAGATGATCTCTCACTAAATTATCAAGAAGTGTTCTCCCCGAGTATGCACCGTTGCCAAAGTTAAATCGTGCCCGGACACCACGTGATGATCGGGTGTGATAAGCTCTCGTCCATCTACAACGGTGCAAGCCAGTTTTGCACACGCAGAATACTCGGGTTATACTTGACGAGCCTAGCATATGCAGATATGGCCTCGGAACACGGAGACCGAAAGGTCGGCGTGAATCATATAGTAGATATGATCAACATAAGATGTTCACCATTGAAAACTACTCCATTTCACGTGATGATCGGTTATGGTTTAGTTGATTTGGATCACGTGATCACTTAGATGACTAGAGAGATGTCTTTCTAAGTGGGAGTTCTTAAGTAATATGATTAATTGAACTTAAATTTATCATGAACTTAGTACCGATAGTATCTTGCTTGTTTATGTTTGATTGTAGATAGATGGCTCGTCTTTGTTGTTCCGTTGAATTTTAATGCGTTCCTTGAGAAAGCAAAGTTGAAAGATGATGGTAGCAATTACGGATCGGGTCCGTAACGAGGATCATCCTCATTGCTGCACGTAAGAGTTACGTCCCGGATGCACCGCTGGGTGCGAACTCTTCTTTGGAGCAACACCGGATGTTGTGAGCGTCTGGCGAGCAAAGCGATGACTACTCTATAGTTCGAGGTGCCATGCTTTACGGCTTAGAACCGGGACTTCAACGACGTTTTGAACGTCATGGAGCATATGAGATGTTCCAGAGTTGAAGTTAATATTCCAACAGAATGCCCGGATTGAGAGATATGAAGTCTCCAATAAGTTCTATAGCTGCAAGATGGAGGAGAATAGTTACATTAGTGAGCACATACTCGTAATGTCCGGGTACTACAATCACTTGACACAATTGGGAGTTAATCTTCCGGATGATTGTGTCATTGATGAAATTCTTCAATCACCGCCACCAAGCTACAAAGGCTTCGTGATGAACTATAATATGCAAGGGTTAGTAAAGACTATACCGAGCTCTTCGCAATGCTAAAGGCTGCGAGGTAGAAATCAAGAAGGAGCATCAAGTGTTGATGGTCAATAAGACCACTAGTTTCAAGAAGAAAGGCAAAGGGAAGAAGAAGGAACTTCAAGAAGAACAGCAAGCAAGTTGTTTGCTCAGAGAAGAAACCCAAGTCTGGACCTAAGCCTGAAATCGAAAGTGCTTCTACCGCAAGCGATCGTCACCGAAGCGGAACTGCCCCAAGTATTTGGCGGATAAGAAGGATGGCAAGGTGAACAAAGGTATATGTGATATACATGTTATTGATGTGTACCTTACTAGAGCTCGCAGAGCACTGGTATTTGATAATGGTTACATTGCTAATATTTGCAACTCAAAGCAGGGACTACGGATTGCTTAACACGGCAAAGGACGAGGTGACGATGCGCGTGGGAAATGGTTCCAAAGTCGATGTGATCGCGGTCGACACGCTACCTCTACATCTACCTTCGGGATTAGTTTTAGACCTAAATAATTGTTATTTGGTGTCTGCGTTGAGCATGAACATTATATCTGGATCTTGTTTGATGCGAGACGGTTATTCATTTAAATCGAGAGAATAATGGTTGTTCTATTTATATGAGTAATATCTTTTATGGTCATGCACCCTTGAGGAGTGGTCTATTTTGATGAATCTCGATAGTAGTGATACACATATTCATAATGTTGAAACCAAAAGATGCAGAGTTGATAATGATAGTGCAACTTATTTGTGGCACTTGCCGTTTAGGTCATATCGGTATAAAGCGCATGAAGAAACTCCATCTTGATGGACTTTTGGAGTCACTTGATTATGAATCACTTGGCACTTAAGAACCGTGCCTCATGGGCAAGATGACTAAAACCCGTTCTCGGTACTATGGAGAGAGCAACAGATTTGTTGGAAATCATACATACAGATGTATGTGGTCCGATGAATGTTGAGGCTCGTGGCGGATATCGTTATTTTCTCACCTTCACAGATGACTTAAGCAGATATGGGTATATCTACTTAATGAAACATAAGTCTGAAACATTTGAAAAGTTCAAAGAATTTCAGAGTGAAGTTGAAAATCATCGTAACAAGAAAATTAAATTTCTACGATCCGATCGTGGAGGTGAATATTTGAGTTACGAGTTTGGTCTACATTTGAAACAATGCGGAATAGTTTCGCAACTCACGCCACCCGAACACCACAACGTAATGGTGTGTCCGAACGTCGAATCGCACTTTACTAGATATGGTGCGATCTATGATGTCTCTTACAGATTTACCGCTATCGTTTTGGGGTTATGCTCTAGAGATGGCCGCATTCACCTTTGAATAGAACACCGTCGAAATCCGTTGAGACGACACCTTATGAACTGTGGTTTGGCAAGAAACCAAAGTTGTCATTTCTTAAAGTTTGGGGATGTGATGCTTATGTGAAAAAGCTTCAACCCGATAAGCTCGAACCCAAATCGAGAAATGTGTCTTCATAGGATACCCAAAGGAGACAGTTGGGTACACCTTCTATCACAGATCCGAAGGCAAGACATTCGTTGCTAAGAATGGATCCTTTCTAGAGAAGGAGTTTCTCTCGAAAGAAGTGAGTGGGAGGAAAGTGGAACTTGATGAGGTAATTGTACCTTCTCCTTACTTGAAAGTAGTTTGTCGCAGAAACCGGTTTACGAGACATCTACACCAAGTAGTGAGGAAGTTGATGATGTTGATCATGAAACTTCAGATCAAGTTATTCGCAGAACCTCGTAGATCAACCAGAGTAAGATCCGCACTGAGTGGTATAGTAATCCTGTTCGGAAATCATGCTACTAGATCATGATGAACCTACGAACTATGAAGAAGCGATGGTGAGCCCAGATTCCATAAAATGGCTTGAGGCCATGAAATCGAGATGGGATCCATGTATGAAAACAAAGTATGGACTTTGGTTGACTTGCCCGAGGGTAGGCAAGCAATAGAAAACAAATGGATCTTCAAGAAGAAGACCGACGGCCGACGGTAATGTTATCGTTTACAAAGCTCGACTTGTCGCAAAGGGTTTTCGACAAGTTCAAGGGATTGACTACGATGAGACCTTCTCACCAGTAGCGATGCTTAAGTCCGTCCGAATCATGTTAGCAATTGCCGCATTTCATGATTATGAAATTTGGCAAATGGATGTAAAGACGCATTCTGAATGGATTTACGGAAGAAGAGTTGTATATGATGCAACGAAAGGTTTTGTCGATCCAAAGGGAGCGACAAAGTGTGCAAGCTCCAATGATCCATCTATGGACTGGTGCAAGCATCTCGAGTTGGAATAAATGCTTTGATAGTGTGATCAAAGCATTTGGGTTTGTCTGAACTTTTGGAGAAGCCTCATTTACAAGAAAGTGAGTGGGAGCTCTATAGCATTTCGATATTATATGTAGATGACATATTGCTGATCGGAAATGATATAGAATTTCTGATAGCATAAAGGGATACTTGAATAAGAGTTTTTCAATGAAAGACCTCGGTGAAGCTGCTTACATATTGGGCATTAAGATCTATAGAGATAGATCAAGACGCTTAATTGGACTTTCACAAAGCACATACCTTGACAAAATTTTGAAGAAGTTCAAAATGGATCAAGCAAAGAAAGGGTTCTTGCCGTGTTACAAGGTGTGAAGTTGAGTAAGAGTCAATGCCCGACCACCGCGGAAGATAGAGAGAAAATGAAAGATGTTCCTATGCTTCAGCCATAGGCTCTATCATGTATGCAATGCTGTGTACCAGACTGATGTGTGCCTTGCTATAAGCCTAGCAGGAGGTACCAAAGTAATCCAGGTGGATCATCGACAGCGGTCAAGAACATCCCAAATACCGAAAAGGACTAAGGATATGTTTCTCGATATGGAGGTGACAAAGAGCTCATCGTAAACGGTTACGTTGATGCAAGCTTTGACACCGATCCGAACGATTCTAAATCGCAGACCGGATACGTATTTACACTAAACGGAGGAGCCGCGGTTGGTGCAGTTCTAAACAAAGCGTCGAAGCGGGATCTACATGTGAAGCGGAGTACATAGCAGCTTCGAAGCAGCTAATGAAGGAGTCGGATGAAGGAGTTCATATCCGATCTAGGTGTCATGCCTAGTGCATCGGGTCCAATGAAAATCTTCTCGTGACAATCTTGGAGCAATTGCCTTAGCGAAGGAATCCAGATTTCACAAGAGGACCAAGCACATCAAAAGACGCTTCAATTCCATCCGGACTTAGTCCGTGGGAGACATAGAGATTTGCAAGATACATACGGATCTGAATGTTGCGCACCGTTGACTAAGCCTCTTCCACGAGCAAAACATGATCAGCACCAAGACTCCATGGGTGTTAGAATCATTACTATGTAATCTAGATTATTGACTCTAGTGCAAGTGGGAGATCAAGGAAATATGCCCTAGAGGCAATAATAAAGTTATTATTTATTTCCTTATTTCATGATAAATATTTATCATTCATGCTAGAATTGTATTAACCGGAAACATGATACATGTGTGAATGCATAAACAAACAACATGTCACTAGTATGCCTCTACTAGACTAGCTTGTTAATCAAAGATGGTTATGTTTCCTAACCATGAACAAAGAGTTGTTATTTGATTAACAAGGTCACATCATTAGTAGAATGATCTGATTGACATTACCCATTCCATTAGCTTAGCACACGATCGCTTAGTATGTTGCTACTGCTTTTATCCATGACTTATACATGTTCCTCGTAACTATGAGATTATGCAACTCCGTTTACGGAGGAACACTTTGGTGCTACCAAACGTCACAACGTGGCGGGTGATTATAAAGGAGTACTACAGTGTCTCCAAAGGCGGATGTTGGGTTGGCGTATTTGAGATTAGGTTTTGTCACTCCGATTGTCGGAGAGGTATCTCTGGGCCCTCTCGGTAATACACATCATCAAGCCTTGCAAGCATTACAACTAATGAGTTAGCTGTGAGATGATGTATTACGGAACGAGTAAAGAGACTTGCGGTAACGAGATTGAACTAGGTATTGGATACCGACGATCGAATCTCGGGCAAGTAACATACCGATGACAAAGGGAACAACGATGTTGTTATGCGGTCTGACCGATAAAGATCTTCGTAGAATATGTAGGAACCAATATGGGCATCCAGGTCCGCTATTGGTTATTGACCGGAGACGTGTCTCGGTCATGTCTACATTGTTCTCGAACCGTAGGGTCCGCACGCTTAAGGTTTCGATGATGCTTATTATGAGTTTATGTATTTTGATGTACCAAGAAGTTCGAGTCCCGGATGTGATCACGGACATGACGAGGAGTCTCAAATGGTCGAGACATAAAGATTGATATATTGGACGGCTATATTCGGACACCGGAAAGGTTCCGGAAGTTTCGGAGAAAACCGGAGTGCCGGGAGGGTTACGGAACCCCGGGAAGTTATGGGCCTTAGTGGGCCAAGAGGGAGAGAGGGCCGCACCAGAGGTGGCACGCCCCCAGGGGAGTCCGAATAGGACGAGGGGGCGCCCCCTTCCCTCTCCTCTCCCTCTCCTTCCTTCCCCTTCTCCTTCCTAGTTGGACTAGGAAAGGGGAGTCCTACTCCAACTAGGAGGAGGACTCCCCCCTCCCTTGGCGCGCCACTAGGGCCGGCCGGCCTCCCCCTTGCTCCTTTATATACGGGGGCAGGGGGGCACCCTAGAACACACAAGTTTGATCTACGGATCGTTCCTTAGCCGTGTGCGGTGCCCCCCTCCACCATATTCCACCTCGGTCATATCGTCGCAAAGCTTAGGCGAAGCCTGCGCCGTAGAACATCAAGATCGTCCTGCACGCCGTCGTCTTGACGGAACTCTCCCTCGACACTCGGCTGGATCGAGTACGAGGGACGCCATCGAGCTGTACGTGTGTCAAGAACTCGGGGCGCCGAGTAACGGCGCCGGATCGGTCGGATCGCGAGGAGAACGTCGACTACTTCCTCTACGCCAGATCGCTTCGCTTGGGTCTCGAGGGTACGTAGACAACACTCTCCCCTCTCGTTGCTATGCATCACCATGATCTTGCGTGTGCGTAGGAAAATTTTTGAAATTACTACGTTCCCCAACAATAACCATGATGGTGAAATACCGGTCTTCTTTTATGACGTTTTTGGCCCATCTGACACGGAACATCGGGACCTTCTCTCCATCGTAGCTCAGCTCCCAGATCTCTTCGATCCTTCCGTAGTATATGTCCTTGTCGTTACCGGTGTAGGATTCCATCGTTGCCCCGGAGTTCTGATAACCATCGCTCTTCATGTCCTTGTCCTCGGTGTAGAATGTGTAGCCGTTGATATCGTACGCCTCATAGGTCATCAGGTTGTGCTCGGCGCCCTGTGACAAGGCGAATATGAGTTGTTCTTCCACGGAAGAATCCTCATGTAAAGGGTACGACAGAAGCTTCTGCTTGAACCAACGCGTGAAACATGAGTTGTGCTCTTTGAGTATATCTCCGTCCATCCTCTGTTGGCCTCGGTCATTGTACGTCTTCTTAATAAAGGTTTTGTGCTCTACCACCCAAGGATCGACCACGTCTATGTGTTGTAGCACGACTAGGTTTGCTCTTTCAAAGTCGTGAGTCGACTCTCAAAGTCGACATGCATTTCAAGCGGCGACCCTCATGGTGACCCCATCCAGCGAGCCTGCCGAGGTGCTGTTATGAGCGGACCAACGGGTTCTCGATGCCTAGATAATTAGATGCGATGGGAGATGCACTCTTGATCGAAAGCCCCGCTATGCTTCCCTCTGGGCGTGACATGTTGCGAACGTATCCTTTGATGACACCATTCATCCTTTCGAACGGCATCATCTTTGCGAGAACGTCGGCCCGAGTTGGATGATATCCTCCACTATATGGACCAGCGGATGCACCATAACGTCGAAGAATGCGGGCGGAAGTACATCTCAAGCTCGCATAGTATCACCATGATCTCTTCCTGTAGCCTTCGAGTTGCCTCCGTCAATCGACTTCCGAGATGGCGTCGAAAAAGTTGCATAGGCCAAATAGCATTTCACGGACGTGCGCGTCCATGATCCCACGGATTACAACTGGAAGTATCTGCGTCATCGACGCGTGATACGTGAGACTTCATCCCGCTGAACTTCGCTTCACTGGGTCTAGGTATCTGCTTATCTTCCCAGCGTAAATCAGAAGGAAGTTTTACTCCTAGGAGGCGGTGAAAAACTGCTCGATCTCCTCGACTTAGAGTGAAGCACGCGGGAGGGTAGTCATTTCCGGTCTTCTTGGCCTTTTGCCTTTGCGACGACTTTCCGTGTCTGCTTCGCCTCATCATCATAATCATCATCATCATTAGCGTGAAGCTCTGCACGATGCCCATTGATTTCAAGTCCGCCCTTGCTTTCGCCCATCTTTGGTCCTCTCGGCATGTTGAGCGGGGTACCAAGCGACTCTCGCACACGTTCTTCGTGATATGCATGACATCAAGGCTGTGAGGCACACGGTGGATCTTCGATCGGTAAGTCCCGAAAACAGACCTCGTTTTCCATACCTTCAGCAGCTGCTCTGGCGCCTTCGCTTCTTTCGGCGGTGGGCGGTCTTTCCAATTTTTCAACAGCTTGTCTATTTCCTCGCCGCTCCTCGTACAGGGCGCTGGGTTCGATTTCACCATCGAACAGATCCTTGCGTTTCCTCCACGGGTCATCGTCGCGAAGCCACCTTCGATGTCCCATGAACACGGTTTTCAAGACCCGGATCTCTATCTAGCTGGCGATACGTTGTGTCATCCATGCACCTTACGCATCCGTAAAATCCGTGGACTACCCGCCCGAGATATCCGTAATCGAGATAGTCGTGCACCGTCGTGAGCGGCGGCTCTCATAGGGAAATATTCTTTCTCTGCGGCGTCCCACGTATTGGTGGCGTTTTCCACGGTGTGTCTAGCTCCTCCTTGAGCCCCAGATCTGATTGATGTCATTCCTGGTTGTTTCGCCCTTCAATTAGCATACTCATGTGAATGTACTTCCTCTTCATGCACAACCAGGGGGAAGGTTGTACATCCACACAAACACAGACCAGGTGATATGTGTGCTTCTCTGGCTGCCAAACGGATTGACTCCATCGGTGCTCAGGCCCAGCACGATGTTCCTTGGATCCTTCCCAAATTCTGGGTATTCGAAGTTCAACGCTTGCCACTGGCTCGCATCCTTAGGGTGACTCAGCATCTTGTCTTTTTTATTTATCTCCGGATCATTTCCGTCATCTTCCCGCTTCTTCTCCTCCCTATCCGCGTGCCAATGCAGGAGCTTTGCTACCTTAGGGTCCACAAAATACCGCCGCAGACGAGGAGTGATCGGAAAGTACCACACCGATTTTCGAGGAGCTTTCTTCCTCTTCTTGTATCGAGTGACGCCGCACACCGGACATATGGTAGACTCCGCGTGCTCGTCCCGATAAATGATGCAATTGTTCATGCACACATGGTATTTCACGTGCGGTAAATCCAGAGGACACACGATTTTCTTCGCCTCCTCGAAACTGGTCGGGCACTTGTTCCCCTTGGGAAGATGTTCGTGCCAGAATGACATGTTCTCGTCGAAGCATGTGTCGGTCATTTTGTGTTTTACCTTCATCTCGAGCCATGAGCGTTACTTTCAAAGGGTATCCTCGGGCTGAATCCTTCATACAATGGAGTAACGCGTCTATCTCCGGTTGATCCAGCTTGGCTTTCTCTCGGCGGCAGCTCTTGCGTTATCCGTCCGCTTGAGAAGCAGCTCTTCAATATGAGGGTCCTGCACCCAGCCTCCATCGTCGTCTGCTCCGCATCTTCATCTTCATGATCATGCCCTTCGTCTTGATCTTCCTCATCATCATGTACGACATCTTCTACATGATGATCGTACAACATCACCGCCGTGATCATGTCCGGAGATTCTTCGTCTTCTCGCCCGCCCTCGCCAAGGGTGGTACTTGTCTTATTGCCCTTCCTCATTTCTTGCCCGCCCGGCCATGGGCGACTTGATAGTCATCTTCATCACCTTGTCACCGATAGCCATCCATGAAACCACGCAAGAGCAGTGGTCCCTTTTGCCGGAATCCGGGTCCGCAATAAGGCTCTTCACTTGCATCTTCGACATGGACATCTTATCTTCGCCTCGTTCTTTTGAAGCATCTCGGCCTTCATGGAGCTCAAAACCTATTCACGATGCCTTCACCATCGTGCGGACCATGGTCGTCATGGGTAGAGCAAAACGATATGTTAGAACCAAGAAAAATTTGGCATGACCTTCCTAAAAATAGGACCAAAAAGAATGCATAGTGCCAAAATTCTCACCGAAACGGAAATGAATCAAAACATTCCGGCAAAATATTGGCAACTATCGCATATTTCAAATACCGGTACCTTCAAACACAAACATATATGTAACACCACAAACACATGCAACACCACAAACATACATAGATCTAGCTAGGCCACAAAAAGTGCATGTGCACGTTGTTGGAGCGAGCTAGGGAGAAAAAAAGTAGATCTATATCATGAAGATAGCTTTCCTTACTTACCTATCAAAAAAGGTAATTTCACCACTTAATTTTGTTGAATCTATGGTGGAAATGAGGTGAGGAGGAGGAGATGGCAAAGCTTGGAGAAGGAGGTGGATGGAATGAAGTGGGGAAAGTGAGTGGGTAGGTGTGGGCTGTCCAAAATATCTTGTTGGTCCCAGGTTACTAATGGCGCACCGTGAAAAATGCGCCATTAGTAACCTCGTTACTAATGGCGCATCGCAGACGGTGCGCCATTAGTAGTTTTGCAAAAAGGAAAAATAATAAGTATATATACTAATGGCGATCTCCTCTGAGTGCGCCATTACTAGTTTAAACTAGTAATGGCGCATTGCATGCGACGATCGCCATTAGTAGTTTTGCAAAAAAAAAGAATAAAATAAAATTTACAGTAATGGCGCACTGCGTGCTTGGTGCGCCATTAGTAGTTATAGATAGTAATGGCGCATTATGGACCAGATGCGCCATTAGTATGTATGGGAAAGTGGAAAAAAAATAATTCATACTAGTGGCGCCTGTTTACGGTGCGCCATTAGTGTCTTCCACACTAATGGCGTATCACAAACAGGTGCGCCATTAGTATATAGTAGTGGCGCACTGCTTCCACGGTGCGCCATTAGAATCAATCCTATCTATAGCCCTTTTCCTAGTAGTGTACTGAAAGTTAGGCAACTTGGCATTGCAATAAGGCACACTATAATTGTTGATGAGGTGAGCTTATATAGCCCAGTACACAAATGGCAAACCCATCTGAAATCTAACACATTAAACACATACTTTGACATAACACTACACCCCTTATACCTCCCCTGGATACTAGAAAACATAGACAACTTTCTGGCATTATTAGGCATGTTAAGGATACCTAGACCCACCACAAAACAAGGCCCTGCTGGAGTCGCCGCTGGCGGCGGGCACAACGGCAACATGCCCCTATTGCCTCGGGGGGCGATCGCCCAACTGAGGTGCTAGTGTCTGACCAACTTGTCTTGGGGAAAGGAGGAAGTCTAGTCACCGGCGTGCGGCGTGCGGAAAATGGGGCGGCGACCCTGGACTCGGATGGCGGTGGCATCCTTCATTGCCTCTAATTTGGCTACCATGACTACCAACTTGCCGAGCATTACCACTAAGTTGCCTACCATGACTACCAGGTATCCTAACATTACCCTATGTTGCCTACAACACTTTCTCGACAACTTAGCTTCGGGGATGGGCAACTTTAGAAACAACGATGAGCAACTTTGGTACTACGGGGTGGCAACTTAATGCTACAGGAATCAATTTCTCAACAACTTAGCTTCGGGAATGGGCAATCTAGAAACAACGATGAGCAACTTTGGTACTACAGGGTGGCAACTTAATGCTACAGGAATCAATTTCTCGACAACACTTTCTCGACAACTTAGCTTCGGGGATGGGCAACCTAGAAACAACGATGAGCAACTTTGGTACTACGGGGTGGCAACTTAATGCTACAGGAATAAATTTCTCGGCAACACTTTCTTGACAACTTAGCTTCGGGGATGGGCAACTTTAGAAACAACGATGAGCAACTTTTTGAAGGTCATAAACTAAAGATATGAGTGTTGGGTGCATCGTGAAAAACAAACCGCAACGATGGACCAAACCCACACATGAACACAAAAGAAGTACTATTCTTTTATACTACTAGTTGTAACAGTAGTAAGAAAAGCAAAATAAAAGGCCATGCCCCTGACTGTACATGGTACATTGGGGCAAAATTGTGTGATTTTAGGCAAGATACATAGTAGATTGAGGCAAAAACTATGTAATTGTAGGCAACTGTGTGTTTGATTGCACGCAAAAAGTTGTGCTGCGGTGGAACATAGGGCAATGGAAAAACTATTTCCTAATGGGTGATAAAAACAGGGAACTATGTCTGTAGCTTTTAGGCAACTATGGTTTTGGTCTCGGGCAATTTTTGGATGTACTGGAACTCATGGAATTGCGCATATTCTCTGATGGGAGAAAGCAAGCAAGTATCTTTTTACTTGTGTACAGGAAAATGTGTGTGTGTGTGTGTGTGTGTGTGTGTGTGTGTGTGTGTGTGTGTGTGTGTGTGTGTTGCAAAGCAACTATTTGGGGATCTGGAGCGACAGTTTGTGGGCTGCAATAAAATCAACCCAAAGACCCATTTAGGGGGAGCTACCTATGCCAAAACAGTTTGACTTGCATTCTGGTCTCTGACAGGGAAAAAGCAGGCAACTCCCCCGCTTGTTGTAGGCAATTCATATTTTAATTGTAGGCGAGCATACAATCAAAATACTGTAGACTTGATTTATTAGTTATTTAGGATTAAAAAATATAGACTTGATCTATTAGTTAATTTGATTGTAGGCACCATAGTTAGTAGTAGTATCAATTTATAATTCATTGATCTCGGCATTGACGAGTTTAAAGAGTACACAACCATTAAATCAAAAAAATCTGAACCATGTCAGGTGACTAATTAACAAAAACATTAGAAAAAACTTTAGGATTGATCATTATCAGAGTTATTATGGGGCAACTACCTACAATATGTTGGGCAAGTTTTGGCAAAATTCAAGCGACCTAAGTAACAACCATTAAGCAAAAGCTGGACCATGTCAGGCACTTAGGTAAACAAAAAAACATTAGGCAAAAGTTTAAGATTGTACCTATTTAGGCAAATTTTGAACCATATCAAGCACTTAAGTAAACAAAAAAACATTAGGCAAAAGTTTAAGATTGTGCCTATTTAGGCAAATTCTGAACCATATCCGGCAACTAAGTAACAACCGGTAGGCAAGTTTTGTTACTTAGGATCAACAGCTACACACAAAAAACTCAAATCCTCCTCTCGGGGATCAATAACTACGCAACATTCAGGCTGATAGAAATATCCCCAATGGTAAGCTCAAAATCTCCATCAAGGCATTGTGTGTGCGAGTTTTTTGTACTCTAAAGTAAGCAATGGTTGAAAGCATTGGCTAGTAGCAAAACTCCACAGACTAGCAGGAGGATCCGGTAAGATCTCATAGCAACTCGGTCCACAAATCCGAGCAACTAGTGCTAACACGCCCGCAACTCCACCACCCCCCCCCCCCCTTAAAAAGCCCCACAACTCTGTCGTAAAGGGGATCTGGCAAACTCGTACCACAATTCCGGCAATTCGCGACACAAATCCAGGCAACTCGTACTCACGTCTCAGACAGAAATCCATCATGCCCCCTAGTTGAGACCCAAATTTGATACTAGAGGTTGAGAGGATTTACCAACACACGCACACCACGCCATAAATCGATGAACACACGTTAGAACGAGATAACATCTTCCAAATCTTGCATCGATCAAAAAACACGCACACATGGATCAACACATGCAGGCGCATCTACCAACACACGAAAGCATCCATTAGGCAGGATCAACAGGGATGCTCATGTTCGTCTTCCTGTTCATCAATTTCAGCACTAACTCCATAAACTAGCCCTGCCTACCGGCTACCATAGTCCAAATCACATATCAACTAAGTACGCAGCAGAAAATTGCAAATTGCATTCAACCAAATGAAATGGTGATGAGTGGAGAGAATAGGCCACATACCTGTTGGATGGTGAGAGAAGGTTGGGCGCTCCCGCCGTCGTGTCGCCGCGTCCGTCTGCTGGTGGTGGGGAGAGAGCACTGCGCCTCTGTGCCCTACATTGCCGGCCGGAGAGAGCCGCTACCATGCGCCGGCGTCGGGTCGACGGCGGACCACCACTTTCCTTCGCTCGGCTGGCGTGGGGACGGAGCGATGCACTTGTCAGCTAGGGGCGGTGAGGGAGCGCGGCGCCGCCATAGCTTCGCCTCAGCGCGAGTAGGATCTCCGCCACCGCCGTTGCGTGGCACTGAATTAGAGGGCGTGGCTGTAAGCCGCAATGATGAGCCCGGGGTGGTGCGTCCTGGATCTTGTAGCGTCGCCGCATCACCTGCTTGATCTGGAAGCCCACAGGTGAGGGAGGAGAGGATGAAGATTGTGGGCGGTAGGCGGTAGCGGGGCAGGGGAGACGGGGGCGGTTGCGGTGCATCGGAGATGGGGCGTGGCTGCGCATCGGGGGAAGGGAGCTCCGGGGAAGAAGAGCGAGAGGAAGGCTGCCGCATTGGGAGGCTGACGGAGAAGAGGTGGGTGGGGTTTCAGACCGTACGACACCTGACGCCCCCGATTTGCATCTGACGGCTCCCGCGGGTGTGCGCTCGGGAAAGCTAATTAGTGCAGCTAGCATTTAGGATATTTTTTAATGTACACGTGAACATTTGTTTTTATGCAGTTTCTGAGGGTGTAGGTTGGATCAGGGGTCGATCCCTCGGGGGTGAGTGCGTGTGTGCCACGGGTTTTCTGTCTAAACCGCCTAGAGCCCTAGACTGCACCAAGTTGTACCCTTTCTTTCTTTCTATCTAATAAAGATCGGCCAAGGGCCCTTCGACATAATGTCGATTTGGACAAAAAGAACCCGTAGACCTCACGGTAACTTTGACAAAAATGAAGGGCGCCATCTTTGGCTTCTTCAACCTCGTGATCTCCAATGGATTACTGCAGACATTGTTACCAATTAATGTAATGGAGTGTGTTTAGCCTAAAAACTAGAAATCTGAGCTCGCGCTCGAAACAACACTTCTGTACATGAATCAATCTTTCAAAGCCCAGGAACAGACATGGGAATATTGAACAAGATGCTTAGTGGCCTTCACGGATTACCGAAGAAGAAAGCTAGCAATCGTGGCCGAGTCCCCCGGCAAGATCAACCTAGATGGATTCCGCCATCAACTAACCACTCCCCCGTCCCAAAATAAGTGTCTTGAGCTTAGTATAAAATTGTACTGGAACTAGTACAAAGTTGAGACACTTATTTTGAGACGGAGAAAGTATACTTCAAGATAAATGTTGATGGCGCTATGGCAAAAGCAAGTGACATGCGATGATCAGCTACCGCAGTTTGTCAATGCGAAGATGGGACGCATCAGCTGGGTGCATCAGTGTAGATTTGGTGTGCAAGGAAGTAATCTCTTCAGTATTTACATTTGAAAGTAGAAACTTTAATATGAAGGCAGAGAGTAGCAAAATTCTAAAGGCATCTCTTGGGATGGAAATTCTCTCCATCTCTTCCGGTTGGTCAGCATGTCTGGTTGACTCTCTTTTTCTTGACTCATTGTTGATCGAATAAAGCCAGCTAAGGTTGCCTCCCTAAAAAAGAGTTCTAAAAAAAAGGTTCCCTGGTACTCAACAGCGTGTGGTGCAGAGGCAGGCCAGTGTGCAAGACGCGCTTCGCTACAGCCCTGCTCCAGTAATTGGCAAAATGGCTATATACCAGACCACATAAGTCCGCAGGGAGGTCCCAGACTGCGGAGGTCCTGCCCCAAAAGGACGGTTTGTGGTTGGGCTTGGAAAACTGGTGTTGCCCTCAGACCGACCGAGTATGTTAATCATGTAAAGTTGAAATAGCAGACAGAATTGAAGATGAGCATGCTCAAACAGCAAATGCGTTCCATTAGTAAGCCATCAACTTCTGGCACATCCTAGCACATGTGTTCCATTTCACATACTAGCAAGCAAGCACCGATCACCAGGTCAGGTCGACAGATAAACAACATTCAAACACTGTCAGCAGAGTGCAAGCTATCAGTAACATGGTTTCTCCAAGGCTCTCTCACCCTACAGATATGCTGGGAACTTGCGCCAAAAAGCAACGTAAATGAGTTTTACAACTTGCTAGTCCCTTGTCGACGGTAGACAAGGGCATCTGCGCAACACCTTGCAATAACCGGCTAGGCTTGTCACAGACCTGGAGCATACAGAAACAGTCCATTATATAAAGCCAAAGCAAAATCTTAGACATCTAATCTACGTACAAATCCACAAGCATGGCAAAAAATAAGGTACCTCCGTAAACAAATATAAGAGCATTTAGATCACTACTTTAGTGATCTAAACACTCTTGTATTTCTTTACGGAAGGAGTACTACATAATAACTACTCCGTCTGTACACCAAAATATAAGACATTTTTAGTGAGCACTAGAAACATCTTATATTTTGCTACAGAGGGGACTATCATCTTCAGTATGCACATACAAAATGCAATTGAGTAACAGAAAAACTGGCCTCACGGTTTCATCAAACAACCAATTGATAGGCTGTCTTCCTCATGAGTTAAAGGTTCATCTCAGCAATATCTATGTTAGGCCATTGGTCAAAACCAGTACAGCCAAAGAAAAACAGATCATCTAAAGCTCCCATTTCACTGAACAAGCAATTTCTAAACAGATCATCTAAAACCAGAGCAGCCAAAGAAAAACTGAGCCGTCATTATCACAGCCCATCCAAGGACCAAGACTACATCACACTAAGACCTCTCGAGTCAACAATTCAACCCAGTGATTCTCTAACGATTAGAATAACCTTAAACCAGCATCAACACCCACAAAACAGTTAAATATATCTGCAAAAAGCACGAGCTCATGCAAATGAGCTGCAGCTTAAAAAACAGGCATAACACGAGTGGTTCTCTGGAGTACTTACCCCCGTTCTTCACTTTACTTGCCTCCACGGTCATTCAGCAGCTTCAGAAGGGCTATCTTTAGCTCGGCGATCTCCTTCTGAAGGTTGTAGAGTTGTGCACCCATGTGGGCAAGCTGCTGCGCTGCAAATTCCGCGCGCTCATCAGCTTCGCGGCGCCTCTCGTTGGCATCCTTGCTTCTTCTTTCTGCTGCTTCACGCTCAGCATTACTTCCGCCAACTTCCTGTTGATGCTTGACCTTGTTGATAACTGCCTCATGACCCTTGAATTTGCTCTCAACCCGTGCATCCGTCTTTCTGGTCGAGTAGTAAAACAGCAACGTAAGGAGAACTTGGAATCCAGCGAAGATGAACCCAAGCTGGCACGGAAATTTTTCCCTGGAATTGCAAACTATCAATACTAAGCTGTGCAAATAATCAGTAGGAAAGTAACACATGCATACTTTAGCTATGCGTGTATACATAAGCTAATGACATCAAAATTTAAGAGCTTACTTTGGAGATAACGAACCCCACTTTGCTTTGATGGTTTCCTTACAGAATACCCATGTACTGCCAGCAACCTGAAATCGAGTGATGGAAGCAAATGAGCAGATCAATCATCTCTGACGGAGGGATCAAACTGAAACACAGAACTGTAATCGCAGACTACACAGAAGAAGTGACATCCAGACAGGGCAAAACACACAGATTTAGCATGCATATAACATAAGAAACCACATGAACCAAAAACACTATGTGCTTGAGTTTCATTAGTCATGATTTTGATCAAAAGAAATTATCAGAGGTAGCTCAGACAACACATTAGAGATGAATAAATTCTCTAGATCTACAAATGGTAAATGTCGAAAACAGCATTTCTGAAGGTAAAAGGTGAATAAAGCATAAGGGAGTTGAACTCCTGTCAAATTGTTGCAGTTAACCACAAATGGTATCAGGCAGTGCAAAAGATAGCATAGAGGACGAAACTGCTGAACGTGAACCACGATAAACTATATAATCAAGTAACCAGAAATGGATTTTTAAGAATGTAATGACAACTGAACCCAAATATACTGCTCCAAAGTTAGAAAATCTGAACCTTAAATATAGAAGAGCGCTCATTGGGGAGTGGATGATTGGACAAATTGCTGAAGCAACGTTTCGGCATGAGGCCAAAGGAATGAAGATCCTGCAATAGCCAATGCATGTCAACCTCATTGTAAATAAAAACAACTATAGCCAATTACAGGAAACACCAGGATTCAGAACGTCCTGAGGACCAGCCTGCTAAAACTTGCAAGTAGAATGAAATACACATGATAGTTTTATTTTCAATAGATGCTTCTTTTCAAAGATTAGTTAGCTGCTTGCAGTTCAAAATCCCGAAACACTGTGAGTGATGAAAATTCAAAATAGAAAGCCTATTTGCAGGTGATACAAGATCCGGTTGAAATGAAGAACTCACACCAGTGACCTCTATCCAAGTAAATGGTGCCACACAGGAAGATCTACAAACCCAAGATAGCACAACCCTAATCCCGTCCCCTCACCCACCCACCTCGATCGATCATCAAGAATCCTGCTCTACTCTTCCCTGAAACACTAAACTCCTCCGAACCCTAGAAAACACACCGCTACCCCCGTCCCCCAACCACCTCGATAAATCAGGAATCCTTCTACTCTTCTCCAAAACCCTACATTTCTCGAAACCCTACACTTGATTACAGACCCCTAACCCCGCCCCCAACCCACCTCGATCATCAGGAATCCTACCCTAAACTTCTCCGGAACCCTACAATAGAATTGTGATACTTACAGATGGAAAGAAGCTTCCGTACGACGTCGCGGAGGGTGTGGGGAGTCGGGGTCGGGAAGCCGCGACGGGGAGACGGGGTCGGGAAGCCGCGACCGGGAGGTGGGGTCGGGAAGCCGCGACGGGGAGCAGGGGTCAGGGAAGCCGCCATGGGGAGCGGGGTGGGGAAGACGCCACGGGGACCGGAGGTCGAGATGCGGGCGGGAAGGGAAGGCGACGGGCGGCCAAAACACCGCTGCGGCGGAGAGCTTGAGCCAGCGCCATCCGTACAGTGGCGGCGGTCGAGACTCGAGCAGAAAGTGAGGATTTTGGAAGATCAAACCCTCCCTCATACTTATATACTAGTATGAAGGAGGGTGGCCTGGTCATGGGCCGCCGGCCCGTTAAGGCGTCCGTGGCTACTTAACGATTGTTTTCCCCTTTTGGTTTACTCTGGTTTTAGTCCGATTTGTTTAACATGTAAGCACAATCTTTTTTAAACAAAATGTAAAAAAATATTTACATATTTTTTACATAAAGTGTGTGAGCATTTAAAATAAATGAAATTTTCTTTGAACATTTTTATACAAATTCATGAATTTTTTAAAGATTTATTTAAAAGTAATGTCCATTACACATTTAAAACATATTCAGAATATATTGAAAAGAAAAAAAATGTGGAGTTCACCCTATAAGAAGAAAATATTCATTGTGGGCTCCCTCTTCCTTCATCGCCATGGGAAGTGGACGTTGGGAAACCGCTATGGGGAGTGACGGTCAGGAATATGCCAGGGGGAGGGCTGGACATGCCGCGTGGAAGATGAGGCGAGCAGCGACCAAAACTCCACTGCGCCAGAGAGATTAAAGCAGAATCATCACTATTTATAAACGTTATTTAAGATTTCAAAAAATATGGGGGAGAGAAATGAGGGTTTCAAAAAAATGTTTTGAAAGGCACGATTTTTATATACAAATATGTAAAAAAAATTAAATGTGTGAACGTTCTTTAAGATTATACGGAAACTATTCATTTTGTATTTTAAAAAACTCAATGGGTATTAAAAAAATGTTCACCATATAAGTAAACAAGCATGTTCACCGTGTAATCACATTAAAAAAACATGTTCACCGTATAAGTAAACAAACATCCCATCATGAACATATGTTACACCTACAATATATTTATTGGAGGAAAAGATTGTTGGGGAACGTAGTAATTTCAAAAAAATTCGTACGCACACGCAAGATCATGATGATGGCATAGCAACGAGAGGGGAGAGTGTTCGTCCACGTACCCTCGTAGACCGTAAACGGAAGCGTTAGCACAACGCGGTTGATGTAGTCGTACGTCTTCACGATCCGACCGATCCAAGCACCGAACGTCACGGGGCCTCCGAGTTCAAAGACACGTTCACTCGATGGCGATCTCCGGCCTCCGATCCAGCCGAGCTCGGAGATGAGTTCACAAGACGACGGCGTGGTGGCGATGATGATGTTCTACGTGCGCAGGCTTCGCCTAAACTCATGACGATATGACCGAGGTGGAATATGGTGGAAGGGCACGCACACGGCTAAGGAACGATCCGTAGATCAACTTGTGTGTCTATGGGGTGCCTCCGCCCGTATATAAAGGAGGAAGGGGAGGTGCGGCCGGCCCCTAGGGGTGCGCTGGAGGAGTCCTACTCCCACCGGGAGTAGGACTCCCCTCTTGCCTTGGTGGAGAAGGAAGGGGAGGGAAAGAGGAAAGGGCGCCCCTTCCTTGTCCTATTCGAACTAGGGGAGGCGCGCGCCTGCCTGGCCGCCCTCCTCTTCTCCCTCTTGGCCCATTAAGGCCCATTATCCCCCGGGAGGGTTCCGGTAACCCCCCGGTGTTCCGGTAAAATCCCAATTTCACCCGGAACCATTCTGATGTCCAAATATAGGCTTCCAATATATCAATCTTTATGTCTCGACCATTTCGAGACTCCTCGCCATGTCCGTGATCACATCCGGGACTCCGAACAAACTTCGGTACATCAAAACTTATAAACTCATAATAAAAGTGTCATCGTAACGTTAAGCGTGCGGACCCTACGGGTTCGAGAACTATGTAGACATGACCTAGAACCATTCTCGGTCAATAACCAATAGCGGGACCTGGATGCCCATATTGGTTCCTACATATTCTACGAAGATCTTTATCGGTCAAACCGCATAACAACATACTTTGTTCCCTTTTGTTATCGGTATGTTACTTGCCCGAGATTTGATCGTCGGTATCCAATACCTAGTTCAATCTCGTTACCGGCAAGTCTCTTTACTCGTTACGTAATACATCATCTCATAACCAACTCATTAGTTATAGTGCTTGCAAGGCTTAGGTGATGAGTATTACCGAGAGGGCCCAGAGATACCTGTCCGACAATCGGAGTGACAAAACCTAATCTCGAATTATGCCAACCCAACATGTACCTTCGGAGACACCTGTAGAACACCTTTATAATCACCCAGTTACGTTGTGACGTTTGGTAGCACACAAAGTGTTCCTCCGTTAAACGGGAGTTGCATAATCTCATAGTTACAGGAACATGTATAAGTCATGAAGAAAGCAATAGCAACATACTAAACGATCAAGTGCTAGGCTAACGGAATGGGTCAAGTCAATCACATCATTCTCCTAATGATGTGATCCCGTTAATCAAATGACAACTCTTTTGTCCATGGCTAGGAAACATAACCATCTTTGATAAACGAGCTAGTCAAGTAGAGGCATACTAGTGACACTATGTTTGTCTATGTATTCACACATGTATTATGTTTCCGGTTAATACAATTCTAACATGAATTATAAACATTTATCATGATATAAGGAAATAAATAATAACTTTATTATTGCCTCTAGGGCATATTTCCTTCAGTCTCCCACTTGCAGAATCAATAATCTAGTTCACATCACCATGTGATTTAACACCAATATTCATATCTGTATATGATTAACACCCATAGTTCACATCGTCATGTGACCAACACCCAAAGGTTTTACTAGAGTCAATAATCTAGTTCACATCGCTATGTGAATAACACCCAAAGAGTACTAAGGTATGATCATGTTTTGCTCGTGAGAGAAGTTTAGTCAATGGGTCTGTCACATTCAGAGCCGTATGTATTTTGCAAATATTCTATGTCTACAATGCTCTGCACGGAGCTATTCTAGCTAATTGCTCCCATTTTCAATATGTATCCGGATTGACACTTAGAGTCATCTGGATCGGTGTAAAAAGCTTGCAGCGATGTAACTCTTTACGACGGGCTCTTTTATCACCTCCATAATCGAGAAATATTTCCTTAGTCCTCACTAAGGATATTCTTGACCAATGTCCAGTAATCTACTCTTAGATCACTATTGTACTCCCTTGCCAAATTCAGAGCAAGGTATACAATAGGTCTGGTACATAACATAGCATACTTTATAGAACCTATGACTGAGGCATAGGGAATGACTTTCATTCTCTTTTCTATTTTTCTGTCGTGGTCGGGATTTGAGTCTTACTCAATTTCACACCTTTGAAACACAGGCAAGAACTCTTTCTTTGACTGTTCCATCTTGAACTATTTCAAAATCTTGCCAAGGTATGTACTCATTGAAAATCTTATCAAGCGTCTTGATCTATCTCAATAGATCTTGATGCTCAATATGTAAGTAGCTTTTACTGAGGTCTTTCTTTTAAAGAACTCCTTTAAAACACTCCTTTATGCTTTGCAGAATAATTCTACATTATTTCCAATCAACAATATGTCATTCACATATACTTATCAGAAATGTTGTAGTGCTCCCACTCACTTTCTTGTAAATACAGGCCTTTCCAAAAGTCTGTATAAAACCATATGCTTTGATCAACTCATCAAAACGTATATTCCAACTCCGAGATGCTTGCACCAGTCCATTGATGGATTGCTGGAGCTTGCACACTTTGTTAGCATCTTTAGGATTGACAAAAACCTTCTGGTTGCATCATATACAACTCTTCTTTAATAAATTCATTAAGGAATGCAGTTTTGATATCCATTTGCCAGATTTCATAAAATGTGGCAATTGCTAACATGATTCAGACAGACTTAAGCATCGATACGAGTGAGAAAATCTCATTGTATTCAACACTTTGAACTTGTCGAAAACCCTTTTGCGACAAGTCGAGCTTTGTAGATAGTAACACTACTATCAGCATCTGTCTTCCTCTTGAAGATCCATTTATACAATATGGCTTCCTGATCATCGGGCAACTCCACCAAAGTCCACACTTTGTTCTCATACATGGATCCCATCTCAGATTTCATGGCCTCAAGCCATTTCGCGGAATCTGGGCTCATCATCGCTTCCTCATAGTTCGTAGGTTCATCATGGTCTAGTAACATGACTTCCAGAATAGGATTACCGTACCACTCTGGTGCGGACCGTACTCTGGAAGAACTACGAGGTTCTGTAGTAACTTGATCAGAAGTTTCATGATCATCATCATTAGCTTCCTCACTAACTGGTGTAGGAATCACTGGAACTGATTTCTGTGATGAACTACTTTCCAATTCGGGAGAAGGTACAAATTACCTTATCAAGCTCTACTTTCCTCCCACTCACTTCTTTCGAGAGAAACTCCTTCTCTAGAAATGATCCATTTTTAGCAACGAATATCTTGCCTTCGGATCTGTGATAGAAGGTGTAACCAACAGATTCCTTTGGGTATTCTATGAAGACGCACTTCTTCGATTTGGATTTGAGCTTATCGGGATGAAACTTTTTCACATAAGCATCGTAGCCCCAAACATTAAGAAACGACAACTTGGGTTTCTTGCTAAACCACATTTCATATGGCGTCGTCTCAACGGATTTAGATGGTGGCCTTTTAATGTGAATGCAGCTGTCTCTAATGCATAACCCAAAACAATAGTGGTAAATCAGTAAGAGACATCATAGATCGCACCATATCCAATAAAGTGCGGTTACGACGTTCGGACACACCATAATGTTGTGGTGTTCTAGGTGGCGTGAGCTGTAACTATTCCACTTTGTTTTAATTGAAGACCAAACTCTTAATTCAAATATTCGTCTCCGTGATCAGATCGTAGAAACTTTATTTTCTTGTTACGATGATTTTTCCACTTCACTCTGAAATTCTTTGAACATTTCAATTATTTCAGACTTATGTTTCATCAAGTAGATATACTCATATCTGCTCAAATCATCTTGTGAAGGTTAGAAAATAATGATACTTGCCACAAGCATCAACACTCACTGGATCGCATACATCGGTATGTATTATTTCCAATAAGTCAGTAGCTTGTTCCATTGTTCCGGAGAACGGAGTTTTAGTCATCTTGCCCAAAAGGCACGGTTCGCAAGCATCAAATGATTCATAACCAAGTGATTCCGAAAATCCATCATTATGGAGTTTCTTCATGCGCTTTACACCGATATGACCCAAACGGCAGTGCCACAAATAAGTTACACTATCATTATTAACTTTGTATCTTTTGGCATCAATATTATGAATATGTGTATCACTACGATCGAGATCCAACAAACTATTTTCATTGGGCGTATGACCATTTGAAGGTTTTATTCATGTAAACAGAATAACAATTATTCTCTGATTTTAAATGAATAAACGTATTGCAATAAACATGATGAAATCATATTCATGCTCAACGCAAACGCCAAATAACATTTATTTAGGTTTAACACTAATCCCGAAAGTATAGGGAGTGTGCGATGATGATCATATCAATCTTGGAACTATTTCCAACACTCATCATCACTTTCCCTTCAACTAGTCTCTGTTTATTCTGTAACTCCTGTTTCGAGTTACTAATCTTAGCAACCAAACAAGTATCAAATACTCAGGGGCTACTATAAACACTAGTAAGGCACACATCAAACACCTGTATATCAAATATACCCTTGTTCACTTTGCCATCCTTCTTATCCACCAAATATTTAGGGCATTTCCGCTTTCAGTGAACATTTCCTTTGCAGTGTAAACACTCAGTTTCAGGCTTTGGTCCAGCTTTGGTCTTCTTCATGGGAGTGACAACTTGTTTGCCATTCTACTTGAAGTTTCCCTTTCTTTCCCTTTGCCCTTTTCTTGAAACTAGTGGTCTTGTCAATCATCAACACTTGATGCTCTTTCTTGATTTCTACCTTCGTCGATTTCAACATCACGAAGAGCTCGGGAATCGTTTTTGTCATCCCCTGCATACTATAGTTCATCATGAAGTTCTAGTAACTTAGTGATGGTGACTAGAAAATTCATCAATCACTATCTTATCTCGGAAGATTAACTCCCACTTGATTCAAGCGATTGAAGTACCCGCACAATCTGAGCACATGCTCACTAGTTGAGCGATTCTCCTCCATCTTTTAGCTATAGAACTTGTTGGAGACTTCATATCTCTCAACTCGGTATTTGCTTGAAATATTAACTTCAATTCTGGAACATCTCATATGATCCATGACGTTCAAAACATCTTTGAAGTCCCGATTCTAAGCCGTTAAGCATGGTGCACTAAACTATCAAGTAGTCATCATATTGAGCTAGCCAAACGTTCATAACATCTGCATCTGCTCCTGCAATAGGTCTGTCACCTAGCGGTGCATTAAGGACATAATTCTTCTGTGCAGCAATGAGGATAAACCTCAGATCACAGATCCAATCCGCATCATTGCTACTAACATCTTTCAACACAATTTTCTCTAGGAACAAATCAAAATAAACATATGAAAGCAACAACGCGAGCTATTGATCTACAACATAATTTGCAAAATACTACCAGGACTAAGTTCATGATAAATTTAAGTTCAATTAATCATATTACTTAAGAACTCCCACTTAGACATACATCTCTCTAGTCATCTAAGTGATCACGTGATCCAAATCAACTAAACCATGACCGATCATCACGTGAGATGGAGTAGTTTTCAATGGTGAACATCACTATGTTGATCATATCTACTATATGATTCACGCTCGACCTTTCGGTCTCCGTGTTCCGAGGCCATATCTGCATATGCTAGGCTCGTCAAGTTTAACCTGAGTATTCCGCGTGTGCAAAATTGGCTTGCACCCGTTGTAGATGGACGTAGAGCTTATCACACCCGATCATCATGTGGTGTCTGGGCACGACGAACTTTGGCAACGGTGCATACTCAGGGATAACACTTCTTGATAATTTTAGTGAGAGATCATTTTAAAATGCTACCGTCTATCAAAGCAAGATAAGATGCATCAAGGATAAACATCACATGCAATCAATATAAGTGATATGATATGGCCATCATCATCTTGTGCTTGTGATCTCCATCTTCGAAGCACCGTCTTGATCACCATCGTCACCGGCGCGACACCTTAATCTCTATCGTAGCATCATTGTCGTTTACGCCATCTATTGCTTCTACGACTATCGCTACCGCTTAGTGATAAAGTAAAGCAATTACAGAGCGCTTGCATTTCATACAATAAGCGACAACCATATGGCTCCTGCCGATTGCGATAACCGGTTACAAAACATGATCATCTCATACAATAAAATATAGCATCACGTCTTGACCATATCACATCACAACATGCCCTACAAAAACAAGTTAGACGTCCTCTACTTTGTTGTTGCAAATTTTACGTGGCTGCTACGAGCTTAGCAAGAACCATTCTTACCTACGCATCAAAAACCACAACGATAGTTCGTCAAGTTGGTGATGTTTTAACCTTCGCAAGGACCGGGCGTAGCCACACTCGATTCAGCTAAAGTGAGAGAGACAGACACCCGCCAGCCACCTTCAAGCACGAGTGCTCGTAACGGTGAAACCAGTCTCGCGTAAGCGTCTGGCGTAATGTCGGTCCGGCCGCTTCATCTCACAATACCGCCAACCAAAGTATGACATCTTTGGTAAGCGAGATAACTTGTATCGCCCACAACTCACTTGTATTCTACTCGTGCATATAACATCAACGCATAAAACCTGGCTCGATACCACTGTTGGGGAACATAGTAATTTCAAAAATTTCCTACGCACACGCAAGATCATGGTGATGGCATAGCAACGAGAGGGAGAGTGTTCGTCCGTACCCTCGTGAGACCGTGCGAAGCGCTAGCACAACGCGGTTGATGTAGTCATCGTCTTCACGATCCGACCGATCCAAGCACCGAACGTCACGGGCCTCCGAGTTCAAGACACGTTCAGCTCGATGGCGATCTCGACCTCCGATCCAGCCGAGCTCGGAGATGAGTTCCGTCGACCTGACGGCGTGGTGGCGATGATGATGTTCTACCGGCGCAGGGCTTTGCCTAAACTCCACGACGATATGACCGAGGTGGAATATGGTGGAAGGTGGCACCGCACACGGCTAAGGAACGATCCGTAGATCAACTTGTGTGTCTATGGGGTGCCCCCGGCCCCCGTATATAAAGGAGGAGGGGGGTGCGGCTGGAGGAGTCCTACTCCCACCGGAGTAGGACTCCCCTCTGCCTTGGTGGAGAAGGAAAGGGGGAGGGAAAGAGGAAAGAGGCGCCGCCCCTTCCTTGTCCTATTCGAACTAGGGGAGGGCGGCGCGGCCTGCCCCGGCCGCCCTCCTCTTCTCCCTCTTGGCCCATTAAGGCCCATTATCCCCGGGAGGTTCCAGTAACCCCGGTGTTCGAAGAAAATCCCAATTTCACGGAACCATTCGATGTCCAAATATAGGCTTCCAATATATCAATCTTTATGTCTCGACCATTTCGAGACTCCTCGCCATGTCCGTGATCACATCCGGGACTCCGAACAAACTTCGGTACATCAAAACTTATAAACTCATAATAAAACTGTCATCGTAACGTTAAGCGGGCGGACCCTACGGGTTCGAGAACTATGTAGACATGACCTAGAACCATTCTCGGTCAATAACCAATAGCGGGACCTAGATGCCCATATTGGTTCCTACATATTCTACGAAGATCTTTATCGGTCAAACCGCATAACAACATACTTTGTTCCCTTTGTTATCGGTATGTTACTTGCCCGAGATTTGATCGTCGATATCCAATACCTAGTTCAATCTCGTTACCGAAAAGTCTCTTTACTCGTTACGTAATACATCATCTCATAACCAACTCATTAGTTACAGTGCTTGCAAGGCTTAGGTGATGAGTATTACCGAGAGGGCCCAGAGATACCTCTCCGACAATCGGAGTGACAAAACCTAATCTCAAATTATGCCAACCCAACATGTACCTTCAGAGACACCTGTAGAGCACCTTTATAATCACCCAGTTACATTGTGACGTTTGGTAGCACACAAAGTGTTCCTCCGATAAACGGGAGTTGCATAATCTCATAGTTACAGGAACATGTATAAGTCATGAAGAAAGCAATAGCAACATACTAAACGATCAAGTGCTAGGCTAACGGAACGGGTCAAGTCAATCACATCATTCTTCTAATGATGTGATCCCGTTAATCAAATGACAACTCTTTTGTCCATGGCTAGGAAACATAACCATCTTTGATAAACGAGCTAGTCAAGTAGAGGCATACTAGTGACACTATGTTTGACTATGTATTCACACATGTATTATGTTTCCGTTAATACAATTCTAGCATGAATAATAAACATTTATCATGATATAAGGAAATAAATAATAACTTTATTATTGCCTCTAGGGCATATTTCCTTCAAAGATGTAATATTAGGTACATCAGAGTTTCTGAGTGTTTTTAAGAAAGGGATGGCTATGGTTAAACAAATTTCCTTTGACATGGACCTGCACTGTCTGATACCAAGGGTTGAGGGTCTAGCAGTGCTCATTAGGCCCTTTGAGACCAAGGAAATTGAAACTATCATTAAGGAGATGCCTATTGATAAAGCACCTGACCCAGATGGTTTTAATGGGCATTTCTTAAAAAAATGATGGTCCATTGTTTCTCAGGATTTTATTCAATTGGTGCAAGAATTCCATGTTGGTATAGTAAGATTAGAAAATCTAAATGATGCTTTCATCACACTAATCCCAAAGAAGCAATCACCTGAGCCAGTAGGGGACTTCAGACCCATCTCCTTGACCAGTGTGGGAATCAAATTTCTAAACAAAATGGCTGCTAATAGGTTCCAAGATGAGATTCTGAAGTGTATTCACAAGAACCAATATGGTTTTATAAAATCTAGAACCATTCGGGACTGTTTGGCATGGGATTTTGAGTGCATTCATCAGTGCCAACAGTCAAAAAGGCCCATCCTGCTTCTCAAGCTAGATTTTGAAAAGGCTTTTGATTCCATACAGCATGAGGCAATAATCAGAATACTAGAGGTCAAGGGGTTTTGCCCCAAATGGATATCTTGGGTGAAGGAACTGCTTACCTCTGGCACTTTCGCCATCTTACTTAATGGAGTTCCTGGAGAACACTTCAAGGGAAAATGTGGTGTGAAACAAGGTGACCCTTTGTCACCCTTTCTTTTTGTGCTAGCTGCTGATTTGCTGCAATCTATGATCAATAAAATGTTGCAACATGGAAGTCTTACACTACCAATTCCTAGTGATGACCCTGACTTCCCGATCATACAATATGTTGATGACACACTCCTATTTCTACCTGCTGACAGCTAACAACTCTCTGCCCTTAAGAAAACACTCTCCTCGTACTCCAAGGCTATTGGGTTGGAAATCAATTTTCACAAATCATCCATGATTCCAATTAATGTGACCCAGGAGGATGCATCTGCCCTAGCTGCAGAGTTTGGTTGCAAGCTAGGTGTAATGCCTTTTACTTATCTGGGACTGCCCTTGGGAACCACCAGACCTAGAATCATTGATCTTATGCCTCTGGTGGACTGTATGGACAGGAGGCTGACTGCTAGCTCCTGGTTTCTACCTCAAGGAGGAAGACTGCGACTGGTTAATTCTGTCATTTCTTCATTGCCAATATACTTCCTCTGCAGTTTGTCCCTCCCCTTAGGTATTATGAAGCAACGTACTAGAAAGAATTCAAAGGCAATGCTTGTGGAGAAAGTACGGACAGGAAAAAGGTCACTCCTTGACAGCTTGGCCCCTGGTTTGTAGGCCCAAGAACAAAGATGGACTGGGAATCCTAAACTTGGGTTTGCAAAATGATGCCATGCTTATGAAGCACCTCAACAAGTTCTATAACAAGGTTGATGTCCCATGGGTGCACCTGATTTGGGACTCCTATTATTATGACAGGGTCCCCCATGACACCACACTCTGCGGGTCTTTCTGGTGGAGAGATGTCTCCAAACCCATGGAAAAGTTTAGATCTATCACAATGGTGAAGGTGAACTCTGGAGACACTTTGCTCTTTTGGTTTGATCAGTGGGAGGTTGATCATGAACACACCCCTTTGCAGACAAGATTCCCAAGACTACACTCCTACTGCTCAAATAAATCCATATGTGTCAAAGAGGTTCTCCAATGTGCCAATATATGTGAGCTGTTTAATCTACCTCTATCAGAGAGGGCCTACAATGAACTAACCCACCTATCTGATTTGTTGAGCAAGCTTCCTGTCAATCCTATGGAAAAAGATCAATGGTGTTGGAGACATGGTAAAGTGTCTGAATATACAACGAATCTTCTTTACAACCTTGTTCATCAGCCAATTGTTGCAAATCCTATTTTAATTACACATTTGGTGGGTTTTCTTGTAGTACATTTGGTGGGTTTTCTTGTAGTGCATGCAACGATATAATGCATCTTAAAACCCGAACATGTGATGGGAGCAATAGAATGAGAATTTTTTTTCAAGATAAACCCTATAAACCGGAAGGGAGGCAGTTACGTAGAATACCATCGTGGACGAGAAAACAACTACAATTACTTTTTAAATGTTTTAATCATAAAGGCTACATAATTGTTGATGGAGTTGGTAGTTATTGTACTTAATTATTAACTATAATTACTTAAAGGATTTTAGAATTTGCATTCTCTTATATAATACTACTTTTTTTTAATTGCAACATGTAAGGCGCGGCGATGGGTGTAGAGGGGGTTCACTACAGCTGTCCGTGTGGCCGAACATTCGAGAACCCCCCACAACCCCCCCCCCCCTCTTTCTCTTCTCTCTCTCTCGAATACTGAGCCCGCCAGAGGATTTCGATTTTCGTCGGACGAATCCCACCCACACCCACACCCACACGACTCCCACGCGCGGCCATGTACCGGGCGGCGGCGGCCGCCGCGGCAGCTCTATCGCGGTCTTCCTCCTCGGTGGTGAGGAGGGAGCTCGCGCGCGGCGGGGTCTACGGCGGGGCCGAGCAGTACCGCTGGGCCCGCCGATTTGCCGCCAAGGAGGTCAGCTTCGGCTTGGACGCCCGCGCCGCCATTATGCGGGGCGTCAACGACCCCGCGCCCGCGGACGCCGTCAAGGTAATCATGTGCCCTTCACTCCCAATAAACGCAGGTTGGTCGGCGTTATTCAGCGACGGGCGTGGATCTAGCGGTGGGCTGGCCTATAGGGTTTGATTTGTTGACTTACTGGGCTGCTTCGTGTTGTAGGGGAAGGGGACCTATGTGATGCTCACGGTTGCGAAGAGCACCGAGTTGGACGACAGCGCCGAGAAAGTTGGGGCGAGCCTCGTGCATCTGGATTCTGCGGAGTGTGGTAAGGACCGAGGGCTCTTGGAAACTGATGCGCTTGATCGGTCATCTTTTAGTTTCGCAAATGCACCTCTTTTGCTTGGTCGTCGTTCGTTGGTGCCTGCAGTACCATGACACATGGATAGTTGTAGCTTGTGGTTGTATTATTCTTGTGCTTCTGCTTGTGTGGGGTGCCTCCAGAGTTCTACTTCTGATCACTATGATTACTAATTAAGTACATGATTTGACAATTGACATGCTTTTACATTGGGATTGCTTGATACTTTGCATTAATTCTCACAGTTTGATTTTTGCTGATGGAGCAACTGACTTAAACCTAGGCATTCTTGGAGAAATCATTTAGTTTCTGGACATGCAATCTCACTGTGTACAGTTTGGTATTGGTTTCCAAACATTGTTACTGGCTGTTCTGCCATAGGTGACATAAGAAATATTCCCTCCGTCCCATAATATAAGAGCGTTTTTTATACTAGCGTAGTGTCAAAAACGCTCGATATCATGGGACGGAGGGAGTAGCTGGCATTTAATCTGAAGCAAACATGCTATGAAGGGTAGGAACTTCTCATGTGTGTAGTGTGTGCACACATTCCTTGTCCTTTTGTCAAGATCTGACGGTACAGAACTGCTTGTCTGCTTATGTGAATGAACCTTCAAGTGTAACTTAATTTGTTTCTGATTATATGGGGGCAATAGGTACCACCCGCGGAAGTGTTACTATGGAAGGATTGAAGGCTGCCGGCATTCCTCACCTGAAATGTAAAGCATGGGTTATGGATTCCACGTATCAAACAAACCAAGTGAGATACTCTCATTTGCTACAGTGGCCTGTTATGTTTCCACTCTTCAATCTATAAGTCATATCCGCCTTGCTTATGTGTCCTTGACATAGTTATTATTTGTATCTATCATGGGAAATCGATAATTGTCATTCTGATTCAGTATTAAACACACTAGATAGTAACTTAGCGTTCATTGTTTGTACTTTAATTTGGAAACCTGGTCTTTGTTATACCGACAAATTCAGCACATTTACTATATAAGGGATTTACTCAAATCCTCCTTTTCTTTGTTTTTTCCATGGCAATATGCATGTAGGTGGGAACTTATCAGTAGTACTAGGCAAGTCAATGGATGTAGTTTCTTTGCTCTTTTCTTGCAGCAGCTTCAATATAATCTTAAACAGACTACTACATCTCCTACTTTCGAGGATGATGCATGCTGCTTTTGTTTTCTCTTGTGAGCGTGAATTTGAATTGTTTGATATATGTCTGCGGAGATTGTTGTAGGCATGTCAAATACTCCCTCCATCTGGAATTACTTATGCAAAAAAATGGATGTATCTAGAACTAATATACATCTAGATACATCCATTTCTCCGACAAGTAATTCCGGACGGAGGGAGTATTCGATAAGAGCAGATAGAAAACAAAGATGAAGATTCTATACGAATGACCTTAACTGAACCTATGTATCTAATTTTTCTCTTTTTTTCATCGCATTGCAAATTTCCTACAAGGTAACTGTTTTCCATTACATTTGGTGCTTCCTTTTGTTGATCACATGATGGAAATTTGGTGGCAACTGATAAATGGTGATTGATATATGCAGAACTACGGACCTCTTCTCATTTTTGCTGAGGATGCAGATGGAGAAGCTCTATCAGTGATCAACAAGCCTCATGCTGGACTCAAGGTATTGTGAATAGTTTCTTTAGTTCTTATTTCTGTCATACTTCCATACTCGTACAAGCTGGTTGGTAATGTGCAATGTTGGTATTGAAGTAAGCCTTTTCAGTTTGTTCTTTCTTTTGTCTATGGTGTGTATTTTCTTCACTAGACTCAAGCTACTCTGGATTGTTATCCCAGAGAAGCTTATTAAACAAAATTCTGAACTAATTTTGAGACCTTTGCTGTAGATATGCACTTTCAAAGCTCTTGGATTTGGTGAAAACAGAAGGGGCGATCTGAATGATATGGCTGTTTCAATGGGAGGGCAGGTTGTTAGTTTAACACGACTGACATTGCTATGAATGAATTTTACTTGATAGTTGTTATTTCATTTTGATTTCAAGGTTGTTAGTGAGGACCAAGGTTGTATACTTGTGAACTTGTTTATTTCTAACAGCTTCAGTGCAATCATAAATAGGCGCTTAACAAAGGCCGAGTACTACATAGAGATAACTACTATGTCTCCTATTTTCGTTGATGATCTGTCTACTGTTTTACTGATGTCGGGAATATGAGATAGGCCTAAGCTTTAGCATGTTTCTGATTTATCTTGTAATTAATATAAATGCCCAGGAGATGGAAATCCTCTAAACTTTTATTAATGACAGAAAATTTGAACATGAATTCACTACTTACAGCATCGCAAATTTCTGACAATGAAACTGTGTTCCATTACGTGTTACCGGCTCAGTGACGTTTAGATATATTCGTTTTGTATGGCAGCTTGTTAGGCGCTTCGAGCACCGAAGACTCTTTACCACCACTACTAAAGTGACGGATCTTCACAAGGTGGGTAATAAACCCTCTCCCTCCCATGTTGCTTGCTTGTATAAGCTGAAGGAAAAGATCTGGATAACAGAAAACGTTGTTCGTATTTATTATGTGCAAGTTGCAGTCGTACAGTGAGACATAGTTCAGCCTCAATGCTATAATGTAACATTGTTTTTCTTTTTCTCTTGACTGGAACAGGAGAACAACGATGACGACAAACATAAGAAAGGAAAACAGGACGAGTTCACATTCTTTGAGATGCTCAAGGTACTCTTTGAACTGCGAGGTTTAACATTCAGCTAAAGCTCTATGAAGCTGCTGAACAATGTTTGTTTCATAACTTTCAGTTGGCAATTAAATCACTATTGTCGAAAGCAAAGTCTATGGTGGACGGGAAGGACACATTCACAGAACTGTAAGCAATCCCTCTGTTCCTAAGCATAGGGCCTTTTGGAAATATTCCACAGCATATATAGGAGGTTGTTTTCGTATCCGTATCTTTCATACAATCAATTTGCTTAACTATTGAGACACTACATTCGACTCTCTGTAGGCAGACGTTCTTCATTTTTATGGTGTCGGTACTGAGTGCCATCCAGTATGGCTGTTTCCGTGTGCTGGCAGTGGCGGATGCTCATCACGACAAGAAGGTCGAGGACCGATTTGCTGCAGAGGAGAAGAAGCTGGAGGCCTGGCTTCTTGAGCGGGAGCTAGTGCTTGTGAATCAAAAGAGGGATGAGGCACTTTTTGCTGCGGCAGAAGCGGAGATCAGGTGTGAAGAGTCTTCCAGGCACGCTGAAAATCTTGTGAAGAACCTGGCTCTGCTGGGTCGAGACATCTTTACTTGAGTGGCGAAATCATGGAAGTGAAGTGGTTTCTCACTGCTGTGGGTGGTGGTCCCAAGGAGGAATAGGTTTAGGGTGCACCGAGACATAGGATTAAGAGTATGTTTTGTGATGAGGACGTGAGGCTTTAGCCTGGCTTCAACAAATTTTGTCACCCACTCCACTCATCAAACTTGATACGGAAAGCCAATGGCTTGTAATCTCACTTTTTTTTTCTAAACCACTTTTAGTCTCATGTTAACTTGATAGACTGTTGCTGCAATAGCTGTGTCCGAGAATGCCCAATGGATACACTGCTACCTTTACGGATAGAGCGGATCGAGTTTGAGTGGGGACTGCTCTGTGTGAGGACTATCTGTATCGATTGTACATGCCGTCTGTAATGTGGCGCATGAATTCTAGTGCTTCTCTGTGTTGCCTGATACCGAATTCTGGTGCTTGTTCAGGCTGAATTGTGGCACTTCTTTGATGCCTGAAGTTGGTATACGGAGTATGTACAATAACTGGAATCAGGGGTGATGTGATTATTGGGCATCGGTAGCAAGAATTCTATGTTTTTTTAGGGATCAATTCAAATATTGTGTGCTGTGCATTATTGCTGGTTTTAGGTAAGCAGTGGGGAATCTTGAGCGCAAATGCTATATCTCGTTTATAGCGAATATAGCATCCATTCCACCTGAAGCGCATGCATATTGGCCGGACCATTATCGCAGGTCGGTCGCTCGCTGCTGCTCGGTATACCTGGCCAAACGTCGGTCCGGGCGGGTCAAACAAAGCCCGTTGCAAAAACTTGGGCCCGAGCCCGCACGCCTGGCTGTCGGACCTAGATTTCAGGCCGAGCCTGACCCATCAGTCAAAAGTCCGGCGGGCCTCGGGCCTCGTCGTTAAATGGCAAATATGGCGGGCCTGAGCCCGCCCGCCATCGGGCCTAAAATCAGGCACAAGCCCGGCCCATGGGCAAGGTCGGGTCGGGCCGGGCCGTCCCGGCCGGGTTGCCCATGGCCAGGTCTACTGCTCGGTCAGTGTACTGGTTTGGACCTTTCTTCGCTTCCTTTTATTTTTTCTTTCGGTTTTCTTTGTGTCTTCACCAGCTTTCTTTGGTTTTCTGTTTTCTTTGTTTTCCCACCGTTTTCTTCAAAAAATTCTATCGTTTTCTTTATTTCTTTCTCGGTTTTCATTGTTGTTTTCTTTCTTTGTTTCTTTCCTTTCTGTCTTCATTTTTCTTTGTTTTTCTTTGTTTCCTTCTCGGTTTCACTGCTCTCATTCTTTTGAATTGGTTTCTTTATTTTTCATTTTATTTTTCCTTTTTGTTTTTATTTTTCAGTTTTTATTGATATCTTCAATTATTTTTTGTTTCGTGTCGATTTTCATTGGTATCTTTTCTTGATGACTACTCTTTTTCATTACACAATATATATTTTTAGTGTACACCTGAAGCAGTTTTTATACATGTTGAACATTTTTAATTATGTGAAATACTTTTTTTTCTTTTAATACATGTATTAAACGTTTTTTGTAATACATTGTCAACATTTCTTTAAATACAAATTGAACTTTTTTATGGTAATGCAAATTTTTTGTCACCTACTACACTCCATTCCACTCATCATACTTTTTTTTTGTGCAACTCTCCACGCATCAAACTTGATATGCAAAGCCAATGACTTGTAATCTCATGTTTTTTGAACCACTTTTAGTCTCCACGCATCAAACTTGATAAACTGTTACTGCAAGAGCTACGTGCCTATGTCTGAGAATGCCCAATGGTTACACGGTTACTGTTACGGACAGAGTGGACCGAGTTTGAGTGGGGACGGCTACGTGTAAGAGCATCTCTAGCAGACCCCGCATCCCGCCGACCCGCATTTCACGTTTGCGGAAAAACTGTTTCATGAGGCGGCGTGAACGGCATGATCGTCGACCCATAAAGCCGGCCGTATCTGTTTCTGATCGACTTTATGGGTCCGCCTCGCGCCCCGCCCATAAAATGTAAATTTGCATCTCTTTGCATTTTCAACCACATTGGATACATAGGACATCATCAAATCTTTGCTAGAATAGCAAGACCAAAGAAAACAAGAACCACAAGTATGCATTTTAGAAGATTTCCAACTTTCATAATTGCTCCCCATAGTTGAAGCAATATCTTCTTCATGCACTCATTATTGATCTGCGGATTCTTGATCTTGTATTCTTCATTCTTCTTCTTTGGTTCTAAGAAAGAAGTAGACGTTGCTTCCCCTCTAGTTGCACATGCATGCGCTTCATTGCTTCCGATTGTACTAAGGAGTGCACGAACATCTATCAGTCTTCTTTCTATCAATAAATCAATGTATTCGCCTTCCAAAACCAAAATGAGCATCCATCTTCCTACACGCATGATGATGTTCGAAATAAGCTAACATAGTAAGCTATAGAAATGAGCCGAATGGAAACAACACGTACCCCGTCGTTTTCGCATTTGAAGAACACCCAACCGGGGTGCTTCAGCGTGCCCGAAGTCAGCCGTAGCACTGTCCGTGCGCAGTCGTCACACTGTATGAGCGGCATCGGCGAGCCACAGAGCCTCTGCACGAGGGCCGAGCCCGGCGGACGACCGGCCGAATCCGGCAAACCGGCGACGGCGGCGACGGGACGAACCCGCACCTGCATGCGGCGATGCGCCTTTGCCGGGGCTGCGCGAGGTGCTCCCCGACCATTCCATCGCTTGGCTCAGCCGCCGCCGGCCGGGAAAGCCAAATCCGGCCGCTCACGATGAAGGGCCGCAGATCCGCAAGTTACCGGCCCGCCGACGTAGGAGGAGGGGGAGGGGGGCGGAGGGCAACCTCGTGCGTGTGGCGGCCTTTCGCCGTGCTCCCGCCGGCTACTTTTGCCGAAATCTTGGGCGGCGGCGGGGCGACTGGGAGAAGGGGAGAGGGGAGGTGGTTGGTGGGGAAAAGCGCGAGCTGAAATGTCCTCCCCACCAACCGCTCCCACTATATGCAGGGCACCGACGGGCCGGGGTGGGGGGGGGGGGAGACCGCATATTCGCGGGTTGGGTAAAGTTTTTGCCGCGCCCCTCAATTTTTTTGCGGGCCGGCGACGTTTGCGGGTCTGTTCGAGCGGGATTTTCCGTGTCGACCCGCATTTTAGCGGTTATTTTGCGGGTCGGGGCCTTTTGTGGGGTCTGCTAGAGTTGCTCTAAGGAGATATGAGAGGATTTTCTACCATGCTGGTTTTTTATTGCTATGTGGAACCGCTACATCATCTTTAGTGTTTTCTCTCCCACCTAACATATATTCACATGCAATTCTCTGCTCACTAAGTTCATTCAAATAAATAGATGCCTAGTGTATATTGAAATAAAAGTTTGATTTATATTATGTTTACAAAATTGTGTTTTCTCTGCCAAAATCTCTAAAACAAGACCAATATTGAATATATTCTCAGAAATTAATTTTTTTGACAACTAAATCACCATGCTTCAAACTTGTTCCATACAAATTTATCAATTCCATGCGAAAAATTCAATAATGTTTCATTCTGTGTTTCGCGGAAAAATCTTACTGTTTCACTATGGCTCCCCATGTTCTGTTACATATTATAATGTTACATTGTGTGCCAATGTGTATCAAACCGATTCTTAGTAATCTAAAAGTTTGTAAATATTAATAGATTTCGTTGCAACAGAACTTTGAACACATATAGTGTTTAACAAAACATCGCATAGTTTTGTGTAATTTTTTTTTGCGGGTGTGTGCTTTTATAGTGTTTCACCATGTTTTAGAATTTAAGTTTTAAAATTTGTTGAAATATATTCAAAAGTGCTATCATCTTAAAGTTCTTGCCAATATGCTTGCATGTGGTGAGAAAAAGATCTGACTAATAACTGCGAGCTATCAATGCATGGCATCAGATCTTCAAGCAAACCAACGACGCATGCATGCACGGTACCTTCCGTGCATGGGAGATTAGCTTTTCGCCTATCTGTATCGATTGTACATGCCATCTGTAACTAGGGATGTAAATGGTACGGATAATTTCCGAGACCTTTTACGGTACATCAAGTCAATTTGGACCGTTTATTTTTGTTGTTGGACGGCCCAGATAAGGTAATACTACATCAAATTTCTGGTAGTATATTGGGTAGTTAGGGGCATTTTAGGTACTTCGTTGTTTAATCAATCTCAGACTTTGTGGAGACGGGGGATTTTTTCCATAATGATTGGGACGAGCTGGTCATTCCGTTGAGAGGCGGATGCACTTGATCCGCAAGGTGCCGCTGCACTTCACATGCCGGCTCTGGTCGAGAGTTGGGGCGCCGTCTGCGTCGTACTGTTCAGCGACTAGCCTGAGCTCCGGCGCTTCGAGCCGCCTCCTGATTGTTGGCGTACGCCATGACCTCGACGATTCTGCCCAATACTTTTCGGCAGTACACGCGTACTGGGTACATCGATCGGTCCCATTAGGATCAGGGGATGAATAATGTACAGATCTAACGCCAAAGCAGACATGCAGATGGATGCTTCGTGAAGAGGCTGGCTAACACGCATACCAAACTAATCACTGCTGGCTACTTGGTCAATCTGAGCTAGCTTAATACGCGAAACACACAGGCAGTGCACATGAGTCATGATGGAGGTCGACCCGTTGCATACCAGAGCCTTCACGGTTCACGCTCAACGACGAGAGCGGCCGTTGGACGCTGGAGCATTCCAATCTTTGGCTCAATGGTGATAATGCCAAGGTGACGCCTTTAATTACTGCTATCGACCCTCTCAACACTCAGGCTAGGGTGTGCGCTGGGTCAGGTGGTTGGTCAGCGGAGACGGGCTGCCGCCCAGGATGGCAGACGACCTGGATACGGCGCACAACGAGAACATGTGTCCTGAGGCGTGCTGACGGCATCGGATCGGCAGATGACCTGTCCGTGGCGTGTACCGTCGAGGAACTGGCTTGTCTTTCACCTTTGTTTGTGTATCTTTTTGACGGGATTGTTTGTGTATATATCTTTATGATTAAAGCATGGACATAAATCTATCCCATATAGGAAATTACCGATATGCACTTCACCAAATTCCGAGCGGACTTATATTAACCATTGGATCACCTATATACTACCCATTATTTCAGGTAGTATGATGTACCGTAAAAACTCTCTAATTTCCGCTCTGAATCTGCATCTGCATCCGTTTTTAAGGATATGGTATGCAATTTTGTGAATCCGCCGGATATGGATGTGGATACGGATATCAATCAATCGGATATCCGGCGGATATGGTATCCCTAGTATCCGGCGGATGTGGATTATCCGCTATTTTTTGCGGATTATCCAAGGAATGGAAATCGGATTATATCCGACAAAATAAGCCCAATCATCCCGGACTCCAGGTCCATATGTATGTCCATTTAACTTAGTGATTGTAGATTTGCAGTCACCCCATATACTCTACCATAATCTCGTACGCAATCAAGGCATGCAAATTGGTAGCATATCCGTGATAGCGCATACATATCCTTCCCTCCATCGCCATATTGCATTTTTGTTCTCCTGGCGCGGTTGCATCTCCGATCTCTCCATAGTCCGGTGGTTCAACCATGGTCAAAGATGTCCGTGGCCAATCAGTTGGTCCCAACAACGAAGGTAAGTGAATTCGTAGATGCAGAGTCCTGTGCAAGTTTAGAGCACCGATGATCTGTGATGCAGAGTCCGGCTGTTAGTGGACGCCGTGAGGAGCCGCACGCCCGCACCACGACACCAAGCACGCCAACATCGTAGAGCCTCGACGGGTGTGGCCGACGCTTCTTACGGCCATGATCGGCAGCCCGGACACGACTATGGGCAGCGTCAGCCCGTGCGACACACGCACATAGGGACGATGGTCTGCCATGGATCTGACGTGGGTTTGTGTCGACGCGGCCGTAACTCCGATAGGAACTGTACTACTAGCACATACGCATGTACTCCTCTAGACTGACCAGATTGAAAGCAACGAAACTAGTAGCTAGCTCTAGAAATCAATCCAACTGCTTGCTTTGCGGGGCCTTGGGTTAGCTTCTTGTGCGTCTCGCCGAATCCATGTAACTATGTGGTCACACCTCTGTCTCTCTCGTCTCTGTCTATTTTATTTGGACTCACACACATGCTGTGATTCGAAAGATTATGCCTTGAGTTTGAGAGAAAAGCAGGGGAGAGAGCGAGAGACAGAGTATCTAGTTCCGGCAACACATGCCCTTTTCTTCTTCTATTTTCAGTTAGCCTTTTACGTACAACAAAGTCCATACAAGATCTAGTTGCCAATACAACCTGACTTAAACACTGAACCAACGCACCCATCTGGTTCAACTCAGCAGGATCGAAAAACATTACGGCACATGTGCAAGTTGGCTTGAGTTGCGAGCAAACTTAAACACTATGAATATATGTTGTTTAATGTCTTACTTGCTGCAGCTTCTAATATATTCATTCCTTTGATCAGTAAAAGTGACTGATTACTTATGCATTGTATTCTTTTTAGATTTTCCGAGAAAGATATCGGGAAAAGGTCTACATCTACAAGAACAAGTGCAAATGCAGTCCAAAGTATGGTTGTATCACCCCTGCTTTGGAAGTCAAAATGAAGAGCCTCTGAATTTGGGCAGCGACAATCAAGTTGCAAATGAAGTGATTGATCCGGAGGGTGAGAATGAGGATGCAATAGTAGATGAGCCTGCAAGGAAGAAACCAAGAAGATCACATCTGAATGTTGGGACCATTTTGTTAAAACTTACAAGGCGGTGGTGGCAAATGGACGAGAAAAGTAAGAAAGCATGGGCCCAATGCAAGTACTGCACTTATGAAACAAAGAGAAATAGCATGAATGGGACATCAGTATTCTTGAACCATATTAAGATGCATAGAGAAATAGCAGGTATGTCGATTACCTCTTGATCATTACTAGTATTATATTTGTGTAAAGCGATAAATTTTTTGTTCACAAATTTCCATGCTGCTGGTACATAGGACAATCAAGGAATGGATATTGAATAAGTGGCTGACCCACTACTTCAGGAGCAAGAAATTTAGGTATGCAGTTTTACCAGCAATTTGCTAATGTATATTAGTATATACTTACCTAGCTTCTATCTTTTTTGCACATATAGATTAATTTTACTAATATATGACCTACTTGTTCCTTGAATATGTGTGTTGCTAGTTACCGATCAGATTTTACTAATATAATTTAATTATTCATGCATACTCTCATGCTAGTTTTTGTTGCACGTGAGAAAGCAAACAAGATATAAAAGCCATAATGATGCGGAGCATCCTTCCACCATCCCCATGGACTCTACATCGACACATCCTACCCCACAAGGACCTATGACTCGAGCACGTGCAAGAGCTCTCAAACCGAGGTGACATCACTCCTATCACAACTCTCCTTCGATTCACATGAGACATGGTTGCTACCTCAAACGGAAACTCTATGCATACTCAGGTATCAAGGAGTCAACCATGAAGAGGCTAGGAAGCAAGGAGAACCGAAAGCGGAAGACATGCATGAAGACGGAGTGGAGAAAGCAACCAGGACCAGAGAGGCCGGATGATCCGGACGGAGGCCCGGACGATCCGGACAGAGCCCGGATGATCCGGACCCCGGTCCGGACGATCCGCTTCATCGATCAAGGCAACATAACCTCCACGCTGGCCGGATCATCCGGACCCGGCACAGATCATCCGGATCCCGCCGGACATCCGGACCACCAGCCGGACGTCCGGCCTGCGCCGTCACCAGAGAGCACCGGACCATCCGGGCCCCACCCGGATCATCCGGACCAGCCGGATCATCCGGACCCTCGTCCGGATCGTCCGGCCAGCCCTACAGCAGCGTGTTGGGCTGAGCCCATGTACCCTTCGCCCAGCACTCTATATATAGGACCCCTCTCCTCACTTTGAGACTTAGCATTGGATTAGCTCATATTTGTGTGTGAGAGCCTTTACTCATCCACCGGTACTTCTCCACGGAGATCAGGACCTCCGTCTAGGAGAAGATCCATCGGATTCAAGACCCCTCTACGGGAAGATCCCCTCGTGGATTCAATACCTCCTCTCGGAGAAGAACGGTTACCTTTGTATCTTTCCTTTGTTGATTTTGGACCATGTATCACTCGTGCTTCGATGATCTAGACCTTGTGTGATTGATCTCTTGTCGGTTGAGTGTCTCTCTCGTTCTTCCCCGTGATTTCCTCTCGTGCTTCCGCGTGTTCTTCGTGTTTCCTCCGTAGGATTCCCTCCAAACGTGAAAGATCGACGAATTAGGGCTCCACCCTACATCATATGGTATCATGAGCCACGTTGATCACGTTTTGGAGCCCCTACCTCGTGATTTCTAGCTTGATTTTGTTGTTTTCGTCCTAAAAACCCGAAAATCCCCACAAAAATACCCCCAAATATTTTTGTGATTTGTTAGTTTTGATGATGTTTTGTTGTTTTTGATCCGTGGATTCGGTGTGTAACTTGTGGATCTTGTGTTTCCCCACCTTCTCCCCCTCGAAATCCACCCAAAATCCCCGAAATCGTCAAATTCCACCCCATTTTCGTGTTCTTCCCGAGCAGTTCCCGTGCGTGGTTGACCTGCCCGGATCATCCGGACCAAGTCCCGGATCATCCGGACTCGCCCGGATCATCCGTCTCCTGGCCTGGATCATCCGGCTTCCTCTGCCGAAACTGCAGTTCTGCAGTCCTTCTCCACCACCATCCACACATACATACACCCTACCCACCCCATCTACCACCACTTCCACTCGCCAAACCCCACGCCACAACCTCTGTACTACCATTCGAATTTGAGTTCGACAATTTGAGTGAGATTTCCGTGTCCTTTTGTGTTCCGGCTATTTAGGCGCGGTGTGACATCAACAACAAACGCTCATTTTGGTCGGCTACTCACCTTCGCTACGGACGGTAACATCGACGACATCTTTGTCATGCCTTGCAATTGCATTGATAACCATCGTATACCATCTTTTGCGTTGCTTACCCACCGAGACTAGCCATTGAGTATTGCCGGCAACGTGACTTGTGCACATTAGTTGCATACACCATATCATACATACAATCGAGGTGCATATCTCGAAATCAACTTGTGTGTCACAAAGTTGTCATTGCATACACAATTGCTATCTAAGTTCGTCAAGTTTGCATAAGAAAAGAGCTCAAAAGAGAAAGAGCCACTCAAGCTTTTAAGCAAAGAGGAAAGATAAGCAAAGAGCTTATAAGCAACAAGCATAGCATCATACAACATTAAGATTGTCATATAAGATCATCTTGGATCATTGCACCGATACATCATACATATAGCATACGTGGGATAGAAAGCGTTGCATTTTTGCCTAGTAGGTTGTGCACAAGCTACGTATCCGCCTATTGTGCAATCGTGCTAGCGTCTCTCTAGTATTGTGCAACAAGAGCATTTTCGTGGATTCCACATTTTGGCTCACTTTTGGTTTGCACAATCCCATTTATCTATTTGCGTGTGTGTTTCCGTGTACCACTACTTGCTTGGTCTACTTGTTGCATATGCGAATTTGCGAATCTTCTTCAACATTTTTGAGTCAAGCTAACGATTGCAATCAATTTTGTGCCACCATCCTAACCAAGCTCCACCAAAAGCTTTTACTTGTGTAGGTGTGAGAATCGACAAGGATCGGTACCAATAGTGCTATTTCATTGTCCGCATTTGAGTGAACTTGATTCATTTTCAACTTCGGTCAAAGGTACATTGGTATTAGTTCTTCTCCTTCTACCACTCACAATTTTGCTTGAAATGATGGATAGGCCAAGTTCTTCTACAAATCCACTCTTCATCGAGCAAGACGACGACATGTCATCCTACGTCACCAAGAGCCACCTTTTTGGTGCGCAACGAGCTCTCCATCAAGAGCAACAAGCAATGAGCGAACGCATCGACAACCTCTCCACCGACTTGCGACTCTCCGAGCAACGTACACGAGATTACTTCGACAACAAACTCGACGCGCACAAGAAAGAGAACGATGCAAGAATGGACGAAATCCGTGCCTTATTGGTGAACCGGCGTACTTCTACCTCTTCACACTCAAGACGGAGCCACTCAAGTCGCCACTCCGACGACTCCTTCTCCGACACAAGTACACCGTCATCGAACATTCTTCGACGAGCCGCGCGTCAAGATCGTCATGCATCTCGCAACCCGCTACACGACAAGAATCTCCAAGAGCAAGTTGATGAAGAAGTTCCTCGTCCTCAATCGAGCCAAATGGCGTTTGCTCAAGCTCAAGAACGACAACGTCTTCGTCACCAACAAGAACAAGAACGAGCGCGCCTACACCAAGAGCAACAAGACGCCGAGACTGAACGTCTTCAACAACAACAACGAGAAGCACAAGCTCTCGAGGCGGAACGCGCCCTTCAAGCATCAAGTCGAGCTCTCGCCAACCGCAATCGCGAAAGGCGCAATCAAGAGGAAGCCCTTCGAGAAGAAATACAAGAGAGAAACTACCATCCGCGTGCGCAACGTCAAGCCCCACAAGCTCCTCCACAAGCTCCTCAAGCTCATCCTCAACCTCAAGGTCAACATGAGCAAGTTGATCATGGACTTCCTCCTCGCCAAGAGCAACATGAGGATGATTACCCTCCACGTCAAGAACGTCATCATCAACATCGACCTCAAAACAATGAAGAACACCGCTATGGCAAGCTCAAGTTCACAATGCCCAAGTTCAATGGAACCAATGATCCCGAAGAGTACCTCTCATGGGCATTGAAGGTCGACAAAATCTTTCGTTTGCACAATTATGAGGAAGAGAAGAAGATCGCTATGGCATCACTTGAGTTCCAAGACTATGTGCTCATATGGTGGGAACAAGTCCTTGAGCGCCGACAAGCAAGAGGTGAACCTCCAATCACCACTTGGGCTCAAATGAAGGATGTCATGCGAGCACGCTTTGTACCCACCTACTACAACCGTGATCTCTTCAAGAAGCTACAACTCCTCAAGCAAGGAACAAAGAGTGTTGAAGAATACTACAAGGAAATGGAGATTGCCATGATTCGAGCCAATGTCACGGAGGATGATGAGCAAACAATGGCACGATTCTTGAATGGCCTCAACCATCCCATCAAGAAGTACTCCAACCTCATTGAGCTCGTGCATCAAGCTACAAAGGCGGAACGACAAGTGCAAGATGACTTCAAGTATGCCAAGTACTCATCCAAGACATCTGACTTCTCCAACAACCAAGCTTCAACAACTACTCCAACCGACATCAACCAAGCCTTTTCCAAGCAACGACGACAAGTCAAGTTACAAGAAAACTTCTACAAGTTCAAGTCGTCCTCCTCCTACTACAAGCAACTCCAAGCCGCGTGCTTCATCATCTACTCCAACCGATGAGACCGTCAAGACAAGTTCCTTCAAGTGTTTTACTTGCAGCGGCCGAGGCCACAAGTCCTATGAATGCATCAACAAGCGCACCATGATACTCAACGACGATGGCACCTACGACTCAATGAGTGAAGATGAAATGGACGCTATTGAGCAAGTGGCCATGCACCGGCGCATCAACGAGGATGAAGATGATCAAGTCTTTTGTGATGAAGATACAAGCCCCGCTCTTGTTGTCTCCAAAGTCTTGACACTTCAACATCACCAAGAAGAAGACCAACGATGCCACATCTTCCACACAAAGGCCGGCATCAATGGGAGATCCGTCAAGGTCATCATCGATGGAGGTAGTTGCCACAACTTGGCAAGCGAAGAACTATGCTCCAAGCTCCAATTGGTCAAGAAGAAGCATCCGCAACCATACAAGGTTCAATGGCTAAGTGACTCCGGCACTATACGAGTCGAGCATACGGTCCAAGTATCCTTCAAAATCGGTGCATATGAGGACAATTTGGAGTGTGATGTGGTCCCAATGACCGTTTGCCACCTCCTCCTTGGTCGGCCATGGCAATTCAACCGTGGTGTCTACCACAATGGGCGTACAAACCACTATAGCTTCAAGATGAAAGGCAAAGAATATGTCCTACGACCCATGTCTCCTAGTCAAGTGATAGCCGACAAACAAGCCACCAACCAAAGAGAGAAGAGTGAGAAAGTGAGCCAACAAAAAGTGAGTGAGAGCCACAAGCCAAATTTGAGCGCCTCTTAGCCTAGAGAAAAAACCTCATACTATTCGCCACCAAACATGAGATGAGAGAAGTGTGTGAGAACCCATCGAGTGTGATGCACTTTATCCTTGTGTGCAAGGATGACGAACCAAAAACTAACACCACTCATGAGCTACCTTTGGTGTTTCAATCTCTTTTGCAGGAATTTCAAGATGTATTCCCCGATGAGCTACCTCCGGGTCTACCTCCTCTACGAGGCATTGAGCATCGAATCGACCTCATACCCGGAGCACCACTTCCAAACAAAGCTCCCTACCGTGTCAATCCCGAAGAAACCAAGGAGATTCAACGGCAAGTACAACAACTACTCGACAACGGTCATGTACGTGAAAGCTTAAGCCCTTGTGCCGTGCCCGTTATACTTGTGCCTAAACCCGATGGAAGTTTCCGCTTGTGCTCCGATTGTAGACCTATAAATGCTATCACCGTGCGCTATAGGCATCCCATTCCTCGCTTAGATGATATGCTTGATGAACTTAGTGGAGCCAACTTTTTCTCAAAAATTGATCTTAAAAGTGGCTATTATCAAATCCGCATTCATGAGGATGATGAATGGAAAACTGCTTTCAAAACAAAATTTGGCTTATATGAATGGTTGGTTATGCCTATGGGTTTGTCGGAAGCTCCCGGAACTTTTGTGCGTCTCATGCATCATGTACTTCGTCCATACATTGGAATCTTTGTTGTGGGTTACTTCTATGATATTCTTGTGTTTAGAAAAACCATGAAAGAGCATCTTGATCATGTTAAGCTTGTTTTGCAAACACTTCGAAAGGAAAGTCTTTATGCCAACTTGAAGAAATGCACTTTTGGAGTTGACAAAGTGGTTTTCTTGGGTTTCGTTGTCTCTTCCAAGGGTGTCCACGTTGATGAAACTAAGATCAAAGCAATTAAAACTTGGCCCCAACCCACCAATTTGCAACAAGTGCGAAGTTTCCTTGGTCTTGCAGGTTTTTATCGTCGATTTGTGAAAAACTTTAGCACCATTGCAGCTCCTTTGCATGCTTTGAGTAAAAAGAATACTCCTTTTGTTTGGGGACCTTTGCAATCCAACGCTTTTGATGAGCTCAAGTCTTTACTTACTCATGCTCCGATTCTTGCTTTGCCCAATTTTGACAAAACTTTTGAGGTCCATTGTGATGCAAGTGGTATCGGAATTGGCGGAGTTTTAATGCAAGAAAAACGAGTCATTGCTTATTTTAGTGAAAAACTCTCGGGCGCTCAACTTAATTATCCCGTGTATGACAAGGAATTGTATGCTTTAGTGCGTGTGCTACATGTTTGGGAACATTATCTTAGACCTCATGAGTTTGTCATCCATACCAATCATGAAACGCTTAAGTACTTAAAAGGTCAAACTAAATTGAACAAGCGCCATGCCAAATGGAGTGAATTTATTGAATCTTTCCCATATGTGATCAAGTACATTAAGGGCAAGGAAAATGTAGTTGCCGATGCACTTTCACGCATATGCACGCTTGTCACCCAACTTGAGTTGAATGTTATTGGCTTTGAGCACATAAAAGATTTGTATGCTAGTGATCCATCTTTTGCACCTCATTATGCTAAATGTTTGACGCATACATCTTGGGAACAATATTACCTCAAGGATGGTTATCTTATGAGAGCTAACAAACTTTGCATACCCGAGTCTTCTCTTCGTTTGTTACTTTTGCAAGAGGCTCATGGAGGTGGACTCATGGGACATTTTGGACGCGACAAGACCTTCGCCACGCCTCCAAGAACTACTTTTGGCCCAAGATGTTTGAGGCGTTTCACGCTTCACCACTCGATGCTCTACATGCCGCAAAGCTAAGTCAAAAGCTCAATCTCATGGTCTTTACATGCCTCTTCCAATTCCATATCAACCTTGGGAAGACATTAGCATGGACTTTGTACTTGGTTTGCCTAGAACTCAAAATGGAAAGGATTCCGTGTTTGTGGTTGTAGATCGATTTTCTAAGATGGCACATTTTATTCCTTGCAACAAGGTAGACGATGCTTCACATATTGCAAATCTCTTTTGTAGGGAAATCTTGCGCCTTCATGGAGTACCAAAGACAATCGTCTCTGACCGCGACGTCAAATTCTTGAGTTACTTTTGGAAGACTCTTTGCGCCAAGCTCGGCATCAAGCTCTTGTTCTCATCCGCATACCATCCTCAAACCGACGGCCAAACGAAGGTGACGAACCGGACGCTCTCCACTCTACTTCGCGTGTTGATCAAGAAGAACATCAAGGAGTGGGAGACATGTCTACCCATCGCCGAGTACGCCTACAACTGCGCAAGACATTCGACGACCGGCAAGTCCCCCTTCGAGGTCGTCTACGGATTCAACCCATTGTCCCCATTGGACATCCTACCTCTACCTCTACAAGAGCGCACCAACCTCGACGCAAGTGCCCGTGCAAGCTACATCAAGAAGATGCATGAAGATACAAGAAATACCATCGAGCGCCAAGTACAACGACTAACGACCAAGCTCAACATCAACAAGCAACCCATGATCTTCAACATAGGCGATCTCGTGTGGCTACACCTTCGCAAGGAACGCTTCCCCAACGAACGCAAGTCCAAACTTCTACCTCGAGCCGATGGAACCTTCAAGGTGTTAGCATGCTACAACAACAACGCCTACAAGCTCAACCTACCAAGCGACAAGTACAATGTGAGCGACACCTTCAACGTCAAAGACCTCTCGCCTTTCCATGGTGATGAAGAACTAGATCCGAGGTCAGATCCTTTCGAAGGGAGGGGATATGATGCGGAGCATCCTTCCACCATCCCCATGGACTCTACATCGACACATCCTACCCCACAAGGACCTATGACTCGAGCACGTGCAAGTGCTCTCGAAACCGAGGTGACATCACTCCTATCACAACTCTCCTTCGATTCACATGAGACATGGTTGCTACCTCAAACGGAAACTCTATGCATACTCAGGTACCAAGGAGTCAACCATGAAGAGGCTAGGAAGCAAGGAGAACCGGAAGCGGAAGACATGCATGAAGACGGAGTGGAGAAAGCAACCAGGACCAGAGAGGCCGGACGATCCGGAAGGAGGCCCGGACGATCCGGACAGAGCCCGGATGATCCGGACCCCGGTCCGGACGATCCGGCTAAATCGACCGAAGGCAACATAACCTCCACGCTGAAGCCGGATCGCCGGGACCCGGCCGGATCATCCGGATCCCGCCCGGACATCCGGACCACCACCGGACGTCCGGCCTGCGCCGTCACCAGCGAGCACCGGACCATCCGGGCCCCACCGGATCATCCGGACCAGCCGGATCATTCGGACCCTCGTCCGGATCGTCCGCCCAGCGCCCTACACAGCGTGTTAAGCTGAGCCCATGTACCCCTCGCCCAGACTCTATATATAGGACCCCCTCTCCTCACTTTGAGACTTAGCATTGGATTAGCTCATATTTGTGTGTGAGAGCCTTTGCTCATCCACCGGTACTTCTCCACGGAGATCAGGACCTCCGTCTAGGAGAAGATCCATCGGATTCAAGACCCCTCTACGGGAAGATCCCCTCGTGGATTCAATACCTCCTCTCGGAGAAGAACGGTTACCTTTGTATCTTTCCTTTGTTGATTTTGGACCATGTATCACTCGTGCTTCGATGATCTAGACCTTGTGTGATTGATCTCTTGTCGGTTGAGTGTCTCTCTCGTTCTTCCCCGTGATTTCCTCTCGTGCTTCCGCGTGTTCTTCGTGTTTCCTCCGTAGGATTCCCTCCAAACGTAAAAGATCGACGAATTAGGGCTCCACCCTACATCACATAAGTACATGCATGTTGTGCGCATACATCAATACATGCATATAGTATGTGCATATAATATGTGATGCCTCATGTTTCTCTTCTCTCTATATACACACGCACTAAAAATTTGCATATTAAATCATGTGGACACATACACCTCACTACCTCAGAATTAATGTGTGTGTGTTCGAACTACTTAGTTCACCACAACTAATTATAAATTATTATTTTGATTGTCAAGTGCTGCATCTAAATATCTTCTATCACTCTCACAGGATGTTGCAAGTGGACTGGTTGAAACTCCACCTATGGACTTCTACTTGATCGACTAATTTCCTTTTATAACAAATAAAAACTTCAATAAACCTTTGGATTAAGAATTTCTTAAGTACGACCAGTACTGTTTATTGTTGCGATATTGGTGTGAGTTATGACTTTTAAAAGCTTGGCCACTCTCTAGTGTAATGTGGTTGGATAAAAACATGTTTTCATATTGTTTGCAAAGTAGAAATAAGTTCATGTTTCTTTGCATATATCATCCGATATTTTTGTCTGTTTCTGGTTCGAGTCCGTTCCGAATCCGCCCCGAATCCATAGTCCGATATAATCCGCATTCGAATCCGCATCCGATCAATATCCGCTCCGCTCCGAATCCGACAAAAAAATATGGTAAAGGATATAAAGGCATTATCCGATCCGATCCGATCCGATCCGTTTACATCCCTATCTGTAACGTGGTGCATGAATTCTAGTGCTTCTATGTGTTGCTTGACAGCGAATTCTGGTGCTTGTTCAGGCTGAATTGTGGCACTTTGTTTGTGTTGCCTGAGAGCAACTCTAGAAGACACCGCAAAAGGCCCCGACCCGTAAACGCGGCCGGCCCGCAAAATTTTTGAGGGGCGCGGCAAAAACTCGGCCCCAACCCGCGTATTCGCGGGTTTTCGCCTCGCCCCTATGGTGCCCCGTATCGCAGTGAAGCATTTGGCGGGAGGGACATTTCAGCCCGCGCCCCTTTCCCCACCTCCTTCTTCCGCCGCCCGCCACAGCTTCCGCCCGTCCGCCGCCATCGATTCCGGCCAAATCAGCCAGCGGAATCGCGCCGGTGGGACCTTTTGCACCCTTCACCACCGCTAGGCCGCACCGCCCGCGCGGATCCACGAGAAGAGCCGCCCCTCGTCGCTGTCACCGCCGGGGAACGACCGCCCTCGAGACGCCCCTCGTCGCCGCCGGTTAGTGTTATTTTGCTTCGTGTCGATGGAATTTGAGCCCGGTTGGTTGAGGCGGCGTGTGCTCCTCGTTCATGTAGATGGAATTGACCCGTGCGAGAAGTTTCTGCTCTTCGATTTGTCCGATTCGGTTGACTCGGATGTTGATGTATTGTGTTGGTATTGATAATTGGTGTGGTATTCATATATTTGCGGATTGGTGGGATGGGGGATGCAGCGGGCGCAAGAGCAGACCCCGCAAAGCCGACCCGTAAAAAGTATTCCGCGAATATGCTTTTTTACGGGTCCGCTTGGGGGGTCTGCATCTGCGGCCGTCCGCGCCGGCCCGCAATGACGTTTTTTCGCGAACTGCAAACGCGTTTTGCAGGATAGCGGGATGCGGGGTCTGCTAGACTTGCTCTGAGACTGAATTGTGCTGCCTGAAGTTGCTATAGGTTATGTACTATAAGTGGAATCAGGGGTGATGTGATTATTGGGCGTCAGTAGCATGAATTCATGTTTTTTTACGGATCAATTCAAATATTGTGTGTTGTGCATTGTTGCTGGTTTTAGGGTAAGCATCCGTTCCACCTGAAGCCCATGCATATTGGCCGGACCATTATCGCAGGTTGGTCGCTCACTGCTGCTCGGTCAACGTACTGGTTTGGTCCTTCTTTCGTTTCCTTTTATTTTTTCTTTCGGTTTTCCTTGTGTCTTCACCAGTTTTCTTTCCCTTTCTGTTTTACTTTGTTTTCCCACTGGCTTTCTTCATTTTTTCAGGATTTTTTTAATTTTTTCCCATCGTTTCTTTCTTGTTTTTTCATAGTTTTTATTTTATTTTATTTCATATTTCATTTTTCTTTGTTTCTTTCCTTTCTGTCTATATTTTTCTTTCTTTCTTTTCTCGGCTTTCTTTGCTTTTCTTTGTTTCCTTCTCGGCTTTCATTGTTTTCATTCTTTTGAATTGGTTTCTTTATTGCGAACCAACCTGTGATTGGATGGTTAGAGGGACAGTGGTATCCCCAGCCCATCATGGTTCAAGTACTGGTGCTCGCATTATGTCTGAATTTATTTCAGGATTTTCGGCGATGCGCTTTCAGTGGGAGGAGACGTTCTCGTCGACGACGAGGCGCCTACACTGACTTCGTAAAACTCAAGATGATATGCCGGCTCAGTCTCTCGGAGGTGCTCATAGGGGTAGGGTGTGCGTGTGTGCGTTTATAGGGATAAGTGTATGTGCGTGTATATGAGCACTTGTGCCTGTACTGATGCTCAAAAAAAAGAATTCGTTTCTTTATTTTTCATTTCCTTTTCCCCTTTTCCTTTTTATTTTTCAGTTTTTATAGATATTTCATGTATTTTTTGTTTCTTCGTTGATTTTCATAGATTTCTTTTCTTAATGATGACTACTCTTTTTTCATTACACAATATAGTATATTTTGAGGACAAGGCTAGCTGGCAAACGCGTGCTAGAAGACACGGTGGAGCGCACATCTAAATATGGAAAGTGTGGACCGTTTTCTCCAAAAAGGGAAACTATTGGCCACGCTGACACGCCCGCTCCATGTGTCTCTGTGAGCTGCAAACTACTCCCTCCGTTCCGTAATGTAAGACGTTTTTTGACATAAGTGTAGTGTCAAAAAACGTCTTACATTATGGGACGGAGGGAGTACGACTTTACCATAACTCCCTTGCTTTCTCTTGCATGCAAGAAAGGGAATTTTCTTTTATCAAAGTGGCAGTTTTTCCATCCGTTCTTCACAATAGTTAAAAGACAAAAAAATTGCATATGATGTTACACAAATAAAAAGGACATTTATATCCCACAGATATTAAGATAACTGAGAAGAAACAACTCATCCCAAAACATTACTCTTGCATCTATTGCTTCAGTTCCAACTCTCAAACTTGCAACACAATTATTTTTCCCAAGTACCAGTGTGCCTCAAAATGTTATTAATGAGATACATAAAAGCAGCAAAGTTAGGTTACAATCGACAAAAGAAAGCAATTCCACATCTAGTTTCTCACGGAAGATAAAAATATCATGATGCTCCTCTCATAAAGCCAAACCAACACCAGTGCCTTCTTCCAAAGGTAGATTCTCATCTTGCTGCAAGTACCAAAGAACCTACCAATGGGGGGAAAGGAGTAAAACAATCAACATATGCGTAAAATTGCCAACGGGAAACCTACCAATGTGGGGAAATGAGTAAAACAATCAGCATATGCGTAAAATTGCCAACGGGGAACCTACCAATGGGGAAAATATTAAGTCACATCGTAGAAACCCGAACACAAATTCAAACCAAATCATGCTGCAAAACCAACTCAGTTACGCCATGACAGATCTGTAAAGTAGTCCACGAAGGTCTTATCATGCCACACCACTTGGAAACTGCGCAGAGGATGTGAAGAACAGATAATGAGGCTGGCGCAAACAAAGAGTACATGAGGCAAGTTATACATAGAACCTACCAAAAATACATGACCTCTCAAAAATACCCTCTAGATAAAATAACTAGAAACTACTCCTTCCGTTTCTAAATATAAGAAGTTCTGAACTGCCAAAATGTCTTATATTTAGGAACAGAGGGAGTATAATATTGTAAGCAACTTACCATCTGTTGTAGGCAAATGTAATAGTCGTGTTAGGCAACTTAGCAGGATTAATTCATAGACAAGCATGATACTGAACATTATTCATATCTATTGGTGAAACAATTAAAATACAAAACCACCACTCATAAATTAATCTCCAATATGGTAAACAATTAGAACAATAATTTGTAAATAATGTAGCACCAAAAACAAGCAACTTAGCAAAAAGTATGAAGTATCTAAATTCTAAAACCCAGAGGCAGGTGCGGTGAATACAATTATGAAAATTAATAATACTGCAAGCCAACACTATATGTACTAGAACAAATAAAAATAGATGTAACTTAGCGGTATTACTAGAAGATTAACAACAGAATTGGGCAACTCGTGGGCACTAGATTAATAATGATTCATTAGGAATATTAACAAAAAGGTTAGCCAAGTTAGTGTTTGAGTAAGCCAACCAATATTTATTGATGAGACAACTTCGTAAGCTCCAATGCACAAAACGAACACTTGGTAAACCTGACAAAACCTGGTAGCAAGTACTGAAAGTTAGGCAACTTGGCATTGCAATAAGGCACACTATAATTGTTGATGAGGTGAGCTTATATAGCCCAGTACACAAATGGCAAACCCATCTGAAATCTAACACATCAAACACATACTTTGACATAACACTACACCCCTTATACCTCCCCTGGATACTAGGAAACATAGACAACTTTCTGGCATTATTAGGCACGTTAAGGATACCTAGACCCACCACAAAACAAGGCCATGCTGGAGTCGCCACGGGCGGCGGGCACAACGGCAACATGCCCCTATTACCTCTGGGGGCGATCGCCCAACTGAGGTGCTAGTGTCTGACCAACTCGTCTTGGGGAAAGGAGGAAGTCTAGTCGCCGGCGTGCGGCGTGCGGAAAATGGGCGGCGACCCCGGACTCGGATGGCGGTGGCATCCTTCATTGCCTCTAATTTGGCTACCATGACTACCAACTTGCCGAGCATTACCTCTAAGTTGCCTACCATGACTACCAGGTATCCTAACATTACCCTATGTTGCCTACAACACTTTCTCGACAACTTAGCTTCGGGGATGGGCAACTTTAGAAACAACGATGAGCAACTTTGGTACTACGGGGTGGCAACTTAATGCTACAGGAATCAATTTCTCAACAACTTAGCTTCGGGGATGGGCAACCTAGAAACAACGATGAGCAACTTTGGTACTACGGGGTGGCAACTTAATGCTACAGGAATCAATTTCTCGACAACACTTTCTCGACAACTTAGCTTCGGGGATGGGCAACCTAGAAACAACGATGAGCAACTTTGGTACTACGGGGTGGCAACTTAATGCTACGGGAATAAATTTCTCGACAACACTTTCTTAACAACTTAGCTTCGAGGATGGGCAACTTCAGAAACAATGATGAGCAACTTTTTGAAGGTCATAAACTAAAGATACGAGTGTTGGGTGCATCGTGAAAAACAAACCGCAACGATGGACCAAACCCACACATGCACACAAAAGAAGTACTATTCTTTTATACTAGTAGTTGTAACAGTAGTAAGAAAAGCAAAATAAGAGGCCATGCCCCTGACTGTACATGATACATTGGGGCAAAATTGTGTGATTTTAGGCAAGATACATAGTAGATTGAGGCAAAAACTATGTAATTGTAGGCAACTGTGTGTTTGATTGCAGGCAAAAAGTTGTGCTTCGATGGAACACAGGGCAATGGAAAAACTATTTTCTAATGGGTGATAAAAACAGGGAAATATGTCTGTAGCTTTTAGGCAACTGTGGTTTTGGTCTCAGGCAATTTTTGGATGTACTGGAACTCATGGAATTGCGCATATTCTCTGATGGGAGAAAGTAGGCAAGTATCTTTTTACTCGTGTACAGGAAAATGTGTGTGTGTGGTTGCAAAGCAACTATTTGGGGATCTGGAGCGACAGTTTGTGGGCTGCAAAAAAATCAACCCAAAGACCCATTTAGGGGGAGCTACCTATGCCAAAACAGTTTGACTTGCATTCTGGTCTCTGACAGGGGAAAAGAAGGCAACTCCCCCACTTGTTGTAGGCAATTCATATTTTAATTGTAGGCGAGCATACAATCAAAATACTATAGACTTGATCTATTAGTTATTTGGGATTAAAAAATATAGACTTGATCTATTAGTTAATTTTATTGTAGGCACCATAGTTAGTAGTAGTATCAATTTATAATTTATTGCTCTAGGCATTGACGAGTTTAAAGAGTACACAACCATTAAAGCGAAAAAACCTGAACCATGTCAGGTGACTAATTAACAAATACATTAGACAAAACTTTAGGATTGATCATTATCAGAGTTATTATGGGGCAACTACCTACAATATGTTGGGCAAGTTTTGGCAAAAAATTCAAGCAACCTAAGTAACAACCATTAACCAAAAGCTGGACCATGTCAGGCACTTAAGTAAACAAAAAAAATAGGCAAAAGTTTAAGATTGTGCCTATTTAGGCAAATTTTGAACCATATCAGGCACTTAAGTAAACAAAAAAAAACATTAGGCAAAAGTTTAAGATTACGGAAATGTTAACGCTCACATGTGTGGGCGTTTGCACATCGCCCACACGCCTCCATCACCACTCATTTTGCCACGTATGAATAGATGACATCAGCATAATTTTTTTTGGTTTTCAGCTTAAAAATGTTGTATCTCCTAAATAAAAAAGCGAACTAAAAATCCGTTTTCACCATTAAATCCGTCTCGACGAGATCTTCAAAACTAGACCCCATGTTGATATGTTTCGACGAATTTTTTTTTTTTGCCAGAAGTTGCCACGATGTTTACACTGCAGTTGCCATGGGGCTTAAACTAAAGTTGCCATGTGGCAATTTTAGTTTGTAGATCATGGCAATTTTAGTATTTTGATGATGGCAACTCCGGTAATTTGACCATAAAAATTATTTTTTGTATGAATCATGGCAATTTTACGTGCATGTATCATGGCAATTTTAGTTTATGGTTCATGGCAAGTCTAGTTTCTTAATTCCCCGTTTTATAAATGTCAAATTTTACTTTTAAATGTAAAAGAAAATAGCTGAAACATATCATGGCAACTTCAAAGTAAACATCATGGCAATTCATATGCAATAGACATGGCAACTTTTAATCCAAAAAAAAATTCATCAAAACTTATCAACATGGGATCTAGTTTCGAAGATCTTATCACGAGGGATTTAATGGTGAAAACGGATTTTCAATCAGATTTTTCGTTTAAGAGATAAAACATTTTAAAAACTGGAAATCCAAAAAGATTCCCGCATGCATGCATGCGATGACGTGGCAATCTGTTTACATTAGAGATGTGTGGTGCGCATCCCTTCCTGCCACACGTGTGGCAGTTAGCGCGACCCTAAGATTATGACTATTTAGGCAAATTCTGAACCATATCAGGAAACTAAGTAACAACCGGTAGGCAAGTTTTGTTACTTAGGATCAACAGCTACACACAAAAAACTCAAATCCTCCTCTCGGGGATCAATAACTACGCAACATTCAGGCTGATAGAAATATCCCCAATGCTAAGTTCAAAATGTCCATCAACGCATTGTGTGTGCGAGTTTTTTGTACTCTAAAGTAAGCAATGGTTGAAAGCGTTGGCTAGTAGCAAAACTCCACAGACTAGCAGGAGGATCCGGTAAGATCTCATGGCAAGACTCTGGCGATTCGGTCCACAAATCCGAGCAACTAGTGCTAACACGCCCGCAACTCCACCACGCCCCCCCCCCTTAAAAAGCCCCACGACTCTGTCGTAAAGGGGATCTGGCAAACTCGTACCACAATTCCGGCAATTCGCGACACAAATCCAGGCAACTCGTACTCACGTCTCAGACAAAAATCCATCATGCCCCCTAGTCGAGACCCAAATTTGATACTAGAGGTTGAGAGGATTTACCAACACACGCACACCACGCCATAAATCGATGAACACACGTCAGAAGGAGATAACATCTTCCAAATCTTGCATCGATCAAAAAACACGCACACATGGATCAACACGCGCACACGCATCTACCAACACACGAAAGCATCCATTAGGCAAGATCAACGGGGATGCTCATGTTCGTCTTCCTCTTCATCAATTTCAACACTAACTCCATAAACTAGCCCTGCCTACCAGCTACCATAGTCCAAATCACATATCAACTAAGTACGCAGCAGAAAATTGCAAATTGCATTCAACCAAATGAAATGGTGATGAGTGGAGAGAATAGGCCACATACCTGCTGGATGGTGAGAGAAGGTTTGGCGCTCCCGCGGCCGTGTCGCCGCGTCCCTCTGCTGGGGGTGGGGAGGGAGCACTGCGCCTCTGTGCCCTACATTGCCGGCCGGAGAGAGCCGCTACCATGCGCCGGCGTCGGGTCGACGGCGGACCACCACTTTCGCCGCTCGGTGGCGTGGGGACGGGCGATGCACTTGTCGACTAAGGGCGGTGAGGGAGCGCGGCGCCGCCATAGCCGCCTCGGCCAGTAGGATCTCCGCCACCGCCGTTGCGTGGCACTGAATTAGAGGGCGTGGCTGTAAGCCGCAATGATGAGCCCGGGGTGGTGCGTCCTGGATCTTGTAGCGCCGCCGCATCACCTGCTTGATCTGGAAGCCCACAGGTGAGGGAGGAGAGGATGAAGATTGTGGGCGGTAGGCGGTAGCGGGGCAGGGGAGACGGGGGCGGTTGCGGTGCATCGGAGATGGGGCGTGGCTGCTTGTCGGGGAAGGAGCTCCGGGAAGAAGAGCGAGAGGAAGGCTGCCGCATTGGGAGGCTGACGGAGAAGAGGTGGGTGGGGTTTCAGACCGTACGACACCTGACGCCCCCGATTTGCATCTGACGACTCCCGCGGGTGTGCGCTCGGGAAAGCTAATTAGTGCAGCTAGCATTTAGGATATTTTTTAATGTACACGTGAACATTTGTTTTTATGCAGTTTCTGAGGGTGTAGGTTGGATCAGGGGTCGATCCCTCGGGGGTGAGTGCGTGTGTGCCACGGGTTTTCTGTCTAAACCGCCTAGAGCCCTAGACTGCACCAAGTTGTACCCTTTCTTTCTTTCTATCTAATAAAGATCGGCCAAGGGCCCTTCGACATAATGTCGATTTGGACAAAAAGAACCCGTAGACCTCACGGTAACTTTGACAAAAATGAAGGGCGCCATCTTTGGCTTCTTCAACCTCGTGATCTCCAATGGATTACTGCAGACATTGTTACCAATTAATGTAATGGAGTGTGTTTAGCCTAAAAACTAGAAATCTGAGCTCACGCTGGAAACAACACTTCTGTACATGAATCAATCTTTCAAAGCCCAGGAACAGACATGGGAATATTGAACAAGATGCTTAGTGGCCTTCACGGATTACCGAAGAAGAAAGCTAGCAATCGTGGCCGAGTCCCCCGGCAAGATCAACCTAGATGGATTCCGCCATCAACTAACCACTCCCCCGTCCCAAAATAAGTGTCTTGAGCTTAGTATAAAATTGTACTGGAACTAGTACAAAGTTGAGACACTTATTTTGAGACGGAGAAAGTATACTTCAAGATAAATGTTGATGGCGCTATGGCAAAAGCAAGTGACATGCGATGATCAGCTACCGCAGTTTGTCAATGCGAAGATGGGACGCATCAGCTGGGTGCATCAGTGTAGATTTGGTGTGCAAGGAAGTAATCTCTTCAGTATTTACATTTGAAAGTAGAAACTTTAATATGAAGGCAGAGAGTAGCAAAATTCTAAAGGCATCTCTTGGGATGGAAATTCTCTCCATCTCTTCCGGTTGGTCAGCATGTCTGGTTGACTCTCTTTTTCTTGACTCATTGTTGATCGAATAAAGCCAGCTAAGGTTGCCTCCCTAAAAAAGAGTTCTAAAAAAAAAAGGTTCCCTGGTACTCAACAGCGTGTGGTGCAGAGGCAGGCCAGTGTGCAAGACGCGCTTCGCTACAGCCCTGCTCCAGTAATTGGCAAAAATGGCTATATACCAGACCACATAAGTCCGCAGGGAGGTCCCAGACTGCGGAGGTCCTGCCCCAAAAGGACGGTTTGTGGTTGGGCTTGGAAAACTGGTGTTGCCCTCAGACCGACCGAGTATGTTAATCATGTAAAGTTGAAATAGCAGACAGAATTGAAGATGAGCATGCTCAAACAGCAAATGCGTTCCATTAGTAAGCCATCAACTTCTGGCACATCCTAGCACATGTGTTCCATTTCACATACTAGCAAGCAAGCACCGATCACCAGGTCAGGTCGACAGATAAACAACATTCAAACACTGTCAGCAGAGTGCAAGCTATCAGTAACATGGTTTCTCCAAGGCTCTCTCTCACCCTACAGATATGCTGGGAACTTGCGCCAAAAAGCAACGTAAATGAGTTTTACAACTTGCTAGTCCCTTGTCAACGGTAGACAAGGGCATCTGCGCAACACCTTGCAATAACCGGCTAGGCTTGTCACAGACCTGGAGCATACAGAAACAGTCCATTATATAAAGCCAAAGCAAAATCTTAGACATCTAATCTACGTACAAATCCACAAGTATGGCAAAAAATAAGGTACCTCCGTAAACAAATATAAGAGCATTTAGATCACTACTTTAGTGATCTAAACACTCTTGTATTTCTTTACGGAAGGAGTACTACATAATAACTACTCCGTCTGTACACCAAAATATAAGACATTTTTAGTGAGCACTAGAAACATCTTATATTTTGCTACAGAGGGGACTATCATCTTCCAGTATGCACATACAAAAATGCAATTGAGTAACAGAAAAACTGGCCTCACGGTTTCATCAAACAACCAATTGATAGGCTGTCTTCCTCATGAGTTAAAGGTTCATCTCAGCAATATCTATGTTAGGCCATTGGTCAAAACCAGTACAGCCAAAGAAAAACAGATCATCTAAAGCTCCCATTTCACTGAACAAGCAATTTCTAAACAGATCATCTAAAACCAGAGCAGCCAAAGAAAAACTGAGCCGTCATTATCACAGCCCATCCAAGGACCAAGACTACATCACACTAAGACCTCTCGAGTCAACAATTCAACCCAGTGATTCTCTAACGATTAGAATAACCTTAAACCAGCATCAACACCCACAAAACAGTTAAATATATCTGCAAAAAGCACGAGCTCATGCAAATGAGCTGCAGCTTAAAAAACAGGCATAACACGAGTGGTTCTCTGGAGTACTTACCCCCGTTCTTCACTTTACTTGCCTCCACGGTCATTCAGCAGCTTCAGAAGGGCTATCTTTAGCTCGGCAGTCTCCTTCTGAAGGTTGTAGAGTTGTGCACCCATGTGGGAAATCTGCTGCGCTGCAAATTCCGCGCGCTCATCAGCTTCGCGGCGCCTCTCCCTGGCATCCTTGCTCCTTCTTTCGGCTGCTTCATGCTCGGCTTTACTTCCGTCAACTTCCTGTTGATGCTTGAGACTGTTGATAACAGCCTCATGGACCTTGAATTTGCTCTCAACCCGTGCTTTCGTCTTTCTGGTCGAGTAGTAAAACAGCAATGCAAGGAGAACTTGGAATCCAGCGAAGATGAACCCAAGCTGGCACGAAAATTTTTCACTGGAATTGCAAACTATCAATACTAAGCTGTGCAAACAATCAGTAGGAAAGTAACACATGCATACTTTAGCTATGTGTGTATAGCTAAGCTAATGACATCAAAATTTAAGAGCTTACTTTGGGGATAACAAACCCCACTTTGCTTTGATGGTTTCCTTACAGAATTCCCATGTACTGCCAGCAACCTGAAATCGAGTGATGGAAGCAAATGAGCAGATCAATCATCTCTGACGGAGGATCAAACTGAAACACAGAACTGTAATCGCAGACTACACAGAAGAAGTGACATCCAGACAGGGCAAAACACACAGATTTAGCATGCATATAACATAAGAAACCACATGAACCAAAAACACTATGTGCTTGAGTTTCATTAGTCATGATTTTGATCAAAAGAAATTATCAGAGGTAGCTCAGACAACACATTAGAGATGAATAAATTCTCTAGATCTACAAATGGTAAATGTCGAAAACAGCATTTCTGAAGGTAAAAGGTGAATAAAGCATAAGGGAGTTGAACTCCTGTCAAATTGTTGCAGTTAACCACAAATGGTATCAGGCAGTGCAAAAGATAGCATAGAGGACGAAACTGCTGAACGTGAACCACGATAAACTATATAATCAAGTAACCAGAAATGGATTTTTAAGAATGTAATGACAACTGAACCCAAATATACTGCTCCAAAGTTAGAAAATCTGAACCTTAAATATAGAAGAGCGCTCATTGGGGAGTGGATGATTGGACAAATTGCTGAAGCAACGTTTCGGCATGAGGCCAAAGGAATGAAGATCCTGCAATAGCCAATGCATGTCAACCTCATTGTAAATAAAAACAACTATAGCCAATTACAGGAAACACCAGGATTCAGAACGTCCTGAGGACCAGCCTGCTAAAACTTGCAAGTAGAATGAAATACACATGATAGTTTTATTTTCAATAGATGCTTCTTTTCAAAGATTAGTTAGCTGCTTGCAGTTCAAAATCCCGAAACACTGTGAGTGATGAAAATTCAAAATAGAAAGCCTATTTGCAGGTGATACAAGATCCGGTTGAAATGAAGAACTCACACCAGTGACCTCTATCCAAGTAAATGGTGCCACACAGAAAGATCTACAAACCCAAGATAGCACAACCCTAATCCCGTCCCCTCACCCACCCACCTCGATCGATCATCAAGAATCCTGCTCTACTCTTCCCTGAAACACTAAACTCCTCCGAACCCTAGAAAACACACCGCTACCCCCGTCCCCCAACCACCTCGATAAATCAGGAATCCTTCTACTCTTCTCCAAAACCCTACATTTCTCGAAACCCTACACTTGATTACAGACCCCTAACCCCGCCCCCAACCCACCTCGATCATCAGGAATCCTACCTAAACTTCTCCGGAACCCTACAATAGAATTGTGATACTTACAGATGGAAAGAAGCTTCCGTACGACGTCGCGGAGGGTGTGGGGAGTCGGGGTCGGGAAGCCGCGACGGGGAGGCGGGGTCGGGAAGCCGCGACCGGGAGGTGGGGTCGGGAAGCCGCGACGGGGAGCGGGGGTCGGGAAGCCGCCATGGGGAGCGGGGGTGGGGAAGACGCCACGGGGACCGGAGGTCGAGATGCGGGCGGGAAGGGAAGGCGACGGGCGGCCAAAACACCGCTGCGGCGGAGAGCTTGAGCCAGCGCCATCCGTACAGTGGCGGCGGTCGAGACTCGAGCAGAAAGTGAGGATTTTGGAAGATCAAACCCTCCCTCATACTTATATACTAGTATGAAGGAGGGTGGCCTGGTCATGGGCCGCCGGCCCGTTAAGGCGTCCGTGGCTACTTAACGATTGTTTTCCCCTTTTGGTTTACTCTGGTTTTAGTCCGATTTGTTTAACATGTAAGCACAATCTTTTTTAAACAAAATGTAAAAAAATATTTACATATTTTTTACATAAAGTGTGTGAGCATTTAAAATAAATGAAATTTTCTTTGAACATTTTTATACAAATTCATGAATTTTTTAAAGATTTATTTAAAAGTAATGTCCATTACACATTTAAAACATATTCAGAATATATTGAAAAGAAAAAAAAATGTGGAGTTCACCCTATAAGAAGAAAATATTCATTGTGGGCTCCCTCTTCCTTCATCGCCATGGGAAGTGGACGTTGGGAAACCGCTATGGGGAGTGACGGTCAGGAATATGCCAGGGGGAAGGGGCTGGACATGCCGCGTGGAAGATGAGGCGAGCAGCGACCAAAACTCCACTGCGCCAGAGAGATTAAAGCAGAATCATCACTATTTATAAACGTTATTTAAGATTTCAAAAAATATGGGGGAGAGAAATGAGGGTTTCAAAAAAATGTTTTGAAAGGCACGATTTTTATATACAAATATGTAAAAAAAATTAAATGTGTGAACGTTCTTTAAGATTATACGGAAACTATTCATTGTGTATTTTAAAAAACTCAATGGGTATTAAAAAAATGTTCACCATATAAGTAAACAAACATGTTCACCGTATAATCACATTAAAAAAAATGTTCACCGTATAAGTAAACAAACATCCCATCATGAACATATGGTACACCTTCAATATATTTATTGGAAGAAAAGATGTACTATTAGGTACATCAGAATTTCTGAGTGTTTTTAAGAAAGGGATGGCTATGGTTAAACAAATTTCCTTTGACATGGACCTGCACTGTCTGATACCAAGGGTTGAGGGTCTAGCAGTGCTCACTAGGCCCTTTGAGACCAAGGAAATTGAAACTGTCATTAAGGAGATGCCTATTGATAAAGCACCTGGCCCAGATGGTTTTAATGGGCATTTCTTAAAAAAATGATGGTCCATTGTTTCTCATGATTTTATTCAATTGGTGCAGGAATTCCATGTTGGTATAGTAAGATTAGAAAATCTAAATGATGCTTTCATCACACTAATCCCAAAGAAGCAATCACCTGAGCCAGTAGGGGACTTCAGACCCATCTCCTTGACCAGTGTGGGAATCAAATTTCTGAACAAAATGGCTGCTAATAGGTTCCAAGATGAGATTCTGAAGTGTATTCACAAGAACCAATATGGTTTTATAAAATCTAGGACCATTCGGGACTGTTTGGCATGGGATTTTGAGTGCATTCATCAGTGCCAACAGTCAAAAAGGCCCATCCTGCTTCTCAAGCTAGATTTTGAAAAGGCTTTTGATTCCATACAGCATGAGGCAATAATCAGAATACTAGAGGTCAAGGGGTTTTGCCCCAAATGGATATCTTGGGTGAAGGAACTGCTTACCTCTGGCACTTCCGCCATCTTACTTAATGGAGTTCCTGGAGAACACTTCAAGGGAAAATGTGGTGTGAAACAAGGTGACCCTTTGTCACCCTTTCTTTTTGTGCTAGCTGCTGATTTGCTGCAATCTATGATCGATAAATGTTGCAACATGGAAGTCTTACACTACCAATTCCTAGTGATGACCACGACTTCCCGATCATACAATATGTTGATGACACACTCCTATTTCTACCTGCTGACAGCTAACAACTCTCTGCCCTTAAGAAAACACTCTCCTCATACTCCAAGGCTATTGGGTTGGAAATCAATTTTCACAAATCATCCATGATTCCAATTAATGTGACCCAGGAGGATGCATCTGCCCTAGCTGCAGAGTTTGGTTGCAAGCTAGGTGTAATGCCTTTTACTTATCTGGGACTGCCCTTGGAACCACCAGACCTAGAATCATTGATTTTATGCCTCTAGTGGACTGTATGGACAGGAGGCTGACTGCTAGCTCCTGGTTTCTACCTCAAGGAGGAAGACTGCGACTGGTTAATTCTGCCATTTCTTCATTGCCAATATACTTCCTCTGCAGTTTGTCCCTCCCCTTAGGTATTATGAAGCAACGTACTAGAAAGAATTCAAAGGCAATGCTTGTGGAGAAAGTACGGACAGGAAAAAGGTCACTCCTTGACAGCTTGGCCCCTGGTTTGTAGGCCCAAGAACAAAGATGGACTGGGAATCCTAAACTTGGGTTTGCAAAATGATGCCATGCTTATGCAGTGTTGGGGAACGTAGTAATTTCAAAAATATCCTACGCACACGCAAGATCATGGTGATGCATAGCAACGAGAGGGGAGAGTGTTGTCCACGTACCCTCGTAGACCGTAAGCGGAAGCGTTAGCACAACGCGGTTGATGTAGTCGTACGTCTTCACGATCCGACCGATCCAAGTACCGAACGTCACGGCACCTCCGAGTTCAAGACACGTTCAGCTCGATGGCGTCCCTCGAACTCCGATCCAGCCGAGTGTCGAGGGAGAGTTCCACAAGACGACGGCGTGGTGACGATCTTGATGTTCTACCGGCGCAGGGCTTCGCCTAAGCTTTGCGACGATATGACCGAGGTGGAATATGGTGGAAGGGGGCACCGCACACGGCTAAGGAACGATCCGTAGATCAACTTGTGTGTCTATGGGGTGCCCCCTGCCCCCGTATATAAAGGAGGGAGGGAGGAGGAGGCCGGCCCTAGGAGGAGGGCGCGCCAAGGGTTCCTTCTTTCCTAGTCCAACTAGGTCAAGGGGGGAAAGAGGGGAAGTGGAGAAGGAAGGAAGAGGGGGGCCGCGCCTCAAACCCTTTGTCCAATTCGGACTGGGCTTGGGAGGGGCGCGCGCCTCCTCCTGGCTCCTTCCCACTAAAGCCCATTAAGGCCCAATACTCTTCCCCGTATTCCCGTAACTCCCCGGTACTCAAAAATACCGAATCACTCGAACCTTTCCGAACTCCGAATATAGTCGTCCAATATATCGATCTTTACGTCTCGACCATTTCGAGACTCCTCGTCATGTCCCCGATCTCATCCGGGACTCGAACTCCTTCGTACATCAAAACTCATAAACTCATAATATAAGCATCGCCGAAACCTTAAGCGTGCGGACCCTACGGGTTCGAGAACTATGTAGACATGACCTAGAACTATTCTTGGGCAATAACCAATAGCGGGACCTGGATGCCCATATTGGCTCCTACATATTCTACGAAGATCTTTATTGGTCAAACCGCATAACAACATCGTTGTTCCTTTGTCATCGGTATGTTACTTGCCCGAGATTCGATCGTCGGTATCCAATACCTAGTTCAATCTCGTTACGGCAAGTCTCTTTACTCGTTCCGTAATACATCATCTCGCAACTAACTCATTAGTTGCAATGCTTGCAAGGCTTAAGTGATGTGCATTACCGAGAGGGCCCAGAGATACCTCTCCGACAATCGGAGTGACAAATCCTAATCTCGAAATCGCCAACCCAACATCCGCCTTTGGAGACACCTGTAGTACTCCTTTATAATCACCCGATTCGTTGTGACGTTTGGTAGTACCAAAGTGTTCCTCCGTAAACGGAGTTGCATAATCTCATAGTTATAGGAACATGTATAAGTCATGGATAAAAGCAGTAGCAACATACTAAACGATCGTGTGCTAAGCTAATGGAATGGGTCATGTCAATCAGATCATTCAACTAATGATGTGACCTTGTTAATCAAATAACAACTCCTTGTTCATGGTTAGGAAACATAACCATCTTTGATTAACAAGCTAGTCTAGTAGAGCATACTAGTGACACTCTGTTTGTCTATATACTCACACATGTATTATGTTTCCGGTTAATACAATTCTAGCATGAATAATAAACATTTATCATGAAATGAGGAAATATATAATAACTTTATTATTGCCTCTAGGGCATATTTCCTTCAGTCTCCCACTTGCACTAGAGTCAATAATCTAGATCACATCACCATGTGATTAACATCGATAGTTCACATCATCATGTGATTAACACCCATAGTTCACATCGCCATGTGACCAACACCCAAAGGGTTTACTAGATTCAGTAATCTAGTTCACATCGCTATGTGATTAACACTCAAAGAGTACTAAGGTGTGATCATGTTTTGCTTGTGAGAGAGTCTTAGTCAACGGGTCTTTCACATTCAGATCCGTTGTGTATTTTGCAATTTTTCTATGTCTACAATGCTCTGCACGAAGCTACTCTAGCTAATTGCTCCCACTTTCAATATGTATCTAGATCGAGACTTAGAGTCGTCGGATCGGTGTCAAAACTTGCATCGACGTAACCCTTTACGACGAACCTTTTATCACTTCCATAATCGAAAACATATCCTTATTCCACTAAGGATAATTTTGACCGCTGTCCATGATCTACTCCTAGATCACTATTGTACTCCTTGCCAAACTCGGTCAGGGGTATACAATAGATCTGGTACACACATGGCATACTTTATAGAACCTATGGCCAAGGCATAGGAATGACTTTCATTTTCTTTCTATCTTCTCGTCGTGGTCGGGTTTTGAGTCTTACTCAATTTCACACCTTGTAACACGTGCAAGAACTCTTTCTTTATCGCTCCATTTTGAACTACTTCAAAATCTTGTCAAGGTATGTACTCATTGAAAAACTTATCAAACATCTTGATCTATCTCTATAGATCTTGATGCTCAATATGTAAGCAGCTTCACCGAGGTCTTTCTTTGAAAAACTTCTTTCAAACACTCCTTTATGCTTTGCGAATAATTCTACATTATTTCCGATCTACAATATGTCATTCACATATACTTATCGAAATCTTTGTAGTGCTCCCACTCACTTTTTAGTAAATACAGGCTTCACCGTAAGTCTCAGATAAAACTATATGCTTTGATCAACTCATCAAAGCGTATATTCCAACTCCGAGATGCTTGCACCAGTTCATAGATGGATTCTTTGGGCTTGCACACTTTGTTAGCTCCTTTGGATTGATAAAACCTTCGGTTGCATCATATACAACTCTTCCTCCTAAAACCCATTCAGAATGCAGTTTTACATCCATTTGCCAAATTTCATAAATTGTGGCAATTGCTAACATGATTCGGACAGACTTAAGCATCGCTACTGCTTGAGAAAATCTCATTGTAGTCAACACCTTGAACTTGTCAAAACCTTTTTTGCGACAAGTCGAGCTTTGTAGATAGTAACACTACTATCGTCGTCCGTCTTCCTCTTGAAGATCCATTTATTTTCTATGGCTTGCCGATCATCGAGCAACGCCACCAAAGTCCATACTTTGTTCTCATACATGGATCTCATCTCGATTTCATGGCCTCAAGCCATTTCGCGAATCTGGGTTCATCATCGCTTCCTCATAGTTCGTGGGTTCATCATGGTCTAGTTACATGACTTCCGAACAGGATTACCGTACCACTCAGTGCGGATCTCACTCTGGTTTACCTACGAGATTCGGTAGTAACTTGATCTGAAGTTACATGATCATCATCATTAGCTTCCTCACTAATTGGTGTAGTAGTCACGAGAACAGATTTCGTGATGAACTACTTTCAATAAGGGAGAAGGTACAATTACCTCATCAAGTTCTACTTTCCTCCCACTCACTTCTTTCGAGAGAAACTCCTTCTCTAGAAAGGATCCATTTATTAGCAACGAATGTTTTGCCTTCGGATCTGTGATAGAAGGTGTACCCAACAATTTCCTTTGGGTATTCTATGAAGACGCACTTCTCCGTTTGGGTTTGAGCTTATCAGGATGAAACTTTTTCACATAAGCATCGCAGCCCCAAACTTTAAGAAACGACAACTTTGGTTTCTTGCTAAACCACAGTTCATATAGTGTCGTCTCAACGGATTTAGATGGTGCCCTATTTAACGTGAATGCAACTGTCTCTAATGCATGATCCCAAAACAATATTGGTAAATCGGTAAGAAACATCATAAATTGTACTATATCCAATAAAGTACGGTTATGATGTTCGGACACACCATTATGATGTGGTGTTCCAGGTGGCATGAATTTGTGAAACTATTCCACATTGTTTTAATTGAAGACCAAACTCGTAAATCAAATATTTGTCTCCGCGATCAGATCGTAGAAATCTTATTTTCTTCTCACGATGATTTTTCCACTTCACTCTGAAATTCTTTGAACCTTTCAACTATTTCAGACTTATGTTTCATCAAGTAGATATACCCATATCTGCTCAAATCATCTGTGAAGGTCGAAAAATAACGATACCCACCATGAGCCTTAACACTCATTGGATCGCATACATCGGTATCTATTATTTCCAATAAGTCGGTTGCTCGCTCCTTTCGTCGGAGAACGGAGTCTTAGTCATCTTGCCCATGAGGCATGGTTCGCAAGCATCAAGTGATTCATAATCAAGTGATTCCAAAATCCCATCGAGATGGAGTTTCTTCATGCGCTTTACACCAATATGACCTAAGCGGCGGTGCTACAAATAAGTTGCACTATCATTATTAACTTTGCATCTTTTGGTTTCAATATTATGAATATGTGTATCACTACGATCGAGATCCAATGAACCATTTTCATTGGGCGTGTAACCATATAAGGTTTTATTCATGTAAATGAACAACAATTTATTCTCTTACTTAAATGAATAACCATTTTGCAATAAACACGATCAAATCATATTCATGCTCAACGCAAACACCAAATAACATTTATTTAGGTTCAACACTAATCCCGAAAGTATAGGGAGTGTGCGACGATGATCATATCAATCTTGAAACTATTTTCAACACACATCATCACTTCACCCTTAACTAGTTTCTGTTTATTCTGCAACTCCCGTTTCGAGTTACTACTCTTAGCAACTGAACCAGGACCAAATACCGAGGGGTTGCTATAAACACTAGTAAAGCACACATCAAACACCTGTATATCAAATATACCCTTTTTCACTTTGCCATCCTTCTTATCCACCAAATATTTAGGGCAGCCGCTTCGGTGACCATTTCCTTTGCGTGTAAGCACTCGGTTTAGAGCTTTGGTTCAGCTTTGGGCTTCTTCGTGGGAGTGACAACTTGCTTGTCAATCTACTTGAAGTTCCCTTTCTTTCCTTTGCCCTTTTCTTGAAACTAGTGATCTTGTCAACCATCAACACTTGATGCTCTTTCTTGATTTCTACCTTCGTCGATTTCAACATCACGAAGAGCTCGGGAATCATTTTGTCATCCTTGCATACTATAGTTCATCACGAAGTTCTACTAACTTGGTGATGGTGACTAGAAAATTACATCAATCACTATCTTATCTGGAGGATTAACTCCCACTTGATTCAAGCAATTGAAGTACCCAGACAATCTGAGCACATGCTCACTACTTGAGCGATTCTCCTCCATCTTTTAGCTATAGAACTTGTTGGAGACTTCATATCTCTCAACTCGGGTATTTGCTTGAAATATTAACTTCAATTCCTGGAACATCTCATATGGTCCATGATGTTCAAAACATCTTTGAAGTCGATTCTAAGCCATAAAGCATGGTGCACAAAACTATCAAGTAGTCATCATCTTGAGCTAGCCAAACGTTCATAACGTGCGCATCCGCTCTGCAATAGGTCTGTCATCTAGCGGTGCATTAAGGACATAATTCTTACGTGTAGCAATGAGGATAAACCTCGGATCACGGATCAAATCCGCATCATTGCTACTAACATTTTTCAACACAATTTTCTCTAGGAACATATCAAAATAAACATATGAAAGCAACAACGCAAGCTATTGATCTTACAACATAATTTGCAAAATACTACCAGGGACTAAGTTCATGATAAATTTAAGTTCAATTAATCATATTACTTAAGAACTCCCACTTAGATAGACATCTCTCTAGTCATCTAAGTGATCACGTGACAAATCAACTAAACCATAACCGATCATCACGTGAGATGGAGTAGTTTTCAATGGTGAACATCTTATGTTGATCATATCTACTATATGATTCACGCTCGACCTTTCGGTCTCCGTGTTCGAGGCCATATCTCGCATATGCTAGGCTCGTCAAGTTTAACTGAGTATTCGCGTGTGCAAAACTGGCTTGCACCCGTTGTAGATGGACGTGAGAGCTTATCACACCCGATCATCACGTGGTGTGCGGGCACGATTTAACTTTGGCAGCGGTGCATACTCGGGAGAACACTTCTTGATAATTATTAGTGAGAGATCATCTTAAAATGCTACCGTCAATCAAAGCAAGATAAGATGCATAAAAGATAAACATCACATGCAAATCAATATAAGTGATATGATATGGTCATCATCATCTTGTGCTTCGTGATCTCCATCTCTGCAGCACCACCATGATCACCATCGCCACCGGCGCGACACCTTGATCTCCATCGTAGCATCGTTGTCGTCTCGCCAAACTTATGCTTCTCGACTATCGCTACCGCTTAGTGATAAAGTAAAGCATTACTGAATGCGATGCATTGCATACAATAAGCGACAACCATATGGCTCTGCCGATTGCCGATAACCGGTTACAAAACATGATCATCTCATACAATAAAATATAGCATCACGTCTTGACCATATCACATCACAACATGCCTGCAAAAACAAGTTAGGCGTCCTCTACTTTGTTGTTGCAAATTTTACGTGGCTGCTACGGGCTTAAGCAAGAACCAATCTCACCTCGCATCAAAACCACAGCGATACTTCGTCAAATAGACTCCGTTTTAACCTTCTCAAGGACCGGGCGTAGCCACACTCTCAGTTCAACTAAAGTGAGAGAGACAGACACCCACCAGTCACCTTTAAGCAACGAGTGCTCGTGGCGGTGAAACCAGTCTCGCGTAAGCGTCTGGCGTAATGTCGGTCAGGCCGCTTCATCTCACAATACCGCTGAACCAAAGTATGACATCTTTGGTAGGTAGTATGACTTGTATCGCCCACAACTCACTTGTGTTCTACTCGTGCAAAACATCAAACCATAAAACCTAGGCTCGGATGCCACCGTTGGGGAACGTAGTAATTTCAAAAATATCCCACGCACACGCAAGATCATGGTGATGCATAGCAACGAGAGGGAGAGTGTTGTCCACGTACCCTCGTGAGACCGTAAGCGGGCGTTAGCACAACGCGGTTGATGTAGTCGTCGTCTTCACGATCCGACCGATCCAAGTACCGAGCGTCACGGCACCTCCGAGTTCAGCACACGTTCAGCTCGATGGCGTCCCTCGAACTCCGATCCAGCCGATCGTCGAGGAGAGTTCCGTCGAGACGACGGCGTGGTGGCGATCTTGATGTTCTACGGCGCGGGCTTCGCCTAAGCTTTGCGACGATATGACCGAGGTGGAATATGGTGGAAGGGGCACCGCACACGGCTAAGGAACGATCCGTAGATCAACTTGTGTGTCTATGGGGTGCCCCCTGCCCCCGTATATAAAGGAGGGAGGGAGGAGGAGGCCGGCCCTAGGAGGAGGGCGCGCCAAGGGTTCCTTCTTTCCTAGTCCAACTAGGTCAAGGGGGAAAGAGGGAAGTGGAGAAGGAAGGAAGAGGGGGCCGCCTCAAACCCTTTGTCCAATTCGGACTGGGCTTGGGAGGGCGCGCGCCTCCTCTGGCTCCTTCCCACTAAAGCCCATTAAGGCCCAATACTCTTCCCCGTATTCCCGTAACTCCCGGTACTCAAAAATACCGAATCACTCGGAACCTTTCCGAACTCCGAATATAGTCGTCCAATATATCGATCTTTACGTCTCGACCATTTGAGACTCCTCGTCATGTCCCCGATCTCATCCGGGACTCCGAACTCCTTCGGTACATCAAAACTCATAAACTCATAATATAAGCATCATCGAAACCTTAAGCGTGCGGACCCTACGGGTTCGAGAACTATGTAGACATGACCTAGAACTATTCTTGGTCAATAACCAATAGCGGGACCTGGATGCCCATATTGGCTCCTACATATTCTCGAAGATCTTTATCGGTCAAACCGCATAACAACATCGTTGTTCCTTTGTCATCGGTATGTTACTTGCCCGAGATTCGATCGTCGGTATCAATACCTAGTTCAATCTCGTTCTTGGCAAGTCTCTTTACTCGTTCCGTAATACATCATCTCGCAACTAACTCATTAGTTGCAATGCTTGCAAGGCTTAAGTGATGTGCATTACCGAGAGGGCCGAGATACCTCTCCAACAATCGGAGTGACAAATCCTAATCTCGAAATCGCCAACCCAACATCTGCCTTTGGAGACACCTGTAGTACTCCTTTATAATCACCCGATTACGTTGTGACGTTTGGTAGTACCAAAGTGTTCCTCCGTAAACGGGAGTTGCATAATCTCATAGTTATAGGAACATGTATAAGTCATGGATAAAAGCAAGAGCAACATACTAAGCGATCGTGTGCTAAGCTAATGGAATGGGTCATGTCAACCAGATCATTCAACTAATGATGTGACCTTGTTAATCAAATAACAACTCCTTGTTCATGGTTAGGAAACATAACCATCTTTGATTAACAAGCTAGTCTAGTAGAGGCATACTAGTGACACTCTGTTTGTCTATATACTCACACATGTATTATGTTTCCGGTTAATACAATTCTAGCATGAATAATAAACATTTATCATGAAATGAGGAAATATATAATAACTTTATTATTGCCTCTAGGGCATATTTCCTTCATGCAGCACCTCAACAAGTTCTATAACAAGGTTGATGTCCCATGGGTGCACCTGATTTGGGACTCCTATTATTATGACAGGGCCCCCCATGACACCACTCTCTGCGGGTCTTTCTGGTGGAGAGATGTCTCCAAACCCATGGAAAAGTTTAGATCTATCACAATGGTGAAGGTGAACTCTGGAGACACTTTGCTCTTTTGGTTTGATCAGTGGGAGGTTGATCATGAACACACCCCTTTGCAGACAAGATTCCCAAGACTACACTCCTACTGCTCAAATAAATCCATATATGTCAAAGAGGTTCTCCAATGTGCCAATATATGTGAGCTGTTTAATCTACCTCTATCAAAGAGGGCCTACAATGAACTAACCCACCTATCTGATTTGTTGAGCAAGCTTACTGTCAATCCTATGGAAAAAGATCAATGGTGTTGGAGACATGGTAAAGTGTCTGAATATACAACGAATCTTCTTTACAACCTTGTTCATCAGCCAATTGTTGCAAATCCTATTTTAAACTGGATATGGAAAAGCTGTTGCACCATGTCAATCAAAATGTTTGCATGGTTGGTTATCATGGACAGAATCAACACCAAAGATATTATCCACTGGAGAATTGATGGTGGGCCTGAATGTGTTTTATGCCCTACGGCTGCCCTTGAGGAGAGGAATCACCTCTTCTTCCAGTGCAACTTTAGCGTCCGAGTATGGAACTATCTACAGATCACTTGGCCACACAGCCAAGATATGGTGGAAATTGCCAATGGGTCAAGAAGAGAATTTAATAAACCCTTATTTGTAGAAGTCGTCTTCTTGGTGTTGGGAAACGTAGTAATTTCAAAAAAATTCCTACGCACACGCAAGATCATGGTGATGGCATAGCAACGAGAGGGGAGAGTGTTGTCTACGTACCCTCGTAGACCGTTAGCGGAAGCGTTATGACAACGCGGTTGATGTAGTCGTACGTCTTCACAATCCGACCGATCCAAGCACCGAACGTACGGCACCTCCGTGTTCAGCACACGTCCAGCTCGATGACGTTCCTCGGGCTCCAATCCAGCAAAGCATCGGGGATGAGTTCCGTCAGCACGACGGCGTGGTGACGATGATGATGTTCTACTGGCGTAGGGCTTTGCCTAAACTCCGCGATGATATGACCGAGGTGGAATATGGTGGAGGGGGGCACCGCACACGGCTAAGGAATGATCCGTAGATCAACTTGTGTGTCTCTAGGGTGCCCCGCCCAGATATAAAGGAGCAAGGGGGAGGCCGGCCGGCCCTTGTGGGCGCGCCAAGGAGGAGAATCCTCCTCCTAGTAGAGTAGGACTCCCCTTTCCTACTACTAGGAGGGGAAAGTAAGGGAGAGGAGGAAGGAAGAGGCGCCCCTCCTAGTCAATTCGGACCCGGGAGGGAGAGGGCGCGCCCACCTGGCCGCCCCTTTCTCTTTCCACTAAGGCCCATGTGGCCCATTAACTCTCCCAGGGGGGTTCCGGTAACCCTCCGGCACTCCGGTTTTCTCCAAAATCACCCGGAACACTTCCGGTGTCCGAATATAGTCGTCCAATCTATCAATCTTTATGTCTCGACCATTTAGAGACTCCTCGTCATGTCCGTGATCACATCCGGGACTCCGAACAAACTTCGGTACATCAAAACTTATAAACTCATAATAAAACTGTCATCGTAACATTAAGCGTGCGGACCCTACGGTTCGAGAACTATGTAGACATGACCTAGAACTATTCTCGGTCAATAACCAATAGTGGAACCTGGATGTTCATATTGGTTCCTACATATTCTACGAAGATCTTTATCGGTCGAAACCGCATAACAACATCGTTGTTCCTTTGTCATCGGTATGTTACTTGCCCGAGATTCGATCGTCGGTATCCAATACCTAGTTCAATCTCGTTACGCAAGTCTCTTTACTCGTTCCGTAATACATCATTTCGTAACTAACTCATTAGTTACAATGCTTGCAAGGCTTAAGTGATGAGTATTGCCGAGAGGGCCGGAGATACCTCTCCGACAATCGGATGACAAAACCTAATCTTGAATTATGCCAACTCAACATGTACCTTTGGAGACACCGAGATCACCTTTATAATCACCCGATTCGTTGTGACGTTTGGTAGCACACAAAGTGTTCCTCCGTAAACGGAGTTGCACAATCTCATAGTTGTAGGAACTTTGTATAAGTCATGAAGAAAGCAATAGCAACATACTAAGCGATCAAGTGCTAAGCTAACGGAATGGGTCAAGTCAATCACATCATTCTCCTAATGATGTGATCCCATTAATCAAATGACAACACATGCCTATGGTTAGGAAACATAACCATCTTTGATCAATGAGCTAGTCAAGTAGAGGCATACTAGTGACACTATGTTTGTCTATGTATTCACACATGTATCATGTTTCCGTTAATACAATTCTAGCATGAATAATAAACATTTATCATGATATGAGGAAATAAATAATAACTTTATTATTGCCTCTAGGGCATGTTTCCTTGATCTCCCACTTGCACTAGAGTCAATAATCTAGATTACATAGTAATGATTCTAACACCCATGGAGTCTTGGTGCTGATCATGTTTTGCTCGTGAGAGAGGCTTAGTCAGCGGTGCGCAACATTCAGATCTGTATGTATCTTGCAAATCTCTATGTCTCCCACTTGGACTTGGTCCCGAATGGAATTGAAGCATCTCTTGATGTGCTTGGTCCTCTTGTGAAATCTGGATTCCTTTGCCAAGGCAATTGCACCATATTTTCACGAAAGATCTTCATTGGTCCCGATGCACTAGGTATAACACCTAGATCGGAAATGAACTCCTTCATCCGACTCCTTGATTCTTTGCTTCGATGCAGCTATGTACTCCGCTTCACATGTAGATCCCGCCACGGCGCTTTGTTTAGAACTGCACCAACTTACAGCTCCACCGTTCAATAAAAATACATATCCGGTTTGCGATTTAGAATCGTCCGGATCGATGTCAAAACTTGCATCGGCGTAACCATTTACGACTAGCTCTTTGTCACCTCCATATCGAAAACATATCCTTAGTCCTTTTCGGTATTTCAGGATGTTCTTGACCGCCGTCCGATGACCCACTCTGGATTACTTTGGTACCTCCCCTCCAAACTAATAGCAAGGCACACATCAGTCCGGTACACAACATTGCATACATGATAGAGCCTATGGCTGAAGCATAGGAACTCCTTTCATTTTCTCTCTATCTTCTGCGGTGGTGGGGCATTGAGTCGACTCAACTTTATACCTCGTGTCTGAGCAAGAACCCTTTCTTCTTTGATCCATAATGAACCTTCAATACTTTATCGTTCATTGTGAAAGTCCAATCAAGCGTCTTGATCTATCTCTATAGATCTTAATGCCCAATATGTAAGCAGCTTCACCGAGGTCTTTCATTGAAAAAATTTATTCAAGTATCCTTTTATGCTATCCAGAATTCTATATCATTTCCAATCAACAATATGTCATCCACATATAATATTAGAAATGCTCTGAGCTCCCACTCATTGTCTTGTAAATCTGAGGCTTCTCCAAAAGTCTCAGATAAAACCATATCTTTGATCACACTATCAAAGCGTTTATTCCAACTCCGAGAGGCTTGCACGGACCATAGATTGATCGCTGGAGCTTGCACACTTTGTTAGCTCCCTTAGGATCGACAAAACCTTCCGGTTGCATCATATACAACTCTTCTTCCAGAAATCCATTCAGGAATGTAGTTTTGACATCCATCTGCCAAATCTCATAATCATAAAATGCGGCAATCGCTAACATGATTCGGACAGACTTAAGCATCGCTACGGGTGAGAAAGTCTCATCGTAGTCAACCCCTTGAACTTGTCGAAAACCTTTCGCAACAAGTCGAGCTTTATAGACAGTTACATTACCGTCTGCGTCAGTCTTCTTCCTAAAGATCCATTTATTCTCAATGGCTTGCCGATCATCGGGCAAGTCAACCAAAGTCCATACTTTGCTCTTATACATGGATCCCATCTCAGATTTCATGGCTTCTAGCCATTTTGCGGAATCTGGGCTCATCATCGCTTCCTCATAGTTCGTAGGTTCATCATGGTCAAGTAACATGACTTCCAGAATAGGATTACCGTACCACTCTCGTGCAGATCTTACTCTGGTAGACCTACGAGGTTCAGTAGAAACTTGATCTGAAGTTTCATGATCAATATCATTAACTTCCTCACTAATTGGTGTAGATGTCAGAGGAACTGATTTCTGTGATGAACTACTTTCCAATAAGGGAGCAGACATAGTTATCTCATCAAGTTCTACTTTCCTCCCACTCACTTCTTTCGAGAGAAACTCTTTTTCTAGAAAGGATCCATTCTTAACAACGAATGTCTTGCCTTCGGATCTGTGATAAAGGTGTACCCAATAGTCTCTTTTGGGTATCCTATGAAGACACATTTCTCGATTTGGGTTCGAGCTTATCGGTTGAAGTTTCTTCACATAAGCATCGCAGCCCCAAACTTTAAGAAACGACAACTTTGGTTTCTTGCCAAACCAAGGTTCATAAGGCGTCGTCTCAATGGATTTTGATGGTGCCCTATTCAATGTGAATGCAGCCGTCTCTAAAGCATAACCCCAAAACGATAGCGGTAAATCGAGAAGAGACATCATAGATCGCACCATATCTAGTAAAAATCACGATTCTGACGTTCGGACACACCATTTCGTTGTGGTGTTCCGGGTGGCGTGAGTTGCGAAAATATTCCGCATTGTTTGAAATGTAAACCAAACTCGTACTCAAATATTCTCCTCCACGATCAGATCGTAGAAACTTAATTTTCTTGTTACGATGATTTTCCACTTCACTCTGAAATTCTGTGAACTTTTCAAATGTTTCAGACTTGTGTTTCATTAAGTAGATATACCCATATCTGCTCAAATCATCTGTGAAAGTGAGAAAATAACGATATCCGCCACGAGCTTCAATATTCATCGGTCCACATACATTTGTATGTATGATTTCCAACAAATCTGTTGCTCTCTCCATAGTATCGGAGAACGGTGTTTTAGTCATCTTACCCATGAGGCACGGTTCGCAAGTACCAAGTGATTCATAATCAAGTGATTCCAAAAGTCCATCAGTATGGAGTTTCTTCATGCGCTTTACACCGATATGACCTAAACGGCAGTGCCACAAATAAGTTGCACTATCATTATCAAATCTGCATCTTTTGGCTTCGACATTATGAATATGTGTATCACTACTATCGAGATTCAGTAAAAATAGACCACTCTTCAAGGGTGCATGACCATAAAAGATATTACTCATATAAATAGAACAACCATTATTCTCTGATTTAAATGAATAACCTTCTCGCATCAAACAAGATCCAGATATAATGTTCATGCTCAACGCTGGCACCAAATAACAATTATTCAGGTCTAAAACTAACCCCGAAGGTAGATGTAGAGGTAGCGTGCCGACCGCGATCACATCGACTTTGGAACCGTTTCCACGCGCGCCGTCACCTCGTCCTTGGCGATGCTCGCTTATTCCGTAGTCCTGTTTGAGTTGCAAATATTAGCAATGAACCAATATCAAATACCAGTGCTACTACGAGCTCTAGTTAGGTACACATCAATAACATGTATATCACATATACCTTTGTTCACTTTGCCATCCTTCTTATCCTCCAAATACTTGGGGCGATTCGCTTCCGGTGACCAGTTTGCTTGCGGTAAAGCACTTTCGATTTTAGTGCTTAGGTCCAGACTTGGGTTTATTCTCTTGAGCAGCAACTTGCTTGCTGTTCTTCTTGAAGTTCCCCTTCTTCTTCCCTTTGCCCTTTTTCTTGAAACTAGTGGTCTTGTTGACCATCAACACTTGATGCTCCTTCTTGATTTCTACCTCCGCAGCCTTTAGCATTGCGAAGAGCTCGGGAATTGTCTTGTTCATCCCTTGCATATTATAGTTCATCACGAAGCTCTTGTAGCTTGGTGGCAGTGATTGGAGAATTATGTCAATGACGCTATCATCCGGAAGATTAACTCCCAGTTGAATCAAGTGATTATTATACCCAGACATTTTGAGTATATGCTCACCGACGAACTATTCTCCTCCATCTTGCAGTTGTGGAACTTATTGGAGACTTCATATCTCTCATCCGGCATTTGCTTGAAATATTAACTTCAACTCTGGAACATCTCATATGCTCCATGACGTTCAAAACGTCGTTGAAGACCCGGTTCTAAGCCGTAAAGCATGGCACACCGAACTATAGAGTAGTCATCGGCTTTGCTTTGCCGACGTTCACAACATCTGGCGTTGCTCTGGAGCAGGCACGGCACCAGCGGTGCTTCGGGATTTAATTCTTCTCGTGCAACAATGAGAATAATCCTCAAATTCTTGACCCGATCGTGTAATTGCTACCATCATCTTTCAACTTTGCTTTCTCTAGGAACGCATTAAAATTCAACGGAACAACAACACGAGCCATCTATCTACAACAAACATAGACAAGCAAAATACTATCAGGTACTAAGTTCATGACAAAATTAAGTTCAATTAATCATATTACTTAAGAACTCCCACTTAGACAGATATCTCTCTAGTCATCTAAGTGATTACGTGATCCAAATCAACTAAGTCACAACCGATCATCACGTGAGATGGAGTAGTTTTCAATGGTGAACATCACTATGCTGATCATATCTACTATATGATTCACGCTCGACCTTTTGGTCTCCGTGTTCCGTGGCCATATCTGCATATGCTAGGCTTGTCAAGTATAACCTGAATATTCTGCGTGTGCTAAACTGGCTTGCACCCGTTGTAGATGGACGTAGAGCTTATCACACCCGATCATCACGTGGTGTCTGGGCACGACGAACTTTGGCAACGGTGCATATTCAGGGAGAACGCTTCTTGACAATTTTTAGTGAGAGATCATCTTAAAATGCTACCGTCAATCAAAGCAAGATAAGATGCATAAAGGATAAACATCACATGCAATCAATATAAGTGATATGATATGGCCATCATCATCTTGTGCTTGTGATCTCCATCTCCGAAGCACCGTCGTGATCACCGTCGTCACCGGCGCGACACCTTGATCTCCATCGTAGCATCGTTGTCGTTTACGCCATCTATTGCTTCTCGACTATCGCTACCGCTTAGTGATAAAGTAAAGCGATTCTGAGGCATTGCATTTCATACAATAAGCGACAACCATATGGCTCTGCCGATTGCCGATAACCGGTTACAAAACATGATCATCTCATACAATAAATATAGCATCACGTCTTGACCATATCACATCACAACATGCCTGCAAAAACAAGTTAGGCGTCCTCTACTTTGTTGTTGCAAGTTTTACGTGGCTGCTACGGGCTTAGCAAGAACCGTTCTTACCTCGCATCAAACCACAGCGATAGTTCGTCAAGTTAGTGCTGTTTTAACCTTCGCAAGGACGGGCGTAGCCACACTCGGTTCAACTAAAGTTGGGAAACCGACACCCGCCACCACCGGTGTGCAAAACACGTCGGTACAACCGATCTCGCGTAAGCGTATCGTAATGTCGGTCGGGCGCTTCATCCAACAATACCGCCGAACCAAAGTATGACATCTTTGGTAGCGGTATGACTTGTATCGCCCACAACTCACTTGTGTTCTACTCGTGCATATAACATCAACGCATAAAACCTAGGCTCGGATGCCACTGTTGGGGAACGTAGTAATTTCAAAAAATTTCCTACGCACACGCAAGATCATGGTGATGGCATAGCAACGAGAGGGGAGAGTGTTGTCTACGTACCCTCGTAGACCATTAAGCGGAAGCGTTATGACAACGCGGTTGATGTAGTTGTACGTCTTCACGATCCGACCGATCCAAGCACCGAACGTACGGCACATCCGTGTTCAGCACACGTCCAGCTCGATGACGTTCCCCGGGCTCCAATCCAGCAAAGTGTCGGGGATGAGTTCCGTCAGCACGACGGTGTGGTGACGATGATGATGTTCTACCGGCGCAGGGCTTCGCCTAAACTCCGCGACGATATGACCGAGGTGGAATATGGTGGAAGGGGGCACCGCACACGGCTAAGGAACGATTCGTAGATCAACTTGTGTGTCTCTAGGGTGCCCCCGCCCCGTATATAAAGGAGCAAGGGGGAGGCGGCCCCCTTGTGGGCGCGCCAAGGAGGAGGAGTCCTCCTCCTAGTAGAGTAGGACTCCCCTTTCCTACTCCTACTAGGGCGGGAAAGGAAGGGAAGAGGAGGAAGGAAGAGGGCGCCCCCTCCTAGTCAATCGGACCAGAGGAGAGGGAGGCGCGCCCACCCCAGCCACCCTCTCTCTTTCCACTAAGGCCCATGTGGCCCATTAACTCTCCGGGGGTTCGGTAACCCTCCCACTCCGATTTCTCCAAATCACCCGAACACTTCCGGTGTCGAATATAGTCGTCCAATATATCAATCTTTATGTCTCGACCATTTGAGACTCCTCGTCATGTCCGTGATCACATCAGGGACTCGAACAAACTTCGTACATCAAAACTTATAAACTCATAATAAAGCTGTCATCATAACGTTAAGAGTGCGGACCCTACGGGTTCGAGAACTATGTAGACATGACCTAGAACTATTCTCGGTCGATAAACAATAGTGGAACCTGGATGTTCATATTGGTTCCTACATATTCTCTGAAGATCTTTATCGGTCAAACCGCATAACAACATCGTTGTTCCTTTGTCATCGGTATGTTACTTGCCCGAGATTCGATCGTCGGTATCCAATACCTAGTTCAATCTCGTTCTGCAAGTCTCTTTACTCGTTCCATAATACATCATTTCGTAACTAACTCATTAGTTACAATGCTTGCAAGGCTTAAGTGATGAGTATTACCGAGAAGGCCCAGAGATACCTCTCCGACAATCGGAGTGACAAAACCTAATCTCGAATTATGCCAACTCAACATGTACCTTTGGAGACACCTGTAGAGCACCTTTATAATCACCCAGTTACATTGTGACGTTTGGTAGCACACAAAGTGTTCCTCCGGTAAGCGGGAGTTACACAATCTCATAGTTGTAGGAACTTTGTATAAGTCATGAAGAAAGCAATAGCAACATACTAAACGATCAAGTGCTAAGCTAACAGAATGGGTCAAGTCAATCACATCATTCTCCTAATGATGTGATCCCATTAATCAAATGACAACACATGCCTATGGTTAGGAAACATAACCATCTTTGATCAATGAGCTAGTCAAGTAGAGGCATACTAGTGACACTATGTTTGTCTATGTATTCACACATGTATCAAGTTTCCGGTTAATACAATTCTAGCATGAATAATAAACATTTACCATGATATGAGGAAATAAATAATAACTTTATTATTGCCTCTAGGGCATATTTCCTTCACTTGGCATGGTGGAACATTTGGAAAATGAGGAACGATAAAGCTTTTAGGCATATAAGGTCGTCTTTTGGGTAGTGGAGAAGTGGATTTGTCCATGAAATCACCTTGCTTACCCATAGATTAAAGAGTAAATATAAAGATGCTCTTCTTAGGTGGATCCCTAGGTCTCAAAGGGTTTTCCCTTTTTTCTATTTCTTCCTTTTCTTTATCTTAGTTCCCTCCCCTGGAGGAACTTGTAACTATTACTTTGTATTCTTTGTCCTATTTTTTAATAAAATGATGTAGGGTGTAAGCCCTGCAGCCTTCATGGTCAAAAAAAGTAAACAAACATCCATTACATAGTTTGAAAAGAATGTTACCATATATTGAAAATCGTAGCAATGTATAATAGCGTGGTTTTGCCACAAATATCATGTTAGCTCTATATGATAATGAAAAGCATAATGACAGTGAAAACATAAGTCATGAATAGTAACAATGGAAATTCATGGCAATATATATCGGAATGGATATAAAAATTTCATAATATGTAGGTATGGTGGTTGTTTGGAGGAAGGTATAATGGGGCTTATGTGTGAGAGAGTGTATCATCCCATGGGGTTGGATGCACCGGTGAAGTATGCACCATGCCTACGACAATGGTTCACTCCTCTGGTGAAGCTCCGAAACAGAGCTCCAGATGGGATCGCTTTGAAACAGAGGCCTGCGACTGCGCTGTTTCTTTTCTATATGGCTTACAAATGGTCTCAGGATTTATGGGATTTATAGGCGGAAGAATTAGGTCAAACAGAGGCCCAGGGGCCCCGCATGGGCAGGTGGCGCGACCACCCCCTAGCCGCACCATATGTCCATGTAGGAGTCTCGCGGGTCCCCTCGGCGTCTCTCGAAGCTTCTAGTTCCTTCTGGTCTAGAGAAAATGTCAAAATTTGGCATCGTATTTGGACCTTCCTAGATAATGATTTTCTGCAAAATAAAAAAAGACCTGGCACTGGGCACTTGATGGGTAATGTTGCATGAAAAATCAAAAAATTCCTGCGGAACACCCAAGATCTAATATAGGAGATGCATAGCAAAGTGAGGGAAATGCGTCTGCGCACCCTTGTAGACCAAAAGCGTTAGCGTATGTAACCGGTGTCTTGCAAGTGCACAGGTTTAGTTGTAGCTTTTTTGAAGCAAGAGTGTCGATCCCATAGGGAGTACATGAATCAATCTTTCGTCTCTTGAACAGTGATAACAGAATGCATGTAAATTGTTAGTTATCCAAAGCAGTGGTAAAGTGATGGAAATGATCATTACAACAAAAAGACACATCCGTGACATGATGGCCCGAACAAAAAAAAATTATGCCATGGTTATGACACTTCTATGACGATAATTGTGACAAAAACACGTATCATCATAGATGTGGTGGGCTCCTACTTCTATGACAAAAAATCATGACAAAAATGGGATTTTCATCACAGGCGGGCAGGGCCTTTTGCATGACATTCTTTGGGCCGTCCATGACATAAAAAAACATGGTAGAAGTGAGGGTGAGGAAATTTTCACGGAGTTCCCGATTACGATGGGTGGTTGGGGCCGAATGATACAGTGTGGTTTGTGGGTTTCTCTCTGGTACACGCACATGGTGCGAGCCATGTTAGCAATAACTAAACCCGAGTGATCGCACTGCTATGTACTGAAGTCGATCAATCGATCCTTTCGCTGCTAACTGAACCCGACCTACTCCTTTGCTACTAACTGAACCCGATCGATCGTTCCTGCTGCTTACTGAAGCCGATCGAACCCCTGTGCGGGAGGTAGATAGATAGCAGTTGGGTTGCCTTTGGATGAATAGTGCCTATTGCTGTCTCGCGCGTAATATTTAAGACGAGTTGAGACATGGTGAGTCTAGCCGCTAAAAAAGAAGACACATCCGTGACATTTTGGCCCTAAGATTTTTTTTCCTGACATGCTTATGACACTTCTAGGACGATAATTGTGACAAAAGCACGTATTATCATAGATGTGTGGGCTCCTACTTCTATGATAAAAATCATGACGTAAAATGGGCTTTTAAGTCTGGCTGGCAAGACACACACTGCATGACATTCTTTTGGCCGTCCATGATGTAAAAAATCATGATAGGCGAGGTGAGGAAAATATCGGGGAGTTCCCGGTTACAGTGGGTGGTCGGGGCTGAGCAATGCACGGAGGTTTGTGTCACAGCCTGATTTTTGGCCCTTTCTTTTTCTTTTGTTTTTCCGAGGTTTTTGCCTGAGTTTTCATTCTCCGTGGCTTTGTGGTCTGGAAACTGAAGAAGATGACCTCTTATTTGCTTCCAGAGTGGCTTGTCATTCCCAAATCTTTCCCTAGACCCTGTCATTTCCATCCTAGCACAAATTCCAATATTCTTTTTATTGGGAATATTCCTTTTCTGTTAAAGGAATAACTCCAATTGCCCTAGGTTGTGAAGCAACCTATATTTCCATCACTCCTAAAATTCCCAAATAATTCTCATAATTTTTTTAGGTCATATATTGATCAAATATGGCAAAACTTTTCATTGCCATGTTCAAAAATAATTCCCCAATATTCCTTTTCCTATTCTGCCCTGAATGGCACTTTGTGAAGGAAGTGTCATTTATATTTACCCTATTGACTCCCAACCTTTTTGGGCATGTTTATATGTCCAAATAATTGCCCCATGCACAAGTTCAAATTTATTTGCCAAGCCAATCTTCCTCAGTGAATTTTCAAAGTTTCTGTCTGACAGAAAGCTTTGTGAAGGAAGTACTATCTAGGAGTACCAAAATGAGTTTAACTTTTGCACACTACTTAATGTGCTCATATTAACTCCCTCCACACATTTTCAGACCTATCAAGTCATCTATGTGAGCACAGGAGCAAATCTTTGTTTTTGGATATATTTTCATGTTGTGAAGAAAGTATATTTTATATTGCTTCAAACATCCTGATAAATTACCAGATCATTTTTATACCTATGAAACTTCTCTCCACCCATTTTGGCATCATTTAATTGATCCATTTGACCACCATAATTATTTCTAGTTTCTGTCCTGAGAAGATGTTTGTGAAGCAAGTACAATTTTGGCTTTGCCAAATGGTATGATACTTTGTGAGCATCATCATATGACCAAATTACTCAGCCTTGCCCAATCTTAGCTCAAGTGGACACTCCATGTGAGTGCACCATCCTAATCTTGATTCTGGATCATATTTGGCAGTTGCAAAGCAACTCTGTTAAATCTTGATCCAAACCAATCCATAGTTACCAGGATGTAAGTCCTTCTTTACCTTAACATCCCAGACAACTCCATTTGACCTAATCACATCCCTGTTGAGCAGCAGTACACGATCAAGTTTACTGCAGTAAACTTCAGGTGTTAACTTCCATTTAACCCTGTCACTTTTAACCAAAATACCACCTCAGCTGCAATCTGCCTAGGAAGGTAAAGCGACCAGACATCGTTTGTCCGGCCGTTTGCCACTCGGAGGACCAGTGAGCGCGGTGACCACCATTTTGACGTGCAATGGCCGCGCCCAGAACGTCGTTTGTGCTCGGGCCCCTCCTCCTCTCGCTGTTTTCGCGCTCGTGAGCTTGTCCAGTAGGTAGCCCTAGTCCTCGTCCTCACCGACGCTCGCCGACGAGCGCCCACGAGAGCACAGTGCTCCGACCGTCGTCTTCCTCCTCGGCCGCGTCCTCCCTGCGCCCCTTGGCCTCCTCTACCCCGTGAGCTCTGACCTGTGCCCTCCCCGTCGTTTCCCCCGAGCCCATGCGTGATCACACGCGTCCGCAGCGCCGGACACGCGTCGCCGGCGGTGCCAGCTCGGCCCTCCTCGCCCCGGTTATATATAGCCATCCCCCAGCCTCTCCGAGCTCACCCCGAGCCTCACCACTCTTCCAGATCCCTCCCCGTCCACTCGCTCGAGCTCCAGGAGCTCTCTGCAGTCCCCATCGCCGCCATGGCCGCCGCCCCTGTCCACCGATTCCGGCGAACCGAAGCCTCTCTCCTCTGTCCTCCACATCCAGTAGATTACCCAGCCACCATAGCCTCTCCCACAGTCCTCCGTTAGTCGCCGGAATCGCCTTGGCCCCGTCCTCTATCTTCGGCCGAAGCCCCGTCCGCCGCGGCCGAGACCCTGCTCTCCTCCGGCCTTCCCGGGCTCTCTGGATGGTCCAGGGCGGCGCGGATCGTCCTGCTGAGCACGCCGGTAGGCGGCACGGTGCGAGAGGTGGACGGAGTCGCCGGCGGTCGTCGTCGGGGCGGCCGGCCTCGCCTCTGTCCAGCGCCCCGTCGAGAAGAAGGAGTAGCCAGGAGGAGAGAGAAGGATAAGGTGGGTCTCACCCGTCAGTCTCTCAGTCGTTGACCAGCCCCGGCCCCGCCACTGCCACGCTGGATAAGTGGACGCGTATTCCCCCGAATACGCTTTCCATTTTTCTGTTTTGGCCCAGTCTGTAAAATAACTTTTCGCAGATAGGTCCTTGGCAGTAAAACCCTTATAACTTTTTACCCGTAACTCCGTTTGAGGTGAATCCAATGCCCACTTCTTCGTTTCGTCGAGCCCGTTCTGTTGGTCATGTTTTCACTATGGTTTGACACTGTGAAAATGACCTTTATGCCCTTGACCTTATCCAGCCCCCTTCGAGAGAGAACGTTTTTCGGCGTTTTGTTCTGCGGCTTCACCGCACTTCTCCCCGGTGCCTTTCTTCATCCCCAGGCAAGCCACAATACCCACTTGCATGATAGTCATGCAGCAGCCATGGTTTTCAACTTGAATCTTTATTAAATGTTTGCTTGTTGAAAAGATGGTTATCGTTGTTCCGGTGATGTTCAGATGTGCATGTTTACTTTTGTGCTATGTTGTCTTATACTCTGTGATCATCTTGTACCTGCTAGTATTACCTTTCATATGATTATGCTGGTTAGTAGTACATGTTGTTGTTGGAGATGGTCATGCTAGGAGGTATGCATGCTTAGTGGATATGATTTATTGTTGATATGGTGGAGAGTTATGTGATACTCTCATGATGATGTTGATATCATGTTCATGTATTATTGCTGGCATCATGTTATTTTATCATGGCTCAGCATATTTGCATTCAAGTTAACCGGATTAAATTGAACTTGCCTGTTGTTGGTTGAGTCACTTGCATTGAATTGATCTTGACCGGTCTGACCACGCTTCTGGGTATGGGACGGTCCTAACTGGGTCTATTGTTGTGCCTCTCGCCGGTGCCTCCAACGAGGGAAGGTTATGGGCGTGTGCTACCCTGATCAGGTAGGCGGAGCATAACCTTGTGTGCCCATAGTTATTATAGCCGGCAGATCCCCATGTGGGATCGTTTATGTGTTGGGCCACGACGGTGGTCGTTGTGTCTGGAGGTAGGCACGGGCCATCCATGACTTAGCTCGATGAGGTGAGTCGGAGTGGCGGGAGAGTGTCATGGCGATGAGATCGGTTTTGTCGGAATCTTTGTTGGTCCACCCAATGGGAGGCGAGGCCATGGGTTCCGTAGTGTGGAGTGCAGTGTACTAACCTCTATAGAGTGTATATTAATCTATAGATAGCAGCGCCCATGATAAGGGCCAGTCGAGAGAAGGTCACACCATGAGTCAACATAATAAGAATAATGTGTATAATAATGAGATAAGTTGGCCAAGTGTTGGTCGGGTTGTGATCGTCGTGAGGATCACGGGCCATGTGTTGGTTGGGTGGTGATCGCCGTAAGGATCACGATGGTATGAAGGATACCGAGTTGTTGTATTTTCATGATGTTGTACGAGAGCCGTGGGTAAAGATCAAGCTCCTTGTGGTTATTTAATGATCGCTGCGGTATTGTTTATACCAAGCTTGATTTGATCTGAGATGATCGTGTGATGTCCGAGGTTGGTAAGTGATGCATGTGTGGGTTCTGAGGTAACCGAAGCGTAATAAGTGGTGCATATGGTGTCATCTTGTTGCATGCTAGTATTGTCGGATTAATATGTTCATGCTATGTTAGCTGTATCATGTTTATGTTGGTCATTCCATGTTATCCTGATGATATCATGATAATTCCTGTTTAACCTGTAATTGCCATGCTTTGTTGTTTGTCTTGAATGCTTCTGGTTATTGTGAGCTTGCAAGTACATTCAATGTACTGACCTGGCATGTCATGCCAGCTTGCAGGTCATGCCGGATTTGATTGCTTGCTTGTAGTGGTTTCCGTCCGTGCGAGCTAGGATAAGCGTTCGAGCCAGAGTCCCTGCGGAGTGGAGTTCACCACCGTCTTTGTTGTTCCAATGCTAGAGTTATTCATTGCTTGAGTTGTTCTGCTGCTTGCATAGAGCAACTGAGGATGGCGTAGTGCCACCGTGCCGATGTTATTCATTGTAATATTGGAGACCTTGTATTCATATTCATGTAATAATAGAAGGCTGGTTTGTTCTATGCTAAGCAGTGCCGTATTCCAGAAGACTTCTCCTCAATCTACGGCCGAATACGGGGTGTTCGGTTTTCTCGGCCGGGTGCCACGGTTTGCGTTTTCTCTCGTACACGACATGCGCGTGTGTGCGAGTGTTAAGCTCTCGAACGGCGATTGCACCACTCGTTCTTGAACTAGCGATTGCACTAGCTACATTCTTGAACTGAGCGATCGATCCTTGACTGTTAATCAACCCGCGATTCGCCGCTACTATCGCTAATCGGCCGATCAAACCAGTGCCTCTTGATGAATAGTGCTTGTTGTTGGGGTTTGGATGAGCAGTCTGGATGGGGTTGGATGAACATGACCCGTGGTAGTAGTAGGTCATTGCCGCTAGATGAATAGGACCTTGGTCGAGGAGGCCTCCACACCCGAGCGGTTGGGGTGGATGAGCAGACCCGTGGAGGCTGTTTGAATAGTAGCCGTAGATCTTTGGATGAACGAGGAGTCGTGGATGAATAGTAGCTGGTGGAGGTAGGAGGAAGTCGACGGTGGATGAGCAGAGAAGGTGGAGGAAGGAGGAAGTCGACGGTGGATGAGCGATGGCCGTGGAGGCCGGGCGAGGCGATGGCGGTGGATGAGCAGAGGCAGTGGAGTCTCGTTTTGCGGTACGCCACACCCCTCCAGATGAACAGGACCCCGTTTTGACTGTAGGCGCTCTGACACAAGTTCGTTTCCTCTGTTTTGTGGTATGCCACACCCCTCCCGATGAACAGGACCCCGTTTCGACCGTAGGCACTCTGACACAAGTTTGTCTTCTCCATTTTGCGGTATGCCACACCCCTCCCAATCAACAGGATCCCATTTTGACCGTAGGAGCTCAAACACAAGTCAGTTTCCTCCATTTTGCGGCACACTAGACCTCATTTCGGCTGTTTCGTCCAAGCCGGTTGGCTCCCGATGAACAAGACGTATTCTAACCCAGTCGGTTGCCTCCCGATGAACACGATGCTGTTTCCTCTGTTTTGATCCAGCCAGTTAGCTGATGATGAACAGGACGCTGTCGCTGTACGCGTTCGAGATCCCACCCGTATGTACATACGTTACCGTATTTACTTTCTTGCAGCATGGTTGTACATATGTGTACATGATCTATACAGGACTACCTCAACTGCTACGTCACACGTGCCGCTCCTTGCTTGGCCATGGTTCATCCTTGCAGAGAGACCGATCGACCAATATGTACCTACATGTTCGCTACCAGAGAGACAACCCTACGTACGGTTCGACTGGGTGGGGTCCAAGCTGTTGGGAGGATAAGGAGGCACTTCCTTGCGTGCGAAGATATAGTTGATGGGTCCCGGCTATCGGGGAGAATCATTTTTCCCATAATAGGGCGCACTTCCTTGTGTGCGAAGATGTAGTAGTGGGTCCCGGTTGTCGGGAAGAAAACATTATTTTAGGGTAAAAAGCAAGCGATTGCATGCATGCATCCATGGGCGTGGTGCGTCCCCACTCGACCTCTCCATGTACAGTCATCTTTCAATGACATGTTGACCACACCGTGCCGCGCACCAAGGCCGGTGGATGACGGCGAGGCCCCAGACTGGAATGACCAGGAGATGGGGAAGACGTGGCAGTGGAGTCGTAGATGGAGAGGAGTGGGAAACTTGACTTGGTCAGTCTTGGCGGCGGCCGCTGCAAGATGGGAGATAGAAGCAAGACCGAGAGGTTGAAGAAGCAACACGGCTATTGGATTAACATCCAAGGGTCCAAAGCTAGAATCATTTGTTGATTAAGTTGACAAAGCACGCATACACGCCAGCTTAGTAGGCCAACAAGTCAGCCACCAAATCTCCCGGGTCCCAGCTATCATTGGGAGGAATAGTTTTTTTTTCACATAACAAGGAGGTACTTCCTTCCATGCGAAGATACTGACCGATGGGTCCTAGCTATCGGCGAGGCTGCTGGTGTCAAACCAGCGGATCTCGGGTAGGGGTCCCGACTCTGTGCGTCTAAGGTCGATGGTAACAGGAGGCGGGGACACGATGTTTACCTGTGTTTAGGCCCTCTCTATGGAGGTAATACCCTACTTCTGCTTGATTGATCTTGATGAATATGAGTGTTACAAGAGTTGATCTACCACGAGATCGTAATGACTAAACCCTAGAAGTCTAGCCTATGGGATTATGATTGTCCTATGGGCTAAACCCTCCGGTTTATATAGATCTGGGAGGGCTAGGGTTGTACAAAGTCGGCTATAGAGAAAGGAATCTACATATCCGAATCGCCAAGCTTGCCTTCCACACAAAGGAGAGTCCCATCCGGACACGGGAAGAAGTCTTATGTCTTGTATCTTCATAGCCCAACAGTCCGACCCATGTATATAGTACGGTTGTCCGAGGACCCCTTAATCCAGGACTCCCTCAGGAACAATCATTTTTTTCGCGTAATAAGGAGGCACTTGCTTGTGTGGGTCCCTATTATCAGCCTCTCCACTTACATCCCTCTTCCGATGGTTGTTGTTTTTGACCATGTTGACCACGCCGCGCCGAGAGCACCAACACGATGGACGACGGCGAGGCCCAGGAAGGGATCGACCCAGAGCCGACGAAGCCACAATAGCGGATGCCCATGCTGAGGGGAGTACGAGGGCTGAATGGTCGGCTCTGGGTGGTGACATCAGGAAAATGGCAGGAGGTGCGGGTGAGTAGAGGGATGGCCTGGCGGCAGCACAACCGGCCACGGGAGGAGGGAGCAGGCAGTCCCGTTGGCGCTGGTTTGGGCGGCTAGAGCAGGAAGATCAGAGATTGAAGAAGCACAACGGCCGTTGGATGGACATCCAACAATCGCTGCTCTCTGTTGACTAAGTTGACAAAGCCTTGTGTACGCGTCAATTTTTTTAGGACAACATCATCATCAACCTACCTAGTAGGCCCACAAGTCAACCTCCAAATCTGTGGAAAACAGCATACAACCCATTTGCCATTATTTTCAATAATTTACAGCCCATTTGCTAATTCTTAAGGATATTTTGAAGCCCATAGTAATGATTCTAACACCCATGGAGTCTTGGTGCTGATCATGTTTTGCTCGTGAGAGAGGCTTAGTCAACGGGTCTGCAACATTCAGATCTGTATGTATCTTGCAAATCTCTATGTCTCCCACTTGGACTTGGTCCCGAATGGAATTGAAGCATCTCTTGATGTGCTTGGTCCTCTTGTGAAATCTGGATTCCTTTGCCAAGGCAATTGCACGATATTGTCACGAAGATCTTCATTGGTCCCGATGCACTAGGTATAACACCTAGATCGGAAATGAACTCCTTCATCCGCACTCCTTGATTCTTTGCTTCGATGCAGCTATGTACTCCGCTTCACATGTAGATCCCGCCACGGCGCTTTGTTTAGAACTGCACCAACTTACAGCTCCACCGCTCAATAAAAATACATATCCGGTTTGCGATTTAGAATCGTCTCGATCGATGTCAAAGCTTGCATCGGCGTAACCATTTACGACTAGCTCTTTGTCACCTCCATATCTGAAAACATATCCTTAGTCCTTTTCGGTATTTCAGGATGTTCTTGACCGCCGTCCGATGACCCACTCTGGATTACTTTGGTACCTCCTGCCAAACTAATAGCAAGGCACACATCAGTCTGGTACACAACATTGCATACATGATAGAGCCTATGGTCAAGCATAGGAACTCCTTTCATTTTCTCTCTATCTTCTGCGGTGGTGGGGCATTGAGTCTAACTCAACTTTATACCTCGTGTCTGAGCAAGAACCCTTTCTTACTTTGATCCATATTGAACCTTTTGAATACTTTATACGTTCATTGTGAAAGTCCAATCAAGCGTCTTGATCTATCTCTATAGATCTTAATGCCCAATATGTAAGCAGCTTCACCGAGGTCTTTCATTGAAAAAAATTTATTCAAGTATCCTTTTATGCTATCCAGAAATTCTATATCATTTCCAATCAACAATATGTCATCCACATATAATATTAGAAATGCTACAGAGCTCCCACTCATTGTCTTGTAAATACAGGCTTCTCCAAAAGTCTGTATAAAACCATATGCTTTGATCACACTATCAAAGCGTTTATTCCAACTCCGAGAGGCTTGCACTGACCATAGATTGATCGCCGGAGCTTGCACACTTTGTTAGCTCCCTTAGGATCGACAAAACCTTCGGTTGCATCATATACAACTCTTCTTCCGAAATCCATTCAGAATGTAGTTTTGACATCCATCGCCAAATCTCATAATCATAAAATCGGCAATCGCTAACATGATTCGACAGACTTAAGCATCGCTTCGGGTGAGAAAGTCTCATCGTAGTCAACCCCTTGAACTTGTCGAAAACCTTTCGCAACAAGTCGAGCTTTATAAACGCTTACATTACCGTCTGCGTCGGTCTTCTTCCTAAAGATCCATTTATTCTCAATGGCTTGCCGATCATCGGCAAGTCAACCAAAGTCCATACTTTGCTCTTATACATGGATCCCATCTCGATTTCATGGCTTCTAGCCATTTTGCGAATCTGGGCTCATCATCGCTTCCTCATAGTTCGTAGGTTCATCATGGTCAAGTAACATGACTTCCGAATAGGATTACCGTACCACTCTCGTGCAGATCTTACTCGGTAGACCTCGAGGTTCAAGAGAAACTTGATCTGAAGTTTCATGATCAATATCATTAACTTCCTCACTAATTGGTGTAGATGTCACGAACTGATTTACGTGATGAACTACTTTCCAATAAGGGAGCAGACATAGTTATCTCATCAAGTTCTACTTTCCTCCCACTCACTTCTTTCGAGAGAAACTCTTTTTCTAGAAAGGATCCATTCTTAGCAACGAATGTCTTGCCTTCGGATCTGTGATAAAAGGTGTACCCAATAGTCTCTTTTGGGTATCCTATGAAGACACATTTCTCCGATTTGGGTTCGAGCTTATCTGGTTGAAGTTTCTTCACATAAGCATCGCAGCCCCAAACTTTAAGAAACGACAACTTTGGTTTCTTGCCAAACCAAGGTTCATAAGGCGTCGTCTCAATGGATTTTGATGGTGCCCTATTCAATGTGAATGCAGCCGTCTCTAAAGCATAACCCCAAAACGATAGCGGTAAATCAGTAAGAGACATCATAGATCGCACCATATCTAGTAAAGTACGATTACGACGTTCGGACACACCATTTCGTTGTGGTGTTCCGGGTGGCGTGAGTTGCGAAAATATTCCGCATTGTTTGAAATGTAAACCAAACTCGTACTCAAATATTCTCCTCCACGATCAGATCGTAGAAACTTAATTTTCTTGTTACGATGATTTTCCACTTCACTCAAAATTCTGTGAACTTTTCAAATGTTTGGACTTGTGTTTCATTAAGTAGATATACCCATATCTGCTCAAATCATCTGTGAAAGTGAGAAAATAACGATATCCGCCACGAGCTTCAATATTCATCGGTCCACATACATTTGTATGTATGATTTCCAACAAATCTGTTGCTCTCTCCATAGTACCGAGAACGGTGTTTTAGTCATCTTACCCATGAGGCACGGTTACTTAAGTACCAAGTGATTCATAATCAAGTGATTCCAAAAGTCCATCGGTATGGAGTTTCTTCATGCGCTTTACACGATATGACCTAAACGGCGGTGCCACAAATAAGTTGCACTATCATTATCAAATCTGCATCTTTTGGCTTCGACATTATGAATATGTGTATCACTACTATCGAGATTCAAGAAAAATAGACCACTCTTCAAGGGTGCATGACCATAAAAGATATTACTCATATAAATAGAACAACCATTATTCTCGATTTAAATGAATAACCTTCTCGCATCAAACAAGATCCAGATATAATGTTCATGCTCAACGCCGCACCAAATAACAATTATTCAGTCTAAAACTAACCCGAAGGTAGATGTAGAGGTAGCGTGCGACCGCGATCACATCGACTTTGGAACCGTTCCCACGCGCGCCGTCACCTCGTCCTTGGCGATGCTCGCTTATTCCGTAGTCCTGTTTGAGTTGCAAATATTAGCAATGAACCGAGATCAAATACCAGTGCTACTACGAGCTCTAGTTAGGTACACATCAATAACATGTATATCACATATACCTTTGTTCACTTTGCCATCCTTCTTATCCTCCAAATACTTGGGGCGATTCGCTTCCGTGACCAGTTGCTTGCGGTAGAAGCACTTTCGATTTCGTGCTTAGGTCCGACTTGGGTTTATTCTCTTGAGCAGCAACTTGCTTGCTGTTCTTCTTGAAGTTCCTTCTTCTTCCCTTTGCCCTTTTCTTGAAACTAGTGGTCTTGTTGACCATCAACACTTGATGCTCCTTCTTGATTTCTACCTCCGCAGCCTTTAGCATTGCGAAGAGCTCGGAATTGTCTTGTTCATCCCTTGCATATTATAGTTCATCACGAAGCTCTTGTAGCTTGGTGGCGATGATTGGAGAATTACATCAATGACGCTATCATCCGGAAGATTAACTCCCGGTTGAATCAAGTGACTATTATACCCGGACATTTTGAGTATATGCTCCTTGATGAACTATTCTCCTCCATCTTGCAACTGTAGAACTTATTGGAGACTTCATATCTCTCATCCGGGCATTTGCTTGAAATATTAACTTCAACTCTGGAACATCTCATATGCTCCATGACGTTCAAAACGTCGTTGAAGACCCGGTTCTAAGCCGTAAAGCATGGCACATCGAACTATAGAGTAGTCATCGACTTTGCTTTGCGAGACGTTCACAACATCTGGCGTTGCTCTGGAGCAGGCACGGCACCAGCGGTGCTTCGGGGCGTAATTCTTCCATGCGACAATGAGAATAATCCTCAAATTACGGACCCGATCGTGTAATTGCTACCATCATCTTTCAACTTTGCTTTCTCTAGGAACGCATTAAAATTCAACGGAACAACAACACGAGCCATCTATCTACAACAAACATAGACAAGCAAAATACTATCAGGTACTAAGTTCATGACAAAATTAAGTTCAATTAATCATATTACTTAAGAACTCCCACTTAGACAGATATCTCTCTAGTCATCTAAGTGATTACGTGATCCAAATCAACTAAGTCACAACCGATCATCACGTGAGATGGAGTAGTTTTCAATGGTGAACATCACTATGCTGATCATATCTACTATATGATTCACGCTCGACCTTTTGGTCTCCGTGTTCGTGGCCATATCTGCATATGCTAGGCTCGTCAAGTATAACTGAATATTCTGCGTGTGCTAAACTGGCTTGCACCGTTGTAGATGGACGAGAGCTTATCACACCGATCATCACGTGGTGTCCAGGCACGACGAACTTTGGCAGCGGTGCATATTCAGGAGAACGCTTCTTGACAATTTTAGTGAGAGATCATCTTAAAATGCTACCGTCGATCAAAGCAAGATAAGATGCATAAAGGATAAACATCACATGCAATCAATATAAGTGATATGATATGGCCATCATCATCTTGTGCTTGTGATCTCCATCTCCGGCACCGTCGTGATCACCGTCGTCACCGCGCGACACCTTGATCTCCATCGTAGCATCGTTGTCGTTTACACCATCTATTGCTTCTCGACTATCGCTACCGCTTAGTGATAAAGTAAAGCGATTCTGAGGCATTGCATTTCATACAATAAGCGACAACCATATGGCTCCGCCATTGCCGATAACCGGTTACAAAACATGATCATCTCATACAATAAATATAGCATCACGTCTTGACCATATCACATCACAACATGCCTGCAAAAACAAGTTAGACGTCCTCTACTTTGTTGTTGCAAGTTTTACGTGGCTGCTACGGGCTTAGCAAGAACCGTTCTTACCTCGCATCAAACCACAGCGATAGTTCGTCAAGTTAGTGCCGTTTAACCTTCGCAAGGACCGGGCGTAGCCACACTCGGTTCAACTAAAGTTGGAGAAACCGACACCCGCTAGCCACCGGTGTGCAAAGCGCGTCGGTACAACCGATCTCGCGTAAGCGTATCGTAATGTCGGTCCGGGCCGCTTCATCCAACAATACCGCCCGAACCAAAGTATGACATCTTTGGTAAGCGGTATGACTTGTATCGCCCACAACTCACTTGTGTTCTACTCGTGCATATAACATCAACGCATAAAACCTAGGCTCGGATGCCCTTTGTTGGGGAACGTAGTAATTTCAAAAATTTCCTCGCACACGCAAGATCATGGTGATGGCATAGCAACGAGAGGGAGAGTGTTGTCTCGTACCCTCGTAGACCATTAAGCGAAGCGTTATGACAACGCGGTTGATGTAGTTATGCGTCTTCACGATCCGACCGATCCAAGCACCGAGCGTCACGGCACATCCGTGTTGAGAACACGTCCAGCTCGATGGCGTTCCCGGGCTCCAATCCAGCAAAGTGTCGGGGATGAGTTCCACAAGACGACGGTGTGGTGACGATGATGATGTTCTATCGTGCGCAGGCTTCGCCTAAACTCATGACGATATGACCGAGGTGGAATATGGTGGAAGGGGCACCGCTGCGGCTAAGGAGCGATTCAGTAGATCAACTTGTGTGTCTCTAGGGTGCCCCCGCCCCGTATATAAAGGAGCAAGGGGAGGCCGCCGGCCCTTGTGGGCGCCAGGAGGAGGAGTCCTCCTCCTAGTAGGAGTAGGACTCCCCTTTCCTACTCCTACTAGGGCGGGAAAGGAAGGGAAGAGGAGGAAGGAAAGAGGCGCCCCTCCTAGTCAATCGGACCCGGAGGGAGAGGCGCGCGCCCACCCCGCCACCCTCTCTCTTTCCACTAAGGCCCATGTGGCCCATTAACTCTCCGGGGGTTCGGTAACCCCCAAGACTCGATTTTCTCCGAATCACCCTAACACTTCCGGTGTCCGAATATAGTCGTCCAATATATCAATCTTTATGTCTCGACCATTTCGAGACTCCTCGTCATGTCCGTGATCACATCCGGGACTCCGAACAAACTTCGGTACATCAAAACTTATAAACTCATAATAAAACTGTCATCATAACGTTAAGAGTGCGGACCCTACGGGTTCGAGAACTATGTAGACATGACCTAGAACTATTCTCGGTCAATAACCAATAGTGGAACCTGGATGTTCATATTGGTTCCTACATATTCTACGAAGATCTTTATCGGTCGAACCGCATAACAACATCGTTGTTCCTTTGTCATCGGTATGTTACTTGCCCGAGATTTGATCGTCGGTATCCAATACCTAGTTCAATCTCGTTACCGGCAAGTCTCTTTACTCGTTCCATAATACATCATTTCGTAACTAACTCATTAGTTACAATGCTTGCAAGGCTTAAGTGATGAGTATTACCGAGAAGGCCGAGATACCTCTCCGAGCAATCGGAGTGACAAAACCTAATCTCGAATTATGCCAACTCAACATGTACCTTTGGAACACACAGAGAGCACCTTTATAATCACCCAGTTACATTGTGACGTTTGGTAGCACACAAAGTGTTCCTCCGTAAGGCGGAGTTACACAATCTCATAGTTGTAGGAACTTTGTATAAGTCATGAAGAAAGCAATAGCAACATACTAAACGATCAAGTGCTAAGCTAACAGAATGGGTCAAGTCAATCACATCATTCTCCTAATGATGTGATCCCATTAATCAAATGACAACACATGCCTATGGTTAGGAAACATAACCATCTTTGATCAATGAGCTAGTCAAGTAGAGGCATACTAGTGACACTATGTTTGTCTATGTATTCACACATGTATCAAGTTTCCGGTTAATACAATTCTAGCATGAATAATAAACATTTACCATGATATGAGGAAATAAATAATAACTTTATTATTGCCTCTAGGGCATATTTCCTTCACTTGGCATGGTGGAACATTTGGAAAATGAGGAACGATAAAGCTTTTAGGCATATAAGGTCGTCTTTTGGGTAGTGGAGAAGTGGATTTGTCCATGAAATCACCTTGCTTACCCATAGATTAAAGAGTAAATATAAAGATGCTCTTCTTAGGTGGATCCCTAGGTCTCAAAGGGTTTTCCCTTTTTTCTATTTCTTCCTTTTCTTTATCTTAGTTCCCTCCCCTGGAGGAACTTGTAACTATTACTTTGTATTCTTTGTCCTATTTTTTAATAAAATGATGTAGGGTGTAAGCCCTGCAGCCTTCATGGTCAAAAAAAGTAAACAAACATCCATTACATAGTTTGAAAAGAATGTTACCATATATTGAAAATCGTAGCAATGTATAATAGCGTGGTTTTGCCACAAATATCATGTTAGCTCTATATGATAATGAAAAGCATAATGACAGTGAAAACATAAGTCATGAATAGTAACAATGGAAATTCATGGCAATATATATCGGAATGGATATAAAAATTTCATAATATGTAGGTATGGTGGTTGTTTGGAGGAAGGTATAATGGGGCTTATGTGTGAGAGAGTGTATCATCCCATGGGGTTGGATGCACCGGTGAAGTATGCACCATGCCTACGACAATGGTTCACTCCTCTGGTGAAGCTCCGAAACAGAGCTCCAGATGGGATCGCTTTGAAACAGAGGCTGCATGATCGCTATTGTTTCTTTTCTATATAACTTACAAATGGTCTCAGGATTTATGGGATTTATAGGCGGAAGAATTAGGTCAAACAGAGGCCGGGGGCCCATGGGCAGGTGGCGCGACCACCCCCTAGCCGCACCATATGTCCATGTAGGAGTCTCGCGGGTCCCCTCGGCGTCTCTCGAAGCTTCTAGTTCCTTCTGGTCTAGAGAAAATGTCAAAATTTGGCATCGTATTTGGACCTTCCTAGATAATGATTTTCTGCAAAATAAAAAAAGACCTGGCACTGGGCACTTGATGGGTAATGTTGCATGAAAAATCAAAAAATTCCTGCGGAACACCCAAGATCTAATATAGGAGATGCATAGCAAAGTGAGGGAAATGCGTCTGCGCACCCTTGTAGACCAAAAGCGTTAGCGTATGTAACCGGTGTCTTGCAAGTGCACAGGTTTAGTTGTAGCTTTTTTGAAGCAAGAGTGTCGATCCCATAGGGAGTACATGAATCAATCTTTCGTCTCTTGAACAGTGATAACAGAATGCATGTAAATTGTTAGTTATCCAAAGCAGTGGTAAAGTGATGGAAATGATCATTACAACAAAAAGACACATCCGTGACATGATGGCCCGAACAAAAAAAAATTATGCCATGGTTATGACACTTCTATGACGATAATTGTGACAAAAACACGTATCATCATAGATGTGGTGGGCTCCTACTTCTATGACAAAAAAATCATGACAAAAATGGGATTTTCATCCTGGGCGGGCCAGGGACGCACCTGCATGACATTCTTTGGGCCGTCCATGACATAAAAAAACATGGTAGAAGTGAGGGTGAGGAAATTTTCACGGAGTTCCCGATTACGATGGGTGGTTGGGGCCGAATGATACAGTGTGGTTTGTGGGTTTCTCTCTGGTACACGCACATGGTGCGAGCCATGTTAGCAATAACTAAACCCGAGTGATCGCACTGCTATGTACTGAAGTCGATCAATCGATCCTTTCATTTGCTAATCAACCCGACCTACTCCTTTGCTACTAATCGAACCCGATCGATCGTTCTGCGCTTCTCAAGCCGATCGAACCCCGTGTCTTGGGAGGTAGATAGATAGCAGTTGGGTTGCCTTTGGATGAATAGTGCCTATTGCTGTCTCGCGCGTAATATTTAAGACGAGTTGAGACATGGTGAGTCTAGCCGCTAAAAAAGAAGACACATCCGTGACATTTTGGCCCTAAGATTTTTTTTCCTGACATGCTTATGACACTTCTAGGACGATAATTGTGACAAAAGCACGTATTATCATAGATGTGTGGGCTCCTACTTCTATGATAAAAAATCATGACAGAAAATGGGCTTTTCGTCCTGGGCGGGCCGGCAACACACCTGCATGACATTCTTTTGGCCGTCCATGACAGAAAAAATCATGATAGAGCGAGGGTGAGGAAAATATCGGGGAGTTCCCGGTTACAGTGGGTGGTCGGGGCTGAGCAATGCACGGAGGTTTGTGTCACAGCCTGATTTTTGGCCCTTTCTTTTTCTTTTGTTTTTCCGAGGTTTTTGCCTGAGTTTTCATTCTCCGTGGCTTTGTGGTCTGGAAACTGAAGAAGATGACCTCTTATTTGCTTCCAGAGTGGCTTGTCATTCCCAAATCTTTCCCTAGACCCTGTCATTTCCATCCTAGCACAAATTCCAATATTCTTTTTATTGGGAATATTCCTTTTCTGTTAAAGGAATAACTCCAATTGCCCTAGGTTGTGAAGCAACCTATATTTCCATCACTCCTAAAATTCCCAAATAATTCTCATAATTTTTTTAGGTCATATATTGATCAAATATGGCAAAACTTTTCATTGCCATGTTCAAAAATAATTCCCCAATATTCCTTTTCCTATTCTGCCCTGAATGGCACTTTGTGAAGGAAGTGTCATTTATATTTACCCTATTGACTCCCAACCTTTTTGGGCATGTTTATATGTCCAAATAATTGCCCCATGCACAAGTTCAAATTTATTTGCCAAGCCAATCTTCCTCAGTGAATTTTCAAAGTTTCTGTCTGACAGAAAGCTTTGTGAAGGAAGTACTATCTAGGAGTACCAAAATGAGTTTAACTTTTGCACACTACTTAATGTGCTCATATTAACTCCCTCCACACATTTTCAGACCTATCAAGTCATCTATGTGAGCACAGGAGCAAATCTTTGTTTTGGATATATTTTCATGTTGTGAAGAAAGTATATTTTATATTGCTTCAAACATCCTGATAAATTACCAGATCATTTTATACCTATGAAACTTCTCTCCACCCATTTTGGCATCATTTAATTGATCCATTTGACCACCATAATTATTTCTAGTTTCTGTCACGAGAAGATGTTTGTGAAGCAAGTACAATTTTGGCTTTGCCAAATGGTATGATACTTTGTGAGCATCATCATATGACCAAATTACTCAGCCTTGCCCAATCTTAGCTCAAGTGGACACTCCATGTGAGTGCACCATCCTAATCTTGATTCTGGATCATATTTGGCAGTTGCAAAGCAACTCTGTTAAATCTTGATCCAAACCAATCCATAGTTACCAGGATGTAAGTCCTTCTTTACCTTAACATCCCAGACAACTCCATTTGACCTAATCACATCCCTGTTGAGCAGCAGTACACGATCAAGTTTACTGCAGTAAACTTCAGGTGTTAACTTCCATTTAACCCTGTCACTTTTAACCAAAATACCACCTCAGCTGCAATCTGCCTAGGAAGGTAAAGCGACCAGACATCGTTTGTCCGGCCGTTTGCCACTCGGAGGACCAGTGAGCGCGGTGACCACCATTTTGGCGTGCAATGGCCGCGCCCAGAACGTCGTTTGTGCTCGGGCCCCTCCTCCTCTCGCTGTTTTCGCGCTCGTGAGCTTGTCCAGTAGGTAGCCCTAGTCCTCGTCCTCACCGACGCTCGCCGACGAGCGCCCACGAGAGCACAGTGCTCCGACCGTCGTCTTCCTCCTCGGCCGCGTCCTCCCTGCGCCCCTTGGCCTCCTCTACCCCGTGAGCTCTGACCTGTGCCCTCCCCGTCGTTTCCCCCGAGCCCATGCGTGATCACACGCGTCCGCAGCGCCGGACACGCGTCGCCGGCGGTGCCAGCTCGGCCCTCCTCGCCCCGGTTATATATAGCCATCCCCCAGCCTCTCCGAGCTCACCCCGAGCCTCACCACTCTTCCAGATCCCTCCCCGTCCACTCGCTCGAGCTCCAGGAGCTCTCTGCAGTCCCCATCGCCGCCATGGCCGCCGCCCCTGTCCACTCCGATTCCGGCGAACCGAAGCCTCTCTCCTCTGTCCTCCACATCCAGTAGATTACCCAGCCACCATAGCCTCTCCCACAGTCCTCCGTTAGTCGCCGGAATCGCCTTGGCCCCGTCCTCTATCTTCGGCCGAAGCCCCGTCCGCCGCGGCCGAGACCCTGCTCTCCTCCGGCCTTCCCGGGCTCTCTGGATGGTCCAGGGCGGCGCGGATCGTCCTGCTGAGCACGCCGGTAGGCGGCACGGTGCGAGAGGTGGACGGAGTCGCCGGCGGTCGTCGTCGGGGCGGCCGGCCTCGCCTCTGTCCAGCGCCCCGTCGAGAAGAAGGAGTAGCCAGGAGGAGAGAGAAGGATAAGGTGGGTCTCACCCGTCAGTCTCTCAGTCGTTGACCAGCCCCGGCCCCGCCACTGCCACGCTGGATAAGTGGACGCGTATTCCCCCGAATACGCTTTCCATTTTTCTGTTTTGGCCCAGTCTGTAAAATAACTTTTCGCAGATAGGTCCTTGGCAGTAAAACCCTTATAACTTTTTACCCGTAACTCCGTTTGAGGTGAATCCAATGCCCACTTCTTCGTTTAAATCGAGCCCGTTCTGTTGGTCATGTTTTCACTATGGTTTGACACTGTGAAAATGACCTTTATGCCCTCGACCTTATCCAAATTTCCGAGAGAACGTTTTTGGCGTTTTGTTCTGCGGCTTCACCGCACTTCTCCCCGGTGCCTTTCTTCATCCCGAGGCAAGCCACAATACCCACTTGCATGATAGTCATGCAGCAGCCATGGTTTTCAACTTGAATCTTTATTAAATGTTTGCTTGTTGAAAAGATGGTTATCGTTATTCTTGATGTTCGGATGTGCATGTTTACTTTTGTGCTATGTTGTCTTATACTCTGTGATCATCTTGTACCTGCTAGTATTACCTTTCATATGATTATGCTGGTTAGTAGTACATGTTGTTGTTGGAGATGGTCATGCTAGGCGGTATGCATGCTTAGTGGATATGATTTATTGTTGATATGGTGGAGAGTTATGTGATACTCTCATGATGATGTTGATATCATGTTCATGTATTATTGCCGGCATCATGTTATTTTATCATGGCTCAAAGATATTTGCATTCAAGTTAACCGGATTAAATTGAACTTGCAACCTGTTGGTGAGTCACGGTCTTGCATTGATTGATCTTGACCAAAGGTCAACCACGCTTCTGGGTATGGGACGGTCCTAACTGGGTCTATTGTTGTGCCTCTCGCCGGTGCCTCCAACGAGGGAAGGTTATGGGCGTGTGCTACCCTGATCAGGTAGGCGGAGCATAACCTTGTGTGCCCATAGTTATTATAGCCGGCAGATCCCCATGTGGGATCGTTTATGTGTTGGGCCACGACGGTGGTCGTTGTGTCTGGAGGTAGGCACGGGGCCATCCATGACTTAGCTCAGTGAGGAGTGAGTCGGAGTGGCCGGGAGAGTGTCATGGCAGTAGATCGGTTTTGTCGGAATGCTGTTGGTCCACCCGAATGGGAGGGCGAGGCCATGGGTTCCGTAGTGTGGGTACAGTGTACTAACCTCTACAGAGTGTATATTAATCTATAGATAGCCGCGCCCGCGGATAAGGGCCCAGGTCGAGAGAAGGTCACACCATGAGTCAACAGTAATAAGAATAATGTGCTTAATAACAGTGAGATAAGTTGGCCAAGTGTTGGTCGGGTTGTGATCGTCGTAAGGATCACGGGCCATGTGTTGGTTGGGTGGTGATCGCCGTAAGGATCACGATGGTATGAAGGATACCGAGTTGTTGTATTTTCATGATGTTGTACGAGAGCCGTGGGTAAAGATCAAGCTCCTTGTGGTTATTTAATGATCGCTGCGGTATTGTTTATACCAAGCTTGATTTGATCCTGAGATGATCGTGTGATGTCCGAGGTTGGTAAGTGATGCATGTGTGGGTTACGAGGTAACCGAGCAGAATAAGTGGTGCATATGGTGTCATCTTGTTGCATGCTAGTATTGTCGGATTAATATGTTCATGCTATGTTAGCTGTATCATGTTTATGTTGGTCATTCCATGTTATCCTGATGATATCATGATAATTCCTGTTTAACCTGTAATTGCCATGCTGTTGTTTGTCTTGAATGCTTCTGGTTATTGTGAGCTTGCAAGTACATTCAATGTACTGACCTGGCATGTCATGCCAGCTTGCAGGTCATGCCGGATTTGATTGCTTGCTTGTAGTGGTTTCCGTCCGTGCGAGCTAGGATAAGCGTTCCAGCCAGAGTCCCTGCGGAGTGGAGTTCACCACCGTCTTTGTTGTTCCAATGCTAGAGTTATTCCGCTGCTTCGAGTTGTTCTGCTGCTTGCATAGAGCAACTGAGGATGGCGTAGTGCCACCGTGCCGATGTTATTCATTGTAATATTGGAGACCTTGTATTCATATTCATGTAATAATAGAAGGCTGGTTTGTTCTATGCTAAGCAGTGCCGTATTCCAGAAGACTTCTCCTCAATCTCTGGGCTGGAATACGGGGTGTTCCGGTTTTCTCTGAGCCGGGGTGCCACAGTTTGCGTTTTTCTCTCGTACACGTACACGCGTGTGTGCGAGGTGTTCGCTTACTGAACCCGAGCGATTGCACCAGCTACGTTACTGAACCCAAGCGATTGCACTAGCTACATTACTGAACCTGAGCGATCGATCCCTTGACTGTTAACTGAACCCGAGCGATTCCTTCGCTACTACTGCTAACTGAAGCCGATCAAACCAGCTGCCTCTTGATGAATAGTGCTTGTTGTTGGGGTTTGGATGAACAGTCCTGGATGGGGGTTGGATGAACATGACCCCGTGGTAGTAGTAGGTCATTGCCGCTAGATGAATAGGACCTTGGTCGAGGAGGCCTCCACACCCGAGCCGGTTGGGGGTGGATGAGCAGGACCCCGTGGAGGGCTGTTTGAATAGTAGCCGGTAGATGCTGGATGAACAGTAGGTCGTGGATGAATAGTAGCTGGTGGAGGTAGGAGGAAGTCGACGGTGGATGAACAGTAGAAGGTGGAGGAAGGAGGAAGTCGACGGTGGATGAACAGTAGCCCGTGGAGGCTGGAGCGAGGCAGTAAACGGTGGATGAACAGTAGCCCGTGGAGTCTCGTTTTGCGGTACGCCACACCCCTCCAGATGAACAGGACCCCGTTTTGACTGTAGGCGCTCTGACACAAGTTCGTTTCCTCTGTTTTGTGGTATGCCACACCCCTCCCGATGAACAGGACCCGTTTAATCACCGTAGGCACTCGACACAAGTTTGTCTTCTCCATTTTGCGGTATGCCACACCCTCCCAATCAACAGGATCCCATTTTGACCGTAGGAGCTCAAACACAAGTCGGCTTCCTCCATTTTGCGGCACACTAGACCTCATTTAATTTGTTTCGTCCAAGCGGTTGGCTCTGATGAACAAGGCGTATTCTAACCCGATCGGTTGCCTCCCGATGAACACGATCTTTGTTTCCTCTGTTTGATCCAGCCAGTTAGGCGATGATGAACAGACGCCGTCATTGCTGCTTCGAGATCCCACCAGATGTACATACGTTACCATATTACTTTCTTGCAGCATGGTTGTACATATGTGTACATGATCTATACAGGACTACCTCAACTGCTACGTCACACGTGCCGCTCCTTGCTTGGCCATGGTTCATCCTTGCAGAGAGACCGATCGACCAATATGTACCTACATGTTCGCTACCAGAGAGACAACCCTACGTACGGTTCGACTGGGTGGGGTCCAAGCTGTTGGGAGGATAAGGAGGCACTTCCTTGCGTGCGAAGATATAGTTGATGGGTCCCAGCTATCAGGGGGAGGAATCATTTTTCCCATAATAGGGACGCACTTCCTTGTGTGCGAAGATGTAGCTGGTGGGTCCCAGTTGTCAGGGGAAGAAAACATTATTTTTAGGGTAAAAAGCAAGCAGTTGCATGCATGCATCCATGGGCGTGGTGCGTCCCCACTGTCAGCCTCTCCATGTACAGTCATCTTTCAATGACATGTTGACCACACCGTGCCGAGCGCACCAAGGCCGGTGGATGACGGCGAGGCCCCAGACTGGAATGACCAGGAGATGGGGAAGACGTGGCAGTGGAGTCGTAGATGGAGAGGAGTGGGAAACTTGACTTGGTCAGGTGCGCGGCAGCGCTGCCGCGCATGGGAGATAGAAGCAAGACCAGAGGTTGAAGAAGCAACACGGCTATTGGATTAACATCCAAGGGTCCAGGTGCTAGAATCATTTGTTGATTAAGTTGACAAAGCCTGCATACGCGCCAGCTTAGTAGGCCAACAAGTCAGCCACCAAATCTCCCGGGTCCCAGCTATCATTGGGAGGAATAGTTTTTTTTTCACATAACAAGGAGGTACTTCCTTCCATGCGAAGATACAGCCGATGGGTCCTAGCTATCAGCAGGAGCTGTCGGTGTCAAAACCGGCGGATCTCGGGTAGGGGGTCCCGAACTGTGCGTCTAAGGTCGATGGTAACAGGAGACGAGGGACACGATGTTTACCCAGGTTTAGGCCCTCTCTATGGAGGTAATACCCTACTTCCTGCTTGATTGATCTTGATGAATATGAGTGTTACAAGAGTTGATCTACCACGAGATCGTAATGACTAAACCCTAGAAGTCTAGCCTATGGGATTATGATTGTCCTATGGGCTAAACCCTCCGGTTTATATAGATACCGGAGGGGGCTAGGGTTGTACAAAGTCGGCTATAGAGAAAGGAATCTACATATCCGAATCGCCAAGCTTGCCTTCCACACAAAGGAGAGTCCCATCCGGACACGGGAAGAAGTCTTATGTCTTGTATCTTCATAGCCCAACAGTCCGACCCATGTATATAGTACGGTTGTCCGAGGACCCCTTAATCCAGGACTCCCTCAGGAACAATCATTTTTTTCGCGTAATAAGGAGGCACTTGCTTGTGTGGGTCCCTATTATCAGCCTCTCCACTTACATCCCTCTTCCGATGGTTGTTGTTTTTGACCATGTTGACCACGCCGCGCCGAGAGCACCAACGCGATGGACGACGGCGAGGCCCAGGAAGGGATCGACCCAGAGCCGACGAAGCCACAATAGCGGATGCCCATGCTGAGGGGAGTACGAGGGCTGAATGGTCGGCTACGGGGTGAGGCTGACATCACCGGAAAATGGCAGGAGGTGCGGGTGAGTAGAGGGATGGCCTGGCGGCAGCACAACCGGCCACGGGAGGAGGGAGCAGGCAGTCCCGTTGGCGCTGGTTTGGGCGGCTAGAGCAGGAAGATCAGAGATTGAAGAAGCACAACGGCCGTTGGATGGACATCCAACAATCGCTGCTCTCTGTTGACTAAGTTGACAAAGCCTTGTGTACGCGTCAATTTTTTTAGGACAACATCATCATCAACCTACCTAGTAGGCCCACAAGTCAACCTCCAAATCTGTGGAAAACAGCATACAACCCATTTGCCATTATTTTCAATAATTTACAGCCCATTTGCTAATTCTTAAGGATATTTTGAAGCCCATATTCTTTTTATTAGTATTACAGACCATATTCTGGCCACTACTAAAAAATTCAACGAACTTTTGCATATTTCGGTGGGGTCCAAACTCTTTTAATCACGAAATTTCGAGTCATGTTAAAAATAATTTTAAAAAATATATCAAATAAAATACAATGAAATATTCTTCACAAAAAATGAATGAAATTTAAAATCTTGAAATAAAAAAAACAAAATTTGAATGTAATCGCCGGTTGGCTTTGGTTTAAAAAATTACAGCCCATCTCTTACTACTTATAGCCCATTTTCTGGGGAAGCTGAATACATCCCTCCTCGTCTTGAAAGATTTGTGGCCCAGTAGGGCCAAGAAAAGAAAGTAGGCCTTGGTTGGGTATTCTCCAGAAAAATAGAACTAGGCTAGCCATTTTCACGAAGAAAAAAATATCAACTGGGCTCATCATGTGCTTAAATGGAAGCATGGGCTAGACGGGCCACAGCCCCCGCACAACGCGCAGTTGAGCTTCATTTCTAGAACTAAAAAATAACTGGGCGAGATGTTGGGTCCCTGGTGTTAGCCGCTCATTGTGTAATTTTCTCGTTTATTGACTACATTGACAATGGCGTGGGACCTGATACGTATCCAACGTATCTACTTTTCCATACACTTTTGTCCTTGTTTTGGACTCTAACTTGCATGATTTGAATGCAACTAACCCAGACTGACGCTGTTTTCAGTAGAATTGCTATGGTGTTATTTTTGTGCAGAAATAAAAGTTCTCGGAATGACCTAAAACTTCACGGAGTCACGTTTTGGAATTAATAAAAAATATTGGTGAAAGAATCAACAGAAGGGGGCCCACACCCTGTCCACAAGGGTGGAGGGCGCGCCCCTGCCTTGTGGGCCCCCTGGACCTCCACCGACCTCAACTCCAACTCCATATATTCACGTTCGGGGAGAAAAAATTCAGAGAGAAGGATTCATCATGTTTTACGATACGGAGCCGCTACCAAGCCCTGTTCTTCCTCAGGAGGGCTGATCTGGAGTCCGTTCGGAGCTACGGAGAGGGCAATCCATCGCCATCGTCATCATCAACCATCCTCCATCACCAATTTCATGATGCTCACCGCCGTGTTGAGTAATCCCATCGTAGGCTTGCTGGACGGTGATGAGTTGGATGAGATTTACCATGTAATCGAGTTAGTTTTATTACAGTTTGATCCCTAATATCCATTATGTTCTAAGATTGATGTTGCTATGAGCTTGCCATGCTTAATGCTTGTCACTAGGGCCTGAGTGCCATGATTTCAGATCTGAACCTATTATGTTTTCATGAATATATGTGAGTTCTTGATCCTATATTTCAAGTTATAGTCACCTACTACGTGTTATGATCCGGCAAACCCCGGAGTGACAATAGTCGGGACACTTCCCGGTGATGACCGTAGTTTGAGGAGTTCATGTATTCACTGAGTGCTAATGCTTTGGTCCGGTACTCTATTAAAAGGAGACCTTAATATCCCTTAGTTTCCATTAGGACCCCGCTGCCATGGGAGGGTGGGACAATAGATGTCATGCAAGTTCTTTTCCATAAGCACGTAGGACCATATTCAGAATACATGCCTACATTACATTGATGAACTGGAGCTATTGTGTCACCCTATGTTGCAACTATTGCATGATGAATTACATCCGACATAATTATCCATCATTGATCCATTGCCTACAAGCTCGTTTCATATTGATCTTTGCTTAGTTACTTCTCCGTTTCCACTGTTACGATTGCTACAAACTGCTACTGTTACTTTTGCCACTGTTACCATTACTTCCATACTACTTTGCTACTAAATACTTTGCTGCAGATATTAAGTCTTCAGGTGTGGTTGAACTGACAATTTAGCTACTAATACTTGAGAATATTCTTTGGCCCCCCTTGTGTCGAATCAATAAATTTGGGTTGAATACTCTACCCTCGAAAACTATTGCGATCCCCTATACTTGTGGGTTATCAAGACCTTTTTCTGGCACCGTTACCGGGGAGCATAGCTCTATTCTATGGATCACTTGGGATTTATATATGTTGATCACTATGAGGAATTTGAAAGATCAAAGAACCAAGATTTTCCCCTCAACTACAAGGGGAGGTAAGGAACTGCCATCTAGGTCCGCACTTGATTCACCTTCTGTTTTGAGTAAACTTGCGACACCTACACTTGCTATTGATTCTGATATGTCGCATGTTATTGATGATGCCACTTCTGCTATGCATGATGCTTATGATGATACTACTTCTCTGCTTGATAATAATGTGCCATTAGGTGAATTTTTGGATGAACAACTTGCTAGGGTTAGAGAGAATGAAATTACTGAAACTGATGATATTAATGAAAGTGATGATGAAGATTTCCCCTAGATATGAATTGCCTGTTGTACCTGAGGGTTATGTTATGGATGAAGAAACTACTAGAGATTTCTTGCTTGCAATGATTGATATGATCTTAAGAAACTGTTAGCTAAGTTGAAAGAAAAGTCTTTGAATGCTAGAATGAAATATGACCCTTCTTTTGCTACTTCACCTATCTGTGTTACTGATAAGGATTATGGATTCTCTGTCGATCCTGAGTTAATCACTTTGGTTGAATCTGATCCTTTCCATGGCTATGAATCTGAAACTATTGTGGCACATCTTAATAAATTGAATGATATAGCCACCCTCTTTACTCATGAGGAAAATTTTTGCTATTACTATATTCTTAAATTGTTTCCTTTCTCATTAAAGGGTGATGCTAAGATATGGTTTAATTCTCTTGCTCATGGTTGTGTGTGTAATCCCCAAGATATGATTTATTACTTCTCTGCAAAAAAATTCCTGCCCATAAGAAACAAGCTGCCTTGCGAGAAATATTTAATTTTGCGCAAATTGAAGAAGAGAGTCTCCCATAAGCTTGATGGAGGCTTCTCCAATTACTTAATGCTTTGCCTGATCATCCTCTCAAGATAAATGAAATACTTGATATGTTTTATAATGGACTAACCGATGCTTCCAGAGACCACCTGGATAGTTGTGCTGGTTGTGTTTTCAGGGAAAGAACTGTTGAGCATGCTGAATTGCTATTGAATAATTTATTGAGTAATGATAATGATTGGACACTTCCTGAACCAACTCCTAAGCCAACTCTGAAGAAAAGGAGTATTCTGTTTCTCAGTCCTGAAGATATGCAAGAGGCAAAGAAATCTATGAAAGAAAAAGGTATTAAAGCTGAAGATGTTAATAATTTACCGCCTATTGAAGAAATACATGGTCTTGATAACCCGACATAGGTAGTAAAGATAAATTCTCTCTACAGATTTGATAAGGGTGAAATCCCATCTACTAAGTTTGCTAGTCAATGCTTGGATGAGTTTGATAATTTTATTGTTAAACAAGAAGACTTCAATGCTTATTTTGGTAGACAATTGAAACGCAATGCTTATATGGTTGAACACTTGAGTGATTATATGTCTAGAGTTAAAAGTGATCTTAAGATCATTAGTAAACATGCCTCCATGGTTACAACTCAAGTAGAACAAGTACTTAAGGCACAAGATGATTTGCTCAATGAGTTAAATAATAAGAACAATGATAATGCTGTTAGAGTTATGACTAGAGGTGGTAAAATGACCCAGGAACCTTTGTATCCTGAGGGCCATCCTAAGAGAGTTGAGCAAGATTCTCAGAGAACTAATAATGATGCACCTAGTCCCACTAAGAAAAAGAAAAATAATACTGATAGGACTTTGCATGCTTCTACTAAACCTGTTACAGACACACCTGAGAATCCCAATGATATTTCAATTTCTAATGCTGAAACACAATCTGGTGATGAACATGAACCTAGTGACAATGTTAATAATGATAGTTCATGTTGATGCTCAACCTAGTAACAATAATGATGTAGAGATTGAACCTGATGTTGATCTTGATAACCCACAATCAAAGAATCAACGTTATGATAAGAGAGACTTCGTTGCTAGGAAGCACGGTAAAGAAAGAGAACCATGGGTTCAGAAACCCATGCCTTTTCCTCCTAAGCCATCCAAGAAAAAGGATGATGACAATTTTGAGCGCTTTGTTGAAATGATTAGACCTATCTTTTTGCGTATGCGTTTGACTGATATGCTTAAAATGAATCCTTATGCTAAGTATATGGAAGATATTATTACTAATAAAAGAAAGATACCGGAAGATGAAATTTCCACCATGCTTGCTAATTATACTTTTAACGGTTGAATAGCAAAGAAACTAGGAGATCCAGGAGTACCAACTATACCATGCTCCATAAAAAGAAACTATGTTAAAACTGCTTTATGTGATCTTGGAGCCGGTGTTAGTGTTGTGCCTTTCGTAGACTTGATTTGAATAAGTTGACACCTACTGAAATCTTGTTGCAAATGGCCGATAAATCAACTACTATACCCATCGATATTTGTGAGGATGTGCCTGTTGTGGTTGCAAACATAACTATTAACGGACTTTGTTATTCTTGATATTTCCGAGGACAACAGTATGTCGATCATCCTTGGTAACCCTTTCTTAATACTACAGGGGCTGTTATTGATTGCAACAAAGGCAATGTCACTTTTCATGTTAATGGTAAGGAGCATACAGTACGCTTCCCGAAGAAACAACCTCAAGTTCATAGTATAAATTCTATTGGAAAAATTTCAACGATTACTATTGGAGGTTTTGAATTCCCTCTTCCTACTGTCAAAAAGAAATATGATATTCTTATTGTTGGGGACATGCATATCCCTGTTGAGGTAACCTAGTGTTATTCGAAAATTCTCCGGTTTCATGTTATTCGGAAGAAGTTTGTTAACAAGACTTGATCAACCTTGTTAGTGGATTCCTTTTGATGAGCATGAGATGGATGAATTTAGAAAGCACAACTCTCTGTACCCTCCTTTTACTTTCTGTTATTTAGTTTAAATAAAGTAAAAATAGTATTTTCTGTCTGTTTTTTGAATTATCCGTGCAATAAAAAATACCCTGAAAATAAAAGTTCTCCAAATGCCCTGAAAATTGAGTATGATTTTTTTGTAGAATATTTGAGAATTTCTGGCACTTAGAACACTAGGGGGACCCACCATTTGGTCATGAGGGTGGAGGGCGCGCCCACCCCCCAGGGCACCCCCTGCCTTGTGGGCCCCACGTGGCCCCTCTCCACTTATTCCAGCACCCACACACTTTGTCTTCCTCTAGAAAAAAATCACCCCGTAGCTCAAACTCGTGTTCTTGCTCGTTTTGCTGCCGTTTTCGATCTCCTAGCTCAAAGCTCCTTTCACAAAACTACTTTGGGGGATTGTTCTTCAGTATGTGACTCCTCTAATGGTCCAATTAGTTTTTGTTCTAGTGCTTTGTTTACTGCAAATTTTTGCTGCTAAGGTGACCATGTTCTTGAGCTTGCATGTCAAATTCATGTGGTCCAAAGTAGTTTTAATGCATGATATAGCCTCTAGGCACTTGTGGGAGTAGTTTCTATCAATCTTGTTGAGTTTGGTTCACTTTTATTTTGAGTCACTAAAAATTTCGGAAATTTTTCGCAAGAAAATGTTGAAGAGATTGTTGAGAGGCTCCTCGAGCCGAGGCTCGAAGGAAAAGCAGAATGAAGAGAATAAAAAGCCCAAGTACAATCTTTGTTGCACCATGGAGGTTTGGCTGTGTGAATGGCCTTGTGATGCATTCTTGAGGGCCGCTGGAATTTATGACGACTTCTATTATTTAGCTGAGAATGCAGGCATCACCGATTTCATCGACCAGTGTGAACAGTATCTCCTATTCACCAATATTTTCTTGCAAAACTTTCATTTCCTTGCTAGGAGATCACCACCTTTGGTGGACTTTTACTTATATGATGAGTTCAAGGAGATGTCACTCTATGATTTTTGTGTGATTTGCAAGTTGCCCTTTGAGGGCAGCATCGAGGAACCACATCCTAGTGATGTGGATGAATTTATTGATAAAATTGCTATAGGGGAAACGAGGAAAGTGTCAGATGCAAGGATTACTAGTGTACATTTTCCTGTTCTATGTTACTATGCAATATTTTCTAGTAGATGTTTAATTGGTCGCAGGAACAGTGGGGGCCTCAGTGCTCCTAAGGTCTCTATTTTGCACCATGCTTTACTTTGTGATAGAAATTTTAGTTTAGGCGATATGGTTGCTAAACGGTTGACTCTGAACCGTTCAAAGGGCCCAATTTTTGGAGGTATCTTTGCTTCACGCCTTGCTAAACACTTTGAGATACCTATTAGGCATTATGAGAAAGAGGAAAAGAGACTTATTTATAACTTGGTATTTAGTAAAACTACTTGTCAGACTATTACCTTGCCTGCACCATCTTTGTTTAACATACACTTAGGCACATACCTCATCATGCCCGATGACATTTATGCATACTCGGAGCGGACACGGTCCCTAGAGCCTGAGCCAGAGCCATCTCCTGATCCATATCAGGAGTCTATTTATCAGTGGGATCCGCATGAGCTCGCTAACCATTGGCACCCCGAGGACCCTCCTCAGTACACCGGAGAGGACCACTTTGATCCATGGGCATAGACCAGCTTAGGCCAAAAGCCTAAGCTTGCGGGAGTACGTACTTCTCACCGACATTACATTCATGTTCACACACTCATTCTAGTTGTCGGTGTTCATACTTTTTCATTTTAGTATCCATGCTAGTTTATTTTCTTTTCTTGCTTTCTTCTTGTGTGTTTGAAAGACTTTGAGAAAAAACCAAAAAATAAATAAATTAGTTGGCTTTTAGCTAGTTTACTTTCCATGCTTGTAGTAGTAGTAACTAAAAGAAAACCCAAAAAGATTTTCTCGTTCTTCTTTTTCTTGTTGGGAGCTTTCCCATGTAAATAGTTTTTCTATTTCTTTGATATTCTTTTCTTTTCTTTGGGGGTCGAGAGGAGAAGACCACGATGAAAATGATGAGTGGCTCTCATATGCATTATTGTTGATCTAACCAAGAGCCCATATTACCTTGTCTTCTCCTTTGAATTAAATGTTTACAGATTCCAGCTTAGTACAATGCACGTTCACTATTATTATTATCCACACCGTTCGGTCGTGCAAGTGAAAGGCAATAATGACAATATATGATGAAATGATTGAGATGAGAAAAGCTGGTATGAACTCGACCTATCTTGTTTTCGTAAATATGATTAGTTCATCGTTCCTGATTCATCCCATTATGAATGAAACATGTTTGCAATGACGATCAGAGATTATAGTTACTCATGCCATGCATAATTAGCTAGGAGTCTATAATGGTTTACCTTGCATGCCAACATGCTATTAAAATAGTTGTGATATGGTATGATAGGGCGGTATCCTTTGAATGATTCGAGTGGCTTGACTTGGCACACGCTCACGCATGTAGTTGAAACAAAATCAACATAGCCTCCACGATATTTATGTTCATGGTGATTTATATCCTACTCATGCTTGCACTCATTGTTGGTTAAACTTAATGCATGTTCATGACTGTGCCGCTCTCTAGTTGGTCGCTTCCCAGTCTCTTTCTAGCCTTCACTTGTACTAAGTGGGAATACTGCTTGTGCATCCACTTCCATAAACCTCAAAGTTATTCCATATGAGTCCACCATACCTTCCTATATGCGGTATTTACCTGCCATTCCAAGTAAATTTGTATGTGCCAAACTCTAAACCTTCAAATGAAATTCTGTTTTTTATGCTCGAATAGCTCATGTATCAACTAGGGTTGTCTATATCTTCCATGCTAGATGGGTTATTCTCACGATGAGTGGACTCCGCTCATCATTCATGAGAAAATGGCTGGTAACCGGGATGCCCAGTCCCATGCTCAAATCAAATCAAAATAATTGCAAACAAAACTCCCCGGATTGTTGTTAGTTGGGCCAGTACCGTTGTTTCGGACCAGCCGTGGAATGTGCTTGTTGGTGGTGGGGGAGTATAAACTTTACCATTCTGTTTGGGAACCACCTATAATGTATGTAGCATGGAAGATATCGAGATCTCTTAGTTGTTATGTTGACAATGAAAGTAGGCCGCTCAAAATATTATTTATCTCTATTTCAAAACTCGTGCTCTGGCACCTCTGCAAATCCCTGCTTCCCTCTGTGAAGGGCCTATATATTTATTTTATGTTGAGTCATGATCCTCTTATAAAAAGCACCAGTTGGAGAGCATCGCTGTCATTTGTATGCATTGTTATTAATTTACATTGAGTATGACTGTGACTAGATCTCTTTTGCCATGAATTACAATGTCTAGTCTGTCCTTGATCTTCAGGGATGCTCTGCATTTATGTTTTGCGGCCTCAGAAAGGGCTAGCGAGATACCATCTTGTTATATCATATCATGATTGTTTTGAGAAAGTGTTGTCATCCGAGATTTATTATTATTGCTCACTAGTTGATTATGCCATTGATATGAGTAAACATGAGACCTAAATGTTATTGTGAATATGGTTAGTTCATGATCTTGCTAAAAACTTGAATGCTGGCTTTACATATTTGCAACAACAAGATCAAACAGAGTTTCTAAAAGTTTTTCTTTATCACTTTTAGTTCCGTAACTGAATTGCTTGAGGACAAGCAAAGGTTTAAGGTTGGGGGAGTTGATACGTCTCGAACGTATCTACTTTTCCAAATACTTTTGCCCTTGTTTTGGACTCTAACTTGCATGATTTGAATGGAACTAACCCGGACTGACGCTGTTTTCAGCAGAATTGCTATGGTGTTATTTTTGTGCAGAAATAAAAGTTCTCGGAATGGCCTGAAAAACTTCATGGAGTCATGTTTTGGAATTAATAAAACATATTGGCGGAAGAATCAACAGATGGGGGCCTACACCTTGTCCACGAGGGTGGAGGGGGCCCCCCCAGGGCACGCCCCTGCCTCGTGGGCCCTCTAGACCTCCACCGACCTCAACTCCAACTCCATATATTCATGTTTGGGGAGAAAAAAATCAGATAGAAGGATTCATCATGTTTTATGATACGGAGCCGCCGCCAAGCCATGTTCTTCCTCGGGAGGGCTGATGGATTCATGTACCTAGGGTAGGGTCATAGGCCTGACCTAAACGTCCTACCCAAGGACACTCTTAGAAGAGATCATCTTCCAGTCGACCATAGAGGAGCCCACTCGACTGACTGGAAGGACTCGACCATGGAAGACTCACTCGACCATGAAGACGCACTTGACCACCAGAAGGTCAGAAGACACTCTGCAGCGCAACGGTTTGCTATTGAATAGACTTAATGATAGTTAAAGCGCTTTATGAGGGGCGTTACCAGTAACCCCCCGGGCTTAATGTACTTTAACCTCTCCATTATGTGGGCTGGTTGGGGTCCTGGCGCACTCTATATAAGCCACCCCCCTCCACAGATAGAGGGGTTCGCACTCTTGTAATACCTACACTCATAATCCACTCGACCGCCTCGGGGCTCCGAGGGCGTGGGGCTTTTACTTCTTCCGAGAAGGGCCTGAACTCGTACATCTCTTGTGTTCACAACCTCTCCATAGCTAGGACCTTGCCTCTCCTTACCTACCCCCACTCTACTGTCAGACTTAGAACCACGACAGTTGGCGCCCACCGTGGGGCAGGTGTTTTAGCGATTTGTGGAGGAGTTGCAGTACTTCAGTACCTTCATCATGATGACTTTGGAGTTTTGGTTGAGGCGCGAGATCCGTCTCGGTGCTCTCACCTTTGTCGCCGACGACTCGCGTGGCTCGGGAGGCTCCACTTGACATCGAGCGCTCCCGTCTGCGGCGGCGACTTTCGCGCATGTGTTCACAGCGTTCTGCTGCGGCAACCGTCGACCCCGTATCGGTCGACTCCTTTATCGGTCGCCCACCCAGTTTCCCACCAGCGCAAGCGCTCTGGTCGGTCGAGACTCCAGCGGTGGGTGAAGCACGCGGTGGCTCGCCAGACAGCCACCGCTCAGGTCGCGGCTATCGAGCCCGACGAGTCCCTCTACGGCCTGTTCGATCTGTCGACCGACTCGTAGAGAGCGCATCCGAGTGTGATAGCAGTGATCCAGCGGCGGAGATCCTCATGGTCGACGGCCCTCGCAGTCCTCCCGGCTTCGCCCATGGCGGTGGAGCCGCCGGGGAGGAGACCCCGTGCAAGAGCACGAAGAGTACCAGCCCGAGACACTCGACTCTCTGCAGAGAGAAGAGCTTCGCCGCAGGAACATGGATGCCCTGCATACTCCCATCGCCGGAGAAACCCCCAAGGCTCGCGCCTTGGAGGAAGCACGTCTGGCCAACGTGGCTGAACGCGCTCGCTTGGAGAATCTTCAGCGAGCACTCGACGAGCAGCAACGAATCCTCGAAGCGGTCGGCGTCGACTCTTCCCACCGACTCGGGTATACCGCACGCCAATTCAGAATTTAGCAGGCAACTCAGTATAGCGTAATCCATCCAACCGTCCCGGCCGGAAGCTGGGAGAGGCTTGCAGCAGATCGTAGATTTACTCCGAGCAGCAGGAGACCGAACTCAGCCGTGTCGCGATCGCGCAGCAGATTCACATTCGATCATCGCTGCGAATCTTGTCAATCGGCTCACAGCCCGGATCGCCTCCAGCGGCGAGAAGGGCGCGACAACCGGCGAGCGATATGGAACCGGGATGATAGGCGTCGAGTGCCCTTTCCCCTCGAGGGAAGGGTCACACGCCTCGGCGACAAAATGACAGACGTCGATTCGATGCAGGCGAAGAATTCCGGTCGACCCGTGGAACCGAGCTTCAACGCACGATCCATTATCGTGCAAGGCTTGGTCGACCGAACAGAGCCCATCGAGGTGGACCGAGAGAGATGCACCCACCAGCGATCGAGTGCACATCTACGGTCCGGAATGTTTTAGCGAGGCTATCGAGCCGCGATAATTCCCCCAATTTCAGATTGGCAACAGAGTCGACAAGTTCCTTTGGGGAATCCAAGCACGAAAAACTTGGCTTGAAGATTACCGAGTGGCTGTTCAGATCGGGGTGGGAATGATGAGGTGGCCATGAAGCATTGCCCCTCATGTTGGAAGGTTCGCGAGCATGGCTGAATCGATTACCTCCTAGCGAGATATATACTTGGGAAGATTTGTCCCAGTGTTTATCAGACTTTGAAGGACTTGCAAGAGACCGGCTGGTTTGACAGAGCTGCAAGTTTGTGTGCGAAGACCAATGAAACTCTCCGAGAGTACATTCAGAGGTGGATTACTTTGCACCATCTTGTGGAAAATGTGTCGACCATCGGGCGCTTTCGCCTTCAAAGATGGCGTCAAAACAGAGAATTGAGCACAAGTTTGGTCGAACCGGGACATGACCACGAGTCGAATGATGGAGATTGCTAGCAAAGCACGCATGTGGCGAGGAAGAAGACCGACTCGAGCGGCAAATACAAGCCAAGTCGATCGGAGAAGGAAATTCGGTCGGAAGCGAAGCGAAAGCCGAGCCAGCAGCTCTGGAGAGGCCACGCCGTGACTCGGGGAAGTTTAAGGGGAAGCCGAAGGATCACGGAATCCAAAGAAAGTAAAATATAAAGAAGGCAATGGCGTGATGGATATGCCATGCCATATTCACACGAAGAAAGATGAAGAGGGCAACATCATTTACGAAGCACACCACTGCCGATGTCGGCTCCTGATCCAGCGGTTTGAGGTAAACAGGTCTAAGGACAAGGAGAAGGAACCGAGACAAGGCGGAGACAAAGAGGACGGTGAGGAAGAATATCCGCATGTCAACTCCACTCGATGATCTTCGCAGATGTGGAAAGCAAAAGTCGTGAAAGTCATTAACCGTGAGGTAAACATGGTTGCCCAGTAAAGCCAAGTTATGTGAAGTGGTCCCAAACACCCATCACATTCGACCAATCGATCATCCGACTCACATTGCCACCCCCGGTGGCAAGCGTTGGTGGTCGATCCGATTGTCGAAGGCACTCGACCGACGAAAGTGCTGATGGATGGTGGTAGTGGGCTGAATTTGTTATATGCGGATCGTTGAAAGGGATGGGCATTCCGATGTCGATTAAGCACCAGCAATATGAGTTTCCACGAGTCATACCAGGAAGAAGGCCAATTCACTCGGCCAAATAGCCACGGGCGTGGTTTTGGTGATTCCAAGCACTTTCGCAAGGAAAAGTTGACCTTTGAGGTTGTGGATTTTCAGAGTGCATACCACGCCATTTTGGGGAGGCCAGCCTCGCAAGATTCATGGCTCGACCATGCTATGTGTACCTCAAACTGAAAATGCCAGCCCAAAGGGAGTGATCACCACCACCGGCGATCGGAAGAAGGCGTAAGAGTGCTTTGAAGGGCTCCAAAATTGCCGACTCCCAAGTGACAGCGGTGATCGAATTCGGCGAATACAAGCAAAACATAGATCCGAGTGATTTGTTACGATCCAAGAAGCCAACCACGAGTCGCATTTCATTAAATGCGGTGAGACAAAGCTATCCATATTCACCCGACCGATCCCAATGCAGCACCGACCCACATCTCCACAACACTCGACCGAAATAGGAAGAAGCGCTCATCCGGTTCCTCCGTGAGAATGGGACATTTCGCATGGAAGCCACCGACATGCGGTGTTCCTGAGGAACTGGCCGAGCATCGCCTCGAGTCGACAAGTCAACAAAACCAGTCAAAGAGCATCTTCACGGTCCGCCGTCTAGAAGAAAAAGCTATTGGTGAAGAAGTGGCTCATTGTTGGCGGCGGATTCATCCGAGAGATATATCACTCGAGTGGCTTGCCAATGTCGTTATGGTTCCCAAGAAGGACAACTCACTCCGCATGTGCATTGATTTTAAGCACATCAATCGGGCCTGCCGAAGGATCATTTTCCTCTCCCGCATAGATCAAATTGTTGACTTCGACGCGGGATGTGAGAGATTGTCTTTTCTAGATGCATATTCCGGTATCATCGATCCGTCAGATGGGCCCGATGAAATAAAACAGCTTTCATCACTCCATTCGGTGCTTCGCTATATCACCATGCCGTTCGGCCTCAAGAATGCGGAGCCACATTTATGCGAATGATTGAAGTGTCTTCTCCCTCAAATCAGTCGGAATGTGGAAGCGTATATGGATGATATCGTCGTTAAGTCGCGAAAAGGTTCCGACCTGCTTGCGACCTCGCCAAACATTTGCCAACCTCGGAAGGTGCGATATCAAGCTCAATCCGTCAAAGTGCGCATTGAGTTCCCGGTGGAAAATTACTCGGTTTTCGTTTCGAGCGAGGATTGATGCTAACCACGAAAAGATCGGCACTATTCTCCGAATGAAACGCATACATGCGAGTGCCTGACGTCCAAAAGCTTCTTGGATGCTTGGCGCTTTAAGTCGATTCATCTCACGACTCGGTGAAAAGGCATTACCTCTTTACCGATGATGAAGAAGGTCGACAAATTCGAGTGGACTCGAAGTCGATGCAGCGTTTGCCGAGCTAAAAGCTCGCTCTCCACCCAGCCGGTGCTTGCTGCTCCAATCGAGAAAGAGCCTCTGTTGCTTTACATTGCAGCCATTTGGGCAAGTTATCGATCTTGTGCTTACGGTCGGCGGGAAGAGGAAGGAAAGGCCTTCAAAGTTCAGCGCCGGTGTATTATTTGTCGAAGTCTTGACTCCATCAGCGAGAGATATCCTCATTATCGAAGCTTGTGTATGGTATATACATGACCACAAAGAAGGTTGCTCATTATTTCTCGATCATTCTATCACGATCGTCGTGACGCTCCTTTATCGAGATCTTGCATAACAGAGACGCAACCGGTCGAGTGGCGAAATGGGCGATTGAACTTCTTCCCTTGATATCAAATTCGAGGCAAAGAAAGCCATTAAGTCCCGTGCTATAGCGGATTTCCTCGCCGAGTGGATTGAACAACAGCAGCCGATGAAGTTCACTCGGAGCATTGGACCATGTTCTTTGACGGCTCCAAGATGCTGAATGGTTCAGTCTTTGGGGTTGTTCTGTTTCCCCGAGGAGATAAGCTTAGGTATGTGCTCCAAATTCACTTTGATTCCTCCAACAATGAGGCAGAGTCTGAGGCCCTCCTATATGGATTGCGCATGGCCATCTCACTCGGCGTCCGTCGCTTTGATGGTCTATGGCGACTCGGATCTAGTGGTTAATCAAGTGATGAAGGAGTGGGGCGTGAAGCCCAAATATGACTGGATCTTGCAATGCAGCGAGGAAGCTGGAAAAGAAGTTCGAGGGGTTGGAACTCCATCACATCCCCCGACTGAAAAATCAAGCAGCGGATGATTTGGCGAAGATAGGCTCCAAAAGAGAAGCCATTCCGAGTGGTGTATTTTTGGAGCATATACACACTCCATCAGTAAAAGAAGATCCCTTCACAGAGGAAGCTCCACAGCCCAAGAGTGCCACGGACTCGACTGAGGTTGAGGTCCCGGCAGTGGTCGACTTGGTCATGGAAGTTTTAGTGGTCACTCCCGATTGGACAATTCCATACATCGCATATATTACGAGGAAGGAACTCCCGGAGGATGAGGAAGAGGCTCGACGGATCGTCTGTCGATCCAAAGCCTTCTTTGTTATCACAGGCGGTTGTATAGAAAGCACGGCGGAGTCGGACGAAGTGCATAACGCCGTAAGAAGGTCGAGTCATACTCAATGACATCCACTCGGGGACCTGTGGTCACCATCGTCCTCTCGGACCATTGTAGCCAAAGCATACCGAGCCGGATTTCTTGGCCAAGAGCAAATGAGATGGCGAAAGAAATAGTGGACAAGTCGAAGGATGCGGTTCTACTCCAATATGTCACACAAGCTGCGTCAGCCCGAAGACTATTCCACTCGTCGGCCTTTTGCGGTATGGGGTTGGACATGGTGGGTCCCTTGCGAACAGGTCGGGCGGTTTCACGCATGTCTTGGTAGCGATCGACAAGTTCACCAAGTGGATTGAAGCTAAGCCAATCAAAAGTCTTGGCCTTGATCTTCGCTGTTTCCTTCATCGAGAGCCGACGTTCGATATATGGGGTCCCGCACAGCATTATCACGGATAATGGGTCGAATTTTGACTCGAAAGAATTTAGGGATTTCGCAACGCCCAAGGCACACGAGTCGACTACGCCTCGATCGCCCATCCACGGTCGAATGGACAGGCGAACGAGCCAGCGGATTAATCCTCAAAGTGCAAGCCCCGATGATGCGAGATCTCAAGCATGCGGCCGGAGCTTGGGTTGACGAACTCCCTTCAGTGCTTTGGGGTTTGTGAACCACGCCTAATCGGTCGACCGGGAGAACTCCTTTCTTCCTGGTCTATGGAGCAGAAGCAGTCCTACCGAGTGATCTCCTTCACAATGCTCCCCGAATTGAACTTTACAATGAAGCAGAAGCTGAGCAAACACGTCAGGATGCAGTCGACCTCCTAGAAGAGGAAAGGGAAATGGCTCTGATCCGCTCGACCATTTACCAAAGAAGACTTGCGTCGCTTTGTCGCCTTTAAATGTGAGAGGTCGAGCCTTCCAGAAGGGATCTGGTCCTTCGAGTGGATCAGCAGAAGCAACATAAGCTCGCTCCCTCCTGGGAAGGGCCCTTCATCGTCTCAAAGGTTCTCCACAATGGGGCATATCGTCTCTACAACGTCGAACACAATATCGAAGAGCCCCGAGCTTGGAACGCGGATCTGCTCCGCCCGTTTTATACTTAAAGTTTTTCACTCGGAAAAGTTGTAATAAAATACTTCTGTAGTTCATGAGCTTCGAAATAATAGTGTCATAATTCCTTCATAATTTTTGTCACTTTTTATTTCTGTCCAGTAAAATTTTCCCCCAGTGGGTGGCTTAGTTGCGAATCCGTTTCGCCTAAGTTTGTACAAATCCTACCGAGTGGTAAGCCGGACTTCCACTCGGAGGTTTAGCTGCGAATCCGCTTCGCCTAAGTTATAAAAATCCTACTGAGTGGTAAGCCAGACTTGCACTCGGAGGCTTAGCTGCAGCTCAGTGCTCGCCTAAGTTATTAAAATCCTACCGAGTGGTAAGCCAGACTCGCACTCGGAGGCTTAGCTGCAGCTCAGTGCTCGCCTAAGTTATTAAAATCCTACCGAGTGGTAAGCCAGACTTCCACTCGGAGGCTTAGCTGCAGCCCAGAGCTCGCCTAAGTTATTAAAAATCCTACCGAGTGGTAAGCCAGACTTCCACTCGGAGGCTTAGCTGCAGTCCAAGGACTCGCCTAAGTACAATGTGTACCCACAAGGAGGACGAGGTGCAGGTCGACTGCGACCCTCTCCTCCGAGCTACACCATAAGTATGATGTGCGTTCGCAAGGAGGACGAGGTGCAGGTCGACTGCTACCCTCTCCTCCGAGCTTCGCCACAAATACAACGGAAATCCTACCGAGTGAAGAGCAAACCTCTCACTCGGGGGCTTAGCTGCAGCCAGTGCTCGCCTAAGGTATAAAAATCCTACAGTGAAGAGCAAACCTCTCACTGGGGCTTAGCTGCAGCCAGTGCTCGCCTAAGGTATAAAAATCCTACCGAGTGAAGAGCAAACCTCTCACTCGGGGCTTAGCTGCAGCCCAGTGCTGCGCCTAAGGTATAAAAATCCTACCGAGTGAAGAGCAAACCTCTCACTCGGGGTTTAGCTGCAGCCAGTGCTCGCCTAAGGTATAAAAATCCTACCGAGTGCAGAGCAAACCTCTCACTCGGGGCTTAGCTGCAGCCCGTGCTCGCCTAAGGTATAAAAATCCTACCGAGTGAAGAGCAAACCTCTCACTCGGAGGCTTAGCTGCAGCCAGTGCTCGCCTAAGGAATAAGTCGATTGCAATCGGCATCTCGCTGTTAACTTTGCAAAGGGCAATTCAAGCCAAGAGCAATCATATCCAAACATCCAATCCAAATTTAGGTCGATACCTAAAAGAACCGAGAGTGCTCGGGCACTAAGCACATTAAGGTTTTATCGGTTACAACTCCACTCGGCATACCGAGGCAAATTTAAAGTCAAGGAAAGTTTTTTTACCCCTCCTGTGGAGGGCTGGATGGAGCAACGAACTCGTCAAGGTCTATCCCGTCTGCAATCCGTGTACCAGCAGCGATGAAAGTCTCCATGAAAGTCCTGAAGTCGTGTTTCTTGGTGTTGGCCACTCGGAGAGCCGCCAGCTTATCTTCTCGGGCATCCTTGCAATGAACTCGCGCGGATTACGTATGACATCTGCGCCACACCGAGTCAAGACTTCTTCCACTCTTGCACTCGGTCGGGGGCGGCGTTCGATCGAGCCATCAACAACTCGAGGTCATTTTGGAGTGTCTCCACAGGCGGGCGTCGAGTCGATGCGGGGCGTAGCAACCTTCAGCCTTGCGAGGTAATCCACAACAATGAGAACACGGGACTCGGTCGGAAGATGTTCATGGCAGTTTCATCATTCACCGAGAATTGACGGGGTCAAGGTTCGTCTCCGGCTGGCTGGTTTCTTCTTCAAAGTTGCGATGTAACTCGCAAAGTCAAAACCCGAATCAAGAAAATAGTCGATCGGGAACATAACCGTTGGAAGAATTGGTCGAGTGAAGAAGATTACCTTCGAGCATAAGGAACAATTTTTTAGCAAGACCACCCAAGAAGCCTTCCAGGTCATCTTTCTTCCCGGCCAACTGGTTGATCCTCTCAGTCAGAGTAGTCTTGTCGACTTTCATCGATCAACATCCTTGGTGGCAATGGCCAGGCAGCCTTCATTGGTGTTGTCTGTTCGAGCTTGGTGGTCGAGGCTAGCTTTTCATCAATGAGCTTGATCTTCTCGAGACAGCTCAAGCTCCTTCTTCCTCTGGGCCTCCTTCACCTTGCACATAAATTATAGCAAAGTCAGGTTTGAAGCAAATGAGGGGAGAAAAGTGTCGTCGAAGTCTCACCAAACATACCTTTGGTCTCCTCCTTTGCCTTCGTCAGATTCTCCTGCACTAGCTTCAAGTCCAACTCGAGCTGAATATGCTTCTGCTCCAGTTCAGTATAGCGCATCGCAAGATCATAGGATTTCTACGAAGAGTCAATCAGCAAAATGTCAAAGATGATTCACTTCCGAGTGAATAAAGAAAAATGATGCGTTTCTAAGACTACAGTCAAATGCAAGCATTCGACCTTAGTCTCGGGGACTACACCCAGTGGGTGCACTCAGCGTGCCCCCACTGGTCTTATTCAAGACAGAGTCGACCAGTCGACCAAAAAAAAAAGAGTCGACCAGTCGACCAAACTTCTTCAGATCGTAATCAATCGCGGCGATCGACCACGATCTCGGGGACTACACCGAGTGGGTGCACTCAGCGTGCCCCCACTGGTTTCAGAAACCCATTCGTTTCATTCGAGTGATGATCAGTATTTACTTATAAAGCCTAAGACCGACTGCCAGCAGTCGACCTTAGCCTTGGGGACTACACCCAGCGGGTGCACTCAGCGTGCCCCCGCTAACACGGAGTTTTTTACCAACACACCCAGTGGGTGACTGCTATGAATTCCAGAAAGAAAAGTTTTGATAACATATCCTAATGAGCAGTGCGGTGCTCGATCGACCAACATTGCTCAAGGGCGGAGCTGGCGTCAGTAAGCTGCTTGGCTCGCATCCCGAATGATCTTCACCGCTCCATCATGATCCTCGCTTGACGGATCGCCTCCTTAGCAGCACTAGCCTGGTCCTCCGGGGCGTGGTGCGTGGCGAAGATCGAAGGCTGCCCAGCACTCGGCGAAGTGGGTCGAGCACTCGTCAACGGCACCGCTGGCGGACACGGTGTGTCGAGTGCCGCCTCCTTCCATTGCAATGGTCTCGGGCGCCATCACATCTTGGGCTGCTTGGCCAGTAGATGCCTTCCTGCTCCTCCTAGTCCTCAATGGTTCCTCATCCTCATCATCGTCGTCGGGAAGGGTGATAATGTCGTTGGTTGGAGCTTCAGAAAAAAGTCAAAGTCAGAAATTATGAATCAGTCGACCAAGAACAAGATTTAAAGTTGCAGTACCGGGATTTGAAGTCGCCACGTCCTCCATCTCATGGTCCTCAGCCTTGCCTGAGGTTTCGGAAGTCGCAACACTGAAGTTCCAAAGAATCAGTTGACCAGTTCAAGTATCAACCAGAGACAGAATTTGTACAGAACAAGAAAACTTAGGTGATTTGTTTACCCTGATATGGTGGGGATGGACACTTTCATTTTTGGCAACGGTTTGGCTGGCTTCAACGGAGCTACCTTCGACTGTTCGGCGCCTTCTCAGTCGGCACCGGAGAAGCGGTCCGAGGGCGTTTGGTCGACTGCGAGGCAGTCGCAACTCCCTTACCGCGTTCAGTCGAAGGGTCGTGCACAAGTTTTGACCGCCTTTCCGAGCGTGGTGGTGCAACCTCCTCCTCTTCATCCTCGTCATCATCATCCTCGTCGTCATCATCGTCGTCATCGTCATCTTCTGCAGCGTCTGAATCCCACTCTTCCTGGCTCTCGCCCCCGCTGGCTTCCCCCTCCTCAGTCAGAGTCTGAGCGCCATTGGGCATTGAGTATAGCTCGGTAAGGGCCTGGAAATAACAAAACAGAGCTCAGTCGACCAAATCACAGAAACACATTCGACGGATATACAATGGAAAACAGAGCAAATGTACCTTTTCTGGAACGCTGTTGTGGTCAAGTGGGGAAATCCTCCGGGATCCGCGAGGGTTGTCCTTGTTCCCAGTGATCGCGGCCATCCATCTTTCCACTATGGCATCGTCGACTGCCTCCGGGTGGACGCGAGTCTCGTCTTCGGTGCCGCAGTACAGCCACATGCAGTGGCTCCGGAACTGAAGAGGCTGGATTCGCCTCCGAAGAAAAACCTCCAAGAGGTCCATGCCAGTCACGCCATCCCGAACCAGCTGCACCACGCGATCCATCAACATCTTCACCTCAGCTCTCTCCTCTGGAACCACCTTCAGGGAGGAGGGTCTGTTCACTCGACTCATGGTGAACGCAGGAAGACCAGTCGACTGTCCCGGCGTCGTCTCGTTCCGGCAGTAGAACCAGGTCGACTGCCAGCCCCTGACCGACTCGGGAAAAGACATAGCTGGGAAGGTGCTTTTATTCCTCAACTGGACCCCTAAGCCACCGCACATCTGAACTACTTGGGTCTTCTCGTCACCAGGGCTTGCCTTCTTCACAGTCTGAGAGCGGCATGTGAAGATATACTTGAACAAACCCCAGTGCGGTCGACAGCCCAAGAAGTTTTCGCACATAGACACAAACGCAGCAAGATACGCGATGGAGTTTGGAGTAAAATGGTGGAGCTGGGCTCCGAAGAAATTCAGAAAACCCCGAAAGAAAACACTCGGTGGCAGCGAAAATCCTCGGTCGACATGGGTGGCGAGGCGCACACTCACCCTCTTCCTACCGAGGCTGCCACTCTTGGCGTGAAGCCTCGCGGCACCGTGGGGATCAACCCGTCGTTATATCGAGGAGATCCTTCTCCCGATGGTCGTTCGATCAATCTCCTGGACCCAGCCCTTCGCAAGCGGGATCTCGACGAGGAACCGCCATGGTGGTAGATCTCCCCTCGCCTTCTCGGCCGCCGACGCTTTCTCCGCCGCCGACGCCTTCTTCGCACGCTCCAACACCGCCGTCTTCTCTTTGCCCATGGCTGCCGGCGGAATGCGCGGGAGAGGAGGTAGCAGGAGCAGCAGCGGTTGCGGAGGGCGGAGACGAAGAGGGCAGAGGAGGAAGAACGGGTCTTGTCGTAAGCCCCGCGAGTCGCATTTATAGCATCCTTCCGAGTGGATGACAGTGGACCCGAACAATCTAATCATATCGAACAGTTGCCTTTGCGCGATACGTGGCGGAAAAAGCGGCGCTGAAATTGAGGCGTCCTGTTATGTCCCATCCGAAGCGCGATCCGTTCCGCTTCAAGCTTCCCCAAATTTCGTATCCCGCGAGATCCGCGAGGGACAGATCGGTCTATCAAGTGCGAGATTTCCTGCGATCCGTCGCTCGGGAATAGCAAAGTAAAAGAAGGTCACTCGACTAAAGAACAAGAATGGATCAAGTCGACTGAAGAAAAGTTGCTTGTTATCAACAGAGAAGATCTTGATCCAAGACAACACGTAGCCAGTGTTCGAAAGGCAATCGGAAACAACGTCAACTCCTCCTTCACTCAAGCCTCAATCCATTCGGGGGCTAATGATGGATTCATGTACCTAGGGTAGGGTCATAGGCCTGACCTAAACGTCCTACCCAAGGACACTCTTAGAAGAGATCATCTTCCAGTCGACCATAGAGGAGCCCACTCGACTGACTGGAAGGACTCGACCATGGAAGACTCACTCGACCATGAAGACGCACTCGACCACCAGAAGGTCAGAAGACACTCTGCATCGCAACGGTTTGCTATTGAATAGACTTAATGATAGTTAAAGCACTTTATGAGGGGCGTTACCAGTAACCCCCCGGGCTTAATGTACTTTAACCTCTCCATTATGTGGGCTGGTTGGGGTCCTGGCGCACTCTATATAAGCCACCCCCTCCACAGATAGAGGGGTTCACACTCTTATAATACCTACACTCATAATCCACTCGACCGCCTCAGGGCTCCGAGACGTAGGGCTTTTACTTCTTCCGAGAAGGGGCCTGAACTCGTACATCTCTTGTGTTCACAACCTCTCCATAGCTAGGACCTTGCCTCTCCTTACCTACCCCCACTCTACTGTCAGACTTAGAACCACGACAAGGGCTGATCCGGAGTCCGCTCGGGGCTCTGCAGAGGGGAATCCCTCGCCATCGTCATCATCAACCATCCTCCATCACCAATTTCATGATGCTCACTACCATGCGTGAGTAATCCCATCGTAGGCTTGCTGGACGCTGATGGGTTGGATGATCTTTACCATGTAATCGAGTTAGTTTTGTTAGGGTTTGATCCCTAGTATCCATTATGTTCTAAGATTGATGTTGCTATCACTTTGCCATGCTTAATGCTTGTCACTAGGGCCCGAGTGCCATGATTTGAGATCTGAACCTATTATGTTTTCATGAATATATGTGAGTTCTTGATCCTATCTTGCAAGTTATAGTCACCTACTACGTGTTATGATCCGGCAAACCTCAGAGTGACAATAGTCGGGACGGTTCCCGGTGATGACCGTAGTTTGAGGAGTTCATGTATTCACTGAGTGCTAATGCTTTGGTCCGGTACTCTATTAAAAGGAGGCCTTGATATCCCTTGGTTTCCATTAGGACCCCGCTGCCACGAGAGGATAGGACAAAAGATGTCATGCAAGTTCTTTTCCATAAGACGTATGGCTATATTCGGAATACATGCCTACATTACATTGATGAACTGGAGCTAGTTCTATGTCACCCTATGTTATAACTGTTGCATGATGAATTACATCTGACATAATTATCCATCATTGATCCATTGCCTACGAGCTCGTTTCATATTGATCTTTGCTTAGTTACTTCTCTGTTGCCACTGTTACGATTGCTACAAAACTGCTACTTTTACTTTTTCCACCGTTACCGTTACTTCCATACTACTTTGCTACTAAATACTTTGCTGCAGATATTAAGTCTTTCAGGTGTGGTTGAATTGACACCTCAGCTGCTAATACTTTAGAATATTCTTTGGCTCCCTTGTGTCGAATCAATAAATTTGGGTTGAACACTCTACCCTCGAAAACTGTTGCGATCCCCTATACTTGTGGGTTATCAGGACCTAGATGTAAAACAGTTAGGAGGAAGTATTTTTTGGCTTGTAATAATGAGGCACCTGCTTGCATAATGCCATGACCCTAGTGGGTCCCTACCGTCAGCCTCTCCATGTGTAGTTAACTACTGATTCCTCTCGGTTATTGACCATGTTGACAAAGCCAGACGGCGGCGGGCACAACGAGTGAACCAAGGCGGAGAATGACGGCGAGGCCTCGGACGGGAACGAACAGGAGCCATGGAAGATGCAGCAGTGTAGTGGCAGGCGGAGGGGAGTACGCGGGCAACAACATGTACCTCAAGCTTACAAACGGTACAAAAGCCCAAGGATTAATTATTCATCAAATTTAGACAAAACCCAGTTTGAACAAGGCAATAACATCTAACCCAACCACTGTTTTTGGCAGTCACAAACAAATGGATTGGTCTGATCCATAAAATCAACATCCCGTGCCAAATTTTTTATTGGAACATGACTAGAAGTTGCTGTAAATAGAAGCCGAGCACGTTCAGAAGCCCATTTGTCCACCTGAAACTTCTTTTTTTCTGTTCAACATGTCCGTCACGTGAGAAATTCTTGTTGAAAAACTTAAGCCTCATGGACATAAGTAACGTCGCATTCAACATGAAGAATGTGACAAAGCTTCTGTTTGCCTGGTTAGATGCATATCCTCCCATCATTATTGTCCTCAAACGAATGTCATGGGAACTGAGAAAACCCTGGTGCTTATTACGCCACCGATTGGTTATATGTTTTTCTTCATGTGTTAGTGCCTAAGTAAACATGAAGACTGAAAACAGTTAAGGTATGAAAAAAGAGTATGTCAAAAGAGCCACAACTGAATGGTTAATTCTACACTACTAGGGAAAACCCTAGCAGTAGCGCGTGTTTAAAGCATATCAGTAGAGCAGGGAACAATGCTACTAGTAAGGCGCTACAGCTAAAGGTTAGCAGTAGTGTGTGTTGGACCACACTACTGCTATATCGACTTAGTAGCAGCGCTTTCCACTATGAGCGCTACTGGTAATTAGTAGTAGCGCTTATCCCATCACGCGCTACTACTATTATTCCGTATTTCTTTTTTATTTCATGTTGTATTCATACACCTTTATACAAGTTTTCATACCGCATCAATTTAGAGAATGTTTTTACATCATAATGAGTTATTACATCACTGCGAGAAAGAACCATGGATTAGTTTCAAGTGGATGGACATCCACTTGAAACTAATCCACGGTTCTTTCACCCAATGATATAATAAATATCATCATCATCATCATCATCATCATCATCATCATATCATTAACAACTTATCATCATAATTCATCATTGTCATATAACACCTCCTCATGATCATCGTTTTCATCAATGAGACATCACATACAAGTTGGTCACTAACATAATCACAACTAGTCCTCATCATCAACTCTCATAAACATATTGTACCTCACAGAACCTACTACATTCTCTTAGGACCTACTATATTATCTTAGGTAAAATAGCATAAAACAAGATAGCCACTGACTCTCCATTATGGAGAATGGAGATTATCCCGTCTCCAATTCTTGCCTTTCGCACAATGTTGCTTCCAAGAACCTCCTTACGACTGTCCATACATTTTTTCCATTATTTGATTATCATGTGTTCACCGGTTTTAGAAATCCGGTATGGACATGTGAGATTCGTAGGATGACCTGGCTGTATGTTCAAAACATCAAGGCGACCATTCTGATACATCAAATGAGGCACACAATCCATCGGGATTTTCTGTTGAAAAACTTAGTAATAACTTCGTAGTTAGAAATGTAGTTCAGTTTTCGAAGTATGCAAAAGATGCACGGATGTCGTAATAGTAAAAAAATCTTACCAAGATATCTCCATGGAAGTTATCGTGGTTCAACACGTGCACTAGTGGCACGTATTGACCATAATTTGGAGGAGTTCGATAAAAGGCATTGTAATTCTCAATTTTAGTACAACTAGAAAAGTGGCCCGCTCGATGCGCGGGCTAGAATTTTATAGGTTTTAATAAATAGACCATATTATTTAATTTGTCTAATATAAATTGGAACCAAGTGTGATGACATTTACAAATATAATTCTTTAGTGGACATAGTTCCGAGGGCAACACATAAATTATTTATTTACTTATATGAAAAAAATGCATTATTTATCTAATAATAGGTTTAGTTGACTGCCATTTTAAATTTGGTACCTACTGATATCTAAATATGGCGAAGACGTTTGTAAGCATATTGAGACATACCACTACTTATAGTTAAGACTTGAGATAAAGTTGTGAGAAACTACAAAGGTATTAACCGTGTATTATTACTTTGTCTAAATACGCAGTACAAAATTCCTATTACTCAAAGATGGTACTATAATCTCGTGAAAATAATATGCATTCAACTTGTGCTCAGTAAAATAATAGATCCAACAAAAGGTGAGAAATGGATACAATGACTCACAAAGGAGCACGTAAATCCTTTAGCTGTTCCATGTTGGTTCCCATAGTGTACATCAAGTGTTTTTTGAAATATTTTATACAAAAGGTTAAATAATGAGATGGGATTGCTCTGTTACTCAATTTAATGCAGAATAAGTAAAAATCTTAGATCAGACTGACTGAAATTTTTGAGTTGAAACTATGAAATTATGCATGCAAGTAGATTTGAACTCTAGTTTTTTCTTAAACACATGTAGCTAGTTCAGTACATTTGGAATGTCTACAGATACTTGTCATTACTGTCTATAGAGATTATACCAATTTTATACTTATTTCTATGTTAGACATTTTGATAAGCTACTATTTTATGGTAGTACACACGTTTTGGTCATCTCTACTTACAGAGACACCTCTAATCTTGAAAGACTGATGACGCCAATGTTTTCTGAAAAAAGAAAATTCTTAATTTTAAGATGTTTGAAATATAATCTTATGGATCTTGCTAACTGAAGATAGGATTACTGTGCAGTACATGTGGACTACTCTGTTGGTACGTCTGGAGGTCATGTGGTGCAGCCAAGTTTTGAGGAAAAAATGAGTATATATGAGTGTTACAAATTTACAAAGCATGTTCACAATGGAGCAATCAGTGGGATAAATCATTTATTCAGTAAATGTAGACAGAAGCTATAATCTCTTATCGCTCAGCAGGAATATTTCTGATGTGTATGCTTATGGCATGTTTTAATCAGTCACGATGCCCCTCAATCAAACAGGACAATCATGTCCTAGTACAGGACCTCATTTTTTTTCTAATCAAAACCTAAAGGGACCAAAAGAATGTATTGGCTAGCTTGTACATTCTTCTAAAAAGAAGCTGGCTTGTACATGTGCTGGTAGATGCCGAGTACGTATTGGTGCAACCGGCCGTCGACTATACTTCACCTAATCATCTTCGTCAGTGTGCTTGCATGCAACGATGGCGTGTGGCCCATCGTCCATGATACTGTCCAAGCTTACCTCCGTGACATGCACGAGGAACGCATTGCCTGCATGAATTCATCGCAGTTGTCTCCACCACACTGTTTGCACTCCTCGAGAAGTTGGCACCACCGAGAGTCCCATGACCAATTTAGTTCGACTTCACAGAGAGATGTTGGAGCAGCAGCCTTTTGCACCAGCCGCAAGTCATGAACCGGTGCCGTATTCCTTATTTTCCATGATGTCATACATCTCCTCCCTTCTTTTGCTAGATCTCGCATATGAGGTCTGCTGAAGGATGCTCCAAGGTGTGTATGAGCCATCTTGCCGAGGCCGCAAGTTCGGTGATCGTCGTCTGCATTGATCGGACCAGGAGCCAACCGAGGTTCTTCTTGCCGCGTGTGCCTCGGCGTGGAGGCGAATGATCAAGTCATGTCAAGCTATCACCAAGGGTAGATTTCTGTATATGTGCAAGAAGATGACATCAACAGAGAGGAGATCACAAGGAAGAGCACCGATGGATTGACATTGACAACACATAATCAACCCGAGGAGAGGTTCCGTCAATCTCGGCGTCGACCCCATCCCTCTGCCTGGCCACTATTATAACATGAAGATGCGGGTGTACTGTGTTTACCCTGGGTGCTTGGCGTGATTTCCTTTATTTTTTTCCTTATTATTAGGATATCATATTGGTGTTCATGTTCTGGCGGGTGCATATAATTAATGAAACTGGACGTTTGAGATTCATTAGTGAAAATTATTTGAATAAATCAATGGTTAGACATTTTAATTTTTTTGTGAGTTTCTAAAATAATTCTATTTTTCTGATTAACCCATTAATTACTTAATATATACTCCCGCTGTCCCAAAATAACTGTCGTTGATCTCAGCGACACTTATTTTCGGACGGAGGGAGTGTTAGATAGATGGATAGATGAGAGTGTTAGATAGATAGATAGATGATATATGTACTATCACGCAAAATAAAACATCATGTGATCCATTCCCATACATATATCCGGGGCATGCAAGCACGCATATATCAAAGGCTTGCGTGAACGTGGATTTTTTCCGGATGAATGCATTGCATGCATATAGCAAGCTAGACATCAGCACACGTCCTGAGCTAGATTCGGTTGTAGGGCTGCAGTGTTTTTTTTGTAGGGCTGCAGCGTTTAGGAGCCAAGACGACCAGGACGCTAGGGACATCCGTGTGTTGGAGGAAAGAGACTAAAAAGATAAGAAAGTCATGGAACGAAACGTTTTTCTCCACCAAAGGAACATAAAACGTTTTTTTATCACGTAATTATAATGGCAATGGTGGGTAAATTATTTGGCTTGAATTCCTATCTAATGGCTATAACATTTTAGTCTATTAAATTAACGGTCAGATAATTCTAATTATTGTGGTAATTTCTATTGTATTTATCTTTTCTCTGGTTAACCCGTCAAGTACTTTTTATATATATATAGATATGCGACCAAATGATTTTTCTCCTGGTAAGTTAACTCAGAGCCATCAGTGTAGTTGGTTCTGTCTACCATCTTCCGGACATTCTTTGAAGAATGAAAATAAGCTATCAACGGAAATAAGCTGTCAACTATTTTGAAATAAACAATATAAATTACTTAACAACTATGTTTGAGGAACTCACATAGCGGTAGAATTGGAAGCGTATCAACAAGGACCCAAATGTCCAAATTGTCTTGGTCGATGTCAGGATCACCAAGATCCATGGTGATAAACATACCCTCTTGAAAATCATACATCTTGCAAAGTGCTTCCCAACCCGGGCAACCAAAATGGGATACACTCTCAGAATTGTATAGATTTACCTCAAAATCCATACCATGATGGGCCTTAGGTTAATTTTCTTTGTTTCATTCCTCTCATGATCTTCAAAACCCATCCTCTCCAAGACATAGCGTCTTGCATGGCATGGGATAAGCTAGTCGAATTGTAAGAGACAAAAATTACACGTTGAAGTAGTAGAAGTCGAGCTTAATTATGAAAAAAACACTTTGCGTCGTAGCGTACCATTTCACAATCGAAGGCCTCCTCGAGCTTAATTCTGAAGCGTCGACCTTTGTCCAGGTGAGGCCTCTCGCAGAAACCCCGGTTGTCGCCGCACCAGTAGCACTCCCCGAGACCTTCTTCATCCGACGACATTTCCTATGTTCATAATTCAAAGATTAAACTTGTACAATTAAGTATATGTACTACAAATACTAAATTAGACCATTATTATTCATCACGGGTTGACTATCGGTCTGTCGAGTCTTTTCTTGAAAACTCTCAACTCACGTAGTGTATATATTCGACCGTCGGTGATGGTAGCTCCTCCTTTCATTCCTGAGTGCATTACACCAAATTGTCTAGCACATGGGAACAAAGGAGAAGCTACCCCCACGACAATAGTCGGGATTCTTCGTCCTCTCATATATGGTGGAGACTCTCCCTCACTGATTCCTCTCTGACATTTGCGACCGTCGGTGATGGTCGTTACTCCTCCTTCTCCTAGTGCATAACAAAAGGTCTAGCACCCGAAGAAGAAGGAGAAACGACCCTGACGACAACAGTCGGGATTCTTCGGCCTCGACAGACTTAATGTCAACCCGAAATATCGTTTAATTATCTTTCTAGAAAATCCAGGTCACTCGATATTTCCTACATATTCAAGCACAAGTCATGCCAAAATTCACAGAAAATCCCGGCATGACCTTTGCTAAAGTAGGACATATCGAGCGCCTGGAATTTGCCGGAACGGAAATTAATCAACACTCTGGCAAAACATAGGCCACTTGGAGGTGTAACCTGCAAACATGACCGGCCACTTGGGCAACCACATATCCAATTTGAGCAACACAAGATATACATGTTTTTATCTACATCATATCTTATAGGAATCATATTGACATGGAGATTTGGCTGGTCTCACCTCGAGGTCGGAGGGGCTCGGTGACGGGGACGACGGCGGGGATGATGGAGGGGCTCCTTGATTTCTGAAAAAAAACCTATAAGTTATCACTAATACATCCCGAATAGTATCATACATATAACATCACTAATACAACTAAAACCCCAGCGAACGACGGATATCGACGACGAGGATGCGGGATAGGCATCGTCGACGTCGATGCGTGAATAATTGCTTAAACTAAAAAAATAACAACAAATGTGACATGTTCAACTAGTTCTATTAATTCAACTAGTTCTTACTAAAAATATACTTACTATAAATAAAAATGAACAAGTTCTTTCTAAAAATAAACTAGTTCAACTAAAAATAAACTAGTTCTTAATAAACTAGTTCAACTAGTTTTATTAATTTACTTACTAATTATTTCAAACACTTACTAAAAACTGTAAAATAAACTAGTTCTTACTAAAAACAAACTAGTTCAACTAGTTTTATTAATTTACTTACTAATTATTTTAAACACTTACTAAAAACAGTAAAAAAACTACATTATACAATAGTAAAAAAACTACACTAAAAACAGAAAAAAAGAGATGGAAGGAGGAGGGGAAGGGAGGAGGAAGGAGAGAGGAGGAGGCCGGTGGGATCGGAGGAGGGAGGGGGCGGGGGAGGGGGGAGGGGCGGGCGGAGGAGGAGGAGGGAGGGGGCGGGGGGTCACTACAAGAAATATGTTAACTAGTGACCTTATGTCAGTGACCCTGGAAGAATTGGTCATAGATTTATGACCATTTGAGACCAATTGGTCAAAAGCTATTCGGGGGGCTCCAAACCCTAAACTATAACGACCATTTTGGTCAGAAAGGTCATAATTTCCTTACACGAAATGGTCATAAAGCAGACAACAGTGGTCCGCTGCCTTATTACTAGCTGATCACGACCAATATAGATGGTCATAACCTTGTAAATTATGGTGGGTTGCTATGACTAGGCGCCACCTCATCAATTTTGCCTATGTGTCATGTCCATGTGTCAAATTTTGCCCTAGGTTGTGAAGCAACCTATATTTCTGTCATTCCCAAAATTCCGAAAAAATCTCATAAATTCTTTAGGCCATATCTTTGTCAAATATGTAAAAAACCTTCCTTGCCTAGTTCAAAAATAATTCAACAATATTCATTTTCCTATTCTATTCAGAAAAACACTTTGTGAAGGAAGTGCTATTTATATATTCTTGATTTCCCTCAAAATTTTTGGGCACTATTTCCTATCCAAATCATTGCCTCATGACAAAATTCAGCTCCATTTGCCAAGTAAATCTTCCTCAGCAAATTTCCAAACTTTTTGTCCACCTAGAACCTTTGTGAAAGAAGTACTAGCTATGCATATCCTAATGTGTTGAATTTTTGCCACATATTCTACATGTCTATGTAACTTACCTACACCAAATTTGAGCTCAGTTCATTTTGCCAATTTCTCTCACTAATTTTCTGAAGTTTCTGTCCAGAGAAGAGCATTGTGAAGGAAGTGCTATTTATATATATTCTTGGTTGCCCTCAAAAATTTTGGGCACTCTTTCCTATCCAAATCATTGCCTCATCACAAAATTCAGCTCCATTCTGCCAGTAAATCTTCCTCGGCAAATTTCCAAAGTTTTTGTCCACCTAGAACCTTTGTGAAAGAAGTTCTAGCTATGAATATATTCTATATTCCTATGTAACTTACCTACACCAAATTTGAGCTCATTTCATTTAGCCAATTTCTCTCACTAATTTTCCTAAGTTTCTGTCCAGAGAAGAGCATTGTGAAGGAAGTACCACTTTGGCATGTCAAATGGTATCCATTTTCTACAGTGCTTTCCTATGCCCAAATAACCATCCTCCACCAAATTTCAGCACAATCCATTCATTATTTTTAGCCCAGCTTCAACATTCGTATTTATGTCTAGTGTGGTACTTTGAAAAGCATGTAACACCTAGGCTCCTCCTTTTGAGCTGAAAATTTGTGAAGACAGCCTTCTTAGTAAAAGATCATCCTCAGCCAAAACTCACGCCCATTAGCCATGTGCATTTCCCGTACCGCTAATCAAACACTTGGCTGCTAATTCATGTTCGGGCACAGATCGGTCTCCTCGTGAGAATCTTATGTTGTAATTTCCTTCCTAGCACATACCTAGGGAGTGCCCAACCTACTAGACATGCATAGGCCGCCCAGAATGCATGGCAATGCCACGGTCGCGCAGTGACGAAGCGACGGGCATGCGAGTTTACGTGCTCTAGAGTTGGGGCCCTCGGCCACCGTCCAAACCTCGACGGAACGCCACCAAACCATGTATTTATGATTAAATAGGCACTTATGTAACTAGAAATGATTTTTGGAAAAAATAAATAGCAAACTATAAGGCAGCTGTAGTTCAAATTTGACCCGCTTCCAACTGAATCAGTGGAAATTTGTCTTTTTCACGAGAGGTGGATCAAATCTTTTTACACCCAACAATTTTGTCAATTGTGCATTAAATATGTCCTAGTATTTTAGAAAATTGATTTGGTCCAATTTTGCAACAAATATATGGTAGGTCCTTCACCAAAAAAAATAAATCATTTGGGCACTCAGAAAATGAAAAATGAATTTTTCATCCAAAGAAAATGAAAACTTCCTTAGGCAACATTGTTTGCCATTCCAAGATGCACCCTTATGAACAATATAAGATCATTTGAATAAACTATGCCATGAATGTGGACATAAGATTGAGCATTTGGGTTGAAAGCCATGCATCTTCACAATTGATAGCTCGTTTCTGAGAACAATTTTTTAAAATAATTGCCGTATTACAAGTGTATTATTTTTTCTGGTAACTTGGTCACATATAATGACACAATGCGAAGGTTTTCCAAATTTTTAATGTTTTCTGAATTTTTTATGCCCGTTTCAAAATGCGGTCAAAACGGCGGGAATGGCCGTTACTAGCTAGTGGTTGAATCTTGGAATTTTTTTGATGTTTCTCTGATTAAATAGATACTTATGTACCTAGAAATGATTTTTGAAAAAAATAAAGAGCAAACTACGAGGTAGCTAAAGTTCAAATTTGACCCGCTTCCAACTGAATTGGCAAAAAATTGTCCTTTTTACGAGAGGTGGATCAAAACTTTTTACACCCAAAAATTTGGTCAATTGTGCATTAAATATGTCCTAGTATTTTAGAAAATTTATTTGGTACAATTTTGTAACAAATATTTGGTAGGTCCTTCACAAAAAAGCTCATTTTGGGCACTCGAAAAATGGAAAATGATTTTTTCGTGCAAAGAAAATGATAACTTCTTTAGCAACATTGTTTTTCATTCGAAGATGCACCCTTATGCCATGAATGTGGCCATAAGATTGATCATTTGGCTTGAAAGCCATGAACCTTCATAGATGATAGCTCATTTCTGAGAACACTTTTTAAAAAGAATTGTTGCATTACAAGGTTATTATTTTTCCCGGTAACTTGGTCACATATAATGACACAATGCGAAGGTTTTCCAATTTTTTTTTAAATTTTTATGCCTGTTTCAAAATGCGGTCAAAACGGCGGGAATGACCGTTCCTAGCTAGTGGTTGAATCTTGGAATTTTTTTGATGTTTATCTGATTAAATAGATACTTATGTACCTTGAAATGATTTTTGGAAAAAATAAAGAGCAAACTATAAGGCAGTTGCAGTTCAAACTTGACCCGCTTCCTACTGAATCGGCAGAAATTTGTCTTTTTCATGAGAGGTGGATCAAAGCTTTTCACACCCAACCATTTGGTCAATTGTGCATTAAATATGTCCTAGTATTTTATAAAATTTATTTGGTACAATTTTTCAACAAATATTTGGTAGGTCCTTCACAAAAGAAGCTCATTTTGGGCACTCGGAAAATGGAAAATGATTTTTTCGTGCAAACAAAATGATAACTTCCTTAAGAAAAATTGTTTGTCATTCCAATATTCACCCTTATGCACAATATGAGATCATTTGATCAAACTATGCCATGAATGTGGCCATAAGATTGATCATTTGGCTTGAAAGCCATGAATCTTCACAGATGATAGCTCATTTCTGAGAACTTTTTTCAAAAGAATTGCCGTATTACAAGTTTATTATTTTCCTTGGTAACTTGGTCACATATAATGACACTATGCGAAGGTTTTCCAATTCTTTGATATTTTTTGAATTTTTAATGCCCGTTTCAAAATGCGGTCAAAACAATGGGCATGACCGTTCCTAGCTAGTGGTTGAATCTTGAATTTTTTTGGGGTTTCTCTGATTAAATAGATACTTATGTACCTAGAAATGATTTTTGTAAAAAATAAAGAGCAAACTATGAGGTAGCTGCAGTTTAAATTTGACCCGCTTCCTACTGAATCGACAGAAATTTGTCTTTTTCATGAGAGGTGGATCAAAGCTTTTCACACCCAACCATTTGGTCAATTGTGCATTAAGTATGTCCTAGTATTTTATAAAATTGATTTGGTACAATTTTGCAACAAATATTTGGTAGGTCCTTCACAAAAAAGCTCATTTTGGGCACTCAAAAAATGGAAAATGATTTTTTTGTGCAAAGAAAATGATAACTTCCTTAGGCAACATTGTTTGTCATTCCAAGATGCACCCTTGTGCACAATATGAGATCATCTGAACAAACTATGCCATGAATGTGGCCATAAGATTGAGCATTTGGGTTGAAAGCCATGCATCTTCACACTTGATAGCTCATTTCTGAGAACACTTTTTTTTAAAAGAATTGCCGTATTAAAAGTTTATTTTTTTTCTGGTAACTTGGTCACATATAATGACACAATGCGAAGGTTTTCCATTTTTTTTTAAATTTTATGCCCGTTTCAAAATGCGGCCAAAACGGCGGGCATGACCGTTCCTAGCTAGTGGTTGAAGCTTCGATTTTTTTGGTGTTTCTCTGATTAAATAGATACTTATGTATCTAGAAATGATTTTTGGAAAAAATAAAGAGCAAACGATAAGGCATCTGCAGTTCAAACTTGACCCGCTTCCAGCTGGATTGGTGGAAATTTGTCTTTTTCATGAGAGGTGGATAGAAACTTTTGACACCCAACCATTTGTTCAATTGTGCATTAAACATGGACTAATATTTTAGAAAATTGATTTGGTCCAATTTTACAACAAATATATGGTAGGTCCTTCACGACAAAACTCATTTTGGGCACTCGAAAAAATGGAAAATTAATTTTTAGTTAACTACGACCAATTTAAATGGTCATGACATCGTATGCGTGTACTACATTTTGATTGGTTCGTGGGCATTTCACGCGGATCGTGGATGGAACACCATTGGATTCTTGCGGATCCAACGGCAGTCCTCACCCAAGCCCACCTAAGCTGAAACCCTAGTCCTCGTGGACATTTTCCATCCACCCCCGCCTCCTTTATTTCTCCCCTCGCTCTCCGGCCCTCGCACGCCTCCCCTCTCCTCCTCCCCTCCCCGCTCCCTCCCATGGCGAACCCCGTCGCCTTCCCTCTCCTCCTTCCCCTCCCACTCCAGCCGTCGCTGGCCCCTTCTCCCCAGATCCAATCCAAGTCCCCTCGTCCACCGTCCCTTCCTCCGGTCACCATATGAAGGGCAGGCGGCAGGCTTCAAGCTGCCGGAGGAGCTGGCGGCCGCGCTGCCAGCGGACCCGTTCGAGCAGCTGGACATTGCGTGCAAGATCACCTCCATCGCGTTCGCGTCCCGCGTCGGCCGCCTCGAGGCTGAGGCCGCGGGGCACTGCAGGCAGCTCGCCTAGCATGACGCCGCCGCCGAGGACCTCCATGAGCGCGTCGAGCAGCTCAAGTCCGCGCTCGCTCTCGCCACCGACCATCTCCGTCCCCACCGGCGCCACTCCACTCCACCGCACCCTCTGTCGGTGTCAAAACCGGCAGATCTCGGGTAGGGGGTCTCGATATGTGCGTCTAATGCTAATGTTAACAGGAGGCAAGGGACACGATGTTTTACCCAGGTTCGGGCCCTCTCGATGGAGTTAAAGCCCTACTTCCTGCTTGATTGATCTTAATGATATGAGTATTAAAAGAGTAGATCTACCACGAGATTGTAGAGGCTAAACCCTAGAAGCTAGCCTATGATGATTATGATCGTCCCTATTCGGACCAAACCCTCCGGTTTATATAGACACCGGAGGGGGCTAGGGTTTACACAGAGTCGGTTACAAAGAAGGAAATCTAATATCCAGATCGCCAAGCTTGTCTTCCATGCAAAGGAGAGTCCCATCCGTACACGGGACGAAGTCTTGAGTCTTGTATCTTCACGGTCCATCAGTCCGGCCAAAGTATATAGTCCGGCTGTCTGGATACCCCCTAATCCAGGACTCCCTCAGTAGCCCCTAAACCAGGCTTCGATGACGATGAGTCCAGCATGTAGATTGTCTTCGGCATTGCAAGGTGGGTTCCATCTCCGAATACTCCAAAGAAGATTGGGGATTGTGTCCAGCTTTGCGAGATAATTTCCGCACACCACTGTAGAGAGCATTGCACTTCATAAATCTGACCTGCTGACAATTTTTGTATGGTGTGCTCCTATGCTGTGGCCCGGCCCAACATGAACTGGTTTTTTCTTGGCCTTCCTTGATACGCGGTTTTATTGGCACACCTTGCCAAAGCAGAGATCGTGTTCCCCTTATCGCGGGATCTTCCATCAATACGGGTGCGTGTAACCCCACGACGCCTGTTGGTATGACTTCGTGTTTTTAGGTAAGTCCCAAGCGGTTACACTGAGGACGCTTGATATTCACCCCGTTTATAGAGGGGCCGAGGCCTATCCCTCTTCTCTACCACTCTTGCACCTTTTTGCTTCTCGAGTTCTAACACCTGAAGCCCAAGCTCAAGCACTTAGGATCTTCAATCATGTTTGGATCCCACCTTCAAGGCCGGTGGATGGCCTCCTTGATCACAGAGGAGGACATCGCAAAACTCAGGGAGGTCAGATATCTGACCGCCGACATCAAGCACCGGCTTCCTGCTCCAGGGCAGGTCATCCCTACTCCCGAGCCCAACAAGAGCGTTGTATTTGTTTCTCACTTCCTCCGCGGCTTAGGCTTCACCCTTGATCCCTTTGTGAGAGGTCTCATGTTCTATTACAGGCTAGATTTTCATGATCTAGCTCCGGATGCCATCCTTCACATCTCGTCATTCATTGTTGTGTGTGAAGCTTTTCTCCACGTCACCATGCACTTCGGCTTATGGCTCAAGACCTTCAATGTGAAGCCGAAGATGATTGAGGGGCAACACGCAGAGTGCGGAGGTGCTGTAATACGCAGGAACGCCGATGCCCCATGGCCAGAGGGCTCCTTCCCAGAGGTGTCCGATCTATGGCAGCGGAGGTGGTTTTACGTCACGGCTCCCACAGGCACAAAGTGGGTGGCTGCCCCTGACTTTCGTTCGGGCCCTCCATCTCAACTGGCATCATGGGACAATGTAGGACAGGATTGGGGGCCTGCTAATGATGTACCAACATTGCAGAGCTACATCCGGGAGCTTCTTGAGAGGGACATTAGCCTTGTCAGCATAATTCAGGTAATGCTAGTCCGACAGATGTTGCCGTGCAAACGGCGGCTTCTCCGGATGTGGGAGTTCAATCCGGAAGGTCCGCGGACTATTCTGCACTTCTTCGGCATGACGCTCGAAGGGATGTGTAAGTTATTCTTCGGACCACAAGTAAAGTGTCCAGACACCACCGAGGATGCGGGTCTGAGCTGCAACCGCCCAGATACCCAAGTAAGTAACCCAGAAACCGAACACTTCGTTTATATTTATCATAACATTATTCTGAAAATCCTCCATGGCCAGGAATGACTCAGCAAGGTGGAGAGAATCAGGTGTCCGGCGCCACTTCCCGAAGGCTCGCCTAGTCCCGCCATAGCCAAGATGCTTGGTCGTGTCCTAAGTAAAGTGCCCTCAGGGAAAGATGAAGGGTTAGAACAGAGAAGCAGAACTTCACACATTGCACCTCCAAACCGGGGGAATTGCTACCTCCCCAAAGGAGGATAGTCGGGGAGGGGAATCTAAGGTCTCCTCCCCTCGCGGGAAGAAGAGGGCTGACTCTGAAGACTTGGAGACGGAGGTGCCCAGAGAAGGGAAGAAAACTTCACCAGGGGGCCCTGCCCCGAAGGGCGTCTTCACCGCGCCATGCCTGCAAACGGGCCAGCCCTCAGCCGAGTTGTAAGTTAATCGTAAATACAAAGCTAGTGCTTCCTCCTCCGAGAACAGTAACCAGGATCCATTTTTTGCAGTCCGGCTAGCAGCTCTTCTCGACAGAGTTCGTCTTCGGGGGATCTCCTTCCGGGAGGTGATAAGAAGGGTCTGGCACAGTTCGACGACCGGCCGGATACATTGACGGGCCTTCTGGAGCGAGCTGCACTCTCAGAGGATCACCGTTCATTAATGAGCACGGTGCTTGAGAAGATTTCATCCGCCACAAGCGGGTTGAATGAAGCTTTTACGAGCCTGCTCAGAGGCTTCGAGGTATGTAAAGAAATATGTAATTCTTGATTGTGGCGCATGCGCTAGGTGTTCTCCATATGGATAGTAGCCCCTGAGACTCTGGTTGCCAGCCCAAGGCGGCAAACGGAGGATCACATTGTTGAGTAATGATCATACTGTGTTTATGCATAGGTGGCTAAGGGTCCGACAGCTGACCGGTCCGTTGAAGTCACCGAACTGAGGTGGCAGATTGGAGTTATTGATGCCAATATCACACTTGTGAACGAGCGGATTAACGAGTCACAAGGTATGTGCTCTGCTTTCCTTATTTGTTATAGGAAAAACTAAGAGGAGCATAATGTTAATGTTATATGCTTGGACTATAGACGGAGCTGCTGCCGTGGAATCCCTGAGGGCGGAACTTGCCCTGGCCAAGGAACAAGCCCGGGCTAGCAATACGGCTGCCCTAAAGGTGGCCGAAGAGTTGAGAGCCGAACAGGCTGCTCGTTGCCGAAGCGAAGACAAAATAGCCGAGATAGTTGTGGAGCTGAAAAACGCCATTGACCGGTATGAACTCCTTGAAAAAGATAATAAGGCTAATTCGACTGACCTGAAGGAGGCCCTTGATGCGGCCAAGGAGACGCATTCTGAAATTAGGGATGCACGGGAGGAGCTTTGACAGGCCGGATAAATCGCGGCTGGAAACCCCTATTTATTGCGGATGAAGTTCTTAGATCCAAAGTACGCTCCTCTAGATCGATGCTGGAGCCCTTCAAACGCGTATGCGGATCTAGCGAAGATTACGGCTGATGCGGCCAAGTTTTTCGAGGATCAAAAAGATAATGAAGTGGAAAAGTTGTTCTAGTCGCAATTCAGTGCTCCAACGCGCCCATTGCCATTGAGCGAGATTATGGCTGTTGTGGCCAAGCTCCATAGGTTGTCCAGTCTTGCAATAAGGTCTGTAATAGACCATCTATGGCCGAAGGGGCCGAAGCCGGACAGTTATTTTGGTTTAGTGCAACAATTCCTTGGTGCCGTGTCGCGAATCGATGCCATGAAAAGGTCGGCGTGCATAGAGGGTGTGTGGATGGCTCTTGCCCGCGTTAAGACATATTGGACATATATGGAGGCCACCATCATTGCGACCCAGAATCCGGCGGGAAGCCAGGATCCGGCCGAGCATGTCTTGGAGCAGGTAACAGAAGGTGCTCGTTTAATAGAGGCTCCGTGCTCGAAGAATGTCATGTTCGAGTGACAAATCGTTTTATTGTAAAAACAATTTTATTGTAATTATGAGGCTATGTTTATACTTTTTTCTCGAAAGTGCTATTGTGCCTCCTGTGCGGCCGTTTTATGTATATATGTAATATGAAAGTTAGCAGTCGTTGGCTTCAGCCCCCACACATATAATGCGGGGGTGTTCGCAAAATTGTGTGTAATCACACTTGATCCAACGTCTTGGTCCATTAAGGAGGTGATCGCACGTCGAACTAGGCAACCAAACTATATAGCTTTAACACTTTCACTTAGCCATAGGAGTTTGACGGTGGGGCTACTATGTAGCCCCTTGTACCTTTGCGTGCATTCGAATAGGGGCGTGTGTGTACATGACCGGGAAACGGTCCTTCGTCAATGCGGAGGAATCCTAAAGATTCCGATAAGTCTTTGAGTGGTTGAACAGTCTCTCGCTATATCATGACAGTCAGTTTTTGGCTTTCTCTACTGAGGTGCTCATCTGGAATAACCAGGGCACAGTCGCAGTAGTTCTCCTTTGGCCGCCTTAGCCGATAAGAACGGAATGTAAGGCGGTAAACGCAGGAGCCGGGCAAACCCAACATTTGACCAAAGACATGATTCGGAGCTGATGCATATAAGGCCAAACTTGCGACGCCGAACACTCCCGAAGGTATTCGGACTTTATAATATATACTGGGCTGAGTAACGCCCTTTATTATGAACCCTGTGTTTCCAGGTACGTGCATTAGTCTGTCGTGGCAAAATACCAATAACGGTAGTATCCTCTGTGGGTGTAGTACCCATGGGATGTGTAATCAACAAGAGACAATAAAGAAGGTTTACACAGGGGCTTAATCTAAAGAGAAACCTTTGAGCGGGGCCCTGCTGCACGTCTGTGCCTTTGTCTCTGTTGTGCCATGTCCTGGGCGGGTGTCGTACGAATGGTTTCTGTAAAAAGGAAAAGTCATGTAGAAGAGTATGACGTAAGCGTGTGAAGAGTTGGCTATCACCAATGGATAGTAAAAGTGTAAGGCATTGGCCTGTTAATAAGGTCAAGCCAAGAGTTGGGCTTTATTAAATATCTATAGCCCCTGGTGTCCTCTATGGGATTACATGTGTGGCGCCCAGATCAGGTTTATCTGGGCTGCCGGACTCGTCTAACCGTGTCTGTGGTCTTAACAACCAATCATGCATTCTGGTATTAGAGGCTGCTTAGAGTCCGGCTACTGGAGCCGTCTCATACTCTTCCGCGCGTAGGGAACGCTCTGTATTTCCATTGACGGTGATGACGCCACGTGGACCGGGCATCTTCAGTTTAAGGTAGGCGTAGTGCGGTACTGCGTTGAAGCGGGCGAAGGCCGTTCTCCCGAGCAATGCATGATAACCACTTTGGAAGGGGGCGATGGTGAAGAGTAGTTCTTAAACACGAAGTTGCACAGGGAACGAATGTCACCTCTAGTACGACGGAGCCCTTGCAGCGGGCTTAAACGCCTGGTATCACCCCTTCAAATGTGGTGTTACTTTGGCTGATTCTGGATGGGTCTATCCCCATCCCGCGGACAGTGTCCTGGTATATTAGATTAAGACTACTGCCGCCGTCCATGAGGACATGAGTGAGATGGTATCCATCGATTATTGGGTCGAGCACCAAGGCGGCTGATCCTCCGTGCCGCATACTAGTTGGGTAGTCCCTATGATCGAAGGTGATCGGGCAGGCCGACCAGTGGTTAAGTTTTGGGGCGACGGGCTCTATAGCGTATGCGTCTCTGAGCGCGCGTTTGCGCCTTCTCGTGGGTATGTGAGTCGCGTGGATCATGTTTACTGTTTTACCTCTGGTGGGAATTTTTTTTGTCCCCCAGTGTTCGGCTGGCGAGGCTCATCCTCGTCTTCACTTGGTGTTTCCCTTCCCTTGTGTTCGGCATTTAATTTGTCGGCCTGCTTAAAGACCCAACATTCTCTGTGAGTGTGGTTCGCAGGTTTTTCGGGGGTGCCATGAATTTGGCACAGTCTGTCTAGGACTTTGTTCAGGCCGGACGGTCCCTCTTTGCTACCTTTAAATGGCTTCTTTTGTTGACCGGGTCGAGAGCCCTTGAATCCAGCATTGACCGTTGTGTTGTCCGGACTTTCTTCCTTGTTTCGACGTTTGTTTTTATTGCGCCGTGGCTTCCCGTTGCCATCCTTGATTTCGGATGTACTTGGGTCGCTGGTGCCTCTACGGGCCAACCAACTATCTTCACCCGCGCAAAAGCGGGTCATAAGGCTTGTTAAGGCTGCCATTGTCCTCGGCTTTTCTTGGCCGAGGTGTCTGGCAAGCCACTCGTCCCGGATACTGTGCTTGAAGGCCGCTAAGGCTTCGGCATCCAGACAATCAACAATTTGATTCTTCTTTATGAGGAATCTATTCCAAAGCTTGCGGGCGGACTCTCTAGGCTGTTGAATTATGTGACTTAAATCGTCCGCGTCCGGAGGTCGGACATAGGTCCCTTAAAAATTGGCCCTGAAAGCATCCTCGAGTTCCTCCCAACTTCCTATTGAATTTTCGGGGAGGCTTTTCAACCAGTGCCGAGCTGGTCCCTTCAACTTGAGGGGAAGGTATTTGATGGCGTGGAGGTCGTCCCCACGAGCCATGTGGATATGTAGGATGAAATCCTCAATCCAGACCCCTGGGTCTGTCGTTCCGTCATATGCCTCTATGTTCACAGGTTTAAAACCACAGGAAATTAAATGGTCGATACCTCTTCGGTGAAGCACAGAGGGTGAGCAGCCCCTCTGTATCTGGACGTGTTGTGGCATGCCGTCGGCTGTTGTTGTGTCCGGTGCTGATTCCGAACTGGTACTCGATCTGTCTGATTGTTTTGGTGCCATAGTCCTGCGCCGGGGCGTGTCCTCTAGATCCATAGATGGACCTCGTCGCGCCGGCCTTTTTATCCAGGAGCTCGCGTAAATCGTGTCCGGTGTCAGTAGCTGCTCTATTACGGTTATGAAGTGGTTGGTCCGGCCTACTGGCCGTATTGTTCTTCGGTGGAACGGCCTCGTCATCGAATTCTGGTAGCAGCTTGTGCTTTTGGTAGCTCTTTGTGTGGCGATCGTCGCCGTATTTTTCTTTAGTGTCTAGCACTTTATTCCATCTGCGATTGAGCGTTTCCTGTGCGGCTTTAAGCCTTTGCTTCTACTTCTTTAGACTTCTCGAAGTGGCCATAAGCCTTCTGTGGAGGTTATCTTGTTCCAAACGTGTTTCCGGGATGATGAATGCGTCGTTGTCCGGACTGTGCTCCTGTCCCGGGGCAGTTTGATGAGTTCGTCCCTCGGGATCGCTGTGATCGGGCGTCTACTCCAGGCTGTGTTCGGCGTGCCCTGGCTCATCCTGCTCCATCCCTGGGTTCATATGGTCGTTGTTGCCTTCGGAGTTGACTGGGGTGTCGATCTTTCTAGCGCTGTTATCGCTATTTTTACTGTGGCTGGACTTGGAGCGGCGTCTGTGCCGTCATTTTGCCTCTTGTCCAGTGGTTTTATCATCCGTTTTGTCGCCATTGTCCTCCTTAGGCGTATCCACCATGTATATATCATATGATGAGGTGGCAGTCTAGCGCCCCGTGGGTGGTGGTTCTGAACCGTCTCCTGCGCCGACGCCCATACCGCCGGTGTCATCGGAGTCGAAGTCAAGCATGTCTGTTACATCGTCGACAGTGGCTATGAAGTGGGTGATGGGTGGGCAACGAATTTCTTCGTCGCCTTCTTCCCCCTTGAGCCAAACATAGTTCGGCCAAGAGTCTCCTGACAAAGAGAGAGTCTTTAATGAGTTCAGCATGTCGCCAAAGGGTGAGTACTGGAAGATATCCGCAGCGGCGAATTCCATTACCAGAGCCCAGCCAGAATCGGCGGGCTCGGGGGCGCGCGGTCTGGGACCTACAACCGGACACGAGTCTAGGGGTCCGGAGACACAGGCTTCCTTGGGGATGAAGTCTGTGTTTGGCTCTACCGCCGATGAGTGTGCGGCCTTCGGGGCAGGGTCCATCCACCCGTCCTCGGATGACACAATCTGCCCCGGATTTAGGTCCGGGGCTCCTGCAGGTGCGATATCCCGAGTATTGTCTGACAGCAGGTCTAAGCCATGCTCATCGTGACTCTTCGGCGCTCCTGGCGTAGGCCCGAATCCGTTGAAGATCAAGTCTCCGCGGATATCGGCCGTGTAGTTCAAGTTTCTGAACCTGACCTGATGGCCAGGGGCGTAGCTGTCGATCTGCTCCAGAAGGCCGATCGAATTGGCCCGCAGCGCGAAGCCGCCGAACAGGAAGATCTGTTCGGGGAGAAAAGTCTCACCCTGGACCACGTTGTTGTTGATGATTGAAGGAGCCATCGAGCCTTGCAGCGATTATGACCCACAAGTATAGGGGATCTATCGTAGTCCTTTCGATAAGTAAGAGTGTCGAACCCAACAAGGAGCAGAAGGAAATGATAAGCGGTTTTCAGTAAGGTTTTCTCTGCAAGCACTGAAATAGTAGGTGATAGATAGTTTTGTGATAAAGATAAATAGTAACGAGCAAAAGTAAATAAAGTAAATAAAGTGCAGCAAGGTGGCCCAATCCTTTATGTAGCAAAGGATAAGCCTGGACAAATTCTAATAATGAAGAAGGAGCTCCCGAGGACACATTGGGAATTATCGTCAAGCTAGTTTTCATCACGTTCATAAGATTCACGTTCGGTACTTTGATAATTTGATATGTGGGTGGACCGGCACTTGGGTACTTCCCTAACATGGACAAGCATCACGCTTATGATTAACCCCTATTGCAAGCATCCGCAACTACAAAAAGGATTATTAAGCTAAACCTAACCACATCATTGAACATATAGGTCCATATCAACCCCTAATGAAGCAACGCATAAACTAGAGTTTAAGCTTCTGTCACTCTAGCAACCCATCATCTACTTATTACTTCCCTATGCCTTCCTCTAGGCCCAAATAATGGTGAAGTGTCATGTAGTCGACATTCACATAACACCACTAGAGGAGAGACAACATACATCTCATCAAAATATCGAACGAATACCAAATTCACATGACTACTAATAGCAAGACTTCACCCATGTCCTCGTGAACAAACGTAACTACTCACAAAGCATATTCATGTTCATAATCGGAGGGTAATAATATGCATAAAGGATCTGAACATATGATCTTCCACCAAGTAAACCAAATAGCATCAACTACAAGGAGTAATCAACACTACTAGCAACCCACAGGTACCAATTTGTGGTTTTGATACAAGATTGGATACAAGAGATGAACTAGGGTTTTGAGATGAGATGGTGCTGGTGAAGATGTTGATGGAGATTGACCCCCTCCCGATGAGAGGATCGTTGGTGATGACGTTGGTGATGATTTCCCCCTCCCGGAGTGAAGTGTCCCCGGCAGAACAGCTCCGCCAGAGCCCTAGATTGATTCCGCCAAGGTTCCGCCTCGTGGCGGCGGAGTTTCGTCCCATAAGCTTGTCCACAATTTTTTCCAGGTGAAAACCCTTCATATAGCAGAAGATGGACGTCGGAGGCCCACCAGGGAGCCCAGGAGAGAGGCGCGCCCTCTGAGGCGCGCCTGCCTCTGGACAGGTGTGGGCCCCCTGGCCTATTTATTTTGCCCAACAATTCTTATTAAATCTGAAAATTTTGTTTCGTGGAGTCTCAGGTCTTTTGGAGTTGTGCAGAATAGGTTTCCAACGTTTGCTCCTTTTCCAGCCAGAATTCCAGCTGCCAACATTCCCCCTCTTCATGGTAAACCTTGTAAAATAAGAGAGAATAGCCATAGGTATTGAGATATAATGTGTAATAACAGCCCATAATGCAATAAATATTGATATAAAATCATGATGCAAAATGGACATATCAACTCCCCCAAGCTTAGACCTCGCTTGTCCTCAAGCGGAAGCCGAAATCAAAAAATATGTCCACATGTTTAGAGATAGAGGTGTCGATAAAAATAAAATACGGACATAAGGGCATCATGATCATTCTAATAACAGCAACATATATGGATTTTGTCATATGATTTCCGATGTTCAAGTAATAAGCAATTCACAATGTCAAGTATGGTTCAAAAACTTCATTGGGAACTAACAAACTATAATCTCAGTCATTGAAGCAATTGCAATTTATCGTAACATCAGAAAGAGTCAATAATAGAACTTTTCAGCAAGCTCACATACTCAACTATGTCATAGTCCCCTATAATTGTTAACACTCACGCAATACTTGTGGTTATAGAGTTTCAGCCGGACACTGAGAAAGATAGGGGCTTATTGTGTTGCCTCCCAACGTATTCACCTTTAGGTGATGTCAACAATAATAGCCTATGCCAACTTACATCCAATTGGATATATGTATCATGATCTTTCAAACATGAGGAGCTTGCCAAAGGATAAAATGAAAAAGGGAAAGGTGAGGATCACCTTGACTCAAGCATAAAGTAAAGCATAAAAGTAAAAGATAGGCCCTTCGCAGAGGGAAGCAGAGGTTGTCATGCGCGTTTAGGGTTGATGCACAAAATCTTAATGCAAAAGAACGTCACTTTATATTGCCCCTTGTATGTGGACCTTTATTATGCAGTCCATCGCTTTTATTACTTCCACAACAAGTTCGCACAAAGCTTATTTTCTCTGCACTAATAAGTCATACATATTTAGAGAGCAATTCTTATTGCTTGCACCGATGACAACTTACTTGAAGGATCTTACTCAATCCATATGTAGGTATGGTGGACTTTCATGGCAAAACTGGGTTTAGGGATATTTTGAAGCACAAGTAGTATCTCTACTTGGTGCAAGGAATTTGGCTAGCATGAGGGGGAAAGGCAAGCTCAACATGTTTGGAAGGTCAATGACAATATACTTTAACTGAGATGTCGTAAAACATAAACCATTACATTGTCTTCCTTGTCCAACGTCAACTCTTTTTAGCATGTCATACTTAATGAGTGCTTCACAATCATAAAATATGTCCAAGATAATATATTTATATGTGAACCCCTCTTTCCTTATTACTTCCTATTAATTGCAACGATGACCAAGGCTACGTTCATCAACTCTCAACAATTTTTATGCCTCATACTTTCTATGTGTGAAGTTATCACTATCCATAAGATCAATATGAACTCTTTTGTTCTTTCTACTTTCTCAAGATCATAGCAACATAGCAAAGCCCTTGACTCACCACTAATCTTTATTATAGATAGCACACGGACTCGATTACATAAAGAGATCACAATGAAAAACTCAAAATTACTCGATATCAAAACTTCAACTACTGATAGATCAAGATACTACTGAAAGGATCGAACTAAATAAAATAGTAAAGATAGGAGTGTGATGCCTAGCAATATGATCCTTCAACAAAATATTCTCCTTGGTGAGGTACTTGTTCTATATGCAGGCTAACTCAATCAGCTTGAAAGCTTCAATCTCTGTTGGAGTGAAAAGGTTAGGTAAAGGTTGAGGGGTGTCTTCTTCTTTCACCACCGGAGCTTGAGCCTCCATGGCCTTCTTGATCCCTTCATCCTTGTTGATCTCTTCTGGTTCCTCTCTTTTCAACTCTATCTTCAATAGCCAAGCATCCTTGTCTTCGTTGTTGGAGGAGGGTGAAGTCATGGTGCTCTAAATCTGCAACAAAAACAGCTCGAAACGAAAACAGAGGATATTTGCGTGATACGATGGTCAAAACTTTCGGGAGTGTATATAATGAATTTTTACCGACCAAAATACGTAACATACAAGAAAACGGAGTCCGGGAGGCACACGAGGTGCCCACGAGACAGGGGGCGCGCCCTCCTCTCTTGTGGGAGCCTCGTGCCCCTTTCGGACTACTTCTTTCTTCCTAAAATCCTTAAATAATCCAAAACTGATAAAAATTGCCATTAGAGTTGTTTTGGAGTCGGTTTACTTACCGTACCATGTACCTATGCCTTTTTCGGAGTCTGGAACATTCTGGAAAGTGTCTCTTATGTATTCCTCAGGGGTTATGGTTTCAATAATATTAGTTTCAACATTGATAGGATTACCTAAAATATAATGCTTAATTCTTTGACCATTTACCACCCTCGGGTTTGTGCCTTCGAAGTTATTGATTTTTATAGCATCAGAACGATAGACCTCCTCGATAACGTAGGGACCTTCCCATTTTGAGAGAAGTTTTCCTGCAAAAAATCTTAAACAAGAGTTGAACAATAACACATAATCTCCTACGTTAAACTCACGCTTCTGTATCCTCTTATCATGCCAGCGTTTGACTTTTTCTTTGAAAAGCTTGGCATTCTCATATGCTTGGATTCTCCATTCATCAAGTGAGCTAATATCAAATAACCTTTTCTCACCGGCAAGTTTGAAGTCATAATTAAGCTCTTTAATAGCCCAATATGCTTTATGTTCAAGTTCAAGAGGTAAATGACATGCTTTTCCATAAACCATCTTATATGGAGACATACCCATAGGATTTTTGTATGCACTTCTATAGGACCATAATGCATCATCAATTTTTTTGGACCAATTCTTTCAAGATCTATTCACAGTCTTTTGCAAAATTAATTTGAGCTCTCTATTGCTCAACTCTACTTGACCACTAGACTGCGGGTGATAAGGAGATGCGATTTTTTTGGACCAATTCTTTGTAGATCTATTCACAGTCTTTTGCAAAATTAATTTGAGCTCTCTATTGCTCAACTCTACTTGACCACTAGACTGCGGGTGATAAGGAGATGCGATTCTATGATTGACATCATACTTAGCAAGCATCTTACGGAAAGCACCATGAATAAAGTGTGAACCACCATGAGTCATAAGATATCTAGGGACTCCAAACCTCAGAAAAATAACTTCTTTAAGCATTTTAATAGAGGTGTTATGATCAGCACTACTAGTTGGAATAGCTTCTACCCACTTAGTAACGTAATCAACAGCAACTAAAATATGTGTATAACCATTGGAGGCAGGAAAATGTCCCATATAATCAAAGCCCCATACATCAAACGGTTCAATAACAAGAGAATAATTCATAGGTATTTCTTGATGTCTACTAATGTTACCTATTCTTTGACATTCATCACAAGATACGACAAACTTACGAGCATCTTTGAAAAGAGTAGGCCAATAAAAACCAGATTGTAGTACCTTGTGTGCAGTTCTGTCTCCAGCGTGGTGTCCTCCATAAGATTCGGAGTGACACTTGCATAGGATTTGTTCCTGTTCATGCTCAGGCACACAACGTCTAATAATACCATCTACTCCTTTATAAAGGTGTGGATCATCCTAGAATTAATGTCTTAAATCATAAAAGAACTTTTTTCTTTTGCTGGTATGTGAAACTAGGAGGTATATATTTAGCAACAATGTAATTAGCATAATCAACATACCAAGGAGCAGTACGAGAAGCATTGACAACCGCTAATTCTTCATCAGGAAAACTATCATTAAAAGGCAGTGGGTCATCAAGGACATTCTCTAGTCTAGACAAGTTATGCATAACGGGTTCTCAGCTCCTTTCTATCAATAATATGCAAGTCAAATTCTTGGAGCAAGAGAACCCATCTAATGAGTCTAGGCTTAGCATCTTTCTTTTCCATACGATATTTAATAGCAGCATGATCAATGTGAATAGTAACTTTGGAATCAACAATACAAGGTCTAAACTTATCACATGCAAACACAACTGCTAAGAATTCTTTTTCAGTAGTAGCATAATTTCTCTGGGCAGTATCAAGAGTCTTACTAGCATAATGGATAACATTCAATTTCTTATCGACTCTTTGCCCTAAAACAGCCCCTACAGCATAATCACTAGCATCGCACATAATTTCAAAAGGTAAATTCCAATCAAGTGGCTGAACAATAGGTGCAGTGATCAAAGCCTTCTTAAGTGTTTCAAATGCTTCTACACAGTCATCATCAAAGACAAAAGGAATATCTTTTTGCAATAAATTAGTCAGAGGCCTAGAGATTTTAGAAAAGTCCTTAATGAACCTCCTATAAAAACCGGCATGACCTTGGAAACTTCTTATACCTTTTATGTCCTTGGGACATAGCATCTTTTCAATAGCATCAACTTTGGCTTTATCAACTTCAATACCTCTCTCGGAGATCTTGTGCCCCAAGACAATGCCTTCATTAACCACAAAGTGACACTTTTCCCAATTCAGACGAGACTAGTGTCTTCAGCATCTCGCAAAACTCGATCAAGGTTGCTCAAACAATCATCAAAAGAGGATCCATAGACGGAGAAGTCATCCATGAATACCTAACAAATCTTTTCACAAAAATTAGAAAATATAGCCATCATGCATCTTTGAAAGGTAGCAGGTGCATTACATAAACCAAAAGGCATACGTCTACAAGCAAAAGTTCCAAAAGGGCAAGTAAAAGTAGTTTTAGATTGATCCCCCGCTGAAACAGGTATCTGAGAGAAACCAGAATAACCATCTAGAAAGCAAAAATGTGTGTGTTTGGACAGCCTTTCTAGCATTTGATCAATAAAAGGTAAAGGGTAATGATCTTTCTTAGTGGCTTTATTTAACTTACGGAAATCAATTACCATCCTATAACCTGTAATAATTCTTTGCGGGATTAAATCATCTTTATCATTAGGAACAATGGTAATACCTCCCTTTTTGGGGACACAATGGACATGGCTTACCCATTCACTACCAGCAATGGGATAAATAATACCTGCCTCAAGGAGTTTTAGTATCTCCTTTCTTACCACTTCCTTCATTTTGGGATTTAATCATCTTTGAGGATCTCTAACTGGTTTGGCATCTTTCTCCACTGAAATTTTGTGTTGACATAATGTGGTACTAATGCCCTTAAGATCATCCAGAGTATATCCAATAGCAGCTCGGTGCTTCTTCAGAGTTTTCAATAATCTTTCTTCTTCTTTCTCTGAAAGGTTAGCACTAATAATAACATGATATATTTCTTTTTCATCAAGATAAGCATACTTAAGATTATCTGGTAATGGCTTGAGTTCAAACACGGGATCACCCTTGGGTGGAGGGGGATCCCCAAGAATTTCAACGGAAGATTATGCTTCAGCATAGGTTCTTGTTTAAGGAACACTTCATCTATTTCCTCCCTTTCCTTCATAAACATATTATTTTCATGGTCTAGCAAATATTGTTCTAATGGATCAGTTGGAGGAACAACAATGGAAGCAAGACCAATAATTTCATCCTTACTAGATGGTTCCTCTTCACGGTGTTGTCTACAAAATTTAGAAAAGTTGAACTCATGAGATATATCACCAAGACCAATAGTAACTACATCCTTTTCGCAATCTATCCTAGCATTAACGATGTTCCAGAAGGGTCTACCAAATATAATGGGACAAAAGCTATCTTGTGGGGAGCCAAGAACAAGAAAATCAGCAGGATATTTAGTTTTCCCACACAAGACTTCAACATCTCTAACAATTCCCATTGGTGAAATAGTATCTCTATTGGCATGTTTAATTGTGACATCAATATCTTCTAACTTAGCAGGTGCAATATCATGCTTAATTTCGTTGTATAAGTCAATAGGTATTGCACTAGCACTAGCATCCATATCACATAAGCCATGATAACGATGATCTCCTATTTTAACAGAAATAATAGGCATGCCTTCCACAGGTCTATGTTTATCTCTAGCACATGGTTTGGCAATTCTAGCAGTTTCATCATAGAAATAAATAACATGCCCATCAATATTATCAGACAAGAGATCTTTAACAATAGCAACATTAGGTTCAACTTTGATTTGCTCAGGAGGTGTATAAGTTCTAACATTGCTCTTACGAACAACAGTCGAAGCTTTAGCATGATCTTTTATCCTAATAGGAAAAGGAAGTTTTTCGACATAAGCAGTAGGAATAATAGGATCACTATATGTAATAGTCTTCTCTTTGACTGTAATAGGTGCAACTACTTTCACTTCAATAGGAGGATTATATTTAAACCACTTCTCTTTAGGGAGATCAACGTGAGTAGCAAAAGTTTCACAAAAAGTAGCTACTATCTCAGAGTCAAGTCCATACTTAGAGCTAAATCCACGGAAGGCATCGGTATCCATAAAAGATTTAACACAATCAAACTTAGGTGTCATACCTGACTCCTTACCATCGTCGGAACCCCAATCTTCAGAGTTGCGTTTAATTCTTTCCAATAAGTCCCATTTGAAATCAATAGTCTTCAGCATATAAGAACCAGCACAGGAAGTATCAAGAAGGTTGCGATTATCAAGAGAAAGCCGAGCATAAAAATTCTGAATAATCATTTCTCGAGAGAGCTCATGATTGGGGCATGAATACAACATTGACTTAAGCCTCCCCCAAGCTTGAGCGATGCTTTCTCCTTCGCGAGACCAGAAATTATATATGTAATTACGATCACGATGAACAAGATGCATAGGATAGAACTACTGGTGAAATTCCAACTTCAATCGCTTATAATTCCAATATCTTGTATCATCACATAGCCTATACCATGTTATTGCATCTCCCTTCAAAGATAAAGGGAAGACCTTCCTTTTGACAACATCATCGGGAATACCTGCAAGCTTAAATAATCCACAAACTTCATCTACAAAGATGAGGTGTAAGTCGGGATGCAATGTTCCATCTCCTGCGAAAGATGAGGTGTAAGTCGGGATGCAATGTTCCATCTCCTACCGAAGGAATCTCAAAGTGAATATTTTCATAAGGTTCAGTAGGTTGAGGAGCATCTCTTTGCTCTTCTGGTTGGGGTGAAGATACCCCAAACAAGCCCCTCAAAGGATTAGTTTCCATAGTAACAAGTAACAAAAAATTTCAGCACACTATATAAATGTTTCCTTACCAAGTTCCACTCACCAAGAGCGCTACTCTCCCCGGCAACGGTGCCAGAAAAGAGTCTTGATGACCCACAAGTATAGGGGATCTGTCATAGTCCTTTCGATAAGTAAGAGTGTCGAACCCAACGAGGAGCAGAAGGAAATGATAAGCGGTTTTCAGTAAGGTTTTCTCTGCAAGCACTGAAATAGTAGGTGATAGATAGTTTTGTGATAAGATAAATAGTAACGAGCAAAAGTAAATGAAGTAAATAAAGTGCAGCAAGGTGGCCCAATCCTTTATGTAGCAAAGGATAAGCCTGGACAAATTCTAATAATGAAGAAGGAGCTCCCGAGGACACATTGGGAATTATCGTCAAGCTAGTTTTCATCACGTTCATAAGATTCGCGTTCGGTACTTTGATAATTTGATATGTGGGTGGACCGGCACTTGGGTACTGCCCTAACATGGACAAGCATCCCACTTATGATTAACCCCTATTGCAAGCATCCGCAACTACAAAAAGGAGTATTAAGGTAAAGCTGACCACATCATTAAACATATAGGTCCAGATCAACCCCTAACGAAGCAACGCATAAAGTAGGGTTTAAGCTTCTGTCACTCTAGCAACCCATCATCTACTTATTACTTCCCTATGCCTTCCTCTAGGCCCAAATAATGGTGAAGTGTCATGTAGTCGACGTTCACATAACACCACTAGAGGAGAGACAACATACATCTCATCAAAATATCGAACGAATACCAAATTCACATGGCTACTAATAGAAGGACTTCACCCATGTCCTCAGGAACAAACGTAACTACTCACAAAGCATATTCATGTTCATAATCAGAGGGGTAATAATATGCATAAAGGATCTGAACATATGATCTTCCACCAAGTAAACCAAATAGCATCAACTACAAGGAGTAATCAACACTGAAAGTGCGTTATATCGACTAGAGGGGGGGGGGGTGAATAGGCGATTTTTATGAATTCTTCACTGAGGAATTTGCCGGTGAGGAAATTCCTTAGCGATGAACTACTAGCAGTGGAATAAGTACTCAGAAGTAAGCATAACAGAATACAAGCATGGTCATCAAGATGAAATGAAGACAAGCACTGAGTACAGAGAGCGCAATTACAGGATAACACAAGGTGAAGACAAACAGACTGAAGAAATTGATCTGAGGAAATTGAGAAAGTCTTCAGTCGAAGTCCTCAAACACAGATATGAACAAACACTCAACACAGTAAGGAGGAAATGAAAGGGTTGAGGAAATAGAACCAGTTAGGTTGGTGAAGACAATGATTTGGTAGACCAGTTCCAACTGCTGTCTCAGTTGTACGTCTGGTTGGAGCGACTGAGTATTTAAAATCGAGGACACACAGTCCCGGGCACCCAGTCCCTGAGCACGTAGCTCAGGACACCCAGTCCTCACCGTATTCTCCTTGAACTAAGGTCACACAGACCTCGTCCAATCACTCATGGTAAGTCTTCAGGCGACTTCCAAACCTTCACAGACTTGGTCACTCGGCGATCCACAATTCCTCTTGGATGCTCTAGACCATGACGCCTAACCGTCTGGAAGAAGCACAGTCTTCAAAGGTAACAAGCGTCGGATCCACGCATGATCAATTTCTTCAGTGATGCTCAATCACTTTGGGTTTGTAGGGGTTTGGTTTTGGGTTTTCCTCACTTGATGATTTTCGCTCAAAGTCCTCGGAGGATGGGTTGCTCTCAAATGACAAGTGTCAAGTTCTCTCGGAGCAGCCAACCAGCTAGTGGTTGTACGGGGCGGCTATTTATAGCCTAGGGAGCAGCCCGACATGATAAGACATAAATGCCCTTCAATAATATGACCGTGAGGTGGATAAGATATTTTGGGACAGCTGGCGCGCAACACGGCAACGGTCGGAAATTTGACTCTCAAATTCCTCAGGGCTATCATGTTCCTCACTGTGTAGGCAATTCGCACTGGCGAATTCCTAACTCCTCGATCGAAACAAATTCATCGTGACGGAAGAACTTCGTCTCATCCTTTGAAGAAAGTGACTGAATCTGTATGAGATTTCAAAGGCTTCACTCGAAGGGATTGGTAGGTGTAGGATTTTGAGTTGAGCATCACATGGAATTTTTCCTTAGTATTTCCTCGACCCCCTTTAACAATCACGGTGTTTCCTATGACTCAAGAAAGAGAAATGAAACTACGAAAACAAAAGTCTTCACGCTTCATGTTCCACAAATGAATACCAAGTCTTCAAGGTCACACCAATCTCTTCACTTTCAAAGTCTTGAGAAAGTCTTGAGAATATCAAAGTCTTGATCGAAGAACTTCATTTTAGGGGTCGACTTTCTCTGTAAATATCAAACTCCTCATAGACTTATAGACTTGTGTACACTCACAAGCGCATTAGTCCCTTAACCTATAAGTCTTCAATACACCAAAATCACTAAGGGCACTAGATGCACTTACAATCTCCCCTTTTGGTGATTGATGACAATATAGGTTAAGTTTTGAGAGGATAAATGTATGAAGTGTAAATACTGATATTGAGGAATTTGATAGCAAGATATAGAAGAACTCCCCCTGAAGATGTGCATAGTGAGGAATTTGCGTTTGAGGCAACGCACATTTGAAGAGTTGAATCATGGAGATCTCCCCTATATCTTGTAATTCATACGCGATTTGATATATAATATGAAGAATTTGAAATGCATGATGAAATATGGTGCTGATGAGATTTAGCATGCGTGCAATGTCATTAACGAGGAATAAGCATGCAAAGCATAATGCAACAAAAGTATCAACAGCACCATTGGGTTTAAGATTACAACTCGATCCAAATAAAAGTTTGGAAGAGCGAGAGTTGTAACTTAAAAAATGCCCTTAATATAGACCGGCTTGAAGACTAACTCAGATTTCTCCCCTTTGTCATCAAATGACCAAAAGTTGAAACGAGGACTAACGCATCAAGAATTTCAAGTCGATGGAGGCGCCCGGCGTTATCGGGGTTGTTTGTTGTAGCAGGGCCTGCCGCAGTTGTCGTCCAAATCTTCATTCTCATCGGTGTCACGCGATGAAGAATAAGAGCTGGCCACCAGTGGAGGAACTTTGACCCTCTTGAGTTTCTTCGGAGGAGGTGCAGACCAGTCAAATTCTTCCTTGAGACCCATAGTCTTCAGTTCTTCAGCACTATAGACATGAGTGAGGACAGCCCAGGTGCGGTTGAAGGTTTCATGAAGGTAGTATTGCTTCTTCTTCACTGCATTGTATGTTGAGGTCATATTGTGAAGAAGTGCACCAAACTGACGCTTTACCCATTTGTGATTGCGATCAACCTTCTGATGAAGACTGAGGAGTAACTCACGGTCGATCATCACCACAGGTCTTTGGGCTTGAGGATTTTGCTTGGCTGAGGTATTTGCGGCAGAGTCATGTGTGGCAGAGTCGTCATTGGTAGAGTAAGATGCAGCCTTGCAAAATTGACCATCCAATGGACGAATGCCTTCATCGATCAAAGCAGCTGCCTTGCCTTTATCATCAACTGATGAAACTGTCCGTTTGAGGACTTCAATGGGAGGCAAGTAGCTACCGTGGTTCAGAGTGTCAGCTTTCTAATTCAGTGAAGATCTTGCCCTGATGAATCTCATAATCCAAGGCGCATAGGGCTTCAGCTCGAATGGTGACATAGCAATATTGCCCAGAGTCCTCATGAAGAAATCATGGAAGTTGACGGGAACGCCATGAATGATGTTGAAAAGCATATTCTTCATGATGCCAACGACTTCTTCATCATTTGTGTCGTGGCCTTTGATAGGACTCATTGTCTTCGTCGAATGCGATAGACGGTCCGAGGCACATAGAGTAATTCCTTGACGAGGAATTTGGTTACGTGGGGCCTGCCCGAGCTTCAAAGGCTTCATGAGCACTTGCTATAGTGATTTGTCGATTCGAGTGCAGCCGGTGTACTAAGGTAGGGGTACCTCGGTACCCCAACTCGTCTGCAGCGGTTGCAGACTTCCAGCGGCGGGGTTTACCACGTGCCGCGGAAACCTTCCTGCTCCATGTCAAACCATTCAAAGACGAAGTATACAAGACAGAAGATCGAGACCCGGCAAGCGGAGCTTGCCGGAAGGCCGCCTGTGCTCAAGGTTACATCACTCACGCAAGGCCACGGCAAAAGGAGCTCGCCAGAGGACTAGAAGATTACATCATAGAAGACACGCCTCGGCGCTATATGCGTCGGCGAGGGCCCGGGAGCGACAAATTCTGAGCCCGCAAGCTCCGGGCCCGGCAAGTCAAGACCCGGCAAGGTGCTTGCCGGGAGTTTCTTTGTGTGCCCGCGCTCCAGCTCATCAGCCCACACGTCGCCTGGACCTTTCGAGGGGCGTGGCGGATGGCTGTGCAGCTGGGGACACGGTGGCACTTCACGGTGGTGGATCCATCGCCGTGGCAGACGAAGACACAAGGGCGGGAGCTTTTGGGGTCGACGGCGACGGGCATTAAATGCCCTTGTCCCCCACTGTCAAAGTAGGTAGAGACCACTGTTCACGCCTTTGTAGCTTCACTTGTTCCCTTGTTGCTCCAACTACCACCTCTTTTACATTTTTACCCCTTTCTCCTACGTTGACACCTGTCGGTGACCCCTTGCACTATAAAAGGAGGCCCATGCACAACGTAAGGGGGGTTCGGCTGGGTTCGGTTGGTTCGACTCATTCGACACTACAACTCACCCACGCTCTTGAGCAAGAACAGAATAGAAACACAAAGCAGCAGTAGGAGTTTTATCTCTCCGGAGAGCTCCGAAGCTGGGTAAAAACCGCCCGCGTGCTCGCTACGATCTGCTCTCTGTGCTCCCTCCGCCCTCGTACCGCACAGACAAGGGGCCCCGGCCCCATAGGTGTTCGTGGCGGGCAGCTCTCCCCCGACATCTTTGGCGCGCCAGGTAGGGGGCGTCGAGGTTGTGCGGACCTGATCCGGCGTTCACGCGGGCGCGTTCTTCATCAACCTCTCCAGTTTCATCAGCAACTTCATCAACAATTGCGCCATGGCCCCGAAGAAGAAGCCTTCGGAGGTTGGAGGCCCGTCTGCGTCTCATCCGCCGCCACCGGAGCCAACGGTGGGCGGAGGAGACACCGTCGGAAGGGTGGTCGCCGGCGAGGACACTCGCGGCGCCACGAATCAGGGCAGGGGCGGATGACCGCGCCTCGGTCTCCGTGGATCCACGTCCATCTCAGCGCACGACAACCCAGCAGCGCCATACCACGGGAGGTGGTATCCGCCTGCTGGGGCAAGGACACACCGGAGGCTCGCGGGATGTTCCGGACCACCGTCCGGACACAAGCAAAGCGAAGGCGCCGGGGCAGGACCCTGCTCCTTCTAACACTGTTAGGAGTCCGAGCATACCCGCTCCTCGCACCGCCGCTCCGCTCCCCTCCACTCCGGCGAAGCGCTTCGCAAGGGCGCAATCGCTCGACTTCCCTCGGCGGCGGACAAGGCGAAGACGGAGGGCTACCATCAAAGCTTGGTCGCCGCCAACAACGACTCTTCGCGGCAGCCGGCGACCTCGCGGCCGCGCAAGCTGAGAAGACGGCGAAGGCCGACGGCGACAAAGACCGCCCGGTGCAACCACCGTGCACACCCAGCAGCGAAGCAAAAACGCCGCCCGCTGAACAACGCCGACAGCGGCTCCACGGCATCGTCGGATCCGCGGGCTCGGCGGGATCAACGCCAGTCCTCGGCGACCGGCGACAAGAAGACGCGGACCACAATCGGCGCCGCCGAAAGCTTCGGCGACAATCGGACCAGAGCTGGGAACACTCGCCGACGCAGCGACGCGCCCGGTGAACAGGCGACTTGCCGTCTGCGGCGAGGCTGCCCTGCGTTCACCCGCGAGCTGCGCGCGTCGATGGCTCCAGATGAAAAATTTCAAGCCCGGCGTGCGGAGAAATCGACGGCAAGACGCACCTCGAATTCCTCGGTTCTACACCATCGCGGTGCGAGCTGCGGGGCGCGACGAGAAGATTCGGCAAACTACTTCCGCTCGTGCTTAAGCGAGCGTTCGTTCTTGGCTTATGCACTTGCCGGAAAACTCCATTTCTTCTTGGGCAGACCTTTGCCATCAGGTTTGTTGGCGCCTTCACTGGGCGGCCACAAACCCCACGGCCGTGAGAGTGATCTCCACATTTTGGCCCGAAGGAAGGAGAATCCTGCGCAAGTATATCCAACGCTTCACCGTAGTGTGCAGACAACATCCCGATGTCCACCTGCCGCGGTTATCGGCGCATTCCACGAGCGTGCGTAACCGCCGCATGCGTGAAGAGATGGCGATGACCAAGATTCGGGATGTCGTGAGCTCTATGCTCTGGTGACAAGTGCGCCTGTGGAAGAGGAGAGACTCCCGGGGAGGATCTTTGGCGCAGGAGGAAGCGACAATGACGAGCGCCACCCGGCAAGGAAGAGCGGCGGCGAACAACGAAACAAGAACAAGAAGAGGTGCTTGCCGTCGAGAAGTCCGGCAAGGAGGCTCCCGCCAAGCAAACACAGTGGCGGCTGCGGCAAGGAGCTGCCTCAGAAGGCGGCAGCCGACAAGCGGGGCGGCTCCGACAAGCAATCTTGCAAAATCCACCGCACCAAGGGCCACGATCTCTCCAAATGCAAGCGCGTCGAGTATCTCGTCGAGCAGCAAAAAGCTGAGTACGAGAGGTGCGACAAGGAGAAGGCCCAAGGTGGCGGAGGAGAACCGAGCAAGAAGCGGCCGTTCAATGGCGGGGAGGGCGCCAAGGCAAGGCCAAGCAGCGGCAAGGTGATCGACCTTCCGGGGCGCGACAAGGATGAAGAAGGCGACGACGAAGACATGGAGGATGAGGATGACAGGAGGCAGGAGTTCGAAGGCCACGGAGGTCCTGTGCGTCGGCGGTGGCGCCTCTCAGACACCTCCCACCGCCAGCTAAAGCGGTGGGTGCGTGAGGTGAATGCAGCGGAGCCGCCAATGGAGTCGCGCAGCAGTCCTCAAATGGTCCAACCGCCCATCATTTTTGATCTTGAGGATCACCCGACCGCACCACCGCGGTCGGGTGCTTGCCGATGCTGGTCTCGCCCACCATCCGCATCCTCAAGGTCACCAAAATGTTGGTTGACGCGGGGCGGGCTGAACTTGATCTCCTCTGCTGTGATCAAGAAACTCCAAATTCGGATGGCGAGCTCGAAGAGACCGGTTCCTTCAAGGAATCAACCGGGACGGAGCAAGCCCAAGGAAAGATCACTCTGCCGGTGACCTTTGGCGGGAGCTCAATTTCAGGATGGCGCATCACTTTCGGCGTCGCCGATATTCCGTTGCCATACAATGGAATACTCGGCCGTCCTGCCCTCGCCAAGTTCATGGCAGCTTCCCATTATGCTTACAACGTGCTCAAGATGCCGGGGCCGATAAGCGTCATCACTGTCCACGGCGACAAGAAGGATGCGCTTATCTGCACCGACAAGATCTACCGGGATGCGGCAGCTGCTGCCGATAAGAATACACTTGCCGCTGAAGCTCCCGGGAGGAAGAAGACGAAGACCAAGTCCGGCAAGTGCTCTGGGGCCCACTCCGGCAACCGCACCTCTTCGGAGTGCTGCGCTGCCGTCGAGGACGCGCCATCGAGCTCCACCGGCAAGTGCGAGGAAACAAAGACAGACCAGCAATAGACTAAGCCCGGCAAGAACAGCTCTGGTGCCTGCTCCGGCAAGCGCACCTCTCCGGAGTGCTGCGCCGCCGTCGAGGACGTACTATCGAGCTCCACCGGCTAGTAGGGCAAAGAAAGCAGCCAGTTTCAAACTTTTGAGTTATATTCCCTGAAAATTCATACCTTGTATGGAGAACCTGTGCGCACAGGGGTTGAATCGTGGCTAAGTTGCGCCCCTGATCTGTTTCGAGTCCGCTCAACGATGAAGGCGAGCTGCAACTAGCCCGACAAGTTTTTCCTGCCGGAGGCAACACCGCCAGCGGGCTGCTGATGTTCCGCACTCAGCAAGTGTGTTTGCGCCAGCAGGTTCCCTGGAAGCGCGAGGGGGAAAACATACAGGGGGGAAGGATCGGGGGAGGAGCACGGCCTTGACGGATTGTTGGAAATAGAAAAGCTAAGTCATCCGAGCTTTTGTGCAGAGCACTCCTTAGTTCCATGCATTTTTTATGTTATGTCCCTCGTACGTTCGTCCTTTGTACGCAAAACCTGTGCGCGGAGGAACCTACCCGCGGATAGCCGCACCCTTATCTTGTTTTCGAGCACGCTCAACGATTTAAGTGAGCTGCGACAAGTGTCGCGCCCTTGTTTCGTTTTCGAGTCCGCTCAATAAGCTAAGTGCGTTGCGACTAGCCGCGGCAAGGTTGCTTGCCGGTAAGACCTTGGCCAGCAGGCTGCTTGAGTTCAAGACTCAGCGCTGCAAGCAAGGGCCCTTGCGGCAGGTTCCCTAGAAGCGTAGGGTAAAAGCGCACAAAGGGTATAAAGTAGAGGGTGTAACGTAGCAAGCCCTGCCGTAAGATGCCCTTCGCATGAGAAACTCGTGCGCGGAGGAGCCAGGTCGTGGCCCAGTTGCGCATTTGGTTTGTTTTCGAGCACGCTCAACGATTTAAGTGAGTTGCGACAAGTGTCGCGCCCTTGTTTCGTTTTCGAGTCCGCTCAACAAACACAAGTGCACAGCAACTGGCCCGGCAAGGTCGCTTGCCGGAAGCAACACCGCCAGCAGGCTGCTGACGTTCCGCACTCAGCAAGTGTGTTAGCACCGGCAAGTTTTCCTAGCAGCGTAGAGTATAAACATACGAAGGGCAAGGCACGGCATCGTATTGCAAAGTCGCACAGAAAGGATTTATATACATATACATGTAAATAATGAAACTGTTGCAGACCTATCTCAGCTGTTTTCATGGCTGAAATTACAGCAACAAGGAGAAACCAGAAGAGCACACCAGCACCTGGATTTTGGCGGAGCCAGAGTTGCCGGGGGCTGCGAGTGCCGAGGTTCCTCCCCGGCAAGTTGGAGTCGCCGGGGGCTGCGGCGCCAGATAAGTTTTTCATCCCTCGTCATGCATCCTCTCATGGACCGGGGAAAGCGGGGCTGCGTCTTTGAACGAGTGTGTCTTGTAAAACCGTGCGCGGAGGAGCTGTCGTGGCCAGCTTGCGCCCTTGGTTTGTTTCGAGTCCGCTCAACAAACACAAGTGCGCTGCCCGCACCCTTATCTTGTTTTCGAGCATGCTCAACGATTTAAGTGAGCTGCGACAAGTGTCGCGCCCTTGCTTCGTTTTCGAGTCCGCTCAACAAGTTAAGTGCGTTGCGACTGGCCCGGCAAGGTTGCTTGCCGGAAGCAACACCGCCAGTGGCTGCTGATGTCCCAAGACTCAGCAAGCGTGTTCGCGCGGCAAGCTCCCGAGGCGTGGGATGGGAACATACAAGACACGAAGTCAAGTAAAAGACTCGGTCCGACAAGCGTTCCCCTCTTTTCATTAAAAACATCCTAGTTTAGTACAAGTCCATAGAGGATGAAAAACATGATAGAGAGGATTACATATTTTAAATACAACTAAGGCCCAAGGGCTTACAAATTAAAAGATAAGATGCCCGTAATCTGTCAGGACCCCGACTCGGTGTCACATCGATCTAGCCTGTAACACATCATATCACTTTGCGGCCTCACGCACGGTATCCCAACGGTGTCGCCTTACCTTGGCCGGGACCGTTTATGCTTTTGGCACACGTATATGATAGTGTCGCTAGCATCCATATGAAAAGGAGCCGGGCTGACATGTCTAGTCGTATACCCAAAGTGGCACAGACTTACGAGGACAGGCATCCATGACCCAGCATCGAGCGTGTCGGTCAACAGCAAGTAAGTTCGGGCTGAAGCACTTGGGCTAGCGGGACTCGGTACTCAATGCGTGACATTTCCCGAAGGACAGACACAGAACGAAGAAGGACACATGCCGCCAGCCTAAGTGTTCGGAGCGGTAGCAAGCTACCATGGCTCAGTGGAGACACTAGGAGACATTTCCCGGTAAGAGAGGCTACTAAAGATAAACAACTAGATAGTCAGATCCCACACATACCAAGCATTTCAATCATACACACAATATGCTCGATATGTGCAAATACAACAAGGCATCACAACATGACTCTACGACACAAGTACTTTATTTAAAGGCTCAGAGAGCCATTCATATCATACACACAAGTACGGGTCACACGACCCTCATACAAGTCATACAAGCATACAAGCCACAGCGGAAGTGTTTTGTCTGAGTACAGACAACTAGTAAAATAAAAGAGGCTTGGGTAAGCCTAGCTATACTACATGGTCCTTCTCTTGCTCAGGATCACCACCTGGGCCTTAGTCTACTCATCGATGTCAACGTCTACGAAGAACCCGTCGGAAGGGTTTGAGGCATCTTCTGAAAAAATGTAAATTAAAGCAACATGAGTACAAAGGTACTCAAGAAGACTTACATCGACCCTACATACATGCATATTATCAAGAAGGGTTGGTGGGGTTGTTGCAGCAAGCCAGCTTTGACTCATGGCTAAGCTATCCTCACGAGACACCAACTTGAAATAGTTTTGCTTTCGAGTCCACTACTCATCACTTCAATACACCACCGAGGATCCAACCCCGTCTTCCTACGGAGGAGCCATCCTCGGCACTCACGCTTATCTTGAGGCTTTTAGTAGTATCCATTTACTTGTCTATGAACCGTATAGGCAACCAAGTAGTCCTTTACCGCGGACGCGGCTATTCGAATAGATGATGTTAACCCCGCGGGGTGTACTTCTTCATACACGCTCTCACCACTTATCGCCGTTTACACGACATGTACTCGGCAACCTTCAAGCGGAAGCCCAACGTGGGTGTCGGCCACGACCTACCTAGACACCTAAGTCTCTAGTCCAGGTTTATCGCCTATTTGGGTTCCATCTATGAGGAGTTCCGGCCGAAGTCTCGCTCACAGCCCCAAACGATGTGAACAGGGTTCCCGAGATACCAAACGGGCATCCGGTACACCCGGCCACGTACCTACCGTATCACAGCCCACCCCTACGGTCAGCGCTGTCCACGGCCTCCAGTAGGCTATAAACACCAGAAACTACTTGCAACTCCTGGACCGAAGACTAGGGTGACTAAGAAGTCGAGAGGGTCCATTGGTTTCGGGCCCAATGCATGGTAGTAGCTGAATCTTAAATCACACATACAGATCTCAGTGCTTAAGGACGGCCTCAATGAAACAACCCACCATGTACTCCTACATGGCCTTTCATCGATACCTTTACCAAATCGTGTTCAACACCTTACTCTCGTACCGACTTGATCATTTCACTCTAGCCATCATCCCGATGAACCGGACTGACACGACTCTAAGCATAGCAGGCATAGCAAGGTAGGAACAACACAATCACAAGGCTCAATCAACTCCTACACATGCTAGTGGGTTTCATCTAATTCTTGTGGCAATGACAGTCATGCAGAGGAAATGGGTTCAACTACCGCAGCACACAGCAGTTTGAATCGCGTTGTCTTAATGCGAGAAACGAGAGCAGGAGCAAGAACATGGGATTTTATCGATATGATCAAATGGTTGGTTGCTTGCTCGACGGGTCGCGTTACAGGGTATTGCTCTTCGTCGAGGTTATCACGGTACTCCTCGAGGCGTAACACGCCGCAGAGAACACCGATACACAAGTATTACCAAACAATATGCAACAACATGATGCATGCTATGAGACATGGCAAAATGAGTGCTTTGGGCTAATGCAACTAAGATCAGATGGGTTTGAACCAATTTGAACCAAAGATTCAAAATTCAAACTCATATATGATCATTTAAGTTGCTTAAACTTGTTCTGTGATAAACAGTGGGTTAGCTTCTGTAAACATGCATGAAACCAGTACAGATGGATAGATTGGATTTTTCTGATCATTTTGCATATATAATTTGTCTCATTTGGAGCTATGGTTGATTTTATATGAATTTTGAAGTTTGAACTATTTTCGGATTTTCCTGTATAGAAATAATTCCAGTAAATTAGTTAATGCGTCAGCACCTTTGTGTCATGCTTGCGTCAGCAGTCAACCCCGCTGGCTGGGTCAAACCTGACGTGTGGGGACCACACGTCAGTGACACAGGGACTAATCCCGGTCAAACCCGCGGTGACTGGGGTTTGACGTGGCCCTAGGGCCCACTGTCAGTGACCTAGGTGGGTTTTAACTGGTGGGTTTAGTTGCTAATGACAGCCACGTCGACTCGCCGGAGTTTCGGCGGCGGCGACCATTCCGTGCGGCGGAGGAAAGTGCAGAATCGCGCGCAGGCGACCAAACGAGCGGCGGAGCCTATCTACGTGATGCGGGAGGCAACCCGCATCTATTGGTGGTGGTAGTTGGCCTCGAGGTCGCCGGAAACGACGCCGGCGACGTGTTTGGCGGCGCCGAGCTCGGTGGAAGTGCAAAAGCGAGCTACGGGCACCGTGAGGTACGTCTTGATAGTGCGTTGGCCTCCTGGGGTTGCGGTGAGGCCATTGGACATGGTGGGGTGGCCGTTGGTTAGCCGGAGACACGCCGGCGACGTGCTCCGCGGCGGTGGGTGCGGTGAGCTTCGTTCACTTGCTGTGGTGCACGAAGAGGAGAACGGAGAAGATGGGAAGGTAGCTGAGCTCACTGCGGTCTCGGGGAAGCGAACGTCGCGGTCGGGGACGAGCTGGTGCGGCGGTGAGGTCGAAGGGGATCTCCGGCGGCCGAAGGTTGACGAAGAGCTCGGGGAGCGTTGTAGAGCGAGCGAGCGCTCGGGGCTCGGCTAGCTCGAAGAAGAGGAGGGCGGCGGAGCTTCTGGACAGGTCGGAGCGGCGCGAGGACGACGGAGAGCGCGACTACGGCGACGGTGCAGCTGCGGTGGCGTCGGCCATGGCGGGGAGAGCGAGGGAGGGGGACAGGGGAGGAGGAGGTGTCGAGCGTCGGGGCGCAACGTGGAGGTCGTCCCAGTGGCGGGCGGCGAGGAGGTGAGGCAGGAGGCAGGGTGCTGCGTGGCGAGCTCTGCTCGGCGTCGAGCACCTGCTGCTGGTGGGCGGCGAAGCAGCTTCATTGGCGTGGCTGGTGGGCTGGGCCGGCCAGTGGGCCGCCAGGTAAGTTAGTTTGTGTTCTGTTTTTGTTTTTTTTCTATTTTTCTGCAGCTTTGTTGAGTTATTTAAAATACCAGAAAGATTCTAAAATTCACCAAACTAATCCTAGTCCATTGTTGGATTATTTCCAACATGAAACATTTTAGTTTGGAGATATTTGGACATTTGAAATATTTTAGTTATTTAAAATGCCCAAATTCAAATAGCTATGATTTAATTCAATGACCTTAGGATGACCTAGGAAAATGTGCACCACTTTTGGCAAAGCTTCTGGACCAAGACAAAAATGATGGACATTTTAGAAGGGCATTTCAGGTTCATCGAAAATATTTTTAATAAACCCTAGTTGTTTCAGAGGGGGTTGGGGGTTCTGGCAATCCCATTTCAAATTTCTGTTGAATGAAATAAACATGATGCAACATTCTAATGCATGGACTAGCTAGGTTGTGACAACTCACCCCCACTCAAAAGAATCTCGTCCCGAGATTTAGGTTCCTCCGGAAAGAGGCGGGTACTCAAGTCGTGAGACGATCCTCCCTTTCCCATGTAGCTTCCTTCTCGAATGGTGCGACCATTGAACCTTGAGAAACTTGATATTATGCCGTCGAGTGGTACGCTCGGCTTGATCGAGAATCTGAGCGGGATATTCTCGGTATGTGAGATTATCTTGAAGATCAAGCGTTTAGTGGTCCACTCCACGGATAGGATCCAAGAAGCAACGCTGAGTTGAGAAGCGTGGAAGGCGTCGTGGACTTTGGAGAGATGCGGAGGTAGTTCCAATTGGTAGGCAACTTCTCCTCGTTTGGCAAGAATGCGAAAGGGTCCAATGTAGCGAGGAGCCAACTTGCCTTTGATATCAAGCGATGGGTTCCCTTGGAGGGTAACCCGAAGGTAAGCCTTCTCGTCAACCTCGTAAGTCATAGCCTTATGTTTTCGGTCATATTGACTCTTTTGACGAGATTGGGCTGTTTTCAACTTTTCACGAACGATGCGGACTTGTTCTTCTGCCTCCTGAATCATATCCGGGCCAAAGAATTGTCTTTCCCCGGTTTCTGACCAGTTAAGAGGTGTTCGACACCTTCGTCCATAGAGAACTTCAAAAGGTGCTTTGCCCAAGCTAGATTGATAGCTGTTGTTATAAGCAAATTCGGCAAATGGAAGGCATTTCTCCCAATCCATTCCGAATGAGATAACAGAAGCTCGAAGCATGTCTTCTAGGATTTGGTTGACACGTTCCACTTGACCACTTGATTGAGGGTGGAACGCAGTGCTAAAGGAAAGATGGGTTCCCATAGCGTTTTGGAAACTTTCCCAAAATCGAGAGGTGAAGAGACTTCCTCTATCCGAGTTTATTTCCAATGGAACACCATGAAGGGACACTATTCGGGATACGTACAAGTCTGCTAGCTGACTAGCGGTTATACTCTCGCGAACAGGTAAGAAATGGGCTACTTTGGAAAGGCGGTCGATAACGACAAAGATAGCGTTATTCCCTCTCTTGGTCCTGGGAAAACCAGTGATGAAATCCATACTAATTTTATCCCATTTCCATTCAGGAATAGCTAAAGGTTGAAGGGTGCCAAGAGGCCGTTGATGCTCTGCTTTTACGCATTTACGCACGCCGTCAGATTAGCAACATATTGAGCAATGTCTCTCTTCATCCTAGTCCACGGAACCTCTGGCGTAGATCCCGATACATTTTAGTGCCACCGGATGAATGGTGAGAGGAGATTCATGAGCTTCCTTAAGGATTAATCGCCGCAGGTTTCGCACCTTAGGAACCACTAGGCGGGTTCGAAGTATCGACCCTTGATCATCAATGGAGAAACAATCCGCAACTCCTTTCTTGACGTTTCTTTTGATGCGGAAATTCCGGATCTACCTTTTGGGCCTTGATGATCTGATCCGTAAGGGAAGGTTTCGCCACCAAGGTGGAAAGGAACCCTCGAGGAACAATGTGGAGGTTAAGCTTCCGAAATTCCTCGTGGAGAAGTGGTTGACTTTGTTGCAACATTAGGTTGTTGCAATAAGATTTACGACTTAGCGCATCAGCCATGACGTTGGCTTTTCCTGGGGTATAAGTTATCCCTAAATCGAAATCTGAGATCAACTCGACCCAACGTCTTTGCACGAGATTCAAATCTGGTTGGGTAAATATATATTTCAGACTTTGGTGATCGGTGTAGATTTATAGCGATTACCAAGAAGGTAATGTCGCCAGGTTTTGAGTGCATAGACTACAGCCGCAAGCTCTAGATCATGAGTAGGGTAGTTTTCCTCATGTGGGTGTAATTGCCGTGAACCATAAGCAATTACGTGTCGATCTTGCATGAGAATACAGCCTAGTCCTTGTCGCGAGGCGTCGCAATAGATAACAAAGTCTTTAGAAATCTGGTGGTACCAACACGGGAGCGAAGTTAAACGTCTTTTCAGGTTCACGAAGCTGTGCTCACATTGTGGAGTCCACTCGAACTTTTATCCTTCTTGAGGAGTTCGGTTAGAGGTTTAGCAACTTTGGAGAAGTTCTCGTGAAGCGGCGACAATAGCTCGCTAAGCCAAGGAAGCTCGAACTTGCTTGACCGATTCGGTGGAGTCCAATTAAGGGCGGCTTGAACTCGCTCGGGGTTTACAGCAATACCTTTACCGAAATTACATGTCCTAGATAGGTCACTTCTGGCAGCCAAAATTCGCATTTGGAAAACTTGGCATAAAGGCGATGCTCTCGAAGTTTCATCAACACTAGCCTTAGATGTTCGGCATGTTCTTCCTCGTTCTTGGAATAGATGAGTATGTCATCGAGGTAAACCACGACGAATTTATCCAAATACTCCATGAAGATTGAGTTCATTAACCGGGAGAACGTGGCTGGGGCGTTGGTTAGACCGAAGGACATGACGGTGTACTCATATTGGCCGTAACGAGTAACAAAAGCCGTTTTAGGAATGTCCCCGTTTCGAATTTTGATTTGATGGTAGCCTAACCTCAAATCCATCTTAGAGAAGACTGAGGATCCTGCGAGCTGATCATACAGATCGTTGATCCTGGGGAGCGGATACTTGTTCTTAATTGTGACTAAGTTGACGGGTCGATAATCTACAACCATCCGGTCCGTACCATCCTTCTTCTTGACGAAGAGGACGGGGCAAGCCCAAGGAGATGAACTAGGACGGATGAAACCTTTATTCAAGGCCTCATCGAGTTGTTTCTTAAGTTCGGCTAGTTCTAGGGGTGCCATCTTATAGGGTCTCCTAGAAATTGGGACAGTTCCTGGAATGAGATCTATCACGAATTCAACATCTCTGTCAGGTGGAACACCTGGCAATTCTTCTGGAAAGACATCCGGAAAGTCACGGACTACGGAGCGTCTTGAGGTCAGCAAGGGACCGCATTAAGAGAGTATAGTTGGCGCTTGGATATTCGGGTCAAGACATTGACTATCTTTCCCGAGGGGTGCGTAAGTTGAACAGTCCTAGAGAAACAATCAATCTTAGCATGATGGGCCGACATCCAGTCCATACCCAAGATGATATTTATATCCGAAGATTTGAGAGCTATCAACGATGCAAGGAAAACAAGTCTGTCGACTTGAATTTCATTACCATGGCTTACTCTAGAAGTTTGCCATCTAGAACCCGGGGTAGAAATTTCCATGGTGGAAGGCATGTCACAGAATGTAGTGTTATGCAAACGAGCATAATTTGCGGATATGAATGAATGAGATGCTCCAGTATCAAAAAGAACGGATGCCGGGTGGCAATTAACAAGAAGCGTACCGAGCACGACGTTGGGATCCTCTTGGGCCTCCTCAGCTGAGACACAATTAACATGGCCACGTGCAGTGGTGGCCGGCTTGGCATAGAACACTTTTCCTGCTGGCTTGCCACGGCCAACAGCTTTTGCAGGCTGGTTGGGGTTGGTCTGGGGACAATCGCGCATGTAGTGGCCTGATTCCCCACATTTGAAGCATGTCACGGGGCTGGCGCGTAGAGGAGCGCTGTTGGTTGGTCCACCATAGGGCCTAGTTGGTGCATACGGCTGAACTGGGCGAGGCGCCTGGAAGGATGGCCTCGGTGTGAATCTGGGTGGCAGGGCAGTATTAGGCACCCACACACGGCGCTTCTGTGGTCCAGCACCGGATGAGGAACCCATATCACGACCATGCTTGCGTGTTGCCTCGAAATCAGTCTGACCAGTTTCAGCGCTGATGGCTTTGTTAACAAGCTTCTGGAAAGAGGTGCACTCATGCAGACGTAGATCTCGGCGGAGCTCGGGGCTAAGTCCCTTGCGGAACCTTGCCTGTTTCTTGGCGTCAGTGGAGACCTCTTCAGTTGCATAGCGTGCGAGGTTACCGAACTCTCTACTATAGGCGTCCACGGAGAGACGACCTTGGGTGAAACTGCAGAACTCCTCACGTTTGCGATCCATGAGACCCTCCGGAATGTGATGTTCACGGAAAGCCTCGCTGAATTCTGCCCAAGAAGTGACATGGCCAACTGGGCGCATAGCCATATAGTTCTCCCACCAGAGACTGGCGGGGCCTTCAAGATGATATGCAGCAAAGGTGACCTTGTCCGCCTCAGCTACCAGTGCAGAACGCAGCTTGTGAGTAATGCTGCGAAGCCAGTCATCAGCGTCGAGAGGCTCGACGGAGTGGTGGAAGGTAGGCGGGTGTAACTTGATGAAGTCACTGAGCGACACCAAGTTGTTTCTCGGATGATGGGCTGTGTTCTGTTCGATACGCTCCAGCAAACGGTTGGTCTCCCGTTTGTTTCTCTCGGCCTCCAGCATAACTTCGGCCAGAGAAGGAGGGTGAGGCAGGTTTGCTTCCCCAACTCCACTGCCTTCGGCCTGCTCTGGCGGAGCAGGGTTGTTGCGGGTGTTAACCATCCTAGGGAAAATAAAACAAGGATTTAGTCCAGGATGGCAAGATTCCGACATAGAAGTGTAGAATGTAATGGATAACTCGGAATGCGAGATGATCATCCGTATGACATGGTAGATCTGAGAACTGCTTCTTTATTCCATCGTCATACACACCATACAAGGTTTAGTACAAGACCAAACAAAGTACTACTACGGTGAAGGGAGGATTACAACTCATCGGAGGCACACCAAGCTCCTATACATTATTTTTGTTACACCTCCGGAATTAGTACACACTAAGTCATATTCCACGAGTCACGCAGGGGCGGTGGAAATACAACTATTACAATACTAGTGGGACTACTACTACTCGGGCGTCTCCGTAGTAGTTCTCATAGAAGTCTCCTCCATAACACAGGAGTTCAACATGATCGTCTGGAAGCAGGCGGTCTGGGAGCCCTGTGGACCGTAAGGGCAAGGGTGAGGTCTTGGACCTCTGACGGTGGCAAGCGAGGACCACGAGGTGGGGTGATGCCCCCACATCACGCCAGATCCATCATGTCCGCAGAGCAGCCCCGACAGGATACAAATCTCTCATATCCATATAACCAGCTTGAGCAATGGTGCAAAAGCGAGTCAAGGTAGCCCGGTGATCAAGACGGGCATTGAAGAGCTCCATCCTCAAGGCCCGACTCTCTCGGTCCTTGTCCTCGAGCAACTCAGCGGTAGTACGGGTTAGGGAGTCCTCCTGACTGGAATCAGTATAGATGGCTCGAAGATAACCAAACGCTCCAGGAAGTGAACTCGGCATATACCGGAAGTCGGTGTTGCGGAGCAGCCCAGTCCTGGCTCGTATAATGGTCATCATAGAATAAGCAGCATCTTGAACCGCCATATCAATAGTAACACCAAGCCCATAGGAGCTGTGAAGGGCCTCGGTGCAACCAGGATAAGAGGGAAACACCCGGACAGTGCAAAGATATCGACTTTGATTAAAGTCTCGATCTCGCTCTTCAAGCTGTGTATTCGGGTACCAGCGGTATCCCGCTTCGATCATAACCCGAACTAGCATGGTTGTATGACCGGTCACACCAATGCATCTGGTCAGACGAACCACTTGATTGTGATCACGAGTGGCCATCTGGAAGCACAACCACAATGCATAGGCATTAGTATTTCTAGCGGAATTTGGACAGCATAACAACTGTAAATGCTCAAAGGATTGAGACATTTCACAAGGATCTGCATAACCACTCAACAATATCATATCAAGGTTCTGGGTCCAATTTGGTAACATAACAGGATAGTAAAACTGAACCAGGCTTGTAACCATCAAACCTACAAGGTACTCTTGATTAGTAACACGTGAGCCTAATAGAGAGAGAGGTCCTAATCCTTAACCCCGGTGGAAGAATGGACCGACTCGGATCAGAATATTATGAGATAAAGAAGTAAAAAGAGCCTTACGTGCCATCCCACAATCAATTCCCTACATATAACTAAAGCATTTCTAGACTCAACATCGACCAGTTTGGCTTGGAGAACCTACAGCAGTCCGGCTCGATGCCAACGCTGTCAGACCCGACTCGGTGTCACATCGATCTAGCTCAGTAACACATCATATCACTTTGCGGCCTCACGCACGGTATCCCAACGGTGTCGCCTTACCTTGGCCGGGACCGTTTAGCCTTTTGGCACACGTATATGATAGTGTCGCTAGCATCCATATGAAAAGGAGCCGGGCTGACATGTCTAGTCGTATACCCAAAGTGGCATGACTTACGAGGACAGCATCCATGACCCAAAGATCGAGCGTGTCGGTCAACAGCAAGTAAGTTCCGGCTGAAGCCTTTGGGCTAGCAGGACTCCGGTACTCAATGCGTGACATTTCCCGAAGGATGAACACGAGAACGAAGAAGGACACATGCCGGCCAGCCTAAGTGTTCGGAGCAGTAGCAAGCTACCATGGCTCGATGGAGACACTAGGAGACATTTCCGTAAGAGAGGCTACTAAAGATAAACAACTAGATAGTCAGATCCCACACATACCAAGCATTTCAATCATACACACAATATGCTCGATATGTGCAAATACAACAAGGCATCACAACATGACTCTACGACACAAGTACTTTATTTAAAGGCTCAGAGAGCCATTCATATCATACACACAAGTACGGGTCACACGACCCTCATACAAGTCATACAAGCATACAAGCCACAGCGGAAGTGTTTTGTCTGAGTACAGACAACTAGTAAAATAAAAGAGGCTTGGGTAAGCCTAGCTATACTACATGGTCCTTCTCTTGCTCAGATCACCACAGGCCTTAGTCTACTCATCGATGTCAGCGTCTCACGAAGAACCCGTCGGAAGGGTTTGAGGCATCTTCTGAAAAATGTAAATTAAAGCAACATGAGTACAAAGGTACTCAGCAAGACTTACATCAGACCCTACATACATGCATATTATCAAGAAGGGTTGGTGGGGTTGTTGCAGCAAGCCAGCTTTGACTCATGGCTAAGCTATCCTACGAGACACCAACTTGAAATAGTTTTGCGCACTCGAGTCCACTACTCATCACTTCAATACACCACCGAGGATCCAACCCCGTCTTCCTACGGAGGAGCCATCCTCGGCACTCACGCTTATCTTGAGGCTTTTAGTAGTATCCATTTACTTGTCTATGAACTGTATAGGCAACCAAGTAGTCCTTTACGCATGACGCTGCTATTCAATAGATGATGTTAACCTGCAGGGTGTACTTCTTCATACACGCTCACCACTTATCGCGTTTACGACGACATGTACTCGGCAACCTTCAAGCGGAAGCCCAGCGTGGGTGTCGGCCACGACCTACCTAGACACCTAAGTCTCTAGTCCGGGTTTATCGCCTATTTGGGTTCCATCTATGAGGAGTTCGGCGAAGTCTCGCTCACAGCCCCAAGCGATGTGAACAGGGTTCCCGAGATACCAAGCGGGCATCCGGTACACCGCCACGCACCTACCGTATCACAGCCCACCCCTACGGTCAGCGCTGTCCACGGCCTCCGATGAGCTATAAACACGAAACTACTTGCAACTCTGGACCAAGACTAGGGTGACTAAGAAGTCGAGAGGGTCCATTGGTTTCGGCCCAATGCATGGTAGTAGCTGAATCTTAAATCACACATACAGATCTCGATTTAAGGGCGGCCTCAATGAAACAACCCACCATGTACTCCTACATGGCCTTTCATCGATACCTTTACCAAATCGTGTTCAACACCTTACTCTCGTACCGACTTGATCATTTCACTCTAGCCATCATCCCGATGAACCAGACCTGACACGACTCTAAGCATAGCAGGCATAGCAAGGTAGGAACAACACAATCACAAGGCTCAATCAACTCCTACACATGCTAGTGGGTTTCATCTAATTCTTGTGGCAATGACAGGTCATCTGGAGGAAATGGGTTCAACTACCGCAGCACAACAGCAGTTTGAATCGCGTTGTCTTAATGCGATGGCGAGAGCAGGAGCAAGAACATGGGATTTTATCGATATGATCAAATGGTTGGTTGCTTGACTGACGGGTCGTTGCACGGGTATTGCTCTTCGTCGAGGTTATCACGGTACTCCTCAGGGGCAGAACCTGCCGCAGAGAACACCGATACACAAGTATTACCAAACAATATGCAACAACATGATGCATGCTATGAGACATGGCAAAATGAGTGCTTTGGGCTAATGCAACTAAGATCAGATGGGTTTGAACCAATTTGAACCAAAGATTCAAAATTCAAACTCATATATGATCATTTAAGTTGCTTAAACTTGTTCTGTGATAAACAGTGGGTTAGCTTCTGTAAACATGCATGAAACCAGTACAGATGGATAGATTGGATTTTTCTGATCATTTTGCATATATAATTTGTCTCATTTGGAGCTATGGTTGATTTTATATGAATTTTTGAAGTTTGAACTATTTTCTGGATTTTCCTGTATAGAAATAATTCCAGTAAATTAGTTAATGCGTCAGCACTGTGTCATGCTTGCGTCAGCAGTCAACCCCGCTGGCTGGGTCAAACCTGACGTGTGGGGACCACACGTCAGTGACACAGGGACTAATCCCGGTCAAACCCGCGCTGACTGGGGTTTGACGTGGCCCTAGGGCCCACTGTCAGTGACCTAGGTGGGTTTTAACTGGTGGGTTTAGTTGCTAATGACAGCCACGTCGACTCGCCGGAGTTTCGCCGGCGGCGACCATTCCGTGCGGCGGAGGAAAGTGCAGAATCGCGCGCAGGCGACCAAACGAGCGGCGGAGCCTATCTACGTGATGCGGGAGGCAACCCGCATCTATTGGTGGTGGTAGTTGGCCTCGAGGTCGCCGGAAACGACGCCGGCGACGTGTTTGGCGGCGCCGGAGCTCGGGTGGAAGTGCAAAACGAGCTACGGGGCACCGTGAGGTACGTCCGGTTAGTCGTTGGCCTCCTGGGGTTGCGGTGAGGCCATTGGACATGGTGGGGTGGCCGTTGGTTAGCCGGAGACACGCCGGCGACGTGCTCCGCGGCGGTGGGTGCGGTGAGCTTCGTTCACTTGCTGTGGTGCACGAAGAGGAGAACGGAGAAGATGGGAAGGTAGCTGAGCTCACTGCGGTCTCGGGGAAGCGAACGTCGCGGTCGGGGACGAGCTGGTGCGGCGGTGAGGTCGAAGGGGATCTCCGGCGGCCGAAGGTTGACGAAGAGCTCGGGGAGCGTTGTAGAGCGAGCGAGCGCTCGGGGCTCGGCTAGCTCGAAGAAGAGGAGGGCGGCGGAGCTTCTGGACAGGTCGGAGCGGCGCGAGGACGACGGAGAGCGCGACTACGGCGACGGTGCAGCTGCGGTGGCGTCGGCCATGGCGGGGAGAGCGAGGGAGGGGGACAGGGGGAGGAGTGAGGTGTCCAGGGCGTCGGGGGCGCAACGTGGAGGTCGTCCAGGTGAGCGGGGCGGCGAGGAGGTGAGGCAGGGAGGCAGGGTGCTGCGTGGCGAGCTCCTGCTCCGGCGTCGAGCACCTGCCTGCCTGGCTGGCGAGGCGAAGCAGCTCGCTGGCGTGGCTGGTGGGCTGGGCCGGCCAGGTGGGCCGCCAGGTAAGTTAGTTTGTGTTCTGTTTTGTTTTTTTTCTATTTTTCTGCAGCTTTGTTGAGTTATTTAAAATACCAGAAAGATTCTAAAATTCACCAAACTAATCCTAGTCCATTGTTGGATTATTTCCAACATGAAACATTTTAGTTTGGAGATATTTGGACATTTGAAATATTTTAGTTATTTAAAATGCCCAAATTCAAATAGCTATGATTTAATTCAATGACCTTAGGATGACCTAGGAAAATGTGCACCACTTTTGGCAAAGCTTACGGACCAAGACAAAATGATGGACATTTTAGAAGGGCATTCAGTGTTCATCGAAAATATTTTTAATAAACCCTAGTTGTTTCAGAGGGGTTGGGGGTTCTAGCAATCCCATTTCAAATTTCTGTTGAATGAAATAAACATGATGCAACATTCTAATGCATGGACTAGCTAGGTTGTGACATAATCCCTCTCCTGTTTCTCTGTTCAGGAGTTCAGGAGGTAGGTCAAGGAGGCCCCGGCAAGAGAAGCTTGCTGGGAAGGGCAAAAGGCGCCTAGGAGAGCTACAGGCGCGAAGACACCAAGAGAACTTCCCGGGGCGGCCAGGAGCTTGGCGGAGACGGAGGCGCCGGAGGCGAGCTTGAAGACGAGGTGGTGGGACGTCGGCCTGACGAGGGCTCCTCGCCCTCGTACTCCGATTTGACGGCCTTGCCGCCACCCCTCTTCCTCTTCCGCAGCTCTCCCTCGCCAAACCGCCCAAGGAGACGGCCCCGGGGAGTTCAGAAGGCCGGCGACCCGGATGATGGGGTCGCCGGTGGCGCGCGAGGCAGCATCCGACGCCTAGTCGGACCCGCCATCCTCGTCGTCGCCGCTGTCGCTCCCCTCCTCGTCACTCTCGCTCGAGGAGGGACCTTCGCTATCGGAGGAGCTGTCCACACAGCATCTCGCCCGGTCCCGAATCCCGAAGACCTTGACGGCGAAGGTCGCCCTCCATTAACTTGAAATGGAGGGTAAACCCGCCGTCAAGCTGTGGATGCGGCGACGTCTTCCACCCTCGGTCGAAGTACATCACGCCGGGCTGGGGACACGACACTCACTCGAGTGCCGCTGATCCCGCAGCCCCTCATGCGCAACTCCATCACCTCGGGCGGATCCGGTTCCATCGCGCTCATGAGCGGGCCGGCAGCCGGCGGCGGCGACAGGCGCTCGGCGCAGCTTGATGAAGAACTCCGAGGATCGTCTCAGTATGGACCGCCTCGAGAAAGGAGCCACCGGAGGAGGCGGGAGGCACATCGCCACGACCGCCTCTCCCGGCCGCCTCGACCACGCCCTCGGCCTCGTCGCGGCCTCGCCCCTCCCTCTCCCCTCGTGGCGGCTCCGCCTGCAGGTCTTGAATAGGGAGAAGTCGCTGCTACTGGGCGACCCTCGCTGCTGTTGAAGAACTAGGATTTCCTCCTTCCATGGCGAGAAAGAAGAACGGAAGTCTGAAGACGAAGGGAGAAGAGGAGGTGTGAGACCATTGTGCTCCCCTTCCGCCCTTTTTAAAGGGCGAGGTGGGGGCTCAACCGCCCTGCCCGGCCAATCAGGAAGCGAGGAGGGCAGAGGAGCGGGGCCGACTCGCCATCTTTGCCCGTGACGGCTCAGTCTCCCACCTTCGCCGCCCACGACCCCCGTGCATGAGGGCCGCATGGCGAAAAAGCGGAGCCGGAGCGACGGGTGAAGTGACCTCGCCCTGCACCACGATCACGGGGGTGGATGCCCTAAAGACCGCACGCGCCGCCCACATCTCCCACGACGCCGCAATCGACGCGTCTTTATTCGGGAAATCGCGGCGAGATCGAAGTGGATTGGCGTGCCATGGGCGCGTGTGCCGTCTGCTTTTTTTGGGCCTGGCCCAACAGCGCTTCGGCACCGTGTGTGGCCCAGCCGGGGCTCTGTCGGTGTACTAAGGTAGGGGTACCTCGGTACCCCAACTTCGTGCACGGCGGTTGCAGACTTCCAGCGGCAGGGTTTACCACGTGCCGCCGGAAACCTTCTGCTCCATGTCAAACCATTCAAAGGCGAAGTATACAAGACGAAGATCGAGACCCGGCAAGCGGAGCTTGCCGGGAAGGCCGCTCTGGCTCAAGGTTACATCACTCACGCAAGGCCACAGCAAGAGGAGCTCGCCAGAGGACTAGAAGATTACATCATAGAAGACACGCCTCGGCGCTATATGCGTCGGCGAGGGCCCGGGGCGACAAATTCTGAGCCGGCAAGCTCCGGGCCGGCAAGGTCAAGACCGGCAAGGTGCTTGCCGGAGAGTTCTGTGTGTGCCCGCGCTCCAGCTCATCAGCCCAGCGTGCCGCCTGGGCCTTTCGAGGGCGCGTGGCGGATGGTGTGCGACTGGGGACACGATGGCACTTCACGGTGGTGGATCCATCGCCGTGGCGAGCGAAGACACAAGGGCGGGAGCTTTTGGGGTCGGCGCGACGGGCATTAAATGCCCTTGTCCCCCTTGTCAAAGTAGGTAGAGACCACTTGTTCACGCCTTTGTAGCTTCACTGTTCCCGCTTGCTCCAACTACCACCTCTTTTACATTTTTACCCCTTTCTCCTACGTTGACACCTGTCGGTGACCCCTTGCACTATAAAAGGAGGCCCATGCACAACGTAAGGGGGGTTCGGCTGGGTTCGGTTGGTTCGACTCATTCGACACTACAACTCACCCACGCTCTTGAGCAAGAACAGAATAGAAACACAAAGCAGCAGTAGGAGTTTTATCTCTCCGGAGAGCTCCGAAGCTGTGTAAAAACCGCCCGCGTGCTCGCTACGATCTGCTCTCTGTGCTCCCTCCGCCCTCGTACCGCACAGACAAGGGTCCCCGGCCCGATAGGTGTTCGTGGCGGGCAGCTCTCCCCCGACAGGGTCACTGTAGGTGCAACATGCACTGTCATGGGGAGGATTGAGAGGTAGGACACGAAGCAATTCAGTTGCCGGTGCCTTGTAGTGAGTGTTTTCAGTCATCCAGTCCAACACCCATGAGTTGACATCTTCAGTGTCTCCAGTGATATGCAGTGTCATGTAGAACTGAAGAATGAGTTCTTCATTCCAATCGCAAATGTCCGTGCAGAAATTTAGTAATCCTGCATCGTGAAGAACACTAAGGACTGGCTCGAAGCATGGCAGAGATTCCATGTCCACGTGAGGAATATGTGCATGATCGAAGATTTTGTCTTTGTCAAACAACACAGAGGAATAGAAGTTGGCCTGACTAGCAGTCCAGAAATGCCTCTTCCTTATGCTAGCAGAGTCATAGGGGTTGTAGTTAGTGAAGAATACATGCTCGGCAAAGAAGTCTTCAGCCTTGAACTTCTGTTTGCTTGAGAACGGATTCTTTGGCTTTGGCAGAGGGGTGTCAGTGAGTTGCATCACCACCTCAGGAATCATGAGCTCTGGTTCTTGGTGAGGAATTTCTGGTTCCTCTTCTTGTGCAACCTAAGGATCAGCAAGACGGGTTCTTGACACTAGCGGCTGGAATGTCTTCATGCATGAGGGAGTGGGTTGAGTTTCTTGAGCCCATTTGAACTGTTGGTGCAGGGGGTGAGGAATCTGTTGGATAGGTGTGAAGAGAGGATTATTGGGATGCTGACTTTCCCAAAAGTCATCATTCATCACAGGTGTGGTGCATCCTATATCAACATCTTCATCTTCAATTTCCTCAACACCAGCCTCTTCAGCTGTGAACTGAGGCATAGGTGAGGAAATGACTGGCGTTGAAGTGATTTCGTCCACTTCAATTTCTTCATCCATCTGCTCTAACGAAGCAGCAGAATGATTTCCTTCATCAGATCCGCTTGGGATCTCGTAGTCTTCTCCAAAAGGAACAAGGTCCTTTGATGGCATGGAGGAAATTGGAATAGCATCAATAGGATTTTCATATGAGCTGGTCATTGGCTTCATTTTCTTCGCAGTCGAAGAAGTTGACGCAGCTGATGCCTTCCGTTTCTTCACTGCAGCTCGCTCTGCAGCCTTGGTCTTCTTCACATCAGAGGCAGATGGAAGAATTGGAGTTGGTGTAGGCGCGGGAGGAGCTGAGGAATCTGGTTGATTTTCTTGGTATGGCGATGCGATTGCTCCGATCTCTTCAGTTTCTTCAGGCGCACCACTAGTGGATGCCCTGGCAATTTCTTCAGCGGCTGGAATTTCTTCACCAGCCCTGGAACTAGCATTTTCTTCAGCAGGCTGAAAGTCATCAGCGGTGCTGGCATGTTCTTCAGTAGGCTGAGCAGAGTCTACAGCCTGAAGATTTTCTTGTTGCGATGGGGCTGCAACATTTGTGAATTTCTTCGTCAGATTGACGAATCTCACTTTAGCTCCTTGCCAATCAGCATAGTAGGCATCAAAGTCTTTGCTGAGGGCTTGAATTTCAGACTGAGCCTGGAGAAGTTCCTCAGGTGTCATTCTGACAACGTTATTCTTCAGGAGCTTCTCCTTTCTGTATTGAGCTTTCTTGATCTCTCTTGCCTTTTCAAACTTCCATTTCTCCTCAGTGATGAAATGGGTCAGCATGTGACTTGGACTAGAGGTTAGATGAAAATCAGGCATAGGGGTGTTAGGATCCTTGTGCCAGAGGTCAATGTAGTCGAGGATCTTCCTCGGATCCAAAAGCAGTGGCACATATGTGCCTTTGGCTCTAGCGGCCTTCACTTGTCTGTCTCTGATGATTTCTGCAAGTTCATCATCAGAGGCTTCATCATTAGAAGGCACGTGAAACACGACCTGTTTCTTCTTTGGACTTGGCCGAGGACCGCGTCCAGCTGTTGCTTTAGTCTTCAACAGTGTGGGGCCTGATGAGGAAATTGGTGCAGCTAAGGAACTTGCTGAAACACCAGAGGCAATCGAGAAACCAGTAGTCCTTTGACATGTAGCTAGATGCACAGGAGCTGAGGACTTTGAAGGATCTGCTGAGGACTTTGGTGGAGCAGTAGCAGTGTGAGGAATTTGCCGTGAGGGCATTGCTGTTGGTGAAGCACTTGGCTTACGAGCAGGCTTCTTTGGCATGGATTTCCTCGGTTTGACCGAGGCCTCAGTAGCAGTAGCAGTGGCAGAATCCTCATTGAATTTCTTCACTGCCTCCTTGGCTTGTCTTGCCAATTTAGCTTGGCGCTTAGCCCATTCTTCAGGAAAGTCCTCACCACGCTTGATCTGGTGGGGTCGCCTACTGGCAGTGCCAATGGAGCTCTTGGGCATGGAGGATTGAGGGCGAGTTTCCTCATGTACTTTGGAGTCACATATCTGTATTCCCTCCATTCCCTTGCCCATCTCCGTTCAATCCTCTGTATGCGCACCTTGCACTGATTTTTGTTTTCTTTGCCAAATTTTGCTTCATCAGGTGTGCAATAGTCAGCATAAATTTCCTCAGGGATTTCAAATGCAGTCATAACCTCAGGTTTCTTTCCTCCTTTCTGCGGCTTCTTACCGTCTGCCATATTCTTCAGTTGAGGAATTTGAACAATCGAATTCTCTGAAGAAGTATGCAGTTTTTCTTCGAGGAATGCTGCAAATGAGTTAAGTTGATGAGAACCTAGTGATTCAGCAGCAGACATGAGTACCTGTGAACAGAGTATAGATGCGAGGAATTTGGAGAGGTCATATGCGTTCTCAGAAGGTTTTTCGAAAAGGACAAGTTTTGAGGAATTTGACCAGATGAACCTTGAGGAATTTCACTAAGCGTTCTTGTCTTAGGTTTCAGAGTTGTACAGATATAAGATCCACACAATTAGGGAATCTTGAAGAAAATGATTGCTTAGAGAAACAGTTCAAGATCATATGATGTGTGAGGTGTTCATATGTGTGAAGATTTGAAGAATAAACACCTTTGAAGATTTTCAGGAAAGTTTGAGAATCAAAGTGAGTAATAAAAGTAACTTTTAATTACCCGAAGTGAAGAACACGACGAACTGAGAAGAACAGATGTGAAGTTAAATCGGTTAGATCTCCCACGCCCTAACTTGGCGGAGGAAGACAGCTACGGCGGCGGAGTGAAGATTTCCACGGTCGGCGTGAGTACGACGGCGACGAGGTCGAGGCAGCGAAGCTCTTCCTCACCGGCGACAATGGAGTAGTTGCGGCGCTAGGGTTTGAGGAGCTCGAGTGAGAGAGTAGCGATCGAGCGGAGTAAATGAAGTGAGGAAGGGGAGAGGGGTATTTATAGACACGGTAAAAACTGTTCGCCCGAAGATTTGAGACGAACGTGTCCCTTCCCTTTCTCCTTCTCGTGACATGTGTCACCCATGTACTGTGTAGCTGAGATCGTGTGCGATCGTGGGTGAATAGAATAATGCATTGTGGGATGCGGAACGGTTTGAGCGGCAAAACCGAAAATTTGGATAAGATTTGTTTTAAAGTTTCGTTCGCAATTTCTTCAGCTGACAAGGACACAGTGAAGATTTTGAACGAGTTTCAAATAGAACGCACATGAAGAATTTGTGAATAGATTGGGTTGAGTATAGCATAGAGGGGGAAGGGTCCGATCACATTCACTTAGTAGAAAAAGCAACTTGAAGAAATAGCTATAAGTGAATATATATATATATATATATATATATATATATATATATATATATATATATATATATATATATATATATATATATATATATATATATATATATATATATATATAGCCAATGAAGAAAAACGACGGCAATAAAGTGAAGATTTTGCAAAGTTGAAGAATTTGAAAAACTCAAGAATTTCAAAACGAGGAAAAACTCAAATTGAAGATTTTCAACTTTTTGTGGTGGCGTGACCCATCAGTATAAGAATGATGATTTCAGACACAGCATACAATTGTCGTAGGGTTCTGAGAATCAAATTCTTCATTAATTTCTTCACACTTAGAGTGTTATTCTTCATTGATTGAAGAAAAACGTTTCTTCATGTGTTGCACATCTAAGTCATCAATTTTGCATAAGTGTCAGGGTGTGCGTCCTTTTCAAAGAACATTTGAAGATTCTAAGATATTTAGCTCACACCGCAACTTGCTAAATCTCTTCTCATCCAAGGGCTTAGTGAAGATATCAGCTAGCTGTTCTTCAGTCTTCACGTGCTCGATGGAGATGTCGCCCTTCAACACATGATCACGAAGAAAATGATGACGAATCTGAATGTGCTTTGTCTTCGAGTGCTGAACTGGGTTGTGAGCAATCTTGATGGCACTCTCATTGTCGCAGAGGAGAGGCACATTCTTCACGTTGACGCCATAGTCCTTGAGTGTTTGCTTCATCCAAAGCAGTTGAGCACAGCAAGAGCCAGCAGCAATGTATTCAGCTTCCGCATGAAGCGGTATCGCAGTTCTGTTTCTTCGAGGACCAATAGACCAAAGATCGTCCGAGGAAATGACAAGTGCCAGATGTTGACTTGTGGTCCACACGATCACCAGCATAGTCAAAGTCAGAATATCCAATGAGATCAAAAGCAGAGCCCTTGGAGTACCATAATCCTGGTGTTGGTGTGTGAGCTAGATATCGAAGAATATGCTTCACAGCCTTATGGTGTGATTCCTTCGGTGCAGCTTGAAATCGGGCACACATGCTAACACTAAGCATTATATCTGGCCTAGATGCACATAAGTACAATAAAGAACCAATCATGGAGCGGTATACCTTGTGATCGAAGTCAGTACCATTTTCATCGAGGCATAGATGGCCATTTGTGGGCATAGGAATTTTGACGCCTTTGCAATCTTGCATGCGAATTTCCTCGAGACATCTTTGAGGTATTTCTCTGAGATATGAATATGCCATTGCGCTGTTGATGAATTTGAAGACCTAAGAAGAATTTCAACTCTCCCATCATAGACATTTGATATTCTTCACTCATCATATAGGCAAATTCATCACTATAACGTTGGTCAGTACAGCCAAAGATAATATCATCAACATATATTTGGCACACAAACAGTTCACCATCATAAGATTTAGTAAAGAGAGTAGGGTCGAGTGAACCGGGTGTGAAGCCATTCTTCACGAAGAATTCCTTCAATGTATCATACCACGCCCGAGGGGCTTGCTTGAGGCCATAGAGGGCCTTATTAAGTCTGAAGACTTTTCAGGATTCTTTGGATCTTCAAAACCTGGGGGTTGAGCAACATATACTTCTTCCTCAAGCTTACCATTGAGGAATGCACTTTTCACATCCATTTGATATAAGATGATATCATGATGGTTAGCATAAGCAAGTAATATGCGAATAGCCTCAAGTCTAGCAACAGGTGCAAAAGTTTCATCGAAATCAATTCCTTCAACTGTGTGTAGCCTTGAGCTACCGTCGTGCCTTATTCCTCACCACAAGGCCATTTTCATCTTGCTTGTTGCGGTAGATCCACTTTGTGCCAATGATATTATGCTTGCGAGGATCTGGACGTTTGACCAGTTCCTGACATTGTTGAGCTCGAATGATGTAATTCTTCTTGCATAGCCTGAATCCACTCCGGCTCCAAAAATGCTTCATCTACCTTAGTGGGCTCTGTGATAGAGACAAAAGCATAGTGCCCACAAAAGTTAGATAAATGTGAAGCTTTTGAGCGTGTGAGAGGACCTGGTGCTCTAATGTCATCGATGATCTTCTCCACTTGCACTTCTTTTGCAACGTGAGGATGAGCTGGTTGTCGCTGAGGAGTTTGATCAGCATTTTCTTCAACACCGTTTTCCTCAGCATTTTCTTCAGGTGCATCAGCTCGACGTTCTTCATGAACTGGACTGAATTCTTCAGCAGATTCTTCAGTAGGAATGACATCCTCAGTTGCCTTGAACTTGATAGAATCCTCAGGTGCTGGTTCATCTAACACAGAAGGTAGGTGCTCTCTTTGCGAGCCATTAGTTTCATCGAACCGCACATCTACAGTGTCAAGTCGAGTGTACTTGCGAATATCATCAGTGTCCGCCATCTTGCATAGATCAGTAAGACCAGTGACGGTCCACAGCTTGCTGTTCATTGCCATGAGGCGCTTCCTCATCATGGCCTTCCACTTGGGATAATCATGACCGTCAAAGATAGGGCATGTCACTTTCTTCATACCTGCGGTCGACATAACTAAAACTCCAGGTGGTTAAACCAAAATCACACAGAACAAGGGAGTACCTTGCTCTGATACCAATTGAAAGTGCATTATATCGACTAGAGGGGGGGTGAATAGGCGATTTTTATGAATTCTTCACTGAGGAATTTGCTGGTGAGGAAATTCCTTAGCGAAGAACTACTAGCAGCGGAATAAGTACTCAGAAGTAAGCATAACAGAATACAAGCATGGTCATCAAGATGAAATGAAGACAAGCACTCAGTACAGAGAGCGTAATCACAGGATAACAGAAGGTGAAGACAAACAGACTGAAGAAATTGATCTGAAGAAATTGAGAAAGTCTTCAGTCGAAGTCTTCAAACACAGATATGAACAAACACTCAACACAGTAATGAGGAAATGAAAGGGTTGAGGAAATAGAACCAGTTAGGTTGGTGAAGACAATGATTTGGTAGACCAGTTCCAACTGCTGTCTCAGTTGTACGTATGGTTGGAGCGGTTGAGTATTTAAACTCGAGGACACACGGTCCCGGACACCCAGTCGCTGAGCACGCAACTCAGGACACCCAATCCTCACCGTATTCTCCTTGAACTAAGGTCACACAAACCTCGTCCAATCACTCGTGGTAAGTCTTCAGGCGACTTCCAAACCTTCACAGACTTGGTCACTCGGCGATCCACAATTCCTCTTGTATGCTCTAGACCATGACGCCTAACCGTCTGGAAGAAGCACAGTCTTCAAAGGTAACAAGCGTCGGATCCGCAGGATCAATTTCTTCAGTGATGCTCAATCACTTTGGGTTTGTAGGGGTTTGGTTTTGGGTTTTCCTCACTCGATGATTTTCGCTCAAAGTCCTCGGAGGATGGGTTGCTCTCAAATGACAAGTGTCAAGTTCTCTCGGAGCAGCCAACCAGCTAGTGGTTGTAGGGGGCGGCTATTTATAGCCTAGGGAGCGAACCGACATGATAAGACATAAATGCCCTTCAATGATATGACCGTTAGGTGGATAAGATATTTTGGGACAGGTGGCGCAAGACATCAACGATCGGAAATTTGACTCTCAAATTCCTCGGGGCTATCATGTTCCTCATTTGTGTAGGCAATTCAGACTGGCGAATTCCTAACTCCTCGATCGAGAACAAATTCATCAGCGACTGGAAGAACTTCGTCTCTCACATCAAGAAAGTGACTGAACTATATGAGATTTCCAAAGGCTTCACTCGAAGGGATTGGTAGGTGTAGGATTTTTGAGTTGAGCATCACATGGAAAATTTTCCTTAGTATTTCTTCGACCCCCTTTAACAGTACGGTGTTTCCTATGACTCAAGAAAGAGAAAATGCAACTACGAAAACAAAAGTCTTCATGCTTCATGTTCCACAAATGAATACCAAGTCTTCAAGGTCACACCAATTTCTTCACTTTCAAAGTCTTCAGAAAGTCTTCAGAATATCAAAGTCTTCAGTCAAAGAACTTTATTTTTAGGGCTCGACTTTCTCTGTAAATATCAAAATCCTCATAGACTTATAGACCTGTGTACACTCACAAACGCATTAGTCCCTTAACCTATAAGTCTTCAATAGACCAAAATCACTAAGGGGCACTAGATGCACTTACAAACACTACTAGCAACCCACAATTACCAATTTGTGGTTTTGATACAAGATTGGATACAAGAGATGAACTAGGGTTTTGAGATGAGATGGTGCTGGTGAAGATGTTGATGGAGATTGACCCCCTCCCGATGAGAGGATCGTTGGTGATGACGTTGGTGATGATTTCCCCCACCCGGAGGGAAGTGTCCCCGGCAGAACAGCTCCGCCAGAGCCCTAGATTGATTCCGCCAAGGTTCCGCCTCATGGCGGCGGAGTTTCGTCCCGTAAGCTTGCCCACGATTTTTTTCAGGTGAAAACCCTTCATATAGCAGAAGATGGACGTCGAAGGCCCACTAGGGAGCCCAGGAGATAGGGGGCGCGCCCTACAAGGGGGTGATACGTCTCCAACGTATCTATAATTTTTGATTGCTCCATGCTACTTTATCTACTATTTTGGACTATATTGGGCTTTATTTTCCACTTTTATATTATTTTTGGGACTAACCTATTAACCGGAGGCCCAGCCTGAATCTTCGTTTTTTTGCCTATTTCAGGTGTTTGAAGAAACGTAATATCAAACGAGTCCAAACGAAATGAAACCTTCGGGACGTGATTTTCTCACCGAACGTGATCCAGGAGACTTGGACCCTGCTCCAAGGAACAAAAGAGGCAGTCACGAGGGTTGGGGGCGCGCCACCCCCTAGGGCGCGCCCCCTGCCTCGTGGGCCCCCTGTTGCTCCATCGACGTACTCCTTCCTCCTATATATACCTACGTACCCCCAAACGATCAGAGGAGGAGCCAAAAACCTAATTCCACCGCCGCAACCTTCTGTATCCACGAGATCCCATCTTGGGGCCTGTTTCGGAGCTCCGCCGGAGGGGGCATCCACCACGGAGGGCTTCTACATCAACACCATAGCCCCTCCGATGAAGTGTGAGTAGTTTACTTCAGACCTTCGGGTCCATAGCTAGTAGCTAGATGGCTTCTTCTCTCTTTTTGGATCTCAATACAATGTTCTCCCCCCTCTCATTGAGATCTATTTGATGTAATCTTCTTTTTGCAGTGTGTTTGTTGAGACCGATGAATTGTGGGTTTATGATCCAGCTTATCTATGAATAATATTTGAATCTTCTCTGAATTCTTTTATGTATGATTGAGTTATCTTTGCAATTATCTTTGAATTATCCGTTTGGTTTGGCCAACTAGATTGGTAGTTCTTGCAATGGGAGAAGTGCTTAGCTTTGGGTTCAATCTTGCAGTGTCCTTTCCCAGTGATAGAAGGGGCAGCAAGGCACGTATTGTATTGTTGCCATTGAGGATAACAAGATGGTTTTTTTTATCATATTGCATGAATTTATCCCTCTACATCATGTCATCTTGCTTAACGCGTTACTCTGTTTTTAACTTAATATTCTAGATGCATGCTGGATAGCGGTCGATGAGTGGAGTAATAGTAGTAGATGCAGAATCGTTTCGATCTACTTGTCTTGGACGTGATGCCTATATACATGATCATACCTAGATATACTCATAATTATGCTCAATTCTGTCAATTGCTCAATAGTAATTTGTTGACCCACCGTAGAATACTTATGCTCTTGAGAGAAGCCACTAGTGAAATCTATGGCCCCCGGGACTATTCTCATCATATCAATCTCCATTACTTTATTACGTGCTTTGTTTTTTACTTTGCCTTTTACTTTTCACTTTGCATCTATATACTAAAAATACCAAAAATATTATTTATCATCTCTATCAGATCTCACTCTCATAAGTGACCGTGAAGGGATTGACAACCCCTAATCGCATTGGATGCGAGGAGCTATCGTTTTGTGTAGGTACGAGGGACTTGTGCGTGGTCTCCTACTAGATTGATACCTTGGTTCTCAAAAACTGAGGGAAATACTTACGCTACTTTGCTGCATCATCCTCTCCTCTCTGTGGAAATCCAACGCAGTGGTCAAGAGGTAGCAAGAAGAATTTCTGGCACCGTTGCCGGGGAGGCTCACGCAAGAGCAAGTCAACCATACCAAGTACCCATCACAATCCCTATCTCTCGCATTACATTATTTTCCATTTGTCTCTCATTTTACTCTCCCCCACTTCACCCTTGCCGTTTTATTCGCCCTCTCTTTCCCAATCTCCTCCTCTTTTTCCCGTTTGCCTTTTCCCGTAGCCTTTCTGTTTGCTTGTGTGTTGGATTACTTATTGCCATGGCGCAAGATAATACCAAATTGTGTGATTTCTCGAATAGCAATAATAATGATTTCCTTAGTACTCCATTTGCTCCTCTTAATACTGATGAGTCTTGTGAAATCAATACCGCTTTGCTGAATCTTGTTATGAAAGATCAATTCGCCAGCCTTCCTAGTGAAGATGCCGCTACTCATCTAAACAATTTTGTTGATTTGTGTGATATGCAAAAGAAGAAAGATACGGATAACAATACTGTTAAATTGAAGTTATTTCCGTTTTCACTTAGAGATCGTGCTAAAGTTTGGTTTTCGTCTTTGCCTAAAAGTAGTATTGATTCTTGGAACAAGTGCAAAGATGCTTTTATCTCTAAGTATTTTCCTCCCGCTAAGATCATCACTCTTAGGAACGATATTATGAATTTTAAACAACTTGATCATGAGCATGTTGCCCAATCTTGGGAAAGAATGAAATTGATGCTTTGCAATTGCCCTACTCATGGTTTGAATTTATGGATGATCACACAAATTTTTTATGCCGGATTGAATTTTGCTTCTAGAAATCTTTTAGATTCGGCCACGGGAGGCACGTTTATGGAAATTACGTTAGGAGATGCTACAAAATTGCTTGATAATATTATGGCTAATTATTCTCAATGGCGCACCGAAAGATCTTATAGTAAAAAGTGCATGTTATAGAAGAAATCATTGTTTTGAGTGAAAAGATGGATGAACTTATGAAGATGTTTGTTACTAGAAATACTTCTTTTGATCCCAATGATATGCCCTTGTCTACTTTGATTGAGAATAATAATGAATCTATGGATGTTAATTTTGTTGGTAGGAATAGTTTTGGAAAAAACGCGTATAGAGGGAATTTTAATCCTAGGCCTTATCCTAGTAATCCATCTAATAATTATGGAAATTCCTACAACAACTCTTATGGAAATTTTAATAAGATGCCCTCTGAATTTGAGAGTAGTGTTAAAGAGTTTATGAATTCACAAAAGAATTTTAATGCTTTGCTTGAAGAGAAATTGCTTAAAGTTGATGATTTGGCTAGGAACGTTGATAGAATTTCTCTTGAAATTGATTCTTTAAAGCTTAGATCTATTCCTCCAAAGCATGATATCAATGAGTCTCTCAAAGCCATGATAATTTCCATTGATGAGTGCAAAGAAAGAACCGCTAGGATGCGTGCTTCCAAATATGCCTTTATTAAAGCGTGTTCTTCCAATTCCTATGAAAATCAAGATGAAGATCTAAAAATTATTGATGTTTCCCCCATTAAATCTTTGTTTTGCAATATGAATCTTGATAAAACTGAATATGATCTTCCTTTACCTAGAAGGCGTTCTAAGAATTCGGAGTTTCTAGATCTTGATGATGAAATTGATAAAAGTGGGTTTGAAAGAAATAAAAACCTAGATGTTGCTAAACCCACTATTTTGGATCTCAAGGAATTTAATTATGAAAATTGCTCTTTAATTTATTGTATTTCCTTGTTGCAATCCGTTCTAGATTCTCCTCATGCTTATAGTCAAAATAAGGCCTTTACCGAACACATTGTTGATGCCTTGATGCAATCTTATGAAGAAAAACTTGAGTTGAAAGTTTCTATCCCTAGAAAACTCTATGATGAGTGGGAACCTACTATTAAAATTAAAATTAAAGATTATGAGTTTCATGCTTTGTGTGATTTGGGTGCTAGTGTCTCTACTATTTCCAAAACTTTGTGTGATTTGCTAGATTTCCGTGACTTTGATGATTGCTCTCTAAACTTGCATCTTGCGGATTCCACTATTAAAAAGCCTATGGGAAGAATTAATGATGTTCTTATTATTGCAAATAGGAATTATGTGCCCGTAGATTTTATCGTTCTTGATATAGATTGCAATCCTTCATGTCCTATTATTCTTGGTAGACCTTTCCTTAGAACGATTGGTGCAATTATTGATATGAAGGAAGGAAATATTAGATTCCAATTTCCCTTAAAGAAGGGTATGGAACACTTCCCTAGAAAGAAAAAAATAAAATTACCATATGAATCTATCATGAGAGCCACTTATGGATTGCCTACCAAAGATGGCAATACCTAGATCTATCCTTGCTTTTATGCCTAGCTAGGGGCGTTAAACGATAGCGCTTGTTGGGAGGCAACCCAATTTTTTTTGCTTCTGTTTAGGAATAAATAATCCATCTAGCCTCTGTTTGGATGTGGTTTTATGTTTTAATTAGTGTTTGTGCCAAGTAGAACCTATAGGACAACCTACGATGATAGTTGATTTGATTCTGCTGAAAAACAGAAACTTTGCGTGCATGAATATAATTTTGTTAAATCACAGAAACGTGCTTTTGCGTTGATTCTTTTTTATGATGTTCAATAGACAAATGTTCCAGGACTTACTATTTTGGTAGGATTTTTAGAGTTCCAGAAGTTTGCGTTAGTTACAGATTGCTACAGACTGTTCTGTTTTTGACAGATTCTGTTTTGCGTGTGTTGTTTGCTTATTTTGATGAATCTATGGCTAGTAAAATAGTTTATAATCCATAGAGAAGTTGGAATACAGTAGGTTTAACACCAATATAAATAAAGAATGAGTTCATTACAGTACCTTTAAGTAGTCTTTTGTTTTCTTTCTCTAACGGAGCTCACGAGATTTCTATTGAGTTTTGTGTTGTGAAGTTTTCAAGTTTTGGGTGAATTCTTTTGATGGATTATGGAACAAGGAGTGGCAAGAGCCTAAGCTTGGGGATGCCCATGGCACCCCCAAGATAATCCAAGGACACCAAAAAGTCAAAGCTTGGGGATGCCCTGGAAGGCACCCCCTCTTTCATCTACTTCCATCGGTAATTTACTTGGATCTATATTTTTATTCACCACATGATATGTGTTTTGCTTGGAGCGTCTTGTATTATTTGCGCCTTTGCTTGTTAGTTTACCACAATCATCCTTGCTGTACACACCTTTTGAGAGAGCCATACATGAATTGGAATTTGCTAGAATACTCTATGTGCTTCACTTATATCTTTTGAGCTTGATAGTTTTGCTCATGGTGCTTCACTTCTATCTTTTGAGCATGATAATTTTTGCTCTAGTGCTTCACTTAGATATTTTACAGCACGGTGGTGGATTTTTTTAAAGAAACTATTGATCTCTCATGCTTCACTTAGATTATTTTGAGAGTCGTTAATATCATGGTAATCTATTTATATATAAAAAGTAAATGACTGGTTAACAAGAAAAAAGAAAATTAAGCTAGAAAATCACACAATAATCAGAAACATCTCGCCGTTGATTTTATACGTTAAAAGTTTATAGCCAATGGATTTTTCACGTGTTGAAAGAAAATTACCCACCTTTGCCATCATACAAAATGGATTTTTTACGTGTTGAAAAAAAATTACTCACCTTTGCCATCATACAAAACGTGTCTTCTCTACTAAAAATAACGTGTTTCTACTTTTACCATCATACAAGGACGTGTCTCTCCACAAAAGAAAAAAGAGAAAGGTCTCTCCAAGCCCTAATTGCCGGCCATGAAAGAACAGTTGATATCGGAAAGGCCAGTACTAGGCGCCAGCGCACCGGCCGAAACTTTCGGCCGGTCCAGCCCCAGTCGTTCGATTCACGTAATAATAACCGTCCAGATTGCATCTCCTCCCTTGCGCGTGGGTCAAAGCCTCCTCCATCCTCACGTACAGGCTCGTTGCCGTCGGTAGCTTGCTCGCCGGAGCCGCTCGTCGGCGCGCTCGTCAGAGCCGCTCGCTGGAGCTGCTCGTCGGCGCGCTCATCGGAGCCGCTCGCCGGACCTGCTCGTCGGCTTCCTCGCCGGAGCTGCTCGTCGGCTTGCTCGCCGGAGCCGCCGCTCGCCTGCATGCTCGTCGGCGCGCTCGCCTGCATGCTCGTCGGAGCTGCTCGCCGGTGCGCCATGTGCGATTGAACTTCGCCATGGCCGTTGCAGCAAATCACGTCGCGGACGCAGCTTTTTGTGGCGGTTGTAGCAAAAATCACGGCCATGTGCGATGTAGCAAAATGCGACACGGTAGTAGCAAAATACGATGCGGTTGTAGCATATTGTGATGCCAGTTGAAGCATCTAGCAAAAGATGTTGGTTTCAGCATCCTGTGACAACGGTGGTCACATGTAGCAAAAACATGGTGGCCATGCGATGTAGCAAAAGCGACGTTAGATGTAACTATGTGGGGCGCCGGTTGTAACAATTTGTGACAACGGTGGTAACATGCAGAAAAACACGGGGCCATGTGATGTAGCAATCGTGAAGCGGTTGTAGCTGCGTGGGAAGCAGCTTATAGCAATTTGAGACAACGGTTGTAGCATTAGGGAAACTACGATGTGGGCTGGAGGTAGAAGAAGGGAAAGAGATAAGATAGAAAAGAGAGCTAGATGCGTAGGACCCGCCATGTGCGGGAGCAGTTTTGCATGCAGCAGTTTTGCGGAGAGCCAGGTGCGTAGGACCCGCCATGTGCAAGAGCAGTTTGCATGCAGCAGTTTTGCATCTTGGCTGCGGCGTGCGGTCGTGCTGCATGTGCCGGGTTTGGGTGTGAGTCGAGCGTCGGCGAAAATTCGCCGGCGCGCGCTTTCAAACATTTCCCTATGGGAAAAGCTCCAAGCCCTAATTGCCAGCCGTGAAACAAGAGTTCAGATCGAAAAAAAAAAGAGCTTCTGCAATCAAGCTTGCCGATCTTGATGCCATGCATCCCGCGAGATTGCGAAGAGACGGACCAATCAATGATCCGGTCGTGAAAGAAGAGTTCAGATCCGAAAAGCTGCAAGCCCTAATTGCCGGCCGTGAAAGAAGAGTTCAGATCGGAAAAGAAGAGCTTGTGTAATCAAGCTTGCCGATCTCGATGCCATGCATCCTGCGAAATTGCGAAGAGACGGACCAATCAATGATGCCGTAGGAGATTACTAACCAGACAGACATACTATGTTCAATCTCATCTAAAGAGACCATGGCCTCCTTGATGACTTTCTAGATGGGCTTTGGCGGTGATGGCCTGGGTGTGCTTATCCCAGGGACGCACAAGGATGCCAGCCTTGACGTAGTTGTAGACAAGCTCCATATTTGGTGTCCCAAGGATGGTCGCAGTGCATGGGCCAGGAAAGAATCTGATTGCAGTGGCTTAGGCAATCCTTGGACCAATTCCAGCCACAAGTGGCTCATAGCTGCTGCACTGTGCACGCTGATGCATCCAATCAGGCAGAGAGTACCTGGCGGAAGGAGTATCCAGATCGGACGAAGAGAAAAGGTCAAAAGATGCAGAGTTCACCTCAAAAAATTGGATGCTGAGTTTCCTTAATCCTTATACATGGTTGTATGTTTTCTTGGTGGAACATAGATGGCAGAAGCCTTGGCGCCTGGTACCAGGTATGCATCAATATTGCCCTCTAGGATTTCAATTATGTGGGATGATGGTGTGCTATTCCAGCTTTCTAGGACATCAACGTGGAGGTTTCAACTGCATGCTCATTGCCCAGGCTAGCTTGAATAGCTATACAAGCAAGCAGGCCATCACCTCACCACACTTAAACAATATGTTTCACCATCGCTACACACATGCAACAGGTATTTCCTTCCCCGTGTTATGTAGGTTTACACTTGCACGTATTTGAGCTGTTGTACCATCTATAAATGTAAATATATTTTTCCGTACACAATATTTTCTTTATGTCACAAGGGGATGACCCACAAGGGGCACTCCAAATATTTTTGTTAGACTTATACAATGTTAATTTTTCATTGAATTTAGGTAATGATACAATCATCAGATTTGTCATTAATGTTTTTCCAAAATAATATGATATTTACAAATTTATGAATGCACACACCTATGAAGAGACAAAATTGAGTAAATGAAATATTTGTTTTTTGGGGAAAATGAAATATTTTTCACTTTATACATTTCTTTATTTTTTACTTCAGCAAAGAGATTTAAGAGTTTTGCTGTTGTCTAGCCAATAGGAATAATTCCGCCACAAAAGCAAAAGGTATTGGCATTGGTTAATTACATGGACCCTCATAAATACTAAGTAATATTTGATTCCTAGATTTAAACTCAATACTACGGTGGCAGGATATACGCCACTTACGGCCATCCATGAGGCCGAGACGTGCATACACACTAATGGCAGCATTTGTTTACGTTGTTCAAAATCAACGTACGTGTACATCTAAAAAAAGCACATGTACATAGTTCTGCTTTCCTTTTTTGTTAAGGAATAATTTGGAATAGAATTCTGTAAACCACGGCCAGTTATGTTTTTAGTTGGAATTGCAGCCTTTACATAATCAATTCACGGTACACTCCGAAGCAACCTCCGAGTTACAAAACTCAGGCGGTATCCGAAACCATGTCTTACAAACCTCCGAGTTATATTCATATTTGATGTACCTTTTAAAAATGGTATTAGCTAAAAGCACTAAAATAAGAAAAATATTATAATATAATATACAATAGATATTATTGTGGATTTTAAATATTCATACTCATCTAACAGTATGCACAAACAATAAATCTAGCCCTTGATTAAAAATACATATAAATAAAATATTTAATGAGTATTTCTTCACAATCCCTAAAATGGCCCGCCAGTAGTAGCACCGACGGTTAGAACAAATACCCATCACTGTTGATTGTATCAAATGGTCCATTTTTAGTAGAAAAACATACAGTAGGTTCGGATGATTTTATTCTGTTAGTTGGGATGATTTCCCACTAGGTACTTTTGATGGCTTGTGAGTGGAAGTAAGTTTCATTGTTGTTTGGATGATTATTTAAGATTTATGTATTCTCATCTATATTCCATCTAACATGTGCGTTTTGTAATCTCAGATTTCTATTCTAAGTAGGACGCCGCCGTGGTGAAGTATTTGAATGTTTATTTACAGTTTGTATATATATAAGAACAAGCATTCCAATTCATAATGTAGTTTTCGTGTAACACCTACCATCTACTGAATGAATGGTTGCGAAAAAATTGAGGTACATATTATTATTATTATTATTAAGCTTATTTTACAAGAGAAAACATAAAAAAAACAAGTATTTCATAGATTTTATAGCATATATGTTGCATTCTTATTAGGTCTCAATTTTAGAGTTGCATTCCGTAGAAACTAAAATTGGGTATTCACTTATCAAACTTTATTTTTGCATGCTTCCCGTTGTTAATAAATATTAAATTTGCTAATTGATAAGTCTCAAAGAAAGCTTATTAATTTCTGACAATATTATATGGATCTTACTTATGTTTGGAAAACAAAAAATTGATAGTATCATGTTAACATTCATTTATTTTAGAGGGGATATGTACAATTACATACCATGCATATATCTTCAGTTGTTTCTCCCTAGGAATTGCACCCCGCCTTCACCCTCCATTTTTAACCATAAGTCTGTCATTTCATACATGTATCCATCTGACCGGAGTTCTTAAGGAAATCAATGTATGATAAAGGCGTACATGAGGTGTGCTCATAACTTCGCTTATTGGAGTATACTGCAGATCTATTTATTTATTTGGTGTGGATCCAAGTTTATGCAAGCTTTGTTGCTTCAACTGTAAGCACAGCCATAAAAAAAATTATTAGCTTGCATATAAAGAAGTTAATCCATCGAGAATAGTATGGCAACTTTTCTAGGTTTTTGAGTGTACATACATACATTAGTCAATACGGTAATATCTTCTAAGAAAGACTGGGTTTTATTTTGTAAAAGTAGGTGTGCCACTGGATGATAATATGTACTAGATGCATTTATCAGCATCTTCTTTTCTCCAATCAAAACATATTACTTTCCTCACTTTTATGGAAATTTCAGATTATATGTGCACCCTAATACTGTGATATCTACTACATTCACATATATTTGTTGGCCTTATATTTCCATTCAAAAACTCTGCAGCAGCCTATGCCAGAAAATAATTTGCATATTTTTAGAGAGAAAGAAACATTTTTTACCCATTGTATACAATTAAAGGTGTTAGTCATGCATTGTTTGAAGCTATTTGCATACCACCTCACCGTGTCTTAGCCTTCGTGAATTTGGTTGTGATTTTGCAACTGAAGTCAATTTTCTTAAGCTTTTGTTTATATCAATAAACACCTACAGACATTCTTAGTATTTTTTGTCTAAATTTGATTATTATAAGTTCATTCAGAATAAGTTCATTCTTACAATTACCTTTTGTCACTATATAGACAATCACATGGGGTACAGTGTGTAAGTGACAAAAGGTAATTGTAAGCATTAGTCATACAAATTTATAGAGCATGTTGCACTTATTCATGGATCTAATAATGGCAGTATTATTCGAAAATAGGTAAAATAATGACAGATTTATGTTTCAAATCCACTACATAGGTACTAATGTAGTCTCTAAAGCAGAAACACCCAAATCTTAGATCTACAATAAGTCAAAATGTGCATATAATCATTTGTTTGTATTTTGAATATTGTTCTACTTGAATTGGATCTAAGCTACAACTAATACAGAAATAGAGAAAATTATTGAAAATCTAATGTTCTAAGATTTTCATGGCCATATGTAAAGGAAGAAAATAACAACAAGTAGAAGATGGAGATAATCTTACTATTGATAAAACCAAATACATAACTTCTACGTACCTCTATGTACTTAAAAATGTCCTCAGTGATGCTTAATGCAACTGATCATAAAAAAGATAGTTAGTACGACAAATAAATATCCAGCCATCCCTAAGACAAAACTATGTTGGTAGAAGTATTATATTAAATGACGTCACATTTGGCTCAAATTTTACTTTAATTTAGAGAAACAAATAATATGGTATCATTTTAAAATTTATAAAATTCTAGCCCGCACATCGAGCGGGCCACTCTGCTAGTTTGCTTAATGTTAATATACTTGGTATTCAAGATATGTGAAACTTCCTTTCGAGTGCGTTGAATACTAAGAAAAGTTTGATGCTTGATAATTGTTTTGAGATATGAAGATGGTGATATTAGAGTCATGCTAGTTGAGTAGTTGTGAATTTAAAGAATACTTGTGTTAAAGTTTGTGATTCCCATAGCATGCACGTATGGTGAACCGTTATGTGATGAACTCAGAGCATGATTTATTTATTGATTGTCTTCCTTATGAGTGGCGGCCGGGGACGAGCGATGGTATTTTCCTACCAATCTATCCCCCTAGGAGCATGCGCATAATACTTTGCTTTGATAACTTCTAGATTTTTGCAACAAGTATATGAGTTCTTTATGACTAATGTTGAGTCCATGGATTATACGCACTTTTTCCCATTATTCCACCATTGCTAGCCTCTCTAATACCGCACACTTTTCGCCGGTATCATACACCCACCATATATCTTCCTCAAAACAGCCACCATACCTACCTATCATGGCATTTCCATAGCCATTCCGAGATATATTGCCATGCAACTTTCCACCGTTCCGTTTATTATGAAACGCTCCATCATTGTCATATTGCTAGCATGATCATGTAGTTGACATCGTATTTGTGGCAAAGCCACCATTCATAATTCTTTCATACATGTCACTCATGATTCATTGCATATCCCGGTACACCGCCGGAGGCATTCATATGGAGTCATACCTTGTTCTAAGTATCGAGTTGTAATTGTTGAGTTGTAAGAAAAATAAAAGTGTAATGATCATCATCATTAGAGCATTGTCCCAAGTGAGGAAAGGATGATGGAGACTATGATTCCCCCATAAGTCGGGATGAGACTCCGGACGAAAAAAAGAGAAAAAAAAGAGGCCATAAAAAAAGAGAAAGGCCCAAACAAAAGAAAAAAATGATGAGAGAAAAAGAGAGAAGGGACAATGTTACTATCCTTTTACCACACTTGTGCTTCAAAGTAGCACCAAGATCTTCATGATAGAGAGTCTCTCATTTTGTCACTTTCATATACTAGTGGGAATTTTTCATTATAGAACTTGGCTTGTATATTCCAATGATGGGCTTCCTCAAAATTCCCTAGGTCTTCGTGAGCAAGTGAGTTGGATGCACACCCACTTAGTTTCTTTTGTAGAGCTTTTCATATACTTATAGCTCTAGTGCATCCGTTGCATGGCAATCCCTACTCACTCACATTGATATCTATTGATGGGCATCTCCATAGCCCGTTGATACGCCTAGTTGATGTGAGACTATCTTCCCTCCTTTTTGTCCTCTCCACAACCACCATTCTATTCCACATATAGTGCTATATCCATGGCTCACGCTCATGTATTGCGTGAAGATTGAAAAAGGTTTGAAAATGTTAGAGTATGAAACAATTGCTTGGCTTGTCATCGGGGCTGTGCATGATTTAAATATTTTGTGTGGGGAAGATGGAGCATAGCCAGACTATATGATGTTGTAGGGATAACTTTCTTTGGCCATGTTATTTTGAGAAGACATAATTGCTTAGTTAGTATGCTTGAAGTGTTATTATTTTTATGTCAATATGATCTTTTATCTTGAATCTTTCGGTTCTGAATATTCATATCACAATTAAGAGGTTTTACATTGAAATTATGCCAAAGTATCACTCCGCATCAAAAATTCTTTCTTTTATCATTTACCTACTCGAGGACGAGCAGGAATTAAGCTTGGGGATGCCTGATACGTCTCCAACGTATCTATAATTTTTGATTGCTCCATGCTACTTTATCTACTGTTTTGGACTATATTGGGCTTTATTTTCCATTTTTATATTATTTTTGGGACTAACCTATTAACCGGAGGCCCAGCCCAGAATTGCTGTTTTTTGCCTATTTCAAAGTTTCAAGAAATGTAATATCAAACGGAGTCCAAACAGAATGAAACCTTTGGGAACGTGATTTTCTCACCGAACGTGATCCAGGAGACTTGGACCCTGCTCCAAGGAACAAAAGAGGCGGTCACGAGGGTGGGGGGCGCGCCCCCTGCCTCGTGGGCCCCCTGTTGCTCCACCGACGTACTCCTTCCTCCTATATATACCTACGTACCCCCAAACGATCAGAGGAGGAGCCAAAAACCTAATTCCACCGCCGCAACCTTCTGTATCCCCGAGATCCCATCTTGGGGCCTTATCCGGAGCTTCGCCGGAGGGGGCATCCACCACGGAGGGCTTCTACATCAACACCATAGCCCCTCCGATGAAGTGTGAGTAGTTTACTTCAGACCTTCGGGTCCATAACTAGTAGCTAGATGGCTTCTTCTCTCTTTTTGGATCTCAATACAATGTTCTCCCCCTCTCTCGTGGAGATATATTTGATGTAATCTTATTTTTGCGGTGTGTTTGTTGAGACCGATGAATTGTGGGTTTATGATCCAGCTTATCTATGAATAATATTTGAATCTTCTCTGAATTCTTTTATGTATGATCGAGTTATCTTTGCAAGTCTCTTCAAATTATCCGTTTGGTTTGGCCAACTAGATTGGTAGTTCTTGCAATGGGAGAAGTGCTTAGCTTTGGGTTCAATCTTGCGGTGTCCTTTCCCAGTGACAGAAGGGGCAGCAAGGCACTTATTGTATTGTTCCCATCGAGGATAACAAGATGGGGTTTTTATCATATTGCATGAATTTATCCCTCTACATCATGTCATCTTGCTTAAGGCGTTACTCTGTTTTTAACTTAATACTCTAGATGCATGCTGGATAGCGGTCGATGAGTGGAGTAATAGTAGTAGATGCAGAATCGTTGCGATCAACTTGTCTTGGACGTGATGCCTATATACATGATCATACCTAGATATACTCATAATTATGCTCAATTCTGTCAATTTCTCAACAGTAATTTGTTGACCCACCATAGAATACTTATGCTCTTGAGAGAAGCCACTAGTGAAACCTATGGCCCCCCGGGTCTATTCTCATCATATAAACTAGTGGGTCCACCCGCACATTTGCGCGGCTAGATGTCTATTATTTACTATTTACGTATTTTCGACAACCATTTGTTGTCATTTGATTATTTATTTTTCTACGTGGTATACCATTAAAAGTTGATTAGTGGTGTTCCACTAAAAAATGTTCAATACTAATGGACCTTACTTTATTTGATGGTAACTACGAACTTGAAATTTAAATTTGATATTATTAAGAGAGCAACACATTTATAGGAATTGATTTAAATGTTGTCCCGAGATATGCATTAATGGTTGCCTCGGTGCAATTACATAGTTCAAATATATGCACAATGTTTTTTATCTTCTTTGCTCTTCTCCGAGAGCCTCTTTAACAATGAGGCTACGATATTCTCCTAGAGGGGCATGTTTCGACGGTAATCATCACTTGCTTTTCTTCTGTTTGTCCATTTTTTTCGCCTTCAATCAGTGCAGCAAACCTGATTTTATGATTTTTGTTTGATTCCCCAAACCCCAATGCTTATGTCACTGAAGTAGATGCAGAGTAACTTTGGTTTAGTTACGTTGATAGCCAGGTGGATGGTGAAATTATATGTTCCCCGCAAAAAAAGCATTGATAGCGAGTTGCAGTTCGCTAGTACCCTACTCTTATTTTAAAACCTGATTGGTTGATATCATAATATGTATTCCACTACAATGCCCTTAGTTTATAGAACATATAATTCCATGCAAGATTTTTTGTTCCATTATGTTCAAACCACTTGTAATGATATATTTTTCCATTATGTTCAAACCACTTCTAATGATTATGTTCAAACCACTTCTAATGATTATGTTCATAGCACTTTTCATGTTTTTGTGTCACTAATTTCATGCATGGTAGTGCAACTAATGCTTTTCCGCCATGCTGAGCACTGCTGGCCCTCTACCTTTATTACCATACATGATTTTGTGTTGCCACTTTTTTCCATATGATTCCATGTTGCTGGTCTTCACAACATCTTCTAGATCGTAGCTGCCTGATATTATGTATTGATGGTAGCAGAAGTGCCTTCGAGTATATTCGTCTAGTTGGTCTACATTGATGTTGTTTACGAACCTTTGACTGAATCAAGCTCTGCTGAGTATTCATGCATCATCACCATAGTTTTATTGGACATCCTTCCCTCCTCAACCCTCAAATCTTTCATACTGTTTCTTGCCTGGTTTCCCTCCTACCATCACGTCCAATTCGTCCATCCTCTTGGAACACATCTAGATTTCCCAGTTAAGGGTCTCCATGTAGAAGCAATTGAGAGACTGAAAGTGCAACTAATCCCCGGGTGGTTTTGGTAATTAATAACAACATATATATCATTGAACTAATAGTTTCTTGAGAATCATTTCAGAAAGTTCAGTGATATGGGTATGGCAATGACTGAAGAAGTGGACCCCTCAAAATGCTAAGGCAAGCATTGGCAAAAGCTCAAGACTCCATTTTTGGTTTAGTGATCCAAGATCACATTGAGTCCATAGGAAAGCCAATACTATTAAAAGGGGATGAGGTTATGTTAATGATCTGGTTGCTCAAAGTGCTTAGTGATATATCTCCCAAACTATCAGCAACTCTCACTTCCATAATACACTCATAAGTAATCTCGGTCCCACCGATTTCCTAAACTCAGTCACACCGAGATGAACCACCTCAGCCACAAAGCCAAACCCTAGAAATTTCGGATTTTCCGATTCTGAACTCGGTCTCACCGAAACTAGTGTTGCCAAGCTTCTGTAACCTTCTGTCATCAAATCGGTGTCACCGAGATGATGAAGTCGGTCCCACCGAGATTGGCAAACCCTAGTCTTTGGAAGAATCGGACTCACCGAGATTGTATTTTCGGTCCCACCGAAAATCCCAACGCTCACATGATTTGAACTTTCGGTCTCACCGAGTTGTCAACTTCGGTCCGACCGAGATTGGTCAAATGTGTGTAACGGTTGGATTTTGTGTGGAGGCTATAAATACCCTCCACCCCCTCTTCATTCGTGGAGAGAGCCATCGAAAGAACTACCACTCCTACCTTACATTTCGAGAAAAAACTACCTACCCTTGTGTTGAGATCAAGTTGCTCCACTCCCACCATATGAAGCTTGATCTCTAGCCTTCCCAAGTTGCTTTCCACTCAATCCTTTCTTCCACCACAGCCAAATCAGTGAGGAGAGTTGAGTGTTGGGGAGATTATCATTTGAAGCACAAGAGCAAGGAGTTCATCATCATCAACACCATCTATTACCTTTTGGAGGGTGGTGCCTCCTAGATTGGTTAGGTGTCGCTTGGGAGCCTCCGTCGAGATGTGGAGTTGAACCAAGAAGTTTGTAAGGGCAAGGAGATCGCCTACTTCGTGAAGATCTACCCCAGTAAGGCTAGTCCTCCGTGGGCGTATGCCATGATGGCATAGACAAGGTTGCTTCTTCGTGGACCCTTCGTGGGTGGAGCCCTCCGTGGACTCTCGCAGCCGTTACCCTCCGTGGGTTGAAGTCTCCATCAACGTGGATTGACGATAGCACCACCTATCGGAACCACGAGAAAAATCTCCGTGTCTCCAAATTGCGTTTGCTCTTCTCCACCTCTCTTTACTACATGTGCAATTTACTTTCCGCTGCCTATACTCTAGAATTGCATGTGTAGGGTGATACTTGACTTGATCATCATTGTGAACTTGCCAAAAACTTGTCTTTATCAAAAGGCTGAATTTTTATATTGTCAAGTAGTCTAATCACCCCCTCTAGACATACTTTCGATCCTACAAGTGGTATCGAGCTTTGGTCTCCATTGTATTGGTTTCCATTGCATTGACTCCATAAGCTTGGTTTCACAACCTAGGAGAGTATGGCGTCTAGTGAGGGTAATTTTCATAGAGGTCCTTACTTTGATGGTTCAAATTTTGCTAGTTGGAAGCATAAAATGAAAATGCATATTCTTGGACATAACCCTGCCGCATGGGGCATTATTTGTGTTGGTTTGCAAGGTGAGTTCTTCGAGGAAGGAAAAGTTCTGGATCGTGAAGCTACAGCGGATGAATTGCGGATGTTGCAAAACAATGCTCAAGCTTGTGACATTCTCTTCAATGCTTTGTGTCCCGAGGAGTTCAACAAAATCAGCCGTCTTGAGAATGCAAAAGAGATTTGGGATACTTTGGTCGAAATGCACGAAGGTACCGAGTCCGTGAAGGAATCAAAGCTAGATGTTCTTCAAGGTCAACTTGACAAGTTCAAGATGAAGGAAGGTGAAGGAGTCGCTGAAATGTACTCTAGGCTTGCTCTCATCACAAATGAGATTGCCGGCTTAGGAAGCGAAGAAATGACCGACCGATTCATCATCAAGAAGATTCTCGAGCTTTGGATGGAAAGTATGACACCGTGTGCACTTTGATCCAAATGATGCCAAACTACAAGAATCTCAAGCCAACCGAAGTCATTGGAAGAATTGTTGCTCATGAGATGACACTTAAAGATAAGGAAGAGCTTCACAACAAGTCAAGTGGTGCTTACAAAGCTACATGTGATGCTCCCACAACCTCAAGTGACAAGCTAGTTTCCAATGAAGAGATAAGCCTAATGGTGAAGAACTTCAACAAATTCTACAAGAGTAGAAGCAAGGAAAGAAGCTCAAAGTCCAGATCATATGATGAAAAGAGATCTTCTAGTCGTGATCGAAACTGCTACAATTGTGGAAGACCCGGACACTACTCAAATGAGTGTTCGGCTCCCCACAAGAGAAGAGAAGAATCTCCAAGAAGAAGAAGATCAAGAGAAGAGTCACCTCGGAAAGAGAGAAGGAGTAGAGATGATCGTTATGAACGAAGACCCTCTCGGAGAAGCAAGGATTCGGAGAGGAAAGACAAGTCATCAAGGAGCTACACAAGAAGAAAACATCAAGCTCATGTAGGTGAATGGGTCTCCGGCCCGACTCACAATCACTCCGAAAGAAGCTATCACTCCAACTCCGACTCATGTCAAGATGAAGGTGTTGCGGTCTTGCTCTCGTGTCCTCCAACTCCAACTCCTATGACTTATTTGATTCACCAAATGAGGGAATTGGAAGATGCTTCATGGCTAAAGGCCCCAAGGTATCACACCCTGAATTTATTGACTTTGATAGTGATGAGGATGACTTGCTTGGTGAAGATGAGCTTTTACATGACAAATCTAGTGAGCCTAGTAATGATGAACATGCTAGTAGTCTTTATAGTCGAGAAGAGTTGAATGACAATGCTATGAAGGAGATTGAGCGTCTAACTAAAGAACTAAACACTCTTAAGTTAGCTCATGAAACAACTCAAGAAGATCATAGAGAGCTCCTAAGATCTCATGAGAAGCTACGCTTCGAGAAGCTCAATCTAGAGCAAGAACATGAGTTTCTAAAAGCTATCAATGACGATCTTCGAAAGAAGAGTTCTTCATATCTTGCCAAACGACTTCTCTTGTCTAATTTCTTGCCACCTATTAAAACTAAGCATGACAAGCATAAGAAAAATTCTTCATCTAGTAGTAACAATAACCATGCTAAACCTAATGTTGTTACTTCTAGTAGTTCTCTTGATTCCACTAACAATGTTTCAATCCAAGTTACACTTGAGCAAGAAAATAGTTTATTGAAAGGGATTATAGAGAAAGGTGTCTACAAGAGCCTTGCCGGAAGCAAGAACTTTGAGGAAATTGTTCGCAAGCAAGGAAGGCACCGGAAGAATCAAGGAATTGGTTTTGAGCGAAAGTTCAACGCCGAGGGTGTTGAATGGGAAGAAGGTCAATATCCCACTCCAAAGTTTGTTTCTCAAAAGGAGAAGTATGATCCTACTTCTTCCAATGTGGAACAAGCTCAAGATGACCTTCCACCACAAGACCACAAGCTAAAAGGCAAGGACAAGCTTCAAGAGGAGATTGATGCATTTATTGAAGCACCTAAAGCCATGGTCAAGTGGGTTCCCAAGGAAACGTCAAGTTCTACTTCGTCAAGCTCAACTACAACTCCAAGGATTCCCATCAAGATGATGTGGATCCCGAAGAAGAAGAACTAGAGAGTTCTTGAGGGTGACTCCGCCAACATACTTCACTCACATTCATTTTGGCAAGAACTTGTGCAATCAACTTCCACATCTTGCACTAGTTCATGGAGTCACAAACCCTCTTGTTGGTAAGTCAAGGGACAAGGTAATCATTGCTTTCATGGACATCATCAATTGTGTACTTCAATCTATGTCCATGGATATCCTTGTTTGTTCCTTGTGGGACTAACCCATGTAGGTATTGAAAGTGCCCGAATCCAAAGGATCGCTCCCAACTCTTGATGATCTTCATCAACATTGAGCATCCACATCTTCAACATCTACATGAAGTCTTCTACGACAACCCAAGGTTAGTTTGACCCTTTAAAAGGGGTTCTCACATCTAGGGGGAGCTTTGCTCTAAAGAATTGAGCTAAAGCATCTTCAAATGATGTGAACACATCAATGCTTTATGTAAAAGTGGTAACCCCACTTGTGCTTAAACGATGAGTATGACCTATGATCAAATGTTCTCATTTGACTCCTAAGTCAATATACTCATATAAAGATGACCTAGTCATCGACAAATTGTGTGATAGTAGCTAGAGTTTTGATTGTGCATGTTTGACACATATTTCATTTGCTATCTTATTGTGTGAGCATGTTGGATGCATAATTTTATCCATTCGAGGACATCCATTTGTTTCTTTGGTCTTTTGGATTTTCTTTTTGACCAAATGGATGGACAAGAATGCCTAAGTTCCTCCCCTAGCTATCTATGCTTTCTTGTCTCAAATTCTATTCATGCTTATATCACAAACTTTGAACAAGCCATTTTCGGACACACCGAGTGAGGAGCACTCGGAGCCACCGATCCGTCAAGGGCTAACTTCCAAAACCTTCTAAGTAATTTCGGTCAAACCAACCCACTCAAACTCGGTCAGACCGAAAGCACTTGGATTGATCTAGGTTTTCACCTCGGTGAAACCGAGTTGCAAATTTCGGCGTGATCGAAATGTGTAACTGCCCTGCAGTTATCCATCTCGGTGCCACCGAGTTTTACAACTCGGTCCCACCGACAGCAGAGGGGTATATATACTCCGTGGGTCGCGCGCATTGATTCTACTTCAAACGCCTCGCCCCACACCTTGCTGCCGCCGCCGTGGTCTCCGGATCGCCTCCGTTGTCGCTCAGGCGCCCTCGCCGCAGGTCTCCGTCGCCGTCAACGGACATTCTCTCCGCGCCGTTGCGCCGTGAGGAACTCCACCAAGTTAGGGTGAGTTTGATCCTCTCGTGCTCCCATCTCCGATTCTATGCACGATTGGTTTGCCTAGCATCTTGCCATGTTTGAGATCTTCCTTAACACCAGATTAGTTCGTTAGAACGAAATTGAGTAAAAGTTTTAGGGTTAGGTTTCCGCGAACACATCTCGGTGAGACCGATTTTACATTCTCGGTATGACCGATTTGGCCTCTCGCCATTGCCTTTGCACCTTCGGTTCAACCGAGTTGTGCAAATCGGTGCGACGAAATGAGGATTTAGTGAAACCCTAGTGTTCTCGGCAAGACCGAAACCCACTTCGTCCCACCGAAAGTGGTGTGAATGCTTCGTTTGAACACTTCGGATTCACGAATTTTAGACTCGGTCGACCGAAATGCATTCTGTGAAAACCTAAAACTGAAATTTGAACTCATTTTTTTGCAAAATCTTCTACAGTTTGTGATAACTTTTCTACTCTGCCTACACCTAATCTATTCACAAAGTTGTCACCATGTCGATGCCGTGACAGCGTAACAGGTCTGAGTCACCAATTGCTGAGATTCCAGAGGCAGGCACTAGTCCTGAGGCCAGCAGCTTTTCAGATGATGGTGAGAGGAGCACACCAAGTGGTTTGCCTCCTGCAGCCACCAGGGCCAGAAGGAAGAGGAATTCTGATGAAGAAGATTCTGATTTCATTGCTGAGGAAGAGATCTCCTCCAAGCCAAAGAGGAAAGTTGTTGCCAAAGAGCATCAAGGGCAGCAAACCAAGAAAGGCACCAGTAAAGTGAAGAAGTCCACTATTGCCAAGAAGCTGAGTATGGAAGAGGAAACTTCAAGCAAGGTGAAGATAAGTTCCAAGAGGAAGAGGATTGTGCATGATGAAGCAGCAGATGATGATGATGAGGAAGCACCCCAGCCTCCTCAGAAGCCTAAGCTCATGGGTGATGCCATCAGGGCTGGAGCCCCTTCAAAATCCAAGCCATCTGCTCCAGTCAAGGCAGCTCAAGCCAAGCCTGCTGCCAAGCCCAAGAAGACTGTCAGGAATATTCCAGCTTCAGAGAAGAAGAAAGATAATGTGCCACCAGCTGAGTCAGATGATGAGGCACCTGTATTGCTGAAACTTCGTCAAAAATTGCCAATTCACAATGATGCTCATCCTCGAGCTGAGAACATGAAGGAAAGAAAGGATAGAGGTCTCGTGCTATGGAGACAAGCTGATCCATATGTTTGTGAGGAGAAGAACTGCTGAGATCCAAGGTTCCACACCGAGAGCAAAGACGACTTCTATGAGATGTGCTTATGGACAAGAAGCCCATAGTTGCAGATACTAGATATGTTGATCGGGCATACATTGACAAAGAAGAGCACAGAGACTTCTTTCCACATGTGCATGAGAGCTTCACCGCATGTGGTGTTGCAGATTTCGTTGGTCGGTCGACAGATTGGAATGATGAGATGATCATGCAATTCTATGCCACACTCATTTCTATCCGGATGGAAAGATCACATGGATGATCAAGGCCAAAGATTCTCTTCAACTGTTGAAGAATGGGTAGCACTGCTGAATGCTCCAAAGGCAGAGAGAGGATGATGTTGATGTCTATGGTATTCCCAAGAAGAACCATGAATCTATGAAGAATATGTACAATGAGGTACCAGCTAAGGATGTGGAAATCTGAAGCTCGGCTCGTGTATCATCTCCGTGCAGGTCTACCTACCACAAACACAATTCGAGGCATACCTTGATGCCCAAGTCCGAGATCATCGCATGATCGAGGGTATTCTATCAACATGCTGCATATACTTGATCGAAGGCACCTTTCAAGGTGATGGACCCGATAGTTGAGACTATCAAGAGGACTGCAGCAGACTGAAAGAGGTCGTGTGGATTTGCCCCGCACATTCAGATGCTTATCAATGCCAAGTTTGGCACGGGCACATACTTGTTGGATAGACCACACTTGCCACTGCAGCCTGAGCATGAGGACAATGAAGTTGTGATGGATGAGGAGGACCCAACGTCAGTTGAAGGACAAGCAAAGAGTGAAGCTGCCAAGAGAGCTAAAGCTGAGAAGGAAGCAGCAGCAGCAGCAGCAGCTAAACCCAAGAGTGTTGGAGAGCAGCTCCTTGAAGCTACCCAGAGGATTGAACAACGCCTGGCCAGCATTGTGCAGTCTCAGGAGAGTCTTGAGAGGATTGTTGAAGATAAGATCCATGCTCTGGATGTCAAGTCGATGAACGCAAGTCACTCCAACAAGCTTGAGGCAGATATCGAGGAAGCAAAGAGGGAGAAGGCAGAGCTCATGCAGGAGATGCAGGATGACCTAGTCCAGGATGATTATGAACAGCCTGCTCCGGTTCCCACAAGACCCCGATCAGCTGCTATTCCAGTGACAGACACCAGGACTACAGCCTCAGCACCTCCCACAGCTCCATCAGTTCCAGCTCCAGCTCCAGTGACCACTCCTCCAACAGCACAGACATTAGCTGAAGCCTTTGCAGATGCAGCCATCTCAACTCCATCAACCCAGACAGGAGCCGCCAGCAGAGTCCCTAGTGACGCTTAGCTCTATACTTTTCGAACTTTTTGGTAACTTGTTGCCAAAGGGGGAGAAATTGTATAGATCATAGGACTTCAAGAGAGAGAGTGCTTTGTCTTTGCGCTTTTGCTCTTTCGTTCATTTGCGGTCTTTTTTGAGATACTTTTGAGTTTTTCAAGACATTCCGTGTGTTTGATACTACGTTTGCTCTACATTGATGAGTGCTTGGTCGTACTATGCCTTAATGTGTGCTTAATGCTTATCATATGTTATTCATATCTTGTATGACCATTTACTCATGTCTTGGTGATTGGGTGCATGCTATTCATTCTTATCATTTTGTGCGCTCCACCAAGATGTATGTGACATGGAAGAGTGACCCATGATCCTAATCGATTGTGCATTTGCATTCAAACGCAAATCTTAAATAATGCACAAATTTAGGGGGAGCTCTTGCTTATCACATACTTCTCAAAGCGACGATATTATTCATTGATTATATCCTTTGTCGAAGCTTTGATCTATATGTTGTCATCAATTACCAAAAAGGGGGAGATTGAAAGTGCAACTAATCCCCGGGTGGTTTTGGTAATTAATAACAACATATATATCATTGAACTAATAGTTTCTTGAGAATCATTTCAGAAAGTTCAGTGATATGGGTATGGCAATGATGAAGAAGTGGACCCTCAAAATGCTAAGGCAAGCATTGGCAAAAGCTCAAGACTCCATTTTTGGTTTAGTGATCCAAGATCACATTGAGTCCATAGGAAAGCCAATACTATTAAAAGGGATGAGGTTATGTTAATGATCTGGTTGCTCAAAGTGCTTAGTGATATATCTCCCAAACTATCAAGAACTCTCACTTCCATAATACACTCATAAGTAATCTCGGTCCCACCGATTTCCTAAACTCACCACACCGAGATGAACCACCTCAGCCACAAAGCCAAACCCTAGAAATTTCGGATTTTCCGATTCTGAACTCGGTCTCACGAAACTAGTGTTGCCAAGCTTCAGAACCTTCATCATCAAATCGGTGTCACCGAGATGATGAAGTCGGTCCCACCGAGATTGGCAAACCCTAGTCTTTGGAAGAATCGGACTCACCGAGATTGTATTTTCGGTCCCACTGAAAATCCCAACGTTCACATGATTTGAACTTTCGGTCTCACCGAGTTGTCAACTTCGGTCTGACCGAGATTGGTCAAATGTGTGTAACGGTTGGATTTTGTGTGGAGGCTATAAATACCCCTCCACCCCCTCTTCATTCGTGGGGAGAGCCATCAGAAAGAACTACCACTCCTACCTTACATTTCTGAGAAGAAAACTACCTACCTTTGTGTTGAGATCAAGTTGCTCCACTCCCACCATATGAAGCTTGATCTCTAGCCTTTCCAAGTTGCTTTCCACTCAATCCTTTCTTCCACCACAGCCAAATCAGTGAGGAGAGTTGAGTGTTGGGGAGATTATCATTTGAAGCACAAGAGCAAGGAGTTCATCATCATCAACACCATCTATTACCTTTTGGAGGGTGGTGCCTCCTAGATTGGTTAGGTGTCGGTTGGGAGCCTCCGTCGAGATGTGGAGTTGAACCAAGAAGTTTGTAAGGGCAAGGAGATCGCCTACTTCGTGAAGATCTACCCCGAGTAAGGCTAGTCCTCCGTGGGCGTATGCCATGATGGCATAGACAAGGTTGCTTCTTCGTGGACCCTTCGTGGGTGGAGCCCTCCGTGGACTCTCGCAGCCGTTACCCTCCGTGGGTTGAAGTCTCCATCAACGTGGATTGACGATAGCACCACCTATCGGAACCACGAGAAAAAATCTCCGTGTCTCCAAATTGTGTTTGCTCTTCTCCACCTCTCTTTACTACATGTGCAATTTACTTTCCGCTGCCTATACTCTAGAATTGCATGTGTAGGGTGATACTCGACTTGATCATCATTGTGAACTTGCCAAAAACTTGTCTTTATCAAAAGGCTGAATTTTTATATTGTCAAGTAGTCTAATCACCCCCCTCTAGACATACTTTCGATCCTACAGAGACGGAAACCGTTATTCCTTAAAAGCACAAAAAAAAGCAGACACTCAGTCCACGATGTAAATATTTATGCTGGAGGCACGTGTAAATTTATATATGAATAATTAGTTTTATGCCTGAAAAAATTGAATGCTCCAGAAAACTACCTTGTAGTCATGAAAATTGATTTTAAACGTCAAACATGTATTTTAAATCATCACAAAAATCTCCTCTAATATTCATGAAAATTTACACACAAAAATTCATATTCATGACTAAAATAGTCAAAAGTGTTAACAATTGAAAATATATTATTTTTACCTCGGAGCTTATCCAGTTGTTTGACACTTTTCACTGTAAATACTCAGAAAAAAGGTTAATCACGTCCCATGCGCCGCACGTGTAAGTTGCATGCGGCAGTATTACAATGGAATCGCTCCCACTTGAGACACGGTCATTTCAAAATTGGTAGCCGCGGTGCCCGTTCACCACCTGCTGCTTGTCGAGCTCAACCATCTGCCAACACATCCACTGCCACACCAGCTGCTGTTCGTGGAAGGAGGACGGCGGCTACCGCAGCAACTGCATGGCAGATGGCCCTCCTTGCCCAGTTATGACGTCCCGCGAGAGCGCTTGTTCCCATCCTCCTCTTTCTCTGCATGCGCTGCTCTCGCCCAAATCCTTGTGGTACCCGATGTTATGTTTATGGAAGTGGTCGCTGTCCAAAGCTAGTGGCGCATGAAATCTCATTGGAGCCAGTGGCGCCGTGGCAGGAGTGCATGAACTTCTCTACTTCTTGCTTGGTGCCCGACGTCAAAAGCGACAAAAGTTTGCTGAACTCAAGCTCACTGGTGCCAAGCGTAGCATAACTCGTTTGCATGGGTGTTGAGGTGGAAGGAGCTGACGGGAAGGCAATGGTTGTTGTCATGGAGAGCGATGTGCGTCGGGGTGGCCGGCGTTACCGTCCCTCCTACAGGAGATCTTGCACTTCTTGGTCGGGATGTTGTGCCTCTTCCATAGCGTTTTCTCGATCCCTCCGGATCAGGAGCATCTAGTTCGGAAGATGAGGCTGTTCGTCAATGTGCCGACAGCACTATTGGCTTTGATGGGATCGTGGGCGCACTTCAGGGAGTTGGGTTCGAGGGCCCGAGGCGACTTATGGATCACATGTAAATTTTACCATCAGTTATGATAACTGTCATGTGATTCAGATTCATCATAAAGGCAGGGCTATAATCCCCTGGCCTCTCGCATGTACGTGCACACAATGGACACCCTTATTTTCCTTCTATTCTATCCGATCTCTCTATTGCATAAATCTGTACTTGTCCCTTGGAGATACGCACGTCTTATTTGTTTATTTTTATTTTTTTTGAGAACGCATGTCTTTAGAAAGGAAAGGAGAGTTCAAGTGGCTCGTTCGGATAAGACGTAAGTGCACCCTTTGCATGTGTACGTGACAAAACGTGACAGTAAATATGCATATACATACATATTATTATGTTACGCAAAACCTTTTAAATCTCGCCCATTAATATTCTGATCTAACGGTACAAATAATATTAGCATATGTGGACAAATATAATGGCTTGTTTGCCTCTTGTCTTAATTATATAATAGATCTCCATTACTTTATTACCTGCTTTGTTTTTACTTTGCCTTTAACTTTTCACTTTGCATCTATATACTAAAAATACCAAAAATATTATTTATCATCTCTATCAGATCTCACTCTCATAAGTGACTGTGAAGGGATTGACAGCCCCTAATCGCGTTGGTTGCGAGGAGCTATCGTTTTGTGTAGGTACGAGGGACTTGTGCGTGGTCTCCTACTGGATTGATACCTTGGTTCTCAAAAACTGAGGGAAATACTTACGCTACTTTGCTGCATCATCCTCTCCTCTTCGGGGAAATCCAACGCAGTGCTCAAGAGGTAGTAGGGGGGGCGCGCCCCCTCTATCCTGGACAGGGTGTGGGTCCCCTGGCCTATTTCTTTTGCCCAAAAATTCTTATTAAATCTGAAAAGTTGTTTCGTGGAGTCCCAGGTTTTTTGGAGTTGTGCAGAATAGGTTTCCAACGTTTGCTCCTTTTCTAGCCAGAATTCCAGCTGCCGGCATTCCCCCTCTTCATGGTAAACCTTGTAAAATAAGAGAGAATAGCCATAAGTATTGAGATATAATGTGTAATAACAGCCCATAATGCAATAAATATTGATATAAAAGCAAGATGCAAAATGGACGTATCAAGCGACGACACAGAGGAACTCTCAATGAAAGCACCAATGTCGGTGTCAAAACCGGCGGATCTCGGTAGGGGGTCCCGATCTGTGCGTCTAAGGCTAATGGTAACAGGAGGCAAGGGACACGATGTTTTACCCAAGTTCGGGCCCTCTCGATGGAGGTAAAACCCTACTTCCTGCTTGATTGATCTTGATGATATAAGTATTACAAGAGTTGATCTACCACGAGATCGTAGAGGCTAAACCCTAGAAGCTAGCCTATGATGATTATGATCATCCCTTTTCGGACCAAACCCTCCGACTTATATAGACACCGAAGGGGGATAGGGTTTACACAGAGTCTGTTACAAAGAAGGAAATCTAATATCCGGATCACCAAGCTTGTCTTCCACGCAAAGGAGAGTCCCATCCGTACACAAGACGAAGTCTTGAGTCTTGTATCTCCACGGTCCATCAGTCCGGCCAAAGTATATAGTCCGGCTGTCCGGATACCCCCTAATCCAGGACTCCCTCACCCTCCTATCCTCCCCCTCCTCCTCCTCAAGGGGTAGCTATAGAGATCTGGTGTCCGTTGGCTGTCGGAGATCTAGTGTCGCAGATGGCGGGCAGGGGGCGGTTGATGCTTTTGTCGCTGCTGCTATTCACAGTGACGCTGTCGCTGCTGGAGATGTATCGGGGCTGGTTCGCCGCGTCCGAGCTCAAGACCATCGCCGGCAGATTCGTCAGCTCCCTCTTCCTCCTCCTCACCATGCATCAATCCTCTCATCGCTCCCTTCATTTCTGCTTCTTAACTAGTCGTGGTGGTGGATAAGCCCTCTCACCTGATTGATAGTGTACTGACATTCATAGGTTGTGTTTTTTTCTATGCTAATAAATGTTTAGGGTGTAGCACTGGGAGAAAATGGGCATGTGATTTGCAATGGTTCTCGTATCCGGTCTAGCAGCATTCAGTCAAGATAGAAATCTCGGCCATGTGACGTCTAATAGCTAGTTTCTGCAGGTATTATGTGTTCTTCAGCTTCAGTTTTCTGGACCTGGAGTAGCTTCACAAATAGAAAAATACCCTATCACATTGCTCTGTTATGTAGACACCATGCTCGGTGCCACACCCAAATCCCGATGGAAATGTGCGTTTGCTCGTCACCGCCCATCTCTGCAATCTAAATTGCTCATCGTTGATGCTGCTCCGAGCTGAGCTGAGCTGATGATGGGGCGGCAGACCTGGTTTTCATCCAGAACGGGATGCTGGAGCCATGGCTGGAGAGCAAGAGCCTGGCCGGCACCAACCAGGTGCTCGCCTACATCGCCATCTCCAAGCTCAACGAGCCCCCCGTCGACGGCATCACCAACACCAACCACGAGGGGCTCATCGCTGCGTTTGGCGCCTGGGCGCCCACTATTGATGCACGTCTCCAAAACGGCGGCCTCACCTGTAAGGTGATTTCGTCACCCGTATCGACTCGCTGATATATCGTCTAGTTCGTCAGTGTAGAATAGAATTCTTCACACCTTATGGATTGGTTTTGTCACACCCTGATTTTCATGGCACAACACTTAAGCTAATAAAATCATGCTAAAATGTGGTTTGACAAAAACTTTTGAGTGTTTTGTCTTTCCTTTGATTGAATGTTTGACTGCTGTTTGCATGTGCTCTAAAAATCAAACAAATCCTCCAACTCCTATACTTCATCTCCTTGCTCCAAAAACCTTTCCCAATGATCATGCCATGTGTATAGGATATAAAAATAATTTCTTGCAAAAATAATTTGGCCAAAAAGTATTTTCTAAAATTAGTTTTTCAAAAACCCCTAAGTTGAGGTTTGCACTGCAAGTACTTAATTAATGGCAGTAAAAATCTTTCCAAAAATATATTTGACTCCTATTAGATATAGGATACCCAGAAACCACAGAAATATAATTTTAAAAGTTATTTTCCTATTTTATTTAAAAGCTTTTTCTTAAGGCCAGAAATGGTCTTTAATAGGGAAAAATTATTTTATTGCTTCAAAAATATTTGACAAAATTTAGGGAAACTCATAGGACATATATTGTCCATATATAAGAGTTTCAACACATGGTCATGTTCAAAATATTGGTTAAATCCCTCAAAAACCCTTTCTGGATATTTCAAGATTTTGAAATATTTACAAAGGAAATATTCTCCACATATTCCAAGAAAATTCTATCATGTCACATATGACATATTAGATGATCTTGCCAAGTCTCATGACTTGGAGAACAAGATAACTTCATCAAAACCCTTCAAAACCATTTCTGTCCATTCTGAAGTTTGAGCAACTTTACATTGCCAAATATGTCAAAATGTTCTCAAACTTGGTGATCATGCTCCAATGGTCTAATGATGCATCTAGACCAAATGGCACAGGTTGGAGAAGAGGAAATCTTGATCAAAGTGCCCCAAAACCCTCTTTGACCAGAATCTAATTTGGACAACTTTGCATTACCAACTTTCTCTCCTTGACCCCAAATTTTGTGAGCAAGATCACATGACCAAATGAGGCCACCACACCAAGTGGTGCATCAAGGAAAAGTGATTTGCTCAACTAAATCTACACAAGTTCATTTCTGCTAATTACTAGGGTTTACCAAAGTTGCATTGTCAACTTTCTTCAAATGATCTCCAAATTGGTGGAAGGCCCTAATTATGTGTGTCATTTCACCCTATGGAGTCTCAGTATGTATGCAAATCATCTACTTGCCCAAACCACCATCAAACACCTTCTGGCAGATAATCAAAATGCCTATTTTGGCCACTTCCACTATTTCTCCATGAGCTCAACTTGTTACCACAGCCCCTCCTAGTCCCCTTGCACGTCCAGTAGCAATGGCTAATCCACAGCTCAATTATTTGGAGGTGAAACCCTCACTTTCACCCTCTGGACAGCAGCTTTCCTCCCATTCTCTCACCTCTCTCTCACTCCTGGCAAGCCCCAGGGCATCCAATGCCTTTCCCACATTGTTTACTCCCCTGAGCAGCCACTAGACACAAGTGGGCGCGTGAGGACGCGAGGAAAAGCCGCGGGTGCCGGCCATTTGCGCGCTCTGGAGCACGTCAGCGTGCTCCCGACCGTTGACACGGCACTCCCGACCACCTCGAGCCTCCCCCTCGTGCCAGTCGATGCTCCTCGACGTCCGCAACACGCCACAGCCTGGTCCCCCTCCTCCTTCTCCCTCCTCCTGCCTCCTTTCGCACGCGCGCCGGCCGCCCGAGAGCTCCAATGGGCATGCTCACACGCGCGCTACCCTGATGCTCCCCCGCTCCTTCTCTCCCTTCCCCTGGCCGTAGACCACGCCCAGGAAGACCCCCGACTCGAAGCCAAGCCCTCCCGTGGCCTCTAGCGACAGCTACGGCCTCGCCGGCGCACGGTCCTGCTGTGCACCTCGCCCCCATCTATTTAAGGCCTCCCCGAGCCCTCTCTGGCCTCCTTTGCCACTCTCTCCCTCCTGTGAACCTCCTGAACCAACCCACTCCCTCCTCGCCTCCATCCCCTCCAAGGCCAGAGCCGAGCCAGCGGCTGCTGCTCAAACCATGCAGGCCTCGGCCCTCTCTCTCCCCTGATAGCTCCGCACCCTCTCGCCACCACCACAAGCCCTCCCTTGCCTCCCTTCGTCCCAGGGAGCATCGCATGCTCGAAGCCGATGATGGCCGAGGGCCTCCTCATGCCGCCCAGTTGCCGCCGCCACGGCTCTCCTCGCAAGCGATCCAGACACCGATGGATGCGGCTCATCCTCCCGAGCACGCGGTGGGCGGAGCACCGCCGGGTGGCCCGTGCCGCTGAGAGAGCGCCGGCGCCGCTCGGCCTCGCCTCCCTGCCTCTGCTCTCGAGGCGGGAGGTAGGAGACGGCTGAGCACTGGCCCGCTTCGTCAACGACCCGGTGGGCGGGCCCATTGTTTAAGTGGAGACGGCTTCGCCGTTACCGCCTCCCAGCGAAGACGCCCTCGAGCCAAGACGCTTCGACGTGGCCCTCACAGCAGCGGCGGCCAGAGCAGCTGGGCGCCCAATGGCGCTACACTGCTATGCCTCGCCCGGCTTGCCGCCGCCGCCCAGATCCAGCCCGTTTGGGTAAATATCTTTTCCCCTTTTTCTTTTCTGTACAGTTTCTAAAATCCATAAACAAATCAAATTAGCTCCAAATTTGATGATTCAAATTTCTAGTAGTTTCTAAAATCATTCCCTATCACATGGTGCTATTTGCACATTTTTCCAGAATCATTTCCTTCACAAACATTTATCAAATCTTGTTTTTCCTATTTCTGTGATGAACTTTAGAAAATCACAGAGGGCTCATATTTGATCCAAATGCCATGATTCAAATTCCTAGATGCATCTAAGTTCAAAACTTAGTTTTTGAACATTTTTACTAATACTTTCTATGTCACCTCAACTAATGGTCTATTTCTTTGTATATAGCCAACTTTGCAAATTCATAGGAAATTCCTTTGAACTCCAAATCCAGTGAAACCAACTCCTAGGTGCTTCTAAAATCATCCTTTGTTAAATGGGTGCCTTTGCTCATTTTTCAAAATAATATTTCTGTACACTTCTAGCAAATCCATAAACCTCTTGATTCCATCATATTGAAATGTTCGGAGATGTCTATTGATCCACTTCCAATGAAATCACTTTGGTCATTCCTCATATGACCAGAGGTATCCAATAAAAGTCAACTTCACATTTTTAGAGCATATTTATTCTTGCCTTGTTGTGTTGCTTATTGTGTTTGTTTCCGACGTTAGTTGACGAAGTAGACGGAGTACTTGGAGAAGGACCAGAAGATTTCAAGACTTTGTTAAACAGGCAAGCAGCCCTTTGACCATGTCTATGAAACCCCTTTTTATGCACGTCATATATAGCTCTATATTATTGATGCATCGGAACCATGGTGAGATGGTGAACCACGTGGGTTGGTTGCCTCTGTTATTTTCTCGTTGATACTTGCATTGTGCATGGCCCTACCTTCTTATGAGGGTTATGCCGATGGGAGTAGATAGGATGCTAATGTAGATGCTACGCAAAAAGGGATGGGTTTACCCATGGTGAAGGAGGCAAAGCTTTTTCAAAAGACTTTTCGAAAACCCCATCGGGTGCCACTTATGCCCGAGGGAGATGATGAGATGGGTGACCACTTGATGACGAAGTGGTGTGCCAAGGGAAGTGTGTGTTGTTTTCAAAACGGATTGGTCGGAGTTGCGACCGTTATTCCAACCTTACATGCGCAACCACTCTGCCCTTATATGGGAAAGGGCATTATTGAGTACCTAGACCAATACTAGCCTGGGGCCCGCATTCCTAGTGACGGGGGAGAGTTGGTGCTCTCTCTCGGGACGGGGTCGTGCCAGGTAGGGCGGCCATGTCTGTCTTTACAGCACCGGGCACACCGTTGGTACCCCGTGCTTGTGGTATGTGATGAATATGGGAGCGAGGCTCCACAACCTTATGATGTGAATCGTTGGGCACGGGGATTACTACCAATCGAGTGGATTCCATGTTAGTGTCATCTAGGGAAAGGTAGTGATCGGGTGCTTACCCCGGGTACTTGAGGTACCGCGGGTCGTGGATGACACGGAAGTTCCCCGGATCTAGTGGGTAAAGTGTGCAACCTCTGCAGAGTGTAAAACTATTCGAATAGCCGTGTCCACGGTCATGGACAGTTGGGTAACCGCTCTTGGGCTACGTCCACTTGTTTACAAACCCGGTGTGTGTGATGATGGAAATGACTTGGGTCAAGTCAAAGGACTTGACACGACTGAGATGGGTTGGTGCCCACTCTGTTTATGATAAATGGGTTGGTGCCCACTTTATTTATGTTGATATCTGTGACCAGTTCTCATGGTTACTTGAATTCTCTCGATGCATGCTTTATAGGATGTTGAACATGTCATTGCACTCAAAACCAGCTTTATGCAAAAATTAACCTATGTCATGCATTGTTGTACCTTGAACCAAAACATGGGTTGCTTGCGAGTACATTCAAAGTACTCATTGGCTTGCCACTGGTTATTTTATTGACCAGGCATGAAAGAACAGGATGTGATGAAGATCTCTTCGGTGACGAACACGCGAGCGAGGACGCTTCCCAGTCAGAATGCCTGTAGGGTTAAGGCAGATGGCATGGGTCCAAGTGATCGACGAAGATTTCCGCTGCGATGTTGTACTCAAGACTTGACCATAACGGTCCTACTTGTGTAATACGGTATGTATGGATGTAAGACTCTGGTTATTCAGCTTCGTGTGTTCAAGTGAGCATTGATCTCTGGGATCATCAGACACGCAGCATTCGGTGATCACGACTTATGAGTCGGGGTCCCCACAGAGCTGGTATCAGAGCCATCCTGACTGTAGGAAGCCTTAGTTAGCATGGTCGTTAGATAGGGTAAAACTATTTCCAAAACTACTACTAGTTTTCAAAACTATCTATACTTCTCTTCCCCTTCTGAGTTTTTCGAAAGCTAAGATATACTTTTCTTTTCCCCTTCAAAATTTTATGGTCGCTAGAACCCTTATGTCCCTAGCCACTGGATTCCTTGTAATCCTCGTGGATAATCAAGAAGGAAGATGCCTTGCCAGACATTCACCCACATCTCCTGAACACAAGATTGGCGACATCACAACAAGAAGATACCAACAGAAGATGCATCCTCGAGGAATGAGGACCTGAAGACCCAGGAGATGGTGACACCCTTGACACTGCCCCAAGATGATGCAACCTTAGCCTACGATGATCAGGGCATAGGATATGCAAGATCATGATATACATCGCTAATAGAGTAACCTGTCACTCTCGTTGTTGTATCGGCAACCACCGATGGATGAGAACCTAGCCATTTGGTCCGCCTCACCATAGTGAGCAGGAAAACGGTTCTCCTCATCCCCCGCTCTTGGTGTCGATGTTATCATCAACGTAACCGACATGATGGACCTCTATTATGCCTTGATAATGTCATTGCATAAAGGATTACCTACCTGGTACCATCGATGGCTTAGAAGACAACAGAAGACCGAGTCGATGCCTGCTATGAGAAGCCACCTTCCCCCCATCACTTCAATAGGCAAGAAATTGTTGAAGACTCTTCAAGCTCAACCGGGATCGTTTCATCAAACAACTACAAGAGACGTAGCAACACCTGAGGAAAACTCAGAAGACTGCATGAGGCACAAGGCACGACTACTGAGTCCGAGAACCCCTAGGGTAGGATGAGTCGTGTACCCCCCTATGCGCAGTCGAGTCCGTATGATGGTTCGAGTAGAACCATGATTGTGTGTTGCTTGTTTTATTTGTTGTGTTTTTGATATTAGTCGCCCTTTTGCCCTAGGCAACAAGTACGCGACTATATCACCTGCCTTATTTTGTTGTTTGTGTTTGGCCTTTTGGCACTTGTTTGTTTGCACTTGCACTATAGAACCCCCTTTAGACATTCCCCTCCTCTATGCTACTTTTCCCTCTCATCTCTCTCCTCAACTAAAGACAAGCAAGACAATATGCACCAAGGATTCCACCTCGGCGACCAACAAGCACTGAAGACTTTTGCTACAACCTCCTCGACCAAGTGCAACCCCTTAGAGTTATGGTTTCCCCTCAAGATTAGAGACCCATTCCTAGACCCTTCGAGACTTCACGAGATACCCCAGCTCGAAACCTTAACCATGAGCTTAACATACGGAATTGCAAGGGAACCTGTTAAGCCTCCGTAGCCTTGCTTATCACCGGGTTCGTTATGGGACTAGTGGACATAGTAAGTGAGCACATTATCATCCTAAGATAGCACCAAAACTGACGATGCCATAGGAAGGACCAATTTGAGGATATAGGAATAGAGGAGAAATGACCTGGTGAGTTTATAGCAACGACTTGAGGAATTATATGAGACTATTTGGTGGATTATGAGGCTACCATGTTTGTGATGAGCTTGGTGGGATCATGATTATAGAGTAGCATAGCTTTCGTTACCCTGAGTAAAATTGGATTTATATGACAATCATGATCGCAAGCTTGAATTCTTGGAAGTATTTGGATTTAACTTAGCCATGGGATATTTTAGGAGACAGTTGGTATTACGTAAATGACTTGGGGGAAACATGTAGGAATTCTCGTTGGACAAGAGATTTGGATTTAAGTAGCAGATTCTAGTTGAATATAGATGCTGAGTATGTCTACATGGTTCGAAGTAATTGGATTTAGACTGATGATCTTGATCGTGATACCATGTTTCTCGGTGGAGAATAAACTAGGAGATTGAATTATTGTCGGAGTTTATTTAGGCATCTTTGTGAGCTTGACCTTGGGGTATTACTAGATCACAATAATGGAAATTGGTGGACTGACTATAGTAGAGATAGCCTTTCCAAGTATTCGGGGAATTATAAGACTTTAGAAGATCATGTGGAACACCAGCATAGGAGTTGGATTTGTAGAATTAATGGATTATGCAGTTATTGATGGAAGTTAATGGGCTGTTGGAATTGATTCATAGGAAGGGAACAAGATCTTGGAGTGGCTTACGACGTGTTTCTCTAGGATAGAGGTGCTTTATCTTAGACCTTGGAAGAATAGGCTGAGCATTTGGATTGTCACGTTCAAGCTTAGCAGCTTATATGTTCTACCCATGGATTTTTAGGGGTAGACATACATATGAGTTTGGGGATTGTAGACATATATGATGTTGTTAGACCTCCTATTGGGAGCCATGAGGATATGAATAGCATGAGTGATGATTGGAGTTGGCCTATACGAAATGATGCTATCGGTGATATGATGTGATTTGTTTAAAGGACTAGATAGACTATTGACATCTCAGAAACCGTGCTTAAAGATAGGATGATAAATGTTCATTCGCACACTAGAATCCTTGAAACCCTTATGCCCTACCAAGCCACAACACGGTTGGATCATGACCTTGGGTCTTGGCTCTAGATCAATAAGACCTTGACCAATGCTGAACCGTGACCCTCACCAATGCCTCAGCCCACTCTACGTACCCCAAATACTTCATAGAGTACTTGGGCAAGTAAATCATCATCCTTACTTGAGGACATGAATGCCCACATGAAGACGAAAGAAGAGTTGATCAGCTGGTTAGGGACATCCGAAGACCGCCATGTCAAGGAGGAAGAACTATACCAACCACCGTCGTCAAGGAGTGAGCTTCCGCGTTGAAGACCGTGCATATCTGCAAGCCACTCCTCTCAAAGGCAACTACGACCTCATGAAGAAAACTATGCTACTCATGATCTTGAGCTAGCAGCAGTGGTTCATGCCCTGAAGACATGGCGACATTACCTCTTACGGAAGGGATGTGAGATATACAGGGATCACAAAGGTCTGAAGTATATTTTCACTCAAAAGGAATTGAACACGAGGCAAATAAGATGGCTAGACTTGATCAAAGATTATGACCTCAGTGTTCAATACCACCCTGGGAAGGCTAATGTGGTAGCAGATGCATTAAGCAGAAAGGCTTGTTCCTTGAATGCTATGCTTAAGGACAAGCTGCCCGCCTTGTATGAAGAACTTGAAAGCTTCGGGTTGGAACTGGTTGCACCAGGATTCTTAACTAACCTTGAAGTCAAGCCTTCAGGTGGCACCATTTGAAGTGTTATACGGACGGAAGTGCCGCACACCCCTCAATTGGTCAGAGACCGGAGAAGGACTTGTCTTTGGGCCCGACATCCCCCGTGAAGCCGAAGAGCAAGTCCAGCTTGTCAGAGAGCGTTTGAAGACTGCCAAGTCAAGACAAAAGAGCTACGCTGACTCACGCCGTCAAGACATGACCTTCTGGGTTGGAGACCATGTTTATCTCCGGGTCACCCCTCTCAAAGGAACCCAACGCTTCCATGTCAAAGGAAAGCTCGCCCCAAGATTCATCGGCTTTCTGCAAGATCACTCCAAGATTTAACAACCCCCTCTGAGATCACTTCAAGGCAAAGGGAAGACGGTTACCAGCTGGAGTTGCCACCTAAGTTACCTGGGTGCACACTGCTTCCATGCATCACAACCCCGGAAGTATTTCCAACTTCCTAGCTAGCCCGAGCGCTAATAAGGACATTGACCACCGAGCCACCGACCCTAGTCCAACCTGACCTAACGCAAGATACCCCTCAGCAACCTGGATCAACCGAGAGCGTCATACACGAAGCCACACCATCAAGTACTTCAATCTCAATGGAGCACTACATGGAAGCAGAAGCAACATGAGGACTTGAAGACTACCCCAGATCCAAGTTTCTATATTCCTTTCCACGCCTAGTCTGGGAATCTCGGGGACGAGATTCTTGTAAGGGGGGTAGGTCTGTCACACCCTGATTTTCATGGCACAACACTTAAGCTAATAAAATCATGCTAAAATGTGGTTTGACAAAAACTTTTGAGTGTTTTGTCTTTGCTTTGATTGAATGTTTGACTGCTGTTTGCAAGTGCTCTAAAAATCAAACAAATCCTCCAACTCCTATACTTCATCTCCTTGCTCCAAAAACCTTTCCCAATGATCATGCCATGTGTATAGGATATAAAAATAATTTCTTGCAAAAATAATTTGGCCAAAAAGTATTTTCTAAAATTAGTTTTTCAAAACCCTAAGTTGAGGTTTGCAATCGCAAGTACTTAATTAATGGCAGTAAAATCTTTCCAAAAATATATTTGACTCCTATTAGATATAGGATACCCGAAACCACAGAAATATAATTTTAAAAGTTATTTTCCTATTTTATTTAAAAGCTTTTTCTTAAGGCCAGAAATGGTCTTTAATAGGGAAAAATTATTTTATTGCTTCAAAAATATTTGACAAAATTTAGGGAAACTCATAGGACATATATTGTCCATATATAAGAGTTTCAACACATGGTCATGTTCAAAATATTGGTTAAATCCCTCAAAAACCCTTTCTGGATATTTCAAGATTTTGAAATATTTACAAAGGAAATATTCTCCAAATATTCCAAGAAAATTCTACCATGTCACATATGACATATTAGATGATCTTGCCAAGTCTCATGACTTGGAGAACAAGATAACTTCATCAAAACCCTTCAAAACCATTTTTGTCCATTCTGAAGTTTGAGCAACTTTACATTGCCAAATATGTCAAAATGTTCTCAAACTTGGTGATCATGCTCCAATGGTCTAATGATGCATCTAGACCAAATGGCACAGGTTGGAGAAGAGGAAATCTTGATCAAAGTGCCCCAAAACCCTCTTTGACCAGAATCTAATTTGGACAACTTTGCATTACCAACTTTCTCTCCTTGACCCCAAATTTTGTGAGCAAGATCACATGACCAAATGAGGCCACCACACCAAGTGGTGCATCAAGGAAAAGTGATTTGCTCAACTAAATCTACACAAGTTCATTTCTGCTAATTACTAGGGTTTACCAAAGTTGCATTGTCAACTTTCTTCAAATGATCTCCAAATTGGTGGAAGGCCCTAATTATGTGTGTCATTTCACCCTATGGAGTCTCAGGGCAGATGCAAATCATCTACTTGCCCAAACCACCATCAAACACCTTCTGGCAGATAATCAAAATGCCTATTTTGGCCACTTCCACTATTCTCCATGAGCTCAACTTGTTACCACAGCCCCTCCTAGTCCCCTTGCACGTCCAGTAGCAATGGCTAATCCACAGCTCAATTATTTGGAGGTGAAACCCTCACTTTCCCCCTCTGGACAGCAGCTTTCCTCCCATTCTCTCACCTCTCTCTCACTCCTGGCAAGCTCCAGGGCATCCAATGCCTTTCCCACATTGTTTACTCCCCTGAGCAGCCACTAGACACAAGTGGGCGTGTGAGGACGCGAGGAAAAGCCGCGGGTGCCGGCCATTTGCGCGCTCTGGAGCACGTCAGCGTGCTCCCGACCGTTGACACGGCACTCCCGACCACTTCGAGCCTCCCCCTCGCGCCAGTCGATGCTCCTCGACGTCCGCAACACGCCACAGCCTGGTCCCCCTCCTCCTTCTCCCTCCTGCTGCCTCCTTTCGCACGCACGCCGGCCGCCCGAGAGCTCCAATGGGCATGCTCACACGCGCGCTACCCTGATGCTCCCCCGCTCCTTCTCTCCCTTCCCCTGGCCGTAGACCACGCCCAGGTAGACCCCCGACTCGAAACCAAGCCCTCCCGTGGCCTCTAGCGACGGCTACGGCCTCGCCAAGCCGGTCCCACAGGCACCTCGCCCCCATCTATTTAAGGCCTCCTCGAGCCCTCTCTGGCCTCCTTTGCCACTCTCTCCCTCCTGTGAATCTCCTGAACCAACCCACTCCCCTCCTCGTGCTCTCCATCCCCCTCCAAGGCCGGAGCCGAGCCTCCGGCCGCTGCTCAAATCCGCAGGCCTCGGCCCCTCTCTCTCCCCCCTGGATAGCTCCGCACCCTCTCGTCGCCACCACAAGCCCTCCCCTTGCCTCCGTTCGTCCCCAGGAGCATCGCATGCTCTAAGCCGATGATGGCCGAGGGCCTCCTCCGCGGTCGCCCAGGCCGTCGCCGCCACGGCTCTCCTCGGCAAGCGATCCGTACATCGATGGATGCGGCTCATCCTCCTGAGCACGCGGTGGGCGGAGCACCGCCGGGTGGCCTGCCGCCGCCGGAGAGCGCGCCGGCGCCCTGCCTCGCCTCCCTGCCTCTGCTCTATTCGGCGGGAGGTAGGAGACGGCTGAGCACTGGCCCGCTGTCCGCGACCGGTGGGCGGGCCCCATTGTTTAAGTGGAGACGGCTTCGCCGTTACCGCCTCCCAGCGAAGACGCTCGAGCCAAGACGCTTCGACGTGGCCCTCAGCGTCTGCGGCCGAGCCGAGCCATGGGCCTGCCCATGGCGCTACTGCTATGCCTCGCCCGGTCTTGGCGCCGCCCGCCAGATCCAGCCCGTTTGGGTAAATATCTTTTCCCCTTTTTCTTTTCTGTACAGTTTCTAAAATCCATAAACAAATCAAATTAGCTCCAAATTTGATGATTCAAATTTCTAGTAGTTTCTAAAATCATTCCCTATCACATGGTGCTATTTGAACATTTTTCCAGAATCATTTCCTTCACAAACATTTATCAAATCTTGTTTTTCCTATTTCTGTGATGAACTTTAGAAAATCACAGAGGGCTCATATTTGATCCAAATGCCATGATTCAAATTCCTAGATGCATCTAAGTTCAAAACTTAGTTTTTGAACATTTTTACTAATACTTTCTATGTCACCTCAACTAATGGTCTATTTCTTTGTATATAGCCAACTTTGCAAATTCATAGGAAATTCCTTTGAACTCCAAATCCAGTGAAACCAACTCCTAGGTGCTTCTAAAATCATCCTTTGTTAAATGGGTGCCTTTGCTCATTTTTCAAAATAATATTTCTGTACGCTTCTAGCAAATCCATAAACCTCTTGATTCCATCATATTGAAATGTTCGGAGATGTCCATTGTTCCACTTCCAATGAAATCACTTTGGTCATTCCTCATATGACCAGAGGTATCCAATAAAAGTCAACTTCACATTTTTAGAGCATATTTATTCATGCCTTGTTGTGTTGCTTATTGTGTTTGTTTCCGACGTTAGTTGACGAAGTAGACGGAGTACTTGGAGAAGGACCAGAAGATTTCAAGACTTTGTTAAACAGGCAAGGAGCCCTTTGACCATGTCTATGAAACCCCTTTTTATGCATGTCATATATAGCTCTTTATTATTGATGCATCGGAACCATGGTGAGATGGTGAACCACGTGGGTTGGTTGCCTCTGTTATTTTCTCGTTGATACTTGCATTGTGCATGGCCCTACCTTCTTATGAGGGTTATGCCGGTGGGAGTAGATAGGATGCTAATTTAGATGCTACGCAAAAAGGGACGGGTTTACGCATGGTGAAGGAGGCAAAGCTTTTTCAAAAGACTTTTCGAAAACCCCATCGGGTGCCTCTTATGCCCGAGGGAGATGATGAGATGGGTGACCACTTGATGACGAAGTGGTGTGCCAAGGGAAGTGTGTGTTGTTTTCAAAACGGATTGGTCGGAGTTGCGACCGTTATTCCAACCTTACATGCGCAACCACTCTACCCTTATATGGGAAAGGGCATTATTGAGTACCTAGACCGATACTAGCTGTGGGCCCGTGACACTAGTGACGGGGAGAGTTGGTGCTCTCTCTCGGGGCGGGTCGTGCTGTAGGGCGGCCATGTCTGTTTTTACAAAGACCGGGCACACCGTTGGTACCCGTGCTTGTGGTATGTGATGAATATGGGAGCGAGGCTCCACAACCTTATGATGTGAAATGTTGGGCACGGGATTACTACTAATCGAGTGGACTCCATGTTAGTGTCGCCTAGGAAAGGTAGTGATCGGTGCTTACCCGGTACTTGAGGTACCGCGGGTCGTGGATGACACGGAAGTTCCCCGGATCTAGTGGGTAAAGTGTGCAACCTCTGCTGAGTGTAAAACTATTCGAATAGCCGTGTCCACGGTCATGGACAGTTGGGTAACCGCTCTTGGGCTACGTCCACTTATTTACAAACCCGGTGTGTGTGATGATGGAAATGACTTGGGTCAAGTCAAAGGACTTGACACGACTGAGATGGGTTGGTGCCCACTCTGTTTATGATAAATGGGTTGGTGCCCACTTTATTTATGTTGATATCTATGACCAGTTCTCATGGTTACTTGAATTCTCTCGATGCATGCTTTATAGGATGTTGAACATGTCATTGCACTCAAAACCAACTTGATGGAAAAATTTTCCTATGTCATGCATTGTTGTACCTTGAACCAAAACATGGGTTGCTTGCGAGTACATTCAAAGTACTCATTGGCTTGCCACTGGTTATTTTATTGACCAGGCATGAAAGAACATGATGTGATGAAGATCTCTTCGTGATTTAACACGCGAAGCTAGGACGCTTCCCAGTCAGAATGCCTGTAGGGTTAAGGCAGATGGCATGGGTCCAAGTGATCGACGAAGATTTCCGCTGCGATGTTGTACTCAAGACTTGACCATAACGGTCCTACTTGTGTAATACGGAATGTATGGATGTAAGACTCTGGTTATTCAGCTTCTGTGTGTTCAGTGAGCATTGATCTCTGGGATCACTGTACACGTGCATTCAGTGATCACGACTTATGAGTCGGGGTCCCCACAGGTTTGTTAGAGACTGCTGCTCACACATTCTTCTCCAGTGTCTGTTTACGAAGGTAGTCTGGTCTCATCTACTGAATACCCACACAGACAAAATTATGTCTATTTTATTCCTGGTTTCAGTTAAGAGTATATAGAACGCAAGTTACCCCAGTTGTTTCGCGTTACATCTGTTGTATTATCTTGGACAGACAGTTTCTCCCTCGCGTTCCTGAATGGGACTGTTCACATGCTGATAGCCCCCTCGATGCCATATCGCTCTCACGTGTCTATTATCTAGGTGTTTCGTGGATCCGGGATCTTCTTCAATAATGTCGAATTCATTGAGCAGTGTTCTTGATGGCCTGTTACCTTGAATAATAATGTTGACAGGAGCATTTTTGGTTGCACGTTTGCGACTTCTTGCTTGAATCCCAAAGTTTCAGATCAACGTGGGGTTAAATGTTTGCTGTCCATTCTTATTGTCCGTCTTAAATCGTTCCCGGTTCACTGAATCAAGTTGCCTGACCTACCTATCAAGCAGGCTCACATAGCTGTAGCTGCCGTGTCCTTTGTAGTTGGACAACTGACGCCCAAGTGCCAGCCATTTTATTCTTACACCAACTTATGAAGGAGTATATTGTCTGTGTGCTTGTGTGAATATATTGGAGTACATTTTTATCATGCTGCTGTAGTATGTAGTGTAGTATTTATATAGTGCAGTATTCAAACTTGTATGTTGTTGTAGTTCAGTATTTATATTCAGTAACAGCTGTATCCAGTACTGCTGCCTAAATGCTTCTGGCAACTGATGCTTTTAATTTTGCTCAGTTTTTGTTGCTTTGGATCGCTTCCTCCTTGACACCCCGATCTAGACAGCGGCAACAGCGATGGTGTTGACACTCGAGCATGCCTACCTCTCCATCTGTAACTGTTCTGTCTTCTTTGGACGGTTAGCTGCTTCCTCCCCACTTTGAATTCTCGATCCCCTTTCTTGTTGATGACTCGTTGAATGATTTGCAGGGTGCAGGTGCTCTACTATGTGCTACTGCAGACGGGTCACCTGGACGTGTACGCCGGCAATCGAGAGGTCGCTCCAGCTCACGCAGACCGTTGTCTGGCTCTACCATTGATCAGTTATCTGTAACTTGCTGACCTATTTTCTAGGCTGCATGTTTTGTATTTTGTATGAGACATTTTCGCTGGAATGACATGATTTAGCTTTAATTCTGCTGACCAAACATGTGTTTTAGCTTTTTGCCTTTGCTTATCAACAGATGTTCTGCTTCTTTTGAGCTGCTGCCACTTTTTTAGCTACCGCCACTTGTTTTTGTCTGCAACCTGATCACTTTTAGTTTAGTCAGGTAGGTGATTAGATGAAATGATCCTATAGGAAGTAGGTACCATAAATATATCAAAGGCTACAATCATTGAGAGAACCTCACTCGACTTTTGCAAATGTTCGATTTATTCACAATATGGTTTTTGTAGTTATGTGACACCCCATAATAAATTTTTTGGGCCTCGCCAATTGATTGAATGATTCAATTATTTGCCTTTGTTGCTTCTGTAAATGTCACTTGTGATTGTACTGCATATAGTTGTGTAAAGGTCCTGGACGATGATGTGCAAACAATTATTTTCTCTAGCATCAGTATGTCAAATTTGTCTAAGTTAGTACATGAGGATTCTACTAGCTGACATACTAATGCTGCTCAATGAGCGATGCTCCATAGCTGACAAATACTGGTTTTAATATTCAAACAACAACAGTGCTAAAACGCTATGTTATAATTAATGTGTTTGTTGAAAGCTCTTGCTTATATTAGTGTCTCTCATTTCTTTTCTAATAATGTGTCTCTCATTTCTGTTCTAGCTAATGTGTAACTGAGAATAAACATACTTCTCTCTTTTTAGACTGCTAGATTGCACTAGTTGAACAATCTGCTCTAGTTTAAACAAGTTAGGATCCATCAATACAATAGGACATTGTTTGCATTTCACCTAGCTTGCAACCAATATACTTATTGCTAATTTACCTCAAGTTTATCTGAACATGGTTGAAATGAGTGCTTTAAAGTTTCAAGTCTAAGCTCAATTTTTACCTTAAGTCTTGAACTAATTATTTTGCTTACATCACAGTTAGCTGAGAATATAACTTGAACATTTTATGTATGCCCTGATGCATGTACACACACGGTTGAGCAAATACTGAGCTGCAGCAGAACAACCTGGAGCTAGAGAACTTCAAGGAAAAGATCAAGGAGGTTCTTGCCTTGTTGGCAACATTGTGAGGTTTGTGCATCATTAGGATTGCTCGAGTGATCTCAGTACTGCCATTATGATGTTCCATAGATGTTCTACTTGATGTTCCTCCCCTCCCTCTTTTCTCTATCCAGATCATGACCAAGCATGACAAGAAGGAAGGCTCGTCAACCACCTCCCAGCACACCTATCATGACCAATGATGAGACGCTGAAGGTGCACTTCTTGTTTGTACATTCCTTGCTTGGTTGGTGTCATGGAGATATGCATATGTGATGTACGACCTCTCTGTTCTTGTTTCCTGTCATCTGTTCTGTTGGCTTCTTCCTGGTGTAATACCCACATGGACTATCATATTGGTGGTTGGCTAACGGATTGCATTGAAAATATATTGTTCTTCATCGCATAATGCTTTTGGTTGCCGACAACATTTTTTCTATTTCAGCAAGTTATTTTTATGGTCTATCATGCTGAAATAGAAAAAATGTTTTGTGTCACATGCTTAACACACTTTGTACTATATACCTCGTTCGTTTATAGAGAGAAATGCACCTAGTTGTTTAACACACTTACTGAATTAATTAGCCTACCAACTCAAACTACCACCAGTATCCAACAAATGACTATGGAAATAACTTTTGCCATCAATCCTTTGTTTTAAACAAGTACTAATATTTTGGCAGGACAAAAAGTTGCAAATTCTGATGCTGGTTTATGTTCCTTCTTTTAGGTTATGAGAGATGATGCTGGAGAGATGCCCTTACCAAACTGGAAGGGCTGCAACCAAATCTAATTGGCACCATAGCAGTGATCTCTGAATATCTAAGCTAGTGATCTCTCGGTGTACTAAAGTAGGGGCACTCCTTTGTACCCCTTACTTGTGCACGGGCAATCACATCCGTGACCACGACCACGCTTAGCAGGGCAGAGGGAGGAGTCAAAGCTGCAAGATGGTCAAAGCAACGCCAAGACACAAAGAGCAAGAGGGCGAGGTGGACTCCCCCGGCAAGACCCTTGCTGGGGCAGCCTTCGCAGCCACGGTAAGAACCTTGCCGGGGCGACTTGACCAATGCCAGCAGAGCGCGCCACCCTTGAGCCCCGGGTCCTCCAACACCACCAACCACGTTGGGACCAAGGCTTGGAAGGCGCCTCCGTGATGGCATGCAGATCTTTGTGAAGACAAGAAACACTTCAAATCAGATGAGGATTAGAAGACGACGAACCTCGGAGAAATCCTTGCCGAGGAAACCCACAAGACCTCCGGCAAGATCCTTGCCGGGGACGACCATGACGCCACGGCAAGACCCTTGCCAAGGCCCCAGCAAGGCACTTGCCGAGGAAATCTGCAGGGCCATAGCCAGGCCTGCACCCGCCAAGTTTCCACCGCCGCTCCCATGCAGCTGCCAGCCTACCAGCTAGGCCGGCACCTGCGTGTCGATGTGAGGCTTCTAAGCCAACTCAGCGCATGCCTATGTGGTGGCATGCAAATCTTCGTGAAGATCCTACCACCGCGCCACCTCAGCAGCCTGCCAGCCTACATGGCGCTGACCGCCCCACTGGCTCGGGCGCGTGTCGAAGCAGGGCGAGGCAGCGGTAAAGTGAGGGGGACAACTAAGGGGCGCATTAAATGCGTCTTGTCCCGGAATGGCTAAGCGATAAGCTTAGCCACTGTACACCGATGCCACCTCCTGTGTGCCACTATGGCGATCCCCTTGACTATAAAAGGAGGCCCGAGGCATCCAGGAGAAGGATTCAGACCCTTGGACAAGTTACGCCCATCGTAGCTAGCTCACGAACTCCAAGAACACTGATATACACACCAAAGTAGGACTAGGCTATTACGCATCCTCGCAGCCCAAACCTGGGTAAACGACCCGTGTGCTTGTGCTGACTGCTGATCCCGCTCTTCTCATGATCCCGCGCCCCGCAACTGTAGTAGGGATTCCTGTGATCCCATAGGTGACGTTTCCACCGACATCTTTGGCGCGCCAGGCAGGGGGTGCAGTAGTGAGAATCTGGTTCTGCCGTCAGCCCAGCCGTTCTCTGTTGCCATGGCTTCCAAGGAAGGAGGCGACCAAGCGAGCAACATTGTCAACAGATGCAGCAAGTGTTCGTGCGATGACAGGAAAGCTAAGTCATGCAAAAACTATGAGTAATTCGTTTTTATATAAGGTTATCCTCCTCGAAGATCTTTCCTTTGTATAAGAAACCTGCACGCAGTGGGGCCCTTCCATTATTAGCAACACCCTTGGTCTGTTTCGAGTCCACTCAACAGATCGAGCAGCTGCGTCGAGAACGGGAGGGTGGCCTTACCCTATTGGCAACGCTCTCGTTCTGTCTCGAGTCCGCTCGATAGTTCGAGTGGCCGCGCTAAGAACGACAAGGTGGTTCGCACGGCGGCAAGCATACCCTGTAGGCCGCTAAAGGTGTACCTCACGTCCGGCATCCCCATGCCAGCCAGCTTCTCGGTTGTCCTATTGGCAACGTCAACGAGGCGGCTGATCCCAAGGTTCTCGCCCTTCATGAAATCCTCATGAGTGGCGGCATCGTCCTTCCGCAGCTGCTTCTCCGTCTCCAGGCCCTTGGTCAGGGCCTCCTCCCAGGCTTTGGCTTACAAAAACGTGTTCTCAAGACCCTCCAGCTTCAGCTTCAGGTCGTTGATGGAGTCGTTGGCGCGGGAGAGCTGCTTGGCCTTGGCGAGGATTTCGTCCTGCGCCACAGTCAACGCGTAGTTGGCCGTGTCCTCCTCCTTCGCCAGCTGATCGGCCCTAGCCTTCAGGCCGTCCCGCTCCGCCTCCAGCTCCTTCACCTTGTCTCCGTGGGCCAGAGCTTGGGCACTGAGCGCTTCCTTGTGCTTCTGCTCCAGCTCCTGGGTCCGCGCCGTGGCAAGCTTCTCGATATCCTCGTCCTTGCCAAGGAGTGTGATGGTGAGCGCCGCCTCACGGGCGATGAGGTCGTCCTCCTGAGAGTCCAGGTCGGCCTGGCGCTGGGACCGGGCAGCCATGGCCTTGGAAGCCTCTTCCCTCGCCGCCTCCTGGGCTTTCTCGATGTCGGCGTGCTTCAGGAGAAGCTCCAGCTCGCGCTCCGTCAGCTGGCCTTGGGCGGCCTTCAGCTCCTCATGGGCCTGGTGGAACCAGGCCTACGCCTCGGTGACGCGCTTCCCGAAGTCTGCCTCTGCCTTGCCCGCCACAGCCTCCCTGGACTTCACCTTGTCCAGGCGGGTGCGATGGAGCGCCTGCAGCTTCCAGAAGCTGGCGCCCATGGCCCAAAGGAGCTGCTCCTCCTGGGTGCCACCGCCACTGGCGCCCGGTTCCTTGACGACCTTGAGCCCGGCGGTGGCAAGCACTTCGTCATCGAACACCTCTCCCTCGGCCGACGCCCTGGTGCTCGCCGTCCCTGGGAGGTGGACGAACAAGTCGTCACCCACCTTCAGATATTTGCTTGAGCCGAGGGCAGCGGACGAGGAGGGTTGGTCGTCAACCACCTCCTCCTCGATAGCGGCCTTGCCGGCCTCCCCGGCAGTAGCCTTGCCGGCCTCCTCGGCAGCGGCCTTCCCGGCCTCCCCGGCAGCGGCCTTGCCGGCCTCCTCGGCAGCGCCCTTGCGGGCCTCCTCGACGGCAGCCTCGCCGGTCTCTCCGGCAAGCCCCTTGGCGGCATCCTTGGCCGTGGTCTCGGCGGCCTCCTCGGCGGTGACCTTGTCGGCCTCGGCCACGACATCCGCGGCGACCTCCATGATGATGGTGTCGGTGTCCTCCTGGTTTGTCGGGGGGGGGGGGGGGGATCTGGATGCCAAAAGAGAAAATGGGGGCAGGGCCAAGATCAAGATTCAAATAAAAGGAGACAAGAAGAGTAAGGAAAAACAGGTGACTCACCCGTGCTGGGCTAAGAAGAAGTGTCCCCCTCCCCGCCAACATATGTTGCCGGGACGGGGCCACCAGTGCCCAAGACTACCTCCTCGTCCTCCGTGCGCATGGGCTCGGTGTCTGGAGCCCTTGCCGGGACACCCCTCGGGGCGGTGTGGTCGATGGGGGCGGTGTGGTGGGGGTGGCTCTTGGTGGATCCTCCTGCTGCTGCCCTCCTCCTGCAGCCACGACAAGGTCAGTACCAAAAAATTACACCCCGGCACACGTTGATGGGGAGTAGGTGGTGAACGCACGCTGGGGCTAAGACGGGGGCTGTTCCGCGGGCTACTGCTTGGGCTGCTCTCTACCACCAGCGGCGCATTTGAGGTACCCGCCGGGGGCTGGCTGCCCGTCGAGCCTTGGACCTCTTCGCCGCCCGCTGGGCCAGTGTCTCCGTCTCCCCGCGAAGACAAAAACGAATCAAGGAAGGTGGCACGATTGGAGAGGACAGAAACGACGAGGGGCGGAATGCTTACTCATCCTCCACCTCCTCTTCTGCTGCCTTCCTCTTCCTCCTCGGGCTGAGGGACGAAAATTCAAAGGCAACTTCCATGCCGGCTTTTGCGGGAGGAGGGGAAGGCGATGGAGTCCGGTAGCGTTTGGATGAAGAAGAAGCAGTCTCCTTCTTCTTCGCCAGCGCGACATTCTTCTTCGCCGCCGCGGCCCTCGTCACACGCGCAGTTTCCCCCTGAACCCCTTGCCGCGTGTCGGTGTACTAAAGTAGGGGTACCTTAGTACCCCGAACTCGTGCACGGGCAGTTGCAGCACCCCGCGGCAAGGCTCGCCTGGCGCCCGCCAAGACCCTCCGTCATTTCCACTTACTGCCATTCAAGAACAAAGTATCAACCAAGTGGACAAAGACCCGGCAAGAGGAGCTTGCCGGGAAGAACAAGGCCCCGACAAGAGGAGCTTGCCGGGAAGGCCAACCAAGGTGCGTCCAGAAGACTTGCCGCGACGCCCCGCGCGTCCTGGCAAGGCTCGACGACCGGCAAGCTTGCCGGCACAACAAGAGAAGGGCCACGGTAAGGCGCTTGCCGCGGCAAGGCTGCCACCAAGCACCCAAGCTCCAACAAGATCCAACGACGTGTCACCCTGTGGCCATCCCAGAGCACGTGGTGAGGCGCAGGCATCCATGCGGTGCGAGGTGGCAAGCGAGCTGACAAAGAGGCCATCGTGGCGTAACAGGGCGCACCTAACGGTCGCTTCCTTGCATCGTTAGGGCGACCGGACGGGCATTAAATGCCTTTGTCCCCTGCGCCACGAGTTAGGTAGGGACATTGTTGAACACTGTTGTACCAACCTGCGTTTTTACTCTTTTACCCCCTCTTCCTATGCTGCCACCTGTCGGTGACCCCCTTAGACTATAAAAGGGAGGCCCATGCGCACGTAGAAGGGGTTCGGTCCATTCGACACATCCAGCACCACAATACGCTCACACTCTCGAGCAGGAACAAATACAACACAAAGCAGCAGTAGGAGTTTTATCTCTCCGGAGAGCTCTGAAGCTGGGTAAAATCCCCCCGCGTGTTTGACCTTGATCTGCTCTTGGTGCAGCCCTCGCCCCCCTGCCGAACCAGAAGGGGCCCACTGCCCCATAGGTGCTCGTGCCCACGCCCGGCCACGACATCTTTGGTGCGCCATGTAGGGGCGCCGAGGTTGCGCGAACCTGATCCGGTCTCCGCGCGCGCTACATCAGCATCTTCGTCAACATGCCACCGAAGAAGAAGGCTTCGGAGGTAGCCGCTCCGTCTGCGACTGTCCTATCGCCACCGGAGCAAACGGGCGGGGGGCGGACGCCGGCGCGAACAGCGCCGTGGCGGCACTCACATCGTCACCAGTCCAAAGACAAGGCTCCGCAAGCTTCAAAGATCTGGATATCCACCGCGCCTCTCGGAGGTGCAAGATCAACAACGCCACGGTGCCCCTAGCACCGTGCTTGCGCGGAACAAGGCTGCTTAGTGGGTGCGGGCGTTCAAGACCAGCGTGCCGCGCCAAAGATGTCGGGCGTGAGTGAAGTACTGATGCGCCCGGCGGGTGTTGCTCCTTCCAATCCAATTGGGAGTCCGAGCACGCCCTGCCTCTCGCCGCCGCCGCCACCGCCACCTAAGACTGCAGAGAAGCGCTGGCCCGAGCCCAGCTGTTTCGGACTACCCTCCGCGCCACACAAGATTGACGATCGAGGATGACCATTTATAGCCTCATCGGCCGCCAACGGCGACAAGCCCCGCAACCGAGCGCATCGGTTTTCGGCAGCGCCAGCGCAAGTCGACGCCGACAAGACCATGGGGTGCCACTACCATGCACTCCCGCCCAAGGCTGAGATCGCCCACTTGCCGGGCCAACCCGACGCCGACTCCATTGCGTTGTCGGACCCGAACTCGCCGTGACCAACGCCAAGTTCTCCAAGAACGGCAACGAAGACGCCAGACAGATCGAAAGCACAAAAGAGAAGCGCGACGTCAATCTGACCAGCGTGCTGGGCCCACTGTCGACATGCACGCGCCGGGGGAACCAGGCGACTTGCCGTACGCGGCAGGTTGCCCTGCGTTCACCCGTGAGCTGTGGCAAGTCCAGTGGCCCCGCACCAAGAACTTCAAGCCAGACGCGCCCGAAAAGTACGATGGCAGGATACATCCGCCGGAGTTCCTTAGCGTCTACACCATCGCGGTGCAGGCTGCCGGGGGGCGAGACGAGAAGATCCTCGCCAACTACTTCCCGCTGGTGCTCAAGCCCAATGTCAGATCTTGGCTCATGCACTTGCCGGACAGCTCCATCTCTTCGTGGGCGGACTCAGTCACCAGCTTGTCGGCGCTTTCACAGTGGCCACAAACCACATGGCCAGAGAGTGATTTGCATCTGCTGCCCGTAAGGAGGAGAACCTCTGCGCAAGTACATACAGAGATTTAGCCAGTGCAGCGCAACATCCCGGACGCCCACCGCCGGTTATCGGCGATTCCATCGAACGTCGCAACCGCCGATGAGGGAGGAGATGGCGATGTGCAAGATTTGGGATGTCACGAGCTATATGCTCGCCGACGACCGGTGCACGGGCCGAGGAGGGGAGGAAAATCCCGGAGAGACTGCAGGGCGTATGATCGGCGGTGAGGAGGACACCGCCCGCAAGAAGGAACCGGAGGCGAAACAACAGAAAGAGAAAGGCTAAGGACGTGCTAGTCGTTGAGCAGTCCGGCAACGAAGGCTCTGGCAAGGCCAAACCCAGCGAATCCGGCAAGACCGTGGTGGCCGCCGACAGGCAGGACAGCTCCGGCAAGCAATATTGCAAGATCCATCGGACCAAGGGCCACGATCTCCAAGCATGCAAGAAAGTCGAGCAGATGACGGAGCTGCAGAAAGCCGAATATGAGCGCCGCGACAAGGAAAAGGCCCAGAAAGGTGGCGGGGGATCCGGCAAGAAGCTTCCCGCCCAGGGAGGGCGCCGCGGCAAGCCCAAGCAGCGGCAAGGAGATAGACCTCCCCGGGGCCGTGACAAGGATGAAGAAGAAGATGAAGATGATGAAATGGAGGAAGATGAGACTGATGACCAGGAGTTTCAGAAGGCAACGGAGGTTTTGTGCGTTGATGGCGGTGCTTCTCTGCACACCTCGCACCGTCAACTCAAGCAGTGGGTGCGGGAGGTAAACGCAGCAGAACCATCGGTCGGGCACACAAGCCCTCGGTGGTCCAAGACGCCCATCATCTTTGACGCTGAGGATCACCCCGATCGCATCATCGGGTCGGGTGCTTGCCGATGTTGGTTTCACCAACCATCCGCAACCTCAAGGTCACAAAGATGTTGGTTGACGGCGGGCCGGCCTGAATCTCATCTCCTCCGCAGAGTGCTCAAGAAGCTCCAGATCCCGACAATGAGCTCAAGAGACGGGTACTTTTCAAGGATAAACCGGGAAGGAGCAAGTCAAGGAAAGATCACGCTGCCAAGAACCTTGGCAGCGAGCTGAATTTTAGGACGAGAGAGTCACGTTCGACGTTGCTGATTTCCCATTGCCATACAATGGGATACTCGGCCGTCCAGCGCTTGCCAAGTTCATGGCAGCCTCTCACTATGCCTACAATGTGCTCAAGATGCCTGGTCCGATAAGTGTCATTTCTGTCCAAGGCGACAAGAAGGATGCACTTATCTGTACTGACAAGATCTACCGGGAAGCAGCAGCCGCAGTAGAACACAAACCACTTGCCGCTGAAGCTCCCCGGGGGAAGAAGAAGGCCAAGTCCGGCAAGAGTAGCTCTGATGCCCACTCCGGCAAGCGCGCCTCCCCGGAGCGCTGCGCTGCCGTCGAGGACGCACCATCGAGCTCCACCGGCAAGTGCAAGAAGGCAAAGATAGCCTCACCAAAGACCAAGAAGGTGGCCGCCAAGGAGGACGGCACTGGTGGTACCTTCACCATCAGTGCCACGCTTGACCCTAAATAGGAAAGCGCGCTCGTTGCTTTCCTGCGGGCGAATGTCGATGTGTTTGCATGGCAACCATCTGACATCCCCGGTGTTCCAAGGGAAGTAACTGAGCACCACCTTGCCGTCTGTCCTCACGCGCGGCCCGTCAAGCAGAGAGTCAGGAAACAAGCGATGGAGCGTCAAGAGTTCATTGCAGAGGAGATCAAGAAATTGGAAGCAGCAGGCCTGGTTCGAGGAGTACTCCATCCAACGTGGTTAGCCAATCCAGTAGTCGTGCGCAAGGCCAACGGGAAGTGGAGGCTTTGTATTGACTTCACCGATGTCAATAAAGCCTGTCCCAAGGATCCATTTCCCTTGCCGCACATTGACCAGATTGTCGACTCCACGGCGTGATGTGATCTGCTTTCATTCCTTGATGCATACTCAGGATATCATCAGATCTTCATGGCGGAAGAGGATGAAGAGAAAACAGCGTTCATTACTCCATGTGGCACGTACTGCTTCGTACGGATGCCTTTCGGACTAAAGAATGCTGGTTCAACATTTGCAAGAGTAGTCAGTCATGCTTTTGAGCCACAGCTGCACAGAAATGTAGAAGCTTACATGGATGACATAGTGGTCAAGAGCAAGGACAAAGAGACTCTGGTCCAGGATTTAGACGAGACTTTTGCAAATCTGTGCAAGATCAATCTCAAGCTGAATCCCGAGAAGTGTGTGTTTGGAGTCCCTTCCGCAAACTTCTCGGATTCTTTAGATCTCGAGAGGGGATTGAAGCCAATCCCGACAAGATTGAAGCCATCGAGCAGATCGAAGCCCCGAAGCGAGTCAAGGATGTGCGAAAGCTTGCCGGCTGCGTTGCTTCTCTCCGTAGGTTCATCTCTAAATCTGCTGAGCGCGCCCTGCCCTTTTTCAAGATTTTGAAAAAGGCAGGTCCAATGAAATGGACTCCGGAAGCGGAGGCTGCGCTGCAGGACTTGAAGAAATACCTGTCCTCTACTCCAACACTTGTCGCACCTAAACCACAGGAGAAGTTGCTGCTATATCTGGCGGCAACCAATCAAGTGGTTAGTGCTGCGTTAGTTGCGGAGAGAGAAGCGGATGGTGAGCCAGCGGCCACGGCAAGCGAGTCCAGCAACAAGCAGGGGGCTTCTCCGACAAGCTCTGGCCCGGCAAGCCCTGATCCGATAAGTTCTAGCTCCGCCAAGGATGGATCTGCGCAGTTGCCGGAAGAAAAGCAGAAGAAGATGGTGCAGCGCCCAGTTTACTTCGTCAGCTCCCTTTTGCAGGGGGCTAGATCAAGATACTCTGGTGTGCAGAAGCTGCTTTTCGGCCTTCTCATGGCCTCGAGGAAGCTGCGCCATTACTTTCGAGCACATGAGATCACAGTTGTCACTCGCTTCCCGTTGAAGAGGGTATTGCAGAATCCAGAAGCAACGGGCAGAATTGTCGAGTGGGCACTGGAATTGTCAAGCTTTGGCCTCAAGTTTGAAAGTACTTCAACTATTCAGAGCCGAGCATTGGCAGAATTCATAGCGGAATGGACGCCAACGCCCGATGAGGAAACTCCGGAGAAGAGCATCCTTGTCGAGGAAGCAAGCAAAGAATGGGTCATGTACTTTGATGGAGCCTTCTCGCTGCAAGGCGCCGGTGCGGGAGTACTACTTGTCGCACCCACCGGAGAACACCTCAAGTACGTGATCCAGATGCACTTTCCCAAGGAGCAAGCAACAAACAATACTGCAGAGTATGAAGGGTTGCTTGCCGGACTCAGAATTGCTGCTGAACTTGGGATCAGGAAGCTTATTGTCAGGGGTGACTCGAAGCTAGTAGTCCGCCAAGTGAACAAAGATTATCGAAGTCCGTTAATGGAAGCATACATCGATGAAGTGAGGAAGCTAGAAGAACATTTTGACGGCCTGCAGATGGAACATGTTCCAAGAGCTCATAATGACATTGCAGATGGCCTGTCAAAGTGTGCTGCGCTCAAGTTACCTGTGGAACCAGGGATTTTTGTGCTCAAGCTAACTCAGCCATCTGTAACACCATCAACTGGACAGAGCAAAAAGAGGAAGTTGGTCACTGGAAACTACTTTCCGGCAGACCTCCCCGGAGCCGCCGCCAAGAAGGTCACCAGGACCGGCACAGAGAGCGCTGAGGGGCAGTCTGCTCCGACAAGCCCTATGGTTTGTTTCGTTGAAACAGACGCCCCCGACAAGCCGTGTCCCGACACGCTTGCCGGGGAGCATCACGCTCCGGCAGGATCCCAGATCCTTGCCGTAGAAGCGGATGTTCCCGCAGCAGCATTTGCGCCTTTAGTCCTTGCCGTCGAGCCACAAGCTCCAGCATGGGCACAGCAGATTGTCCATTTCCTGCAAACAGGAGAACTTCCCGAGGAGCAAGAGGCAGCGGAGAAAGTAGCCCGACAATCGAGTATGTACCAGTTTGTCGATGACATACTGTACAGAAGAAGATTCAACGGAGTGAAATTGAAGTGCATCTCCCGGGAAGAAGGACAAGAGCTGTTGGCGGAGATACATGGAGGCATATGTGGTCACCACATAGGCGCAAGAGCACTTGCCGGTAAGGCTTTCCAGCAAGGTTTCTTCTGGCCGACAGCCCTCCAGGATGCAACTGCACAAGTAACCAAGTGTGAAGCATGCTAGTTCCATTCCAAGAAGATTCATCAACCAACTCAAGCTCTCCAAACAATCCCTTTATCCTGGCCATTTTCGGTCTGGGGGCTCGACATCCTCGGCCCCTTTCCCCGAGCTGTCGGGGGCTTTGAATACTTGTACGTTGCAATCGACAAGTTCACAAAGTGGCCGGAAGTGGAACCAGTGAGAAGGTGATAGCACAATCGGCCGTCAAGTTCTTGAGTCAATTGTCTGCTGCTTCGAATCCCTAACAGATAATCACCAACAATGGCACACAATTCACGAGCCACGCCTTCATGCACACGCCCAAGATCTTGGCACCAAGATCTCGCTTCGCTCGTTGCTCACCCAAGAAGCAACGGTCAAGCGGAGAGGGCAATGCTGAAGCATCGCGGGCTCAAGACCAGAACTTTCGGCAAAGGCGCAAAGCGCGAAAAAATTGATTGAGCAGCTGCCGGTGGTTCTTGGTCAATCGAACGACACCAAATCGAGCCATCGCCGACACCCTTTGCTCGACCCACGGAGCAGAGGCAGTTCTCCCACGGAACTCAGATACGGATCGCCGAGTGCTCGCTATGATGAGCTTGAGCAAGAGCAGCTGCGGCAAGATGACGCGCTGCTCCTCAAGGAAGATCGCCTTTGGGCTATCAGGCGAGCTGCTCACTACCCGAAGCTTTGCGCCGCTACCATAGCCGCAGTTAATGCCGAAGCTTCGAGGAAGGCGACCTTGTTCTTCGGCGTGTTCAGTCCGCCAAGAATTCCAACAAGTTGACGCCAAAGTGGAGGGCCCTTATCGGGTGAGACGAGTCACTAGGCCCGGCGCTGTCGCTTTGAGACCAAGATGGTACTCCGTGAGCAACTCCTGAATATAGAGCATCTTCGCACTTTTACCCATAAAGCGCGGTTGCGGGCCCCGACCCGCAACCACCTTTTGTACAAGCCTTGCACTGTTGCATGTAACCCTTTGTACAAAGCCGGGCACAGCTCCCGTGCGTAAATAAAGTTTATGTGCCGCGCACACCCTGTCAAATTTAATGCATTTTTCTTTTTGCATACATATCTGACACTTTGTGCAGCACATGCCCCCGGTAAGCAATAGCAAACCTTAAGATTCCATATCATTATTTTCTCTTCTTTCTTCTCAAAAAGAAGATCCCTCCGCCCACAAGTCCACCAGGGGGGGAGGAGAAGATAAAGGTGTGGACCAGGCATCGTTCAAAGGAATCTAACCTTGCCGGGACGCGGACGACAGAAAAGCTAAGTTGCCAAAGTTTGAGCTTAGTCAATTTTAAAATTTTTAAGTTATATTCCTTGAACGTTCGTGCCTTGTATGGAAAACTTGTGCGCGGAGGAACCAGATCGCGGCTATGTTGCGCCCTTGATTTGTTTCCGAGCCCGCTCAACAATGAAAGCGCGCTGCAACTAGCCCCGACAAGGTTTCTTGCCGGAGGACGCACCGCCAGCGGGCTGCTGATGTTCCGCACTCAGCAAGTGTGCTTGCACCGGCTGTCGTGGTTCTAAGTCTGACAGTAGAGTGGGGGGTAGGTATGGAGAGGCAAGGTCCTAGCTATGGGGAGGTTGTGAACACAAGCAATGTACGAGTTCAGGCCCTTCTCGGAGGAAGTAAAAGCCCTACGTCTCAGAGCCCTGAGGCGGTCGAGTGGATTATCAGTGTAGGTATTACAAGAGTGCCAACCCCTCTACCTGTGGAGGGGGGTGGCTTATATAGAGTGCGCCATGACCCCAGCCAGCCCACATAATGGAGAGGTTAAAGTACATTAAGCCTGGGGCGTTACTGGTAACGCCCCTCATAAAGTGCCTTAACTATCATTAAGTCTATTCAATTATAGGCCGTTGCGGAGTGCCTTCCGACCTTCTGGTGGTCGAGTGTATCTTCATGGTCGAGTGAGTCTTCCATGGTCGAGTCCTTCTAACCAGTCGAGTGGATTTCTTGTTAGTCGACTGGGAGGTGATCTCTTCTAAGAGTGTCCTTGGGTAGGACGTTTAGGTCAGGTCTATGACCCTACCCTAGGTACACGAATCCATCATTAGCCCCCGAATGGATTGAGGCTTGAGTGAGGAAGGAGTTGATGTTGTTCCGATTGAACTTTGGCATGCTGGTTATGCGCCTTCTTCGATCAAGATTTTCTTTGTTAGTGATGAGCAACTTTTCTTCAGTCGACTCGATCCATTCTCGTTCTTTCGTCGAGTCATCTTTTATACTTCGCTGTTCCTGAGCGACGGATCGCAGGAAATCTCGCACTTGACAGATTGATCTGCCGCTTGCGGATTTCGCGGGATACGAAATTTGGGGAAGCGCGCGAAGCGGAACGGATCGCGGCGCTCGGACGGGACGGGACATGGACGCCTCGATCTCCGCGCCGCTTTTTCCGCCACGTATCGTGTCAGTGCAACTGTTTCGGGATATGATTGGATCGTCCGGGTCCACCTATCATCCACTCGGAAGGGACGTTATAAATGCGATTTGTGAGGGATTCTGCACAGTACCTTGTTCTTCCTCCTCTGCTCTCTTTGCCTCCGCCCAACGCAACCGCTGTCTCCACCGCAACTCTCTCTCTCGCGCACTTCGCGGGCGGCCATGGGCAAGGAGAAGATGGCGGCGCTGGAGCGCGTGAAGAAGGCGTCGGCGGCGGAGAAGGCGTCGGCGGCTGAGAAGGCGAAGGGGAGATCCACCAGCCGCAGCGGGTCTTCGTCGAGATCCCGCTTGCCGAAGGGCTGGGTCCAGGGAGATTGGATCCAGTCGACCATCAGGGAGAAGGATCTCCTCGACATGGCCGACGACGGGCTGATCCCCCACGGCGCCGCAAGGCTTCCTGGCAAGGAGTGACAGCCTCAGCCGGAGGAGGGTGAGTGTGTGCTCCTGGCCACCCATGTTGATCGAGGATTTTCCCTGCCGCCGAGTGTTTTCTTTCGTGGCTTTTTGAACTTCTTTGGAGCCCAGCTTCACCATTTTACTCCAAACTCTATCACGTATCTTGCTGCATTTGTATCTATGTGTGAAAACTTCTTGGGCTGTCGACCGCACTGGGGATTGTTCAAGCACATCTTCACATGTCGTTCTCAGACTGTGAAGAAAGCGAGTCCAGGAGACGAGAAAACCCAAGTGGTCCAGATGTGCGGGGGCTTAGGAATCCAAGTGAGGAATAAGAGCACCTTCCCAGCTATGTCTTTTCCCGAGTCGGTCAGGGGCTAGCAGTCGACCTGGTTTTACTGCCAGAATGAGTCGATGCCTGGCCAGTCGAGCGGACTCCCTCCATTCACCATGAGTCGAGTGAACAAACCCTCCTCCCTGAAGGTGGTTCCGGAGGAGAGAGCTGACGTGAAGATGTTGATGGACCGCGTGGTGCAGTTGGTTCGGGACGGCGTGACTGGCATGGAACTCTTGGAGGTGTTCCTTCGGAGGCGGATCCAACCTCTTCAGTTCCGGAGCCACTGCATGTGGCTGTACTGCGGAACTGAAGACGAGACTCGAGTCCACCCGGAGGCAGTTGACGACGCCATAGTGGAAAGGTGGATGGCCGCGATCACTGGAAACAAGGACAATCTTCGTGGATCCCGGAGGATTTCTCCACTCGACCATCACAGCGTTCCAGATAAGGTTCATTTACTTTGTCTTCCATTGCATGTCTGTTGAATGTGTTTCTGTATGTCCTGCAATTTGGTCGATTGAACTCTGTCTTGACGTTTTCTAGGCCCTTACCGAGCTGTACTGAATGCCCAACGGAGCTCAGTTCTCCCGAGGAGGGAGAAGCTAGCGGGGTGAGAGCCAGAAGAGTGGGATTCAGACGCCATTGAGGATGACGATGACGACGCATTTACGATGATGAGGATGAAGAAGAGGAGGAGGAGGAAGAGGTTGCACCACCGCGCCAAAAGGCGGTCAAACTTGTTCATGACCCTTCGATCGAACGCGTAGGAGTCGCGATCGCTTCGATCGACCAAACGCCTCGACCGCTTCTCCGTGCCGATCGAGAAGGCGCCGAAGCAGTCAAAGGTAGCTCCGTCGAAGCCAACCAAGCCACTGCCAAAAATGAAGGTGTCCATCCCCACCATATCAGGGTAAATATATTACTTGAGTCTTCCTGTTTCGTACAAGCTTTATCTCCGGTTGATGCTTGAATTAATCGACTGATTCTTTGGAACTTCAGTGCGGCGACTTCCGAAACCTCAGGCAAGTCCGAGGACCATGAGATGGAGGACGCGACGACCTCAAATCCTGGTATTGTATCCTTGATTCTGTTCTCAACGATCGACTCATAGTTTCTAACTTTGATTCTTTTGAAGCTCCAACCAATGACATTATCACCCTTCCCGATGATGATGAGGATGAAGAACCATTGAGGTATAGGAGGAGCAGAAGGCATCCACCGCAAAGCAGCCCAAGATGTGACGGCGCCGAGATTGTTGCACCGAGGGGAGATCACCACTGACATATCAGGTCCTTCGTAGTACCGCTGACGAGTGCTCAACCCATGGTCGAAAGTGCTGGGCAACCTTCGCTTTCACCACGCACCACGTCCCGGAGGACCAAGCTAGTGCTGCTAAGGAGGCGATACGCCAAGCAGGAATCATGATGGAGCAGTGAAGATCGTCCGGATGGAAGCCAAGCAGCTTATGATGCCAGCTCCGCTCTTCAAAGCAATGTTCAGGTCGATCGACCACCGCTGCTCATAGGATATGCTATCAAAACTTCTTTTCTTTCTGAAATCCATAGCAGTCACCCACCGGGTGTGTTGATAAAACTCCATGAGAGCGGGGCACGCTGAGTGCACCCAGGGTGTAGTCCCCATATTAAGGTCGATCACGCGCAATGGCCTTAGGCTTTACAAGTAAATATTGATCATCATTCGACTAAAATGAATGAGCCAAACCAGTGGGGCACGCCGAGTGCACCCACTGGTGTAGTCCCCGAGATCGTGGTCGATCACCGCGCTTGATTACACCTGAAGAAGCTTTGGTCGATCGTCGACTTTTTTTGGTCGATTGATCGACTCTGTCCTGAATAGGACCAGGGGGGACGCTGAGTGCACCCACCGGGTGTAGTCCTCGAGACTACGGTCGAATGCTTGCATTCGATCGTGGTCTTAGAAACGCATGATTTTTCTCTTATTCACTCGGAAGTGAATCATCTTTTGACATTTTGTTGATTGATTCTTCGTAGAAATCCTGTGATCTTGCGGGGCGCTATACTGAACTGGAGCAGAAGCATATTCAGCTCGAGTTGAACTTGAAGCTAGTGCAGGAGAATCTGACGAAGGCAAAGGAGGAGACCAAAGGTATGTTCGGTGAGACTTCGACGACCCCTTTCTTCCCCCATCTGTTTCAAATCTAACTTTACTGTAATTTGCAGGCAAGGTGAAGGAGGCCCAGAGGAAGAAGGATCTTGAGTTGTTCGAGAAGATCAAGCTTGTCGACGAGAGTTAGCCTCGACCACCAAGCTCGAACAGACAACACCAATCAAGGCTGCTCCGCCATTGCCACCAAGGATGTCGACCGATCGAAAGTCGACAAGACCACTCTGTTGAGAAGATCAACCAGTTGGTTCGAAGAAGAATGACCTGGAAGGTTTCCTGGGTGGTCTTGCTAAGAAATTGTTCCTTATGCTTGAAGGTAGTCCTTCTCGCTCGACCAATTCTTCCAACTGTGATGTTTCCATTCGACCATCGTCTTGACTCGGGGTTTTGTCTTTGCAAAATTCTGTCGCAACTTTGAAGAAGAAACTAGCCAGTTAGAGCTGAACATTGACCCTGTCAATTCCCCGGTGAATGATGAAGTTGCGATGAATGTCTTCTGACTGGAGTCCCGTGTTGCCGCTGTCGTGGACTACCTCGCAAGGCTGAAGGTTGCTACATCCCGCATCGACTCGACGCTTTGTCCCGGGGCAACACTCCAAAATGACCTCGAGTCGCTGATGGCTCGATTGAACGCCGTACCTGACCGAGTGCAGGAGTGGAAGAAGTCCTCGGCTCGGTGCGGCGCAGATGTCGCCAATGCTCGGGCGCGAGTCCATTGCAAGGATGCACGAGGATAAGCCGCGACTCTCGAGTGGCCAACACCAAGAAACACGAGTTCAGTCCTTCATGGAAACTTTCATCGCTGCTGCTACACGGATCGCAGATGGGATCGACCTCGACGAGTTCGTTGCTCCTTCCAGCCCTCCACAGGAGGGGTAAAAAACTTTCTTTGAGTCTGACACTTTAAATTTGCCTCGGTATGCCGAGTGGAATTGTAACCGATAAAACCTTAATAGGCTTAGTGCCTGAGCACTCTCGGTTCTTTTAGGTATCGACCTAAACTTGGATTGGATGTTTGGACATGATTGCTTTTGGCTTGAATTGCCCTTTTGAAAGTGCAACTAATCCCCGGGTGGTTTTGGTAATTAATAACAACATATATATCATTGAACTAATTGTTTCTTGAGAACATTTCAGAAAGTTCAAGGATATGGGTATGGCAATGATCAAGATGTGGACCCTCAAAATGCTAAGGAAAACATTGGCAAAAGCTCAAGACTCTATTTTTCGCTTAGTGATCCAAGATCACATTGAGTCCATAGGAAAGCCAATACTATTAAAAGGGATGAGGTTATGATGATGATCCGTTGCTCAAAGTGCTTAGTGATTTATTTCCCAAACTATCAGCAATCTTTCATTCCAACATATACTCATAAGTAATCTCGGTCCCATCGATTCCATAAACTCACCACACCGAGATGAACCACCTCACCATATAGCCAAACCCTAGTAATTTCGATTTTCCGATTCCAAACTCGGTCTCACCGAAACTAGTGTTGCCAAGCTTCAGAATCTTCATCATCATATCGGTGTCACCGAGATGATAAAGTCGGTCCCACCGAGATTGGCAAACCCTAGTCTTTGGAAGAATCGGACTAACCGAGATTGTATTTTCGGTCCCACGAAAATCCCAATGTTCACAAGATTTGAACTTTCGGTCTCACCGAGTTGTCAACTTCGGTCCGACCGAGATTGGTCAAATGTGTGTAACGTTGATTTTTGTGTGGAGGCTATAAATACCCTCCACCTCCTCTTCATTCGTGGAGAGAGCCATCGAAAGAACTACCACTCCTACCTTACATTTCGAGAAGAAAACTACCTACCCTTGTGTTGAGATCAAGTTGCTCCACTCCCACCATATGAAACTTGATTTCTAGCCTTCCCAAGTTGCTTTCCACTCAATCCTTTCTTCCACCACAGCCAAATTAGTGAGGAGAGTTGAGTGTTGGGGAGATTATCATTTGAAGCACAAGAGCAAGGAGTCCATCATCACCAACACCATCTATTACCTTTTGGAGGGTGGTGCCTCCTAGATTGGTTAGGTGTCGCTTGGGAGCCTCCGTCGAGATGTGGAGTTGAACCAAGAAGTTTGTAAGGGCAAGGAGATCGCCTACTTCGTGAAGATCTACCCCGAGTAAGGCTAGTCCTCCGTGGGCGTATGCCATGATGGCATAGACAAGGTTGCTTCTTCGTGGACCCTTCGTGGGTGGAGCCCTCCGTGGACTCTTGCAGCCGTTACCCTCCGTGGGTTGAAGTCTCCATCAACGTGGATTGACGATAGCACCACCTATCGGAACCACGAGAAAAAATCTCCGTGTCTCCAAATTGCGTTTGCTCTTCTCCACCTCTTCTTTACTACATGTGCAATTTACTTTCCGCTGCCATTACTCTAGAATTGCATGTGTAGGGTGATACTTGACTTGATCATCATTGTGAACTTGCTAAAAACTTGTCCTAATCAAAAGGCTAAACTTTTAAATTGTCAAGTAGTCTAATCACCCCCCCTCTAGACATACTTTCGATCCTACACCTTTGCAGGTTCACAGCGAGATGCTTACTGCAGTCGACTTATTCCTTAGGCGAGCACTGGGCTGCAGCTAAGCCCCCGAGTGAGAGGTTTTCTCTTCACTTGGTAGGATTTCTTAAACCTTAGGCGAGCACTGGGCTGCAGCTAAGCCCCCGAGTGAGAGGTTTGCTCTTCACTCGGTAGGATTTCTTAAACCTTAGGCGAGCACTGGCTGCAGCTAAGCCCCCGAGTGAGAGGTTTGCTCTTCACTCGGTGGGATTTCTTAAACCTTAGGCGCAGCACTTGGCTGCAGCTAAGCCCCAGTGAGAGGTTTGCTCTTCACTCGGTGGGATTTCTTATACCTTAGGCGAGCACTGGCTGCAGCTAAGCCTCCGAGTGAGAGGTTTGCTCTTCACTCGGTAGGGATTTCTTAAACCTTAGGCGAGCACTGGGCTGCAGCTAAGCCCCCGAGTGAGAGGTTTGCTCTTCACTCGGTAGGATTTCTTATACCTTAGGCAAGTACTGGGCAGCAGCTAAGCCTCCGAGTGAGAGGTTTGCTCTTCACTCGGTAGGATTTCTTATAACTTAGGCGAGCACTGGGCTGCAGCTAAGCCTCCGAGTGAGAGGTTCGCTCTTCACTCGGCATGATTTTCGTTGTATTTGTGGCGAAGCTCGGAGGAGAGGGCCGCAGACAACCTGCACCTCGTCTTCCTTGCGAGCGCACATCATACTTATGGTGTAGCTCGGAGGAGAGGGTTGCAGTCGACCTGCGCCTCGTCCTCTTTGCGAGCGTACGTTGTACTTATGGTGTAGCTCGGAGGAGAGGGTCGCAGTCGACCTGCGCCTCATCCTCTTTGCGAGCGTACGTTGTACTTAGGCGAGTACTTGGACTGCAGCTAAGCCTCCGAGTGGAAGTCTGGCTTATCACTCGATAGGATTTTTAATAACTTAGGCGAGCACTGGGCTGCAGCTAAGCCTCCGAGTGGAAATCTGGCTTATCACTCAATAGGATTTTTAATAACTTAGGCGAGCACTGGGCAGCAGCTAAGCCCCCGAGTGAGAGGTTTTCTCTTCACTCGGTAGGATTTCTTATACCTTAGGCGAGCACTGGGCTGCAGCTAAGCCCCCGAGTGGAAGTCTGGCTTACCACTCGGTATGATTTTTATACCTTAGGCGAGCACTGGGCTGCAGCTAAGCCCCCGAGTGGAAGTCTGGCTTACCACTCGGTAGGATTTTTATACCTTAGGCGAGCACTGGGCTGCAGCTAAGCCCCCGAGTGGAAGTCTGGCTTACCACTCGGTAGGATTTTTACAAACTTAGGTGAAGCGGATTGTCGGGGAACGGGACGGCGATGGGAGGAGCCGCCCGCCGCGAGCATCTATGGGGCCGGAGGGCCCCTTCGTGTTTTCGGTACGAGGGCGGAGGAGGCACAGAGAGCAGATCGAGGCGAAGCACGCGGGCGAGTTTTTACCCAGCTTCGGGCCGCGATGGTCGCGTAAAACCCTACTGCTGCTTTGTGTTGTATTGGATCTTGCTCAAGAGTGCGAGCGTATGGTGGTGTTGTGTTGGGTGAATCGAACTAGCCGAGTGGCAAATGAGCCGAACCTTGCCAGAGTGGCCAATGAACCGAACCTCCCCTACGTTGTGCATGGGCCTCCTTTTATAGTGCAAGGGGTCACCGACAGGTGTCAACGTAGGAGAAAGGGGTAAAATTGTAAAAGAGGTGGTAGTTGGAACAGTGCGGGAACAGTGGAGCTACATTAGCTTGAACAAGTGGTTTCTACCTACTCGACAAGGGGGACAAAGGCATTTAATGCCCGTCACCGCCGACCCAAAGCTCCCGCCTTGCGCTCTCCGTCTGCCACGGGCGATGGATCCACCACCGTGGAGTGCCACCGCACCCCTCATGCTGCACAGACCATCCGCGACGCTGCCTCTCGGAGAGGGCTTAAGGCGGCGTGGGCGAGATGAGCTGGAGGCGGGCACACAGCAGCTCTCCGGCAAGTACCTTGCCGGGTCTTGATCTTGCCGACCCAGGAGCTTGTCGGGCCTTGTAACTTGTCGCTCCCCGGGCCCTTGCCGGGACGCGTATAGCGCCGAGGCGTGTCTTCTACGATGTAGTCTTCTAGTCTCCCCGGCGAGCTCCTCTCACCAGGGCCTTGCGTGAGTGATGTAATCTTGGGCCTGGAACGGCCTTCCCGGCAAGCTCCTCTTGCCGGGGTCTTGATCTTCTGTCTTGTACACTTTGTTCTTGAATGGCTTGATATGGAGTAGGAGGGTCTCCGGCAAGCACATGGTAAACCCTGCCGCGGGGGAGCTGCGACTGCCCGTGCACAAGTTGGGGTACTGAGGTACCCCTACCTTAGTACACCGACAGAGCCCCGGCCTGGGCCACACGGTGCCGAAGCGCTGTTGGGCCAGCCCCAGACAGTCATCGGCACACGCTGCCCACGGCTGCCGACCGCTTCAGATCCGCCGCCTCCCGTAATGGCACGCGTCGATTGCGGCATCGCGGAGACGGGGCGGCGATGCAGCCTTTAAGGCATCGACCCGGATCGTGGTGCAGAGCAACGCCGCTTCACCCGCCGCCCCGGCTCCGCCGCCACGCTGCCCTCATGCACGGGGTCGGGCGGCGAAGGTGGGAGACCGAGCCACGGGCGGCGGAGAAGGCGAGTCGGCCCCGCCCTCTGGCCTCCTCGCTTCGATTGGCGAAGGGCGGTTGAGTTTCACCTCGCCCCTTTAAAAGGGGCGGAAGGGGAGCACAATGGCCACACTCATCCTCTTCTCCCTTCGTCTTCATCTTCTATTCTTCTTGCCGCCATGGAAGGAGGAAATCCCGGCTCTTCAACGGTGGCAGCGAGGGTCGCCTCGTAGCGCACCTCTCCCTATCCAAGACCTGCAGGCGGAGCCGCCACGAGGGGAGAGAGAGGGAGGGCGTCGCGGACGGGGCCGAGGACGTGGTCGAGGCGGCCGGGGGAGAGGCGGTCGTGGCGATGCGCCTCCCCCGTCTCCCCCGACGTCTCCTACCCATGATGCGGTCCATACTGGAGACGATCCCTGGGAGTTCTTCATCAAGCTTCGCCGAGCGCCTCGCCGCCGCCTCCGGTTGCCGGCCCGCTTATGGACGCGATGGGACCGGATCCACCCGACGTGATGGAGTTGCGCATGAGGGGCTGCGGGATCAGCGGCACTGGGTGAGTGTCGTGTCCCCAGCCCCCGGCGTGATGTTCTTCGACCGAGGGTGGAAGACGCTCGCCGGATCCACAGCTTGACGGCGGGTTTACCCTCCATTTTGTTAATGGAGGGCGACCTTCTCGCCACAAGGTCTTCGGGACTACGGGACCCGGTGCGCTGCTGTGTGGACAGCTCCTGGATAGCGAAGGTCCCTCCTCGAGCGAGAGGACGAGGAGGAGCGACAGCGACGACGAGGGGATGGCGGGCCCGACTAGGTGTCGGACACCGCTGCCTCACCCAGCCACCGCGACCGCCTCCCGGGTCGCTGCCTCAACTCCCGGCCGCCTCCTTGGGCGGCTGGCGAGGAGGCTGCGGAAGAGGAAGAGGGGTTGGCGGCAAGGTCAAGTAATCGAGTACGAGGGCGAGGTGCCTCGCCGGCGTGCCGATGTCCCACCACCCGTCTTCAAGCTCTGCCTCCGGCGCCGTGCTCCGCCAAGCTCCTGGCCGCCCCGGGTGTTCTCTTGGGTCTTCGCGCCAGTAGCTCTCCGGGCATGCGTTCCCCATGCCCGTCACCTTGCGCCTCTGGGGCGGCGGCGCCACCGCCACGCCTCCCAGCGCCTGCGCCTTCCCGCAAGCTTCTCTGCGGGGCTCTTGACCTACCTCCTGAACTCCTGAACAGAGAAACAGGAGAGGGATCACGGGCACCTTATCTTTTAATTTGTAAGCCTTCGGGCCTTAGCTGTATTCAAAACTTGTAATCCTCTCTATCATGTTTTTCATCCCTTATGGACTTGTATTAAACTAGGATGTTTTTAATGAAAAGAGGGGAATGCTTGCCGGACTGAGTCCTTTACTTGATTTCGTGTCTTGTATGTTCTTACGCTATCGGGGAGTTTGCCGGGGCAAACACGCTTGCCAGGTGCGGGACAGCCCGCCGGCGGTGTTGCTTCCGGCAAACAACCTTGCCGGGCGATTCGCGCTTAACTTGCCGAGCAGGCTCGAAGCAAGATAAGGGTGCAGCAGCACACTTGTGTTTGTTGAGCGGACTCGGAAACAAAACAAGTACGCAACTGGGCCACGACTTGGCTCCTTCACGTACGGGTTTTCACAAGACACGTTCGTTCAAGGACGCAGCCCCGCCTTCCCCGGTCCATAAGAGGATGCATGACGAGGGATGAAAAACTTATCTGATATCGCAGCCCCCAAAGAATCTCGACTTGCCGGAGACGAATCTTGGCACTCGCAGCCCCGGCGACCGTGGCTTGCCGGGCCCAGTCTGGGTGTGCTCTTCTTCGTTTCTCCTTGTTGCTGCAATTTCAGCCATGAAAACAGCTGAGATAGATCTGCAATGCCAATTATTTACATGTATATGCATATAAATCTTGATTGCGCAATACGATGCCGTGCCTTGCCCTTCAGATGTTTGTACTTCACGCCCCGGGAGCTTGCCGGGCGAACACGCTTGTCGAAAAGGGGGACAGCCCATTGGCGGTGTTGCTTCCGGCAAACAACCTTGTTGGGCTGGGCTTCGCGGCGCTTAACTTGCCGAAAGGGCTCGAAGCAAGATAAGGGTGCAGCAGCACACTTGTGTTTGTTGAGCGGACTCGGAAACAAAACAAGTACGCAACTGGACCACGACTTGGCTCCTCTCGCGCACAAGTCTCTCATACGAAAGGCGTCTCACGGCAGGGCTTGCCATGTTACACCCTCTACTTTACATCCTTTGCGCGCTTTCACCCTACGCTTCTAGGGAACTTGCCGGTGCGTAACACACTTGCTGAGTGCGGAACATCAGCAGCCCGCTGGCTGGTGTTGCTACCGGCAAGCAACCTTGCCGCGTCTAGTCGCGACGCACTTAACTTGCTGAGCAGACTCAAACGAAACAAGGGCGCTGGTGGTCGCGCTCACTTTTAACTCGCTGAGCGTGCTCGAAGCAAGATAAGGGTGCGGCTATCCACGGGCAGGCTCCTCCGCGCACAGGTTTTGCGTACAAAGGACGAATGCACGAGGGATATAACATAAAAGAGCATGGAATTAAGGAATGTTCTGCCCAAAAGCTCGAACAACTTAGCTTTTCTGTTTCTTGTTTCCTTGCACTTGTTGGGGGAGCTCGATGGCGCATCCTCGACGACAGAGCAGCACTCCGGGGAGATGCGTTTGCCGGAACGAGCACCAGAGCTGCCCTCGCCGGGCTTAAAGCGCTCCGAGGGGCTACGCTCGCCGGAGTGAGCACCAGAGCCGTCCTTGCCGGACTTAGAGCTCGATGGCGCGTCCTCGACGGCAGCGTAGCGCTCCAGGGAGATGCGCTTGCCGGACTGGAGGGGGAGCGGGGCGAGCGGTGCGAGGAACAGGATTTGCTCGGACTCCTAGTAGCGATAGAAGGAGCAGAATCCCGCCTCGACACTTTCGCTTTGCTCATGCACGGACGGCGGTCCGGAGCATCCCGCGAGCCCTCGGCCTGTTCTTGCCCCAGCATGCGAGTACCACCTCCCGTGGTATGGCGCTGCTGGGTCGTTGTGCTGAGATGGACGCGGATCCGCGGAGACCGAGGCGCGGTCATCCGTCCTGTCTCTGGATCTGGTGGCGCCGCGAGCGTCCTCGCCGGCAACCACCCTTCCGCCGGCGTCTCCCCCGCCCACCGTTGGCTCCGGTGGCGGCGGGGAAGACGGAGACGGGTCTGCGACCCTCGAAGCTCTCGTCTTCGGGGCCATGGCGTAGTTGTCGATGAAGTTGCTGACGAAGTCGGAGAGGTTGACGAAGAACGCGCCCGCGCGAACGCCGGATCAGGTCCGCACAACCTCGACGCCCCCTACCTGGCGCGCCAAAGATGTCGGGGAACGGGACGGCGATGGGAGGAGCCGCCCGCCGCGAGCATCTATGGGGCCGGAGGGCCCCTTCGTGTGTTCGGTACGAGGGCGGAGGAGGCACAGAGAGCAGATCGAGGCGAAGCACGCGGGCGAGTTTTTACCCAGCTTCGGGCCGCGATGGTCGCGTAAAACCCTACTGCTGCTTTGTGTTGTATTGGATCTTGCTCAAGAATGCGAGCGTATGGTGGTGTTGTGTTGGGTGAATCGAACTAGCCGAGTGGCAAATGAGCCGAACCTCGCCAGAGTGGCTAATGAACCAACCTCCCCACGCCAGCATGGGCCTCCTTTTATAGTGCAAGGGTCACCGGCTGTGTCAACGAGGAGAAAGGGGTAAAATGTAAAAGAGGTGGTAGTTGGAACAGTGCGGGAACAAAGGAGCTACAAAGCTTGAACAAAGGGTTTCTACCTACTTGACGCTGGGGACAAAGGCATTTAATGCCCGCCACCGTCGACTCCAAAGCTCCCGCCTTATGTCTCCGTCTCGCCACGGTGATGGATCCACCACCGTGGAGTGCCACCGCACCCCTCATGCTGCACAGCCATCCGCCACGCGCCTCTGGAGAGGGCTTAAGGCGACGCGTGGGCGAGATGAGTGGAGTCTTGGCACACAACAGCTCTCCCCGCAAGTACCTTGCCGGGGTCTTGATCTTGCCGGACCCAGGAGCTTGTCGGGCCTTGTAACTTGTCGCTCCCCGGGCCCTTGCCGGGACGCGTATAGCGCCGAGGCGTGTCTTCTACGATGTAGTCTTCTAGTCTCCCCAGCGAGCTCCTCTCACCAGGGCCTTGCGTGAGTGATGTAATCTTGGGCCTGGAACGGCCTTCCCGGCAAGCTCCTCTTGCCGGGGTCTTGATCTTCTGTCTTGTACACTTTGTTCTTGAATGGCTTGATATGGAGTAGGAGGGTCTCCGGCAAGCACATGGTAAACCCTGCCGCGGGGGAGCTGCGACTGCCCGTGCACAAGTTGGGGTACTGAGGTACCCCTACCTTAGTACACCGACACGGATTCGCGGCTAAGCCACCCACTGGGGGAAAATTTTGCTGAAAAAAATAAAAAGTGACAAAAATCATGAAGGAATTATGACACTATTATTTCGAACTTCATGAACTACAGAAGTATTTTATTACAACTCATCTGAGTGAAAAACGTTAAGTGTAAAACGGGCGGAGCAGATCCGCATTCCAAGCTCGGGGCTCTTCGATGTTGTGTTCGACGTTGTAGAGACGATATGCTCCATTGTGGAGAACCTTGGTGATGATGAAGGGTCCTTCCCAGGAAGGAGCGAGCTTATGCTGTTTCTGCTGATCCACTCGGAGAACTAGATCTCCTTCCTGGAAGGCTCGACCTCTCACATTTCTGGCATAAAGTCGACGCAAGTCTTGCTGGTAGATGGTCGAGCGGATCAGAGCCATCTCCCTTTCCTCCTCTAAGAGGTCGACTGCGTCCTGACGCGCCTGCTCAGCTTCTGCTTCGTTGTAGAGTTCAATTCGGGGAGCGTTGTGAAGAAGATCACTCGGCAGGACTGCTTCAGCTCCATAGACCAAGAAAAATGGAGTTCTGCCGGTCGACCGATTAGGTGTGGTCCGCAATCCCCAAAGCACTGAAGGGAGTTCGTCGACCCATGCTCCAGCCGCATGCTTGAGATCTCGCATCAGTCGGGGTTTCAGACCCTTGAGGATTAAACCATTGGCTCGTTCTGCCTGTCCATTCGACTGCGGATGGGCGACTGAAGCGTAGTCGACTCTCGTGCCTTGAGCGTTGCAGAAATCCTTGAATTCCTCCGAGTCAAAATTTTACCCATTATCTGTGATAATGCTGTGCGGGACTCCGTATCGGAACGTCAGCTCTCTGATGAAGGAGATAGCAGTACCGGCGTCAAGATTCTTGATGGGTTTAGCCTCAATCCACTTGGTGAACTTGTCGACTGCTACCAGTACATGTGTGAAACCACTATGACCCGTTCTCAAGGGACCAACCATGTCCAACCCCCATACTGCGAACGGCCAGACAAGCGGAATGGTCTTCAGAGCTATCGCAGGCTTGTGCGACATATTGGAGTAGAATTGACATCCTTCGCACTTGTCCACTATTTCTTTCGCCATCTCATTCGCCCTCGGCCAGTAAAATCCAGCTCGGTATGCTTTGGCTACAATGGTCCGAGAGGACGCATGGTGACCACAGGTCCCCGAGTGGATATCATGGAGAATGACTCGACCTTCTTCTGGCGTTATGCATTTTTGACCAACTCCAGTCGGGCTTTCTCTATACAGCTGTCCTTTAATAACGGTAAAGGCTTTGGATCGACGGACGATCTGCCGGGCCTCTTCCTCATCCTCTGGGAGTTCTTTTCTCAGGATATATGCGATATAGGGAATTGTCCAATCGGGAGTGACCACCAAAACCTCCATGACCAAGTCGACCACTGCTGGGACCTCAACCTCAGTCGGATCTGTGGCACTCTTGGGCTGTGGAGCTTCCTCTGTGAAGGGGTCTTCTTTAACTGACGGAGTGCGTATATGTTCCAAAAATACACCACTCGGAATGGCTTCTCTTTGGAACCTATCTTTGCGGATCATCTGCTGCTTGATTTTTCAATCGGGGATGTGATGGAGCTCCAACCCTCGAACTTCTTTTCCAGCTTCCTCATTTGCATTGCAGTATCCAAATATGGCTGGGCTTCTCGCCCCACTCCTTCATCACCTGGTTGACCACTAAATCTGAATCGCCATAAACCATCGAGCGACGGACGCCGAGTGAGATGACCATGCGCAATCCATATAAAAGGGCCTCATACTCTGCCTCATTGTTGGAGGAATCAAAGTGAATCTGGAGCACATATCTAAGCTTGTCTCCTCCGGGGAAACCAGAACCACCCCACAGACTGAACCATTCAAATCTTAGAGCCATCGAAGAACATGGTCCAATGTCTCGATTGAACTTCGATCGTTGTTGTTGTTCAATCCACTCGGCGAGGAAATCAGCTATTGCCTGGGACTTAATGGCTTTCTTTGCCTCAAATTTGATATCAAGGGGAAGAAGTTCAATCGCCCACTTCGCCACTCGACCGGTTGCGTCTCTGTTGTGCAGAATCTCCGATAGAGGAGCGTCGCTGACGACTGTTATAGAATGATCAGAGAAATAGTGAGCAACCTTCTTCGTGGTCATGTATATGCCATACACAAGCTTCTGATAATGAGGATATCTCTGCTTGGATGGAGTCAAGACTTCAGACAAATAATACACCGGGCGCTGAACTTTGGAGGCCTTTCCTTCCTCTTCCCGCTCGACCGCAAGCCTTTATCGACGACTTGTCCAAAGGGCTGCGATATAAAGCAACAGAGGCTCTTTGCTGATTGGAGCAGCAAGCACCGGCTGGTGGATAGCGAGCTTTCAGCTCAAAGAAGCGCTGCATCAGCTTCGAGTCCACTCGAACTTGTCTGCCTTCTTCATCAGTCGGTAAAGAGGCAATGCCTTTTCACCGAGTCGTGAAATGAATCGACTTAAAGCGGCCAAGCATCCAGTAAGCTTCTGGACATCGTGCACTCGCACAGGGCGTTTCATTCGGAGAATAGTGCCGATCTTCTCTGGATTAGCGTCGATCCCTCGTTCGGAAACGAGAAAACCGAGTAATTTTCCACCAGGAACTCCGAATGTGCACTTTGACGGGTTGAGCTTGATATCGTACCTTCTGAGGTTGGCAAATGTTTCGGCGAGGTCAGCAAGCAGGTCGGAACCTTTTCGCGACTTAACGACGATATCATCCATATCGCTTCCACATTCCGATCGATTTGAGTGAGAAGACACTTCAATCATTTGCATAAATGTGGCTCCGGCATTCTTGAGGCCGAATGGCATGGTGATATAGCGAAGCACCGAATGGAGTGATGAAAGCTGTTTTATTTCGTCGGGTCCATACTGAGCGGATCTGATGATACCCGGAATATGCATCTAGAAAGACAACCTCTCACATCCCGCGGTCGAGTCAACAATTTGATCTATGCGGGAGAGGAAAATGATCCTTCGGCAGGCCCGATTGATGTGCTTAAATTCAATACACATGCGGAGCGAGTTGTCCTTCTTGGGAACCATGACGACATTAGCGAGCCACTCGGAGTGGTATATCTCTCGGATAAATCCTGCGGCCAAGAGTCGAGCCACTTCTTCACCAATAGCTTTTCTCTTACGACGGCGGACCGCCAAGATGCTCTTTAACTGGTTTTGTGACTTGTCGACTGGAGGCGATGCTCAGCCAGCCCCTGTTAACACGGCATGTCACCGGCTTCCATGCGAAATGTCCCGCTTCTCACGGAGGAACCGGATGAGCGCTTCTTCCTATTTCGGGTCGAGTGTCGTGGAGATGTGGGTCAGGGCTGCACTGGGGTCAGTCGGGTGAATATGAACTGGCTTCGTCTCACCAGACGACTGAAATGCAGACTCTGTGGCCGGCTTCTTGGACCGCAGCAAATCACTCGGATCTGCGTTTTGCTTATATCCTCCGAATTCGACCGCTGTCACTTGGGAGTCGGCAATCTTCAAGCCTTTCTGAAAGCACTCTTCTGCCTTTTTCCGATCACCGGTGACAGTGATCACTCCCTTGGGGCCGGGCATTTTCAGTTTGAGGTACACGTAACATGGTCGAGCCATGAATCGTGCGTAGGCTGGCCTCCCCAAAATGGCGTGGTATGCACTCTGAAAATCCACAACCTCAAAGGTCAACTTTTCCTTGCGAAAGTGCTTGGAATCACCAAAACCACGTCCAGAGCTATTTGGCCGAGTGAATTGGCCTTCTTTCCTGGTATGACTCCGTGGAAACTCATGTTGCTGGTGCTCAGTCGGGACATCGGAATGCCCATCCCTTTCAATGTATCTGCATATAACAAGTTCAGTCCACTACCGCCATCCATCAGCACTTTCGTTAGTCGAGTGCTTTCGACAATTGGGTCGACCACCAACGCTTGCCGCCCAGGGGTGGCAATATGAGTCGGATGATCAGATTGGTCGAATGTGATGGGTGTTTGGGACCACTTCACGTAACTTGGCTTTACTGGGGCAACCATGTTCACCTCACGGTTAATGACTTTCAGTCGACTTTTGCTTTCCACATCCGCGAAGATCATCAGAGTGGAGTTGACGTGTGGATATTCCTCCTCACCGTCCTCTTTGTCTCCGGCCTTGTCTGGCTCCTTCTCCTTGTCCTTTGACTGTTTTCCCTGAAACTGCTGAATCAGGAGTCGACACTGGCGAGTGGTGTGCTTTGGGTAAATGATGTTGCCCTCTTCATCTTTCTTTGTGTGAATATGGCATGGCATATCCATCACATCGTTTCCTTCTTTGTCCTTTACTTTCTTGGGATTCCAGGATCCTTTCGGCTTCCCCTTGAACTTCCCCTGAGTGACGGCCAGGGCCTCTCCAGGAGCTACTGGCTTGGCTTTCCGCTTCTGTTTCCGACTGGAATTTCCCTTCTCCGACTGACTTGGCTTATACTTGCCGCTTCGGAGTCGGTCTTCTTCCTCGCCGTTGGCGTACTTGGTAGCAATCTCCATCATTCGACTCAAGGTCATGTCGCCGGTTCGACCGAACTTCAGACTCAATTCTCTATTCTTGACGCCATCTTTGAAGGCGCAAACTGCCTGGTGGTCCGACACATTCTCCACAGTATGGTGCAGAGTGATCCACCTCTAAATGTACTCTCGGAGAGTTTCATTGGTCTTCTGCACACAGACTTGCAGCTCTGTCAAGCCAGCCGGTCGCTTGCAGGTTCCTTCAAAAGTTCTAACGAACACTCGGGACAAATCTTCCCAAGTGTATATACCGCTAGGAGGTAACTGATTCAGCCATGCCCTGGCAGAACCTTCCAACATGAGGGGCAAATGCTTCATGGACACCTCATCGTTCCCACCGCCAATCTGAACAACCACTCGGTAATCTTCAAGCCAGGTCTCGGGCTTGGACTCCCGAGTGAATTTGCTGACTCCTGTTGCCAACCTGAAATTGGGGGGATCACTGCGGCTCTGATAGCCCTGCTAAAACACTCCGGACCAGAAACATGCACTCGACTGCTCATGGGTGCATCCCTCTCGGGTCCGCCTCGATGGGCTCTGTTCCGGTCGACCAAGCCTTGCACGATAATGGATCGCGCGTCGAAGCCTGGTTCCCTGGGGTCGACTGGAACTCTTCGCCCCGTACTGAACTGACGTCTGTCATCCTGCCGCCGAGGAGCGTAAGACCCTTCCCTCGGAGGGGAAATGGGCACTCGACGCCTGTCATCCCGGTCATGTCGGTCTCCATACTGATCTCGCCGGTTGTCGCGCCCCTCTCGCCGCGGAGGTGATCGGGGACTATGAGCTGACTGGACAGTATTCGCAGCGACGGATCGACTGTGAATTCTGTTGCGCGACTGCGACACGGCTGAGTTCTGGTCTCCTGCTGCTCGGAGTAAATCTCTGATCTGCATCAAGCCCTTCCCAGCCTCCGACTGAGAAGGCTGGATGGACTCTGCTATACTGGTTGCAGCTGCTAAATTCTGAATCGGCATGCGGTATACTTGAGTCGGCGGGAAGAGTCGACATCGACTGGCTTCAGGAACTTGTTGCCGCGCGCGCTCGTCGAGTGCTCGCTGAAGGTTCTCCAGGCGAGCGCGTTCGGCGACATTGGCCAAACGTGCCTCCTCCAAGGCGCGAGCCTCAGGAGTTTCTCCGGTGATGGGAGTATGTAGGGCATCCATGTTCCTGCGGCGAAGCTCTTCTCTCTGCAGAGAGTCGAGTGTCTCGGGCTGGTACTCCTCGTGCTCTTGCATGGGGTTGCCTCCTCCGGCTGCTCCGCCACCGTGGGCGAAGCCGATAGGACTGCGGGGGCCGTCGACCATGAGGATTTCCACCACTGGATCACTGCTATCGCATTCGGATGCAGTCTCTACGGAGCCAGTCGACAGATCGAACAGGCCGTAGAGAGACTCGTCGGGCTCAATTGCCGCGACCTGGGCGATGGCTGTCTGGCGAGCCACCGCGTGCTTCACCCACCGCTGGAGTCTCGACCGACCGGAGCGCTTGCGCTGGTGGGAGACCGGGTGGGCGATCGATAAAGGAGTCGACCGATACGGGGTTGACGGTTGCCGCAGCAGAACGCCGCGGACACATGCGCGAAAGTGTGTCGCTCCGCGGACGGGGAGCGCCTCGATGTCGAGTGGAGCCTCCTGGAGCCATGCGGAGTCGTCGGCGACAAAGGTGAGAGCACCGAGACGGATCTCGCGCCCCTCAACCAAAACTCCAGCAGTCATCATGATGAAAGTACTCGGAAGTACCGCAACTTCTCCACAAATCGCTGGAACACCTGCCCCACGGTGGGCGCCAACTGTCGTGGTTCTAAGTCCGCATAAAGAGAGTGGGGGTAGGTATGGAGAGGCAAGGTCCTAGCTATGGGGAGGTTGTGAACACAAGCGATGTACGAGTTCAGGCCCTTCTCGGAGGAAGTAAAAGCCCTACGTCTCGGAGCCCTGAGGCGGTCGAGTGGATTATCAGTGTAGGTATTACAAGAGTGCCAACCCCTCTACCTGTGGAGGGGGGTGGCTTATATAGAGTGCGCCATGACCCCAGCCAGCCCACATAATGGAGAGGTTAAAGTACATTATGCCTGGGGCGCTACTGGTAACGCCCCTCATAAAGTGCCTTAACTATCATTAAGTCTATTCAATTACAGGCCGTTGCGGAGTGCCTTCCGACCTTCTGGTGGTCGAGTGTATCTTCATGGTCGAGTGAGTCTTCCATGGTCGAGTCCTTCTAACCAGTCGAGTGGATTTCTTGTTGGTCGAATGGGAGGTGATCTCTTCTAAGAGTGTCCTTGGGTAGGACGTTTAGGTCAGGTCTATGACCCTACCCTAGGTACACGAATCCATCACCGGCAAGTTCCCTCAAAGCGTAGAGTAAAAGCATACAAGGGATGTAACAGAGTAAAGGAAATAACATAGCAAGCAGTACCCAGAATAAAGTTATATTACAAGAATGACTTATTATGGCGCTGACTAAATTGTCCTCATAACTGGAAATGCAGCAGCAAGAAAAAGGGAGAAGAAGGGCGGCCTAATCCACGCGCCCACCGTCGACCCTCCTGACCTCGTTCACCTTATCCACGATGGGTGCGACGATGGCCCTGAGCTCCTCAAGATCAGCGCCCTCCAGCAGCTTCTTGGTGACGCGGGAGAGGTCGATACTCGGGTTGCGGAAGAGGATCTTGACCAGCACCTTCTCCAAGACCCTGGCGCAGATCACGCGTGACTCGTTGGCCAGCTGCTTCGGGATCCTTTCCCGGAGCTGCTGGAGGGCCGTCACCACATCCTTGAAGAAAAGCGTGAGCTTGGCGCTGGGCTGGAGATTTCCCTCTGTGGGGTACCCGAAGCCCGCCAAGTCTAGCCCCGCCAGCTCCTCGTCGATGAGCGCGGCGATGTTGACGAGGCCCTCCGTCCAGAGCTCCACCGTGGTCTTGAACGTGTTCTGGGTCTCGGCGGCCCTCGTCAGCAGCTCCTCGTTGTCCTTGAGCTCCTTCCTCAAGTCATCCTCTCGCTTCTTGGCGGCGTCCAGCGTCCCCGCCAAGGTGGACAGCTTCAGCTCCAGATCAACACTCGAGTCTTTGGCGGCGTTCAGCTCCTTGATCTTTTCGGCGAGCTGGACCTGCAGATCGCCATGGGCACGTGCGTCCTTCTCACGCTCGCGCTGGAGTGCGGCAAGCTCTTCGTTCTTCCTTGTCATGTCCGCCTCCAGCTGCGTCACCCTCTCCTCTAAATCCTTCTTGGCGGCCTCAGCGGTCGCGGCTGCGTCCTTTGCCTCCTTGAGCGTCCCGCCAAGCGCCTGCTCTCGTGCCTCGAGCTCCTCCTCGTGACTGTCCAGACTGGCTTTCTTCTGTGTCAGCTCCCCCTCCCGCCTGGACATCTCCTCGGCGGTGAGCCTCTGCTGCTCCTCAACTTCAGCCTTCTCCAGGATGAACGCCTCCTTTGCCTCGCCCAGCTGCGCCCTCTCCACTGCAATGGATCGGAGGGCCTCCTGGTTATGGTCCCAGAGCTCTTGCGCATGTTTCTCTATGTCAACTCCCGCTTGCGCGACAAGCGCTTCCCGAGACTCGAGCTTCGCTTGCCGGGCGTGGTAGAGTGACACCAGCTTTCGGAGAAACTGCTCCTCCTCGGACTCGCCGCTGCTGCTGCCTGGCTTGTCAACCATCGCCAGCCCGGCGGAGGCGAGTACCTCCCCGTCAAATTCCTCTCCCTCGACCGGCGCCCTGGAGCTCGAAGCCCAGGGAAGCTTGATGTACACGCCCTCGCCAGCCTTCAAGTAAGCACCTGGCTGGGGCTCCTCGGAGCCCGATGCCACATCTGCGGCGGAGGGGTCGGCGGTCGGTGCAGCGCCTCGCGCTCCTGCGTCCTCTGGGTCGTCAGTACGGCCGCCAGATCCCTCGCCGGCTCCTGCACCAGCAGTCCTGGCGGCTTCCTCGTCGGCGGGCTCATCAGCGCCGGCCTCTTCCTCGTCGGCAGCGACGTCCTCAGTCTTGCCGCACACGCCCTCCTCGCCGGTGGCCTCAGTTTCCATCGGGTCCCCAAGAGGAGGATCTGAAGACAAGAAGAGGAAGGAAAATTCAAGCAGATACCCAAAAAGGAAGAGAAAGAAGATCAGCAGAACCCAAGGGAAAGATTCTGGCAAGGAGGGTCACCTGTGCTGGGCTCTGTGATCATGGGCTCCACCACTGGGGGCTCGCCGTTTCCGCCCCTTGCCGGAGATCCCCTCCTTGACGGGGAGCGCTCCCACATCGGGGAATCGGCCCTTGGTGGCGTAGTTGAAGCCGACGACACCTCCGGGTCGACCTCCGATTGCTCCTGGTGGGCTTGTTCTGCTCCTATACAAATGAGTCAATAATCAAAATGTCAGCAAAAGAAGAAGCACCCGTGCGCACCCCACAACGGGAAGTGAACCAAAACACTTACGCTGGGGGCTGTGCTGGGGGCTGCCGCGAGGAGAGGGGATCGGGTCCGTCAAGGTGGTCTCGGACGTACCTTCCGTCGTCACGGCAGGATCGTCCCTAATGTCGACCACGGGGATCTTGGCCCTCTTCGCCGCCCTCCCAGCTAAAGTCCTGAAAAGAAACAGAAGTTCAGGGAGAAGCAAATTAGATACAAGACAAACAACAACAAAGAAAGACAAGTGCAGTAAGGAGAAAGCCTTACTCCTCCTCATCCTCTTCCTCCTCCTCCTCTTCATCGTCATCAGAGCTCAGCGCGGAGAGGTCGAACTCCGGTAGCCTCTCGGCGCGACACGGCGGAGGAGTAGGCTCCCTCCGGCACTTGCCGAGAGCTGCGGCAGGATCAGGCGTGGCAGCCCGGGAAGACCCCGCCTCAGTTGCCAGCACGGCCTGGGACCCTCCCGCGGCAACGTTACTTGCCGCGGTGGAGCTGGATGGCCTACTCCTCCGCCAACTCTCCAACTCGACGGAGAGGCCTTCTCGGTCGGAATTGGGGCTGTGCTGTGGGCTCCGCCTGCGGCAAGTTGCTCGAAGACGGCTGGCCGCTCGCGCCCTCAGCGGGCTCGCTTGCTCCAACCCTGGCCTCCCCTTAGCCCTCGGCCTCTCCGGCAAGATCTTCCCGGGCGGCAAGGCTTGCCGCCTCAGCTGCATCCGCCTCCACCAGCGTGAAGCCAAACTCGCCCGCGGCGGTAGCTGCCGCCGCCTCCTCACCCCTGCTGGCAATATACGCCAGCTCGTTGGCAGTTGTGGCGCGGGTGAGGAGCTTCTGCTCATCGGATTTGACTGCCACCTCCACCAAGTCGTCGAAGAATTGCTGCACGACCTCGGCAGTGGGCTCTATCCAATTTGCACTTATCCCGTGCGAGTCACACTCTGGCATCATTGCACAGATGTGATCGCGCTGGGAGTTGTTGCACAAGGGGACGACGCCCTGCGGCAACTGGAACCATTCTGGATGATTGGGGTCATGCTTGAACATCTCCCTCAGCATCGCGTCGAGCTCCAGAACGGTGAAGTTCAAGTTGAGGCCTGGGTGCAGCCTCATGAAATCCGCCGGACCGCTAAACAGCCAGGCGGGCCTCCCCCTCTCTTGCAGAGGGGCGTTGCGACGACGAAGGAAATCCGCTCCCACTGCCCCTGTTGTGAGTCCGGCATGCCTGAGCCGAAGGATTCGGGTGGTGGCGATCGTCAGCTTGGCGTCGTCCGGCGACAGAGCGCTCCAGTCGCTGCCACGCACCACCCGGGTCTCGCGCAGTTTAGTGAATGACGGCGGATTGGCATCACAGATCCAGCACCACTCCGCCCTCCACTCGTCCCACTTGCTGTGGAGCTCGCCCGTCAAGTACACCTCCTTCATGCCCATCCGGGAGGTCCAGGCGATTCCACCAGCCAGTGGCTCCCCTTTCTCGGCCCGGGGAGAGAAAGAGTGACGAAAAAGAGCGACATTGGGGAGGATGCCAACGAAGTTCTCGCAGAGGTGTGCGAAAACCGCCATTGTCAGAACGGCGTTGGGGGTGAAGTCGAGAAGATGAAACCCGTAGGTGTTCATGATGTCGCAAAGAAAAGTGGAGAAAGGTGGGCAGAGCCCGCAATAGAAGAACACAGGGAAGAAGTAGTACCCTCTGGGGCACTTTTTCGACTTGGAGGCTTCAGCGGAAAGCACCGGCGTGCGCGGATGCGCCCGCGTCTGCGTCGACCAGAAGAGATAGAACTCCGTCCGCAGCGCCTCCGGGGTGAGCTCGGGGGGGGGGGGGGGGGAAGCACTTGCTTCTTGTGCAACGCCTCGAGCTCCAGCGCCTCGGCCGACTTCGTAGCCTTCGCGTCCTTCGCAGCCTTCGCAGTCTTCGCAGCCTTTCCAGACTTCGGAGCCATGGCGGAAGCAGGGAGGGGAGGCAAAGGCGACGGCGGCGACGGCGACGATGGGCGGCGGCACGCTGCTCTATCTCTCGACTCTAGGAGTGGTGGGGAACGACGGAGCTTTCAAAGGAAGGAACTGCAAGTAGCGAAAGTGGGGGAACGGCCCTGTTTCCCCTGCTTATAAATAGGGGATGTGAACGTTACGCATCTCCTGGAATTAAGTGCTGACCACGTTCTCTCCCACGACGCCGCAATCGACGCGTGCCGTTGCGGGGGACGCGGTGGAAGCGGAGTAGGTTTTTGTGCGGACCCAGGCCATGCGTGCCCGTGCACTGTTTTGGGCCTGCCCCAACAGCGCTCGGCACCGTGTATGGCCCAGGCCCCGGGGCTCCTGTCGGTGTACTAAAGTAGGGGTACCTTAGTACCCTGAACTCGTGCATGGGCAGTTGCAGCACCCCGCGGCAAGGCTCGCCTGGCGCCCGCCAAGACCCTCCGTCATTTCCACTTACTGCCATTCAAGAACAAAGTATCAACCAAGTGGACAAAGACCCGGCAAGAGGAGCTTGCCGGGAAGAACAAGGCCCCGGCAAGAGGAGCTTCCCGGGAAGGCCAACCAAGGTGCGTCCAGAAGACTTGCCGCGACGCCCCGCGCGTCCCGGCAAGGCCCAACGACCGGCAAGCTTGCCGGCACAACAAGAGAAGGGCCACGGCAAGGCGCTTGCCGCGGCAAGGCTGCCACCCTGCACCCAAGCTCCAGCGCATCCAACGACGTGTCACCCCAGGGCCATCCCAGGAGCACGTGGCGAGGCGCTGTGCATCCATGCGGTGTGAGGTGGCAAGCGGAGCTGACAAAGAGGCCATCGTGGCGAACGGTGGTGCACCTAACGGTCGTTTCCTTGCACTGTTGGTGCGACCGGACGGGCATTAAATGCCTTTGTCCCCTGCCGTCAGAGTTAGGTAGGGGACACTGTTGAACACTATTGTACCAACCTGCGTTTTTACTCTTTTACCCCCTCTTCCTATGCTGCCACCTATCGGTGACCCCCTTAGACTATAAAAGGGAGGCCCATGCGCACGTAGAAGGGGTTCGGTCCATTTAACACATCCAGCACCACAATACGCTCACACTCTCGAGCAGGAACAAATACAACACAAAGCAGCAGTAGGAGTTTTATCTCTCCGGAGAGCTCCGAAGCTGGGTAAAATCCCCCCGCGTGTTTGACCTCGATCTGCTCTTTGTGCAGCCCTCGCCCCCCTGCCGAACCAGAAGGGGCCCCCTGCCCCATAGGTGCTTGTGCCCACGCCCGGCCACGACACCGCGGCTCGGCCTTTCCGGGCCGGACCGGCTCGCCGGAGCTGGCCCGAAGCATGACGCGTCTTTTCTTCATAGCCGAGGGGTCATCAGCCTCGGCCTCCTCCTCGGACGATTCCTCGACCACGTCCTCGACCGGGGGGGGGGGGGCTCGGTGCTGACGCCGCCCGTCTCCTTGACAGACTTCACCCACTGGGCGACCTCATTCTCTTCTGCGGCCATGGCGGCCTCGTCCTCCACACCGCCGGCGTCGCCGGCCTCCCTGGCAAGCTCCGCCTCCACCACTCTGGCGGCGATGTAGTCCATCTCCTCCTGGGTGGTGTCCTGGATGAGCAACAGCTCGTCATGATCAATTCCTTCGACCAAGTTGTCCAAGAACTCCTCTAGCTCGCGTGCCGGGGGCTCGACCCAGGCTGGGTCAAGACCATGCGTGTTGAAGACCGGCATCATGGCAAGGATGTCAGCCTACCGGGAGTTGTTGCTTAGCGGGACCACTCCCGATGACAGCCCGAACAAGGACCCCTTGATGGCCTTGCCAGACTTCACGGCCTTGCTGGTCCTCTCCACCCTGCCGTCGGCGAACACGTCGAGCTGGAAGAGCCTCCGGCAATACCAGGAGTGCCCCATTACCGTGAGGTTGTTCTTCAGGCCGGTGCAGAGGCTCATGATGTCGACTGTGTTCCTGAAATCCCAGGCCGGCCTCCCCTTGTTGTGAGGCGGAGCGATTCAGCGGCGGATGAAATCCGCCGCAATCATCTTGATGGTGAGCCCGGCCTCGGTGAGTGATATGTCTCCAACGTATCTACTTTTCCAAACACCTTTGCCCTTGTTTTGGACTCTAACTTGCATGATTTGAATTAAACTAACCCGGACTAACGCTGTTTTCAGCAGAACTGCCATGATGTTGTTTTAAGTGTAGAAAATAAAAGTTCTCGGAATGTCGTGAAAATCCACGGAGGCACTTTTTGGAATTAATAAGAATTTCTGGGTGAAAGAAATACACTAGGGGGACCACAGGCTGTCCACGAGACAGGGGGCGCCCCCATAGGGCGCGCCCTCCTATCTCGTGGGCCCCCTGGACCTCCACCGACCTCAACTCCAACTCCATATATTCATGTTCGGGGAGAAAAAACCAGAGAGAAAGTTTCATCGCGTTTTACGACACGGAGCCGCCGCCAAGCCCTAATCTCTCTCGGGAGGGCTGATCTGGAGTCCGTTTGGGGCTCCGGAGAGGGGGATTCGTCGCCGTCGTCATCATCAACCATCCTACATCACCAATTTCATGATGCTCACCGCCATGCGTGAGTAATTCCATCGTAGGCTTGCTGGACGGTGATGGGTTGGATGAGATTTACCATGTAATCAAGTTAGTTTTGTTAGGGTTTGATCCCAAGTATCCACTATGTTCTGAGATTGATGTTGCTATGACTTTGCTATGCTTAATGCTTGTCACTAGGTCCCGAGTGCCATGATTTCAGATCTGAATCTATTATGTTTTCATGAATATATGTGTGTTCTTGATCCTATCTTGCAAGTCTATAGGTACCTATTATGTGTTATGATCCGACAACCCCGAAGTGACAATAATCGGGATACTTCTCGGTGATGATCCTAGTTTGAGGAGTTCATGTATTCACTATGTGCTAATGCTTTGCTCCGGTTCTCTATTAAAAGGATGCCTTAATATCCCTTAGTTTCCGCTAGGACCCCGCTGCCACGGGAGGGTAGGACAAAAGATGTCATGCAAGTTCTTTTCCATAAGCACGTATGACTATTTACGGAATACATGCCTACATTACATTAATGAACTAGAGCTAGTTTTGTGTCACCCTATGTTATAGCTATTACATGAGGAATCGCATCCGGCATAATTATCCATCACTGATCCATTGCCTACGAGCTTTTCATATATTGTTCTTCGCTTATTTACTTTTCCGTTACTCTTGTTACAACTACTACAAAAACCCAAAACTATTATCTTTACTTTTGCCACCGTTACCTTTATTATCATACCACTTTTGCTACTAAATACTTTCTGCGAGATACTAAGTTATCCGGTGTGGTTGAATTGACAACTCAACTGCTAATACTCAAGAATATTCTTTGGCTCCCCTTGTGTCGAATCAATAAATTTGGGTTGAATACTTTACCCTCGAAAGCTGTTGCGATCCCCTACACTTGTGGGTTATCAAGACTAGTTTCTGGCGCCGTTGCCGGGGAACATATCTCTATTCTCTGAGTCACTTGGGATTTATATCTGTTGATCACTATGAAGAACTTGAAAGATGACCGAATTACTATTTTGCCCTCAACTACGAGGGGAGTTAAGGAACTGCCATCTAGCTCTGCACTAGATTCTCCTTCCGTTATTAGTAGGCTTGCGACACCTAAACTTGCTACTGCTATGAATTCTGATATGTTGCATGTTATTGATGATGCCACTTCTGCTATGAATGATGAAACTACTTCTGCGCGTGATACTACTTTGCCATTAGGTGAATTTCTTGATGAACAACTTGCTAGAGTTAGGGAGAATGAAATTACTGAAGAACCTATTACTGATGATAGTGATGATGAAGGTTCTCCCAATGATTATGTATTGCCTGTTGTTCCTAAGGGTTATGTTATGAATGAAGAAGCTGCTAGGGAAATCTTTGCTTGCAATGATAGATATGATCTTAAGAAATTATTAGCTAAATGGAAGCAGCAGTCTCTTAATGCTAGAATGAAACCTGACCCTGCTTTTGCTACTTCACCTATCTGTGTTACTGATAAGGATTATGAATTCTCTATTGATCCTGAAATCATTACTTTAGTTGAATCTGATCCTTTTCATGGCCTTGAATCTGAAACTGTTGTGGCACATCTTACCAAGTTGAATGATATAGCTACCCTGTTTACTAATGATGAGAAGTCTCACTATTATTATATCCTTAAGATATTTCCATTCTCATTAAAGGGTGATGCTAAGACTTGGTATAATTCTCTCGCTCTGGTTGTGTGCATAGTCCCGTGGATATGATTTATTACTTCTCTGCTAAATATTTCCTGCTCATAAGAAACAAGCTGCCTTATGGAAATATATAATTTTGTGCAAATCAAAGAAGAGAGTCTCCCACAAGCTTGGGGAGGCTTCTCCGATTATAATGCTTTGCTGATCATCCTCTTAAGAAAAATGAAATGCTTGATATCTTTTATATTGGACTAACCGATGCTTCCAAGGACTACTTGGATAGTTGTGCTGGTTGTGTTTTCAGGGAAAGAACAGTCGACGAAGCTGAAATATTATTGAATAATATGTTGACTAATGAAAATAATTGGACTCTTCCTGAGCCAATTCCTGAAGTAATTCCTGAACCAATTGAGCCGACTCCTAAGAATATTCCTAAACCCACTCCGAAGAAGAGAGGTGTTTTATTTCTAAGTCCTGAAGATATGCAAGAGGCAAAGAAATCAATGAAAGAAAAAGGTATTAAAGTGGAAGATGTTAAGAATTTACCTCCTATTTAAGAAATACATGGTCTTAATATAGCGCCTGTTGAAGAACCACATTGTCTTGATAACCCGACACAGGTAGTAAAGATAAATTCTCTCTATAGATATGATAAAGTTGACGTCACCTCTACTAAATTTCATAGCCCATGCTTAGATGAATTTGATGACTTTATGGCTAGACAAGAAAGTTTTAATGCTTATGTTCACTACTAGGGAAAAGCCTAGCAAAGCGGCCTTGGGTTTTAGGCCTATCGGCCAGCCTGGTACCGCGCTACTAATAAGCGCTTCTGACTAACTTATAGCGATGGCGGGTGCCACCAGCTTACTGACTAACGTATAGCATGATGGCGGGTTTAAACCAGCTACTACTAATCTGTAATCTCGGATTTTTTTTTGAGTTTTTCGAATTTTTTGATTTTTTGAAATTTTCTAATTTCGAATTATTTTAACTCAAATCTCTAATCACCCCTAATCGCTTTGCTCAATTTAATCTCTAATCACCCTCATCATTCCAAATCATCTAACTTCCTGACGGTCACCCATCCTCTCACTACTCTAGCTTTGAGCACGCTTAACTTCCGGGTTCTATTCTCCCTCGTTTCCAAATCTCGCACTTGTTGTTTTCCCGACAATAGTGAGATGTCAATCCTATTAACCTCGTGAATTTAGCTTGAGCATGAAGTCACACATTTCACTATTTGAGTTTGAAACTATTGTTCTAAAAATTGGTAACACTAATATTTCTTGAATAATTACTTTGACCACAGTTTGACCAGATTGACCATGATTTGACAGATTGACCACAGTTTGACCATAGTTTGACCAGATTTGACCAAAATTCAAAAAAACTAAAATAATTATTTATTAACACTAATATTCTTGAATAATTAGTTTGACCATAGTTTGACCAGATTTAACAAAAATTAAAAAATAATAATTTTTTTTGAATTTTTTTGCCTCCAGATCTTAAAAGCCCCGTAACTTTTTTCTGTTAGGCTTTTGAGGATTTTGAAAACGTTTAACGGGGTTCCCCAAGTTAAATTCGGATGTAACTTTTCGAGTAGATGCTTTTTCATATAAAAAACTTTTTCATCCGAGTTCGTATGCAAAAGTTATGACCATTTTACAAATTTCCAGAGAGATTTTGCAAACAAAGTCGAAATTCATATTTGTAAATTTTCCCAACAATTACACCACATATCACATGGGAAACTTATTTTCTTTTATTTTTTGACATTTTTATCATTTTCTTTCATTTTTTTAAAAACTGAAAAGGCGGTCCCGAGGGGGGTAGACTTTGCCAAATAGGCGGACCCGCGCTACTACTATGACAGAGCGATTAGCGATGGCGGGGTTTTAACCTCGCTACTACTAAGTTGATAGCGATGGCGTGTTAGTAATAGCGAGGTTAAAACCCGCTCTTGCTATGAACTTAGCGACGGCGAGGTTAAAACCCTCACTACTACTATGGCATATCCCGGGGCGCAGTGCAGACCGCTTAGTAGTAGCGAGGGTTACAAACCCACGCTGCTGCTATCAACTTAGTAGTAGCGAGGTTTAAAAACCTGCGCTGCTAGTAAGTAGCAGTAGCGAGGGTTTTTAGCCCTCGCTGCTGCTAAGATTCTGTGTATAGCATTTTCCCTAGTAGTGGTTGGTAGAGAGTTAAATAATAATGCTTTCGAGATAGGACGCGTAGGCGATAATATAGCTAGAGTTAAAGATGAACTCAAACTCGTTAGCAAATATGCTTCTATGGTTGCTACTCAAGCTAAGCAAGTACTTAAAGCTCAAAATGATTTGCTTGATGAATTAAATAATAAAAATGACTTTGCTGTTAGAGTGTCTACTAGAACTGGTAGAATGACTTAGGAACCTTTGTATCATGAAGGCCACCCTAAGAGAATCGAGCAAGAGGCACCTAGTTCTTCTAAAAAGAAGAAGAAGAAAAACAATAGAATTTTGCATGCTTCTAGTGAACCTACTGTAGACACACCTGAGAATCCCAATGATATTTCTATTTCTGATGCTGAAACACAATCAGGTGATGAACATGAACCTAGTGATAATGTTAATGATAATGTTCATGTTGATGCTCAACCTAGCAAAAACAATGATGTAGAAATTGAACCTGTTGTTGATCTTGATAACCCACAATCAAAGAATCAACATTATGATAAGAGAGATTTTGTTGCTAGAAAGCACGGTAAAGAAAGAGAACCATGGGTTTAGAAACCCATGCCCTTTCCTCCTTAACCATCCAAGTCAAAGGATGATGAGGATTTTGAGTGCTTTGCTGATATGATTAGACCTATTTTCTTACGTATGCGTTTAACTAATATGCTGAAAGTAAATCCTTATGCTAAGTATATGAAGGATATCATCACAAATAAAACAAAGATACCGGAAGCTGAAATTTCCACCATGCTTGCTAATTACACTATTATAATTGGAGGTTTCGAATTTCCTCTCCCTATTGTCAACAAAAAGTATGATATTCTTATTGTTGGGGATTTTCATATCCCTAGTGTTATTCGAAATTTCTCCGATTCCGTGTTATTCAGAATGAGTTTGTTAATAAGACTTGATCAACCTTGTTAGTAGATTCATTTTGATGATCATGAGATGGATGAAACTAGAAGGCACAACCTTCTGTACCCACTTTTTTCTTTCTGTTATCTATTTATATATAAAAGTGCTTGATGGGTTGATCAGAAAAAAGATAAATTAACTGGAAATTACCACAACAATTAGAAATATCCGGACGTTGATTTGGTGGACTCACAACTTAAACGAAATGATTAATGGATCAGATCGCTCCATCCCAACAAGAAAAAAAAACTGTAGCTATCCTTAGCCTATATCGTGCGGCTCAAACCTTCCTAATTTTTTGGAACAAAAGTCACGTACATCTATCATGTACGTGCACCTTAATCCTGCCTACTTTTTTTGATTTTTGGAATAAAAAACACGCACATAGCCATGATTAGCACGTCCATTAAGAAATAGAGGGAGGATCCTCAAAAAAGAAAATAAAAAGAAACAGAGGAAGAAAAAAGATTATTCACGTACACATCCATCTTTGCCAAGTCTATTGACCCCTCAAAAAAAATTAAGAAATAGATAAAGGAAAAGAAAAGCAAACTACGACTAAAAATGCAAATTACATAAAGTTACGTCCGGATCAAGAAATAAAATAGGCTCACGTACAAGTTAGTTCAATTTGGACACGCATATAGAACTAGATTGTACATCTATCTATTACATATAAAAAAGTGCTCTCGGGTTAATCATAAAAAGATAAATAAGCTAGAAATTATCACAATAATTAGAAACATTGGGTCATTAATATGGTGGACCAGTAACTTGAAGGACATAATTAATTGATTAGATTTAAGATGACTCGATCTCAAAAAGAAAAAGACTGCAGCTATTCTTAGCACGTACGTGCGGCTCAATCCTAAAATAAAGATTACACGTAGTTTAAAAAAAGATTACATGAAAATCTTTCTTAATAAGGAAAAAAAACTAAATCTATCCAACTATACGTGTGGCTCAATCCTAGAATAAAGATCGTAGTTGCGCCCCCTTAGAAAACAAAAACACATGCAACTATCGTCCCCAATGTCCTCGACCTCATGTAGCGACTGTCCCGATGAGTCTCTGCACTAGCGCTGCCGGTATTGCTTCGGGATCCGAGGTCTCTTTTCCGCCGTCAAGCTACAAAGAAAAAATTATCAAATTCCAATCTCTATTTGTAGAAAGAAAATGCTCAAGGGATCAATTAAAGATCTCCTTCTTCAAGATTAACTTAGCCTAGATCAACTACGTGAGATGAGATTCATGCACAACGAATCAACAACACCACCAACGTTGCTCTTTGCGTAGCTGGACATTAGCCGGTGGCATCAATCTGGGAGTGAACGGAGAAAAGGAGCGTGTCTTTGCTTTATGAATAACTGGACATCAGCCAACCACAGCAACCAGGGAGTCAACGAAGAAAGTAAGGAAAGGTGAAATGGGGCAAAAGGGATCGAGCAAGACTAGCATCTGTGTGAAGGTGTGAGAGATGCCTGAACATTGTGTGCATCAGCGTGAGCCTGTTGGGCTAAAAGCCCAAATAATCATTCAAGTACAAAAAAAATATTTTACTACAAACAACCGAAATAATCAGCTATGAATTGTTCTAAAAATCAGCTATGAATCGTAAAAAAACAACTATGATTAGTATACATAATCTAAGGAAAATAGTATAGTGCATATATGTATATTTAACATGAATTATGTAATTTTTAGTGATCCAATCTTTTGAAAAAACAAATCCATGCTAACATATACTTCATGGGAATATGAACAAAAAAACATAATCATTAGAAAATCACCCATATTGATGCATATGATACTTATCGGGAAAACACTATTTACTAAAGATAAGAAACTTTAATAGGCCTCAATGGTATTGTCAAGCCGGCTGCACACCATGTACACGTCACTTCAGCCACATTAGGTACACCCGTGGTTAAGAGCACGTAGCGCAAAAAACTCAGCGACACCATAACCTCCAGATATTTCCCCAAAACAATTAAGGGTTTACATCCTTAAAATAAACACTTCACGACCAACCCAAAGAACTGGAAAATATGAATTAATTTGAATCTAACTATATTAAATACTAGCCCGCGCGAAGAGCGGGACACTTTGCTAGTTTAGAATAAATAAAGCAAAAATAGTATTATCTGTCTGTTTTCTGAATTATCCGTGCAATAAAAAATAGTCCAAAAATATAAGTGCTTCAAATGCCCTGCAAATTTAGTATGATTTTTCTAGAATATTTGAGGATTTTAGGCACTAAAAACACTACAGGAGGGGCAAGCACCAGGCCACGAGAGTGGAGGGCGCCCCCCTATAGGGCGCCCCCTGTCTCGCGGGCCCCTGGTGGCCCCCCTCAACTTGTGCCAGCACCCACACACTTCATCTTCTACCCAAAAAAATCCCCATCCAGCTCAAGCACGAGTTCTAGCTCATTTTGCTACGATTTTCGATCTCCTTGCTCAAAGCTCCATTCACAAAGCTGCTTTGGGAGATTGTTGCTTGGTATGTGACTCCTCCATTGGTTCAATTAGTTTTTGTTCTAGTGCTTTATTCATTTCAAATTTTTGCTGCATAGGTGACCATGTTCTTGAGCTTGCATGTTAAATTTATGAGGTCCCAAGCAATTCTAATGCATGATATAGGCTCTAGGAACTTGTAGGAGTAGTTTCTACCAATCTTGTTTAGTTTTATTCACTTTTATTTTGAAGTTACTAAATTTTCAGAAATTTTCAGAAAAATAATTATGCTTAGAAGAATGTACCAAGGTGGTTCCTCGGCAAAGAAATGGCCAAGGATTGCTATACGTGAGCAAGATGTTGAATTGCCGAGGGACGCGGATGTACAAGCTTTTGAGTGGCCATCCGCTGATTTTATGGTCGAAGCAGGCTTCAAGGAGGAATTTGACGCGTATGTGCATAATGCCGAGCTGGAGGACTTCTTACAAGATAAGTGTCCTCAATACTACCAATTGACTGGTTCCTTTGTTCGGAGGTTCCAATATAACTGTGCGTGTAATTCTCCTAGTGTCATGTTTGATATTTATGATACATCTTATACCATGGATTTAGAGGATTTCACAACTGCTTGCAAACTCCCGCAGTGGGGTAAGTTAATGATCCTCACAAATCTTAATTTAGAGATTTTCTTGCTAGTATTACTGTGGGAGAATCTAGGGACATAGCACAAGCTACCATAGGGAGCATTCATTTTCCCGCTATACATTATTTTGCTCTCTTTATTGGTAGATGCATTAACGGTAAGGACCAAGCATGTCACATGTGTGTCCCTGATTTTTGTGTCCTCAAGAGTGCTGTGCCAGGTTATAAAGGTTATAACTTGGGGGCAATAGTTGCACGTAGGTTGCAGAATAATAGTAGAAAGGGAGATTTATTTGGAGGAATTGATGCAACCCGTGTGGCTAATTATCTTAATATAGCCCCACGAGAGGGGGATATGATTTTACCTCCTGTTTATTTGGATAAAGGAGCTATGTTCAATCATCATTTTCTTGAGAGGAATGAATAATTCCTCCATTATCGACTAATCTATGATGAGGCATAGCGTCGTCCTGTTACTCTTCCTGCTCCCTACCTTTTTGATTATCAGGCAAAAGGAAGATATGTTGTCACCAGGGAGGAAGCAGCTGAATACGAGAGGGGAATGGAGGCAGCTCGCTAACACGCTGCTGCTCAGGAGGCGGTTGCCGATGCATCTCATTACAACCCCAGTTTCACTTATGGATATCAGCCAGGCGGTCCTTGGTACTAGACCAACTTAGGCCAAAAGCCTAAGCTTGGGGGAGTACGTATTTCTCACCGACTTTACATTCATGTTCACACACTAGTCGTCGGTGCTCATACTCTTTCATTGTATTATCCATGCTAGTTTAAATTTCTTTTTCTAGTTTTCTTCTTGTGTGTTTGATAAACCTTAAGAAAAACCAAAAAAATTAGTTAGTTTAATTTCCATGCTCGTATTAGAATTGAAATGAAAACCCAAAAAGATTTCTAGTTCTTCTTCTTACTTGTTGGGAGCTTTCCCGTCTAAATAGTTTTCTTTTCTTTTCTTTCTTTTGGGGGTTGAGAAGACTATATTGAAAATGCTTAGTGGCTCTTATATGCATGATTGTTTATTTAACTTAGAGCCCATTTTACCCTGTCTTCTCTCTTGAGTTGAATGCTTCCAGATTCCAGCTTAGTCCAATGCACGTGCACTCTTATTATTATACACATCGTTCGGTCGTGCAAGCGAAAGGCAATAATGACGATATATGATGGACTTATTGAGATGAGACAAGCTGGCATGAACTCGACCTCTCTTGTTTTTGTAAATATGATGAGTTCATCGTTTCTGAGTCAGCTATTATGAAGTAAACATATTTGCAATGACATTTAGAGATTATAGTTGCTGGTGCCATGCTTGATTAGCTATGAGTTATAATGGTTTACCTTGTGTGCCGACATGCTATTAGAATGATTATGATGTGATATGATGGGATGGTATCCTCCTTCGAATGAATTAAGTGACTCGACTTGGCACATGTTCACGCATGTAGTTGAATCAAATCAACATAGCCTTCACGATATTTATGTTCATGGTGGATTATATCCTACTCATGCTTGTATTCGGTGTGAATTAATTTTAATGCATGTTTACGACTGTTGTCGCTCTCTCAGTTGGTCGCTTCCCAGCCTTTCGCTAGCCTTCACCTGTACTAAGCGGGAATACTGCTTGTGCATCCAAACTCCTTAAACCCCAAAGTTGTTCCATATGAGTCCACCATACCTACCTATATGCAGTATTTACCTGCCGTTCCAAGTAAATTTGTATGTGCCAAACTCCAAACCTTCAAATGAAATTCTGTTTTGTATGCTCGAGCAGCTCATATTACAACTAGGGCTGCCTATATCTTCCATGCTAGGTGGGTTATTCTCAAGAGGAGTGGACTCCGCTCCTCATTCACGAGAAAGGGCCAGTAACCGGGATGCCGAGTCCCATGATCTAAAAATATCAAAGCAAATCAAAATAATTAAACAAAACTCCCCCATGGCTATTGTTAGTTGGAGGCACTCGTTGTTTCGAGCAAGCCATGGATTGATGCTTGTTGGTGGTTGGGGGAGTACAAACCTTTACCATTCTGTTTGGGAACTGCCTATAATGCATATAGTATGGAAGATACAACCATCTCATAGTTGTTGCATTGACAGCGAAAGTATGCCGCTCAAAATGTTATTCAATCTCTATTTTAAAATCGAGCTCTGGCACCTCTACAAATCCCTGCTTCCCTCTGCGAAGGGCCTATCTATTTACTTTTATGTTGAGTCATCACCTTTCTTATTAAAAGCACCCGCTGGAGAGCACACTGTCATTTGCATTCATTATTATTGGTTTATATTGGGTATGACTTGATTGGATCTCTTTTACCATGAATTACAATGTTTAGTCAGTCCTTGATCTTTAAAGGTGCTCTGCATTTATGTTTTGCGGTCTCAGAAAGGGCTAGCGAGATACCATTTTGTTATATCATGTTATGATTATTTTGAGAAAGTGTTGTCATCCGAGTTTTATTATTATGGCTCGCTAGCTGATTATGCTATTGATATGAGTAATTGTGAGACCTAAGTGTTATTGTGAGTATGGTTAGTTCATAATATTTGCTGAAACTTGAATGCTGGATTTTCATGTTACAACAACAAGAGGAAACAGAGTTTGTAAAAGTTTTTCTTTATCACTTTTAGTTTATCAACTGAATTTCTTGAGGACAAGCAAAGGTTTAGGCTTGTGGGAGTTGATACGTCTCCAACGTATCTACTTTTCCAAACACATTTGCCCTTGTTTTGGACTCTAACTTGCTTGATTTGAATGAAACTAACCTGGACTGACGCTCTTTTAAGCAGAACTGCGATGATGTTGTTTTATGTGTAGAAAAGAAAATTTCTCGGAATGTCTTGAAAATCCAAGGAGGCACCTTGTGGAATTAATAAGAATTTCTGGGCGAAAGAAACACACCAGGGGGCCCACAAGCTGTCCACGAGACAGGGGGCGCCCCCCTAGGGCGCGCCCTCCTATCTCATGGGCCCCCTAGACCTCCACTGACCTCAACTCCAACTCCATATATTCACGTTCGGGGAGAAAAAAACCAGAGAGAAAGTTTCAACGCGTTTTACGACACGGAGCCGCCACCAAGCCCTAATCTCTCTCGGGAGGGCTGATCTGGAGTCCGTTCGGGGCTTCGGAGAGGGGGATTCGTCGCCGTCGTCATCATCAACCATCCTACATCACCAATTTCATGATGCTCACCGCCATGCGTGAGTAATTCCATCGTAGGCTTGCTAGACGGTGATGGGTTGGATGAGATTTACCATGTAATCAAGTTAGTTTTGTTAGGGTTTGATCCCAAGTATCCACTATGTTCTGAGATTGATGTTGCTATGACTTTGCTATGCTTAATTCTTGTCACTAGGGCCCGAGTGCCATGATTTCAGATCTGAATCTATTATGTTTTCATGAATATATGTGTGTTCTTGATCCTATCTTGCAAGTCTATAGGTACCTATTATGTGTTATGATCCGACAACGCCGAAGTGACAATAATCGGGATGCTTCTCGGTGATGATCGTAGTTTGAGGAGTTCATGTATTCACTATGTGCTAATGCTTTGTTCCGGTTCTCTATTAAAAGGATGCCTTAATATCCCTTAGTTTCCACTAGGACCCCGCTGCCACGGGAGGGTAGGACAAAAGATGTCATGCAAGTTCTTTTCCATAAGCACGTATGACTATTTACGGAATACATGCCTACATTACATTAATGAACTGGAGCTAGTTTTGTGTCACCCTATGTTATAGCTATTACATGAGGAATCGCATCCGGCATAATTATCCATCACTGATCCATTGCCTACGAGCTTTTCATATATTGTTCTTCGCTTATTTACTTTTCCATTGCTACTGTTACAACTACTACAAAAACCCAAAAACTATTATCTTTACTTTTGCCACCGTTACCTTTATTATCATACCACTTTTGCTACTAAATACTTTGCTGCAAATACTAAGTTATCCAGGTGTGGTTGAATTGACAACTCAACTGCTAATACTCAAGAATATTCTTTGGCTCCCCTTGTGTCGAATCAATAAATTTGGGTTGAATACTTTACCCTCGAAAGCTGTTGCGATCCCCTACACTTGTGGGTTATCAGTGAGGCGGTGAATCCTGGTGGTGGCGATCAAAAACTTCTTATCATCAGGGTTGAGGTCGCTCTAGTCCGCGCCACGGTTCAATGGCTCCCGACGAACACCTCGGCAGAACTCCGGTGGGTTCTCCTCCATGATCCAGCACCATCGGCCTCGCCACTCCTCCCACCTCTCCTTCATGGTACCCTCTGGGTATGAGCCTTTCCCCTGGGCCCTCGGGATCCAGTCGACGCTTCCGTAAAGGGCGCCCCCGGGTTAGATGCGGGGGGAGAAGTAGTGGCGGAAAAGTGCCATGCTGGGAAACACCTCGGTGAAGCCCTCACAGAGGTGGGCAAAGCACGCCACGACATTCGGCATGAGATCCAACAGATGGAAGCCAAAAGTGCGCATGACATCGTTGAAGAAGTCGGAAAAAGGGGGTCAGAGCCCATAGAAGAAGAAGTCGACGAAGAATGGGTACCATTTTGAGCCACCCTTTTTGCAATCCGCGGGGATGGCACGCGTGGCGGGGTGCCCTGCCGTCTCCGCCCCCCACAAAGGCTTGAAGTAGTCCCTGAGGCCGAAGACGTCGATTGACGATAGGATGAAATAGGCGAATTATGCCCGCCGCGCTACTGCCTCGCTCTCCGGCGTCTCCTTCTCCTTTGTGTCCTTGGCTACGCCCTTGCCCTTGCAAGAGTTAGGCAACATGGCGGTTGGGAAAAGGGCGAGGGGTCGAAAGCAGTGGGGGGCGTAACAACAGCGAGCAGGAGCGAAAGCTTGAGGAGGAAGAAGATGGGGATGGTGATGCCGAGGCTGGGGAAAGCGCAGAGGGTAAATGAGCCGCGCGCCCGCGATTATTCCTTTTTATGGGGAAGGCGCGGGCCGCCTCTTTACCATTTATTGCGACGTGGCGCATGCCTGTAGCAACCGCCCCACGCATGCCCCCCACATCACGCACGACCCCCACTGTCACATCCCTAATTCTGGACCTATGATAGCTTCCATGTGTGCATCATGTTTAAATTAAAATGAAATTTGAATTGAGGAATTTTCAAAGCCTCAGAAAACCCCTAAAAATAACCAACATTTAAATCTCATCAAATGAGTCCAAGAAAATGTTCCTGTTATTCGTTCAAAATATTGGCATGAGGTGAAATTCAAACCAATATTTTTGGTCACAGAAATAATTTATTCGGGCCTTTGATTTAAATCAATAATATATTTGGGTTGGAATTATTTCTGTTATATAAGAAATAATGTCCAAATAATCCTAAACTGAAATGTTCCATGTTGGGTTTATTCCATACAGTGAGCATGAGCTGTTTGGTGATTTTTGAAAGTGCCTGGGTATTTCTAGAAAAGCCACAAACTTGCAGAAATAATAGAAAACAAAACAAAATAGGGAAAAGAGAGAGAGAGAATTTTAGCTGGGCCACTTACCTGGCCGGCCTAGCTGGCAGCCCACCTGCTGGCCCAGCCCAGCAGCAATCCCCCTGTTGTCTTCCTCCTGCCAGGAGGACAGACAGGTGCGTGGCAAGCGCGCCGACGACGCCTTGCCACCTCCTGCTTCCCGCCGCTGCCTGGTGCGCCTGGAGACGCCACGACACGCCCCAACCCCTCTCTCTATCCCCCCATCCTCACCCTTTCCCCTGGATCTCTCTCTCACTCACCCGAACAGGGTCGTTGAGGGAGTCCTGGACTAGGGGGTGTCCGGATAGCCGGACTATCAATATCCGCCGGACTCCCAGACTACGAAGATAGAAGATTGAAGACTCCGGCTCGTGTTCGGAAGGTACTTTACTTGGCGTGGAAGGCAAGCTTGGCAATACGGATATGTAGATCTCCTACCATTGTAACCGACTCTGTGTAACCCTAGCCTCTCCGGTGTCTATATAAACCGGAGGGCTTTAGTCCGTAGGACACAACATTACATCTCGACAATCATACCATAGGCTAGCTTCTAGGGTTTAGCCTAATTGATCTCGTGGTAGATCTACTCTTGTACTACCCATATCATCAATATTAATCAAGCAGGACGTAGGGTATTACCTCCATCGAGAGGGCCTGAACCTAGGTAAAAACATTGTGTCCCTCGTCTCCTGTTACCATCCGCCTAGACGCACAGTTCGGGACCCCCTACCCAAGATCCGCCGGTTTTGACACCGACATTGGTGCTTTCTTTGAGAGTTCCTCTGTGTCGTCACCGATAGGCTCGATGGCATCTCCAACCTTCAACGCTGTCTAGGGTGAGACTTTTCTCCCCGGATAGATCTTCGTGTTCGGCGGCTTTGCACTGCGGGCCAACTCCCTTGGCCATCTGGAGCAGATCGAAAGCTACGCCCCTGGCCGTCAGGTCAGATTCGGAAGCCTAAACTTCACGGCCGATGACTTGATCTTCGACGGACTCGAGCCACAGCCAAGCACGCCGCACTGCGACGATGGGCATGATCTAGCTCTGCCGGACAGTGCTTTGGTGGCCGCACTTGAATCCTCCCCGGCTACTTACCCGGAGCCGATTGCCCATGACGAGGGTCGGTGGATAGACGCCGCCCCGGGGGCTTCAACATCCACGGCGATGGAGCCGAATACCGATTTCGTCCCTTGCGAAACTCATGATCCCAAGGCGCCGGACTCCTCGCCGGACTCCGAGCCTCCCGCGCCCCCGCGAATTAAGCCGATTGGGCGCCGGTTATGGAATTCACCGCCGCGGACATCTTTCAACACTCGCCTTTTGGCGATATCCTGAATTCCCTGAAGCATCTCTCGCTATCAGGAGGATCCTAGCCGGACTATGGCCAGGACGGTTGGAGTTCGGACGACGAAGAAATTCGGAACCCACCCACCACCCACTTTGTAGCCACTGTCGAGGATCTAACCGACATGCTAGACTACGACTCCGAGGACATCGATGCTATGGACGACGATGCCGAGAGCGATCAGACCCAGCGCACGGGACCTTTGGAAGGCCACCTCGTCATACGACGTCTACATGGTGGATACCCCAAAGGAAGGGGATGGCGAAAAAGCAGCGAAGGAAGATTCTTTGAAGAAGCAGCCCAACCGCCGGCGTCAGCGGCGCCGCTCTAAATCCCGCCATAACAAGAATGGAGAATCCGGCACGAGAGACAATAACACTCCGGAGAGTGCCGAAGACGATCCCCTCCTGCAAGACTCAGCGCAGGAGGACGTAGAAGCAAGCCCTCACAACAGGGCGGCAGAAGAAAAGGTTGAGGATCACAACTATGTACCTCCCTCCGAGGTCGAATCAAGCACTGATGACGACGAACTCGAAGAGCCCGTCGAACAAGATCTTTGCAAACGCAGGCTCATCGCTACAGCAAGAAGCCTGAAGAAGGAAAAGCGGAAGCTCAACACAGCGGAAGACGCGCTCCGGATAAGATGGAGCAAAGTGCTCAAAACCGCAGACGAACAAGGCAACAGCCACCAATCGAAGAGCTACCCGAAGCGCAAGCTGCTCCCAGAATTCGACGAAGAGGCCATAAAGCCTCCACCATCAAATGGCCCAGCCAGGTCCATCTACGGACCCAAAAGGAAAGCCCCAATAAGCAAAGGAACACGTCAAGTGTCCGACGATAGCGGCACGCGATACAAATGCAGAGCGCCAGACACCCACTATGCTTCACAGACGAGGTGCTGGAACATGAATTCCCAGCAGGGTTTAAACCCATCAACATAGAAGCCTACGATGGAACAACAGACCCTGGAGTCTGGATAGAAGACTATATACTGCATATACATATGGCCAGAGGAGACGATCTCCACGCCATAAAATATCTACCCCTCAAGCTCAAAGGGCCAGCTCGTCATTGGCTCAAAAGCCTCCCAGAAAACACTGTTGGAAGCTGGGAAGAGCTCGAGGAAGCGTTTAGAGCAAATTTTCAAGGGACTTATGTCCGGCCTCCGGATGCAGATGACCTAAGTCACATAACTCAACAGCCCGGAGAGTCAGCGCGGAAATTCTGGAACAGGTTCCTTACCAAAAAGAACCAAATAGTCGACTGTCCGGACGCCGAAGCCTTAGCAGCTTTTAAGCACAATGTCCGAGACGAATGGCTCGCCAGACACCTCGGTCAAGAGAAACCGAGGACAATGACCGCATTAACAAGCCTCGTGACCGCTTTTGCGAGAGAGGACAGCTGGTTGGCAAGAAGCGGCACCAGCGACCCAAGTACATCCGAGATAAGAGATGGAAACGGAAAATCACGGCGCAGAAAAGATCAGCGCCGGAATAAAGAAAAAAGCCCAAAGAGCACGGCAGTCAACGCCGGATTTAAAAGCTCACGGCCGAATAATAAAGCTCAACCCATCAAGGACGACAGTGACGAACTGTCTAACCTACACAAAATCTGGGTCGGATCTGTCAAATCCACAGTACCCGGAAGGCTCGCAAATCACACCCACGAGGATTGTTGGGTTTTCAAACAGTCCGGCCGACTAAACGCCGAACGCAAAAGGGGCTCGGCGCGTCAGCGAAGAAGATAAACCCGCCAGCAGGCACCGAAAACAAAAGACTTTCCCACAAGGGGTCAAAGCGATAAACTCACTTCATGTGAGGACACGAAAAAACAGTCGGCACTTTCTAAAAGAGCTTCGCGGTCCGGACCATAAACCATAGAGATTGGATATCAAAACCAATCACTTTCGACCACCGGGATTATTCCAAAAGTGTTCGAACCACGGGATGGACTCCCCTGATATTGAATCCGATAATAGATGGAGTACAATTCACAAACGTCCTAATGGACGGAGGTAGTGATTTAAACCTGCTATATTCAAACACAATCCGTCGGATGAGGACAGACCCTACCAAAATTCGACACAGCCGCACTTCCTTCAAAGGAGTTACGCCCGGCCCTTACGCCAAGTGCACAGGCTCGATATTACTCGAAGTCGTGTTCGGATCACCGAACAATTTCCGACGATAAAAGTTTATTTTCCATATCGTCCCATTTAAAAGTGAACATCAAGCACTATTAGGACGAAAGGCTTTTGTCCGCTTCAACGCCATACCGCATTACGCGTCTCTTACACTTAAGATGCCGGTCCACATGGCACCATTTCGGTCGAGGTCACTTAAAGACCCCGGATTCGGATAGGCGAATCCGGACTCAGCAGCTAGGGGCTCCCTAGCCGCATACCCTTTCACAAGGGGCTGCGCGCTCAACTAACATCGGTTTCATATAAACCTAGCTTTAATTATTTACGCTTATTCTTTTGCATTATTTTCGCATCGAACTGTTTTTGAAATGTTCCTCTCTTTCCTACAGATGAACAACGTGCGTACCCGTCGAGACAACGGCTGCGGAGACACAGCGCAGAGCGTGCAGTAGGGACCCGTTGCAAGGATTCTTTTCAGATTAAGACCCTCGTAGACCTTTTATTACTGCCTCTTGTTGCTAAATCGCCTCGGCTTCTTCCTATAGCCGGGCGAACTGGCGCTTTGGCATTGGCGCCTCGAAGACAATGCCCGCACGGACACAAGGGGCTTAGGGCATAATTCTGCCCGTTATCATAAAGTCCGAACACCTTAGGGAGTGTTCGGCGTCTCAAGATTGGGCACTATATGCATCAGCTCGAATCATGTCTTTGGTCAAATGTTGGGTTTGCCCGGCTCCTGTGTTTTGCTGCCTTCGTTCCGTATCACCCGGCTAACGCGGCACCGGAGAACTCTCGTGATTGTGCCCCGGTTTGGCTGGGCGAGCACCTCGATGAAAGCCGAAAACCGATCGTCATGATATAGCGAGAGTCCGTCACCACTTGATTGACTACGGAATGTTTAGAATTCCCGCTTTGACGAAGGGCGCTTCGGTCAGCACATCGCACCCGAATCCGGAGATGTGCGGTGCCATTAGGGGCTATATCGTAGCCCCACCCTCGAGCTCCATTGGCTAAGTGAAAGAGATAAAGCATTATAGTCCGGATTGCCTCGTTAAGCTCGCTACCACCTCCTTATAACAGGACCGAGGCGTCGGATTAAAGTGTGAAAAAGCGCTATTTTGCGAACACCCCAGCACCTTGTGCAAGGGACTGTCAAGATCGCATCTTTCGGGTTATACACAAGTATACTTAAGCGGCCGCAAGGAGAAGTATTACTACTTGGAAGCACAAGTATAAAAAGCATTCATACTATAATCATTCATATACAAGTTAATGCATTCAATTGAGCGTTACATTCTTGAAAGCTGCGACTCTATTATCTGGCGCCGCTCATAACTTCCCGAAATAATGTTGGCAGAAGCCGGTTCCCATCCGAACCTGGGCGGCAACAACGGTGGCATCCATCTCCGGACATGCGCCTTTACGGTCGAGCCATCCGCGCGCTCGATGCAGGCCGATCGCTTCATCTCCTTGATATGCGGCACCGCCCCAAGGAACTGCTGCGATGAGGCCAAAATAGCTCGTCGCCTTGGACCTCTCGGCCACACATGGGCCACGATGTCGATCATAGCCAGCCGGACAGTCTATTCAGTTCGGCCCATTCGCCAACTCTGTCCGACAATGGAAGAAGGCGATCCGGACTGTGGAATTGAGTCAATATAACTCTTCCACCTCGTGATCCCCCGGCTCCGGAAGTGCTTAACGGCGTCGGCCGCTCGCAGCCAAGTCCATGTAAGGATCCTCCGAACTCCACTGCTTTTCAAATTTGGCATACTTGGCATCCATAAACCGGCGACGCATAAGCGGCTTGCCACCGTGATCTCTCGGCTTGCGCAGCTCCTCCTTCATAGCCCGCATTGCGAGCGGGCATCCTTGGTCTCGGCGGTGGCCTTCTTGGTCTTCCGCTCTGTGGCGCTCCTTTTCAAGAGCCTCGCTACGGTCGGTAGCATCCTTTAAATTCTTGGCCAATCCGGCCACCTCCGCCCTGCTTAGGCAGTGCGCATCCTTTTCGGCCTTCAACTCCTCGGCCGCCCTCGCAGCAGCCGCATCACTCCTTCGGGCTTGCTCCTTGGCTTGTGCAAGCTCGGCCCGAAGTCTCTACACAGCAGCAGCACTTTCTGTATAAACAACATATAACTTATCAAGAGGAGGGCTTTAACCCACTTAATAAAGCGGCTATGGAGAATTTATTTACCTTGCGACTCGTCAAGTCGCTGATTGACAAGTGCTATGTCGGCATCGCCATGTCCATTGCCGACTCGGTTCAACAAGCCGATCGATCCGGTGGCCCCGGACTATCCGCCACCTATATTAGAACGGCGATATTCATTACCTGAGATATTTAGATTTTCGATCCTCGGCACGCTATCATCTTCGACAACCTACCGAGTCTCAGGGGCTACTATCTATACAGGGCGCATTTTTTATATGCACAACTGTTAAAAAACAAAGGGGTACACTATTTTCGCATACCTCAAATCCCGCCAGCAAGCTCATGGCAGCATCACGCAATCCGCTTTCAGCGGACGAAATCCTTCCAATCACCATATGCATTAACGCACGGTGATCTTCTGAAATGGACGCCCTCTCAAGCAAATTCTTCAGTTCTCCCGGCTGGGCTCTGGTGGGTGTTGAACTCTCTGGCCCCTCCGGATTCGGGGATGCCCTCCGCGACGATACTTCGGGCTCGTCTGCCTCATCCGGCAGCGCGGCAGACGGAGGCGTATCGCTCTCCATCATCTCCGGAAGGAGATCCCCCGAGGACGAACTCACGAGGCGGCTGCAGATCCGAATCTGCGATATAAATATTTGGTTACCCACGAAGCATAAGCGAAGGTACTATCCGATTAAAGTTTCTTCTTTCATACTCACGGCTCGTTGGAGGCTGGTCCTCGGGCGATGATTGCGCGTCCGGATTCTCTCCGGACGCGGACCAGTGGGGATTTCTTCCCAGCTTAGGGGCTGGGACCTCCGGATCTTGGGGCGGTCCTCTTCTCCCCGAAGGAGGGATCCTTGGTTCCCTCCTCTTGATCGCCCCTGGACGAAGTATTAGCTCCTTTATCTCCCCGTCGCCCCCCTCTGTGGCGCAACCTCCAAGATTCGACCAGCCACGGGCTCCAGTCACGGTCTCTGGGAGGGCGGACACCTTATCAGCCTTGATCGCGCCACCCATTCTGTAAAGAACAAAGGGTCGAGAGGCGATCTCTTGAAAGGCATCTGAAACAGGATGTCCGGGCTTTGAGCTATTTACCTGAGTATCCGGGCGATTGCGGCTTAGTCCAGCATCCTCGGCCGAATCCGGACACGCCACTTGCGGTCCGAAAAACAGCTCGTACATCTCCAAGGGTGTCGCGCCCATGAAATCTTTGGAGGATCGAGGTCCCTCGGATTGAACTCCCATAAGCGGAAGGGCGGCGTTTGCGAGGTAGGAGGTGCCTAGTTAGCATGACCTGCGTCACCTTGACCAGATCAATCTCCCTTGTTTGGAGGTCCCGAATCCGGCCCTGCAGTGCGGGCACGTCCTCGGACGGGCCCCAGTTGAGCCCTTGGTTGACCCACGACATCGATTCTTTGTGGAGGTCCCGGCGGAAGGAGGCGGCGGCTTCGCTGCTTCCCTTGGGCGGTGATGTAGAACCACTCCTGCTGCCACAATCCCTATTCCTCTTGGAAGGAACCTTGAGCCACGGGCATCGACCTTCTTGCTTATGGTCGCCCGCCACACTCCGCTTCGGCGCCCCGATCATCTTGGCTCCACCTTGAATGTTTTCAGCCACAGGCGAAGTGGGGATGGCGCGGAGGAAGGCTTCGCATGAACAATAATGAATGCGGAGATATGGAGGATGGACTCGGAGCCAAGTCGTGGAAGTCCAGCCCGTAGAAGAACAGAGCCCCCTCACAAAAGGATCATCGTCGGGAAGCCTAATCCCGACGGAGGTGAGATCTTGAAACATATTCGCGCGGGCTCGGGGGCTGGCACGGCCTGCCAGGGCAGGCAACCTGTCTTGAACCGTGGGCGGTGCACTTGGCCTCACGCAACTTCAATATGTCCTCCTCCGTGGCGGAGGAGGGCACCCACCGCCCCGGAGGTCGGGCCGGACATTGCTGTGGATCCAGGCGCTCAGTCTGAAGCTCTTGGTGTTGGAACTAGGAGCGGAGGAAAGATTCGATCACGAGGTTGAAAGACAAGGACAGGCCTTGGTCCTCTTATAAAGGGAAATAATACCAAAGTCCGTCTCGTAACCGTTTGAGATTCCCCTTCGATAGAGGAGGCGGCGGCAGAGCGGTTGGGTTACCCACGCACGTATTGATGAGGATCCCGGAATAAAGGGAACACGATCTCGCTTGACGGGGCGTGCCAGGAAGCCACTTCGCTAAACATCTTTGAGGCAGAATAATAAAACGATTCAAGCGAGGGCTTGGCTGCGGTGTGACATCACGCTGCGTATCGTCGGCAGATTGAATTAAGTGTGTATTTTATTCTCTCTACGTTGGAATGTGGAAATTATTTTGCGAGCGGACACTATCTGGTGTTCATTATCTTCTCCGGATTATTCAAGGGAGGAACCCGCCTTGCAATGCGAACATTATGCACGCCGGACTTATCGTCATTGAAGACTGGTTCGAGGGCTCTTGAGGAGTCTGGACTAGGGGTGTCCGGATAGCCGGACTATCAATATCCGCGGACTCCCGGACTACGAAGATAGAAGATTGAAGACTCGGCTCGTGTCCGGAAGGTACTTTACTTGGCGTGGAAGGCAAGCTTGCAATCTGGATATGTAGATCTCCTACCATTGTAACCGACTCTGTGTAACCCTAGCCTCTCCGGTGTCTATATAAACCGGAGGGCTTTAGTCCGTAGGACACAACATTACATCTCAACAATCATACCATAGGCTAGCTTCTAGGGTTTAGCCTCATTGATCTCGTGGTAGATCTACTCTTGTACTACCCATATCATCAATATTAATCAAGCGGGATGTAGGGTATTACCTCCATCGAGAGGGCTGAACACAGGTAAAAACATTGTGTCCCTCGTCTCCTGTTACCATCCGCCTAGACGCACAGTTCGGGACCCCCTACCCGAGATCCGCCGGTTTTGACACCGACAGTCGTCGCCGCCGACCGCCACCACCGCGACCACCAGCATCCTCACGCCCACCCAGTTGGTGCCCGAGCTCCGCCTCCTCGCGCTGAACCTCTTGACGCCAAAGGAAACAAGCCGGAGGGCCCCGTTTTGTCGCCATCATCGTCGCCTTCGCCATCGGCTGCCGGAGATCCGCCTCGCCGCCCCGCTCGCTCCGACGCTTCCCCAGCCCCACCGTCTGCACCGGCCAACTCGCCGTGAGCTCCCTTTCCTTATCCCCATAGCCACGTCGCTCGAGCTGCCCCCTAACCCCGTTGGCCATCACGGCCGAGAGCTCGGCTCCGCCGGCCATGTCGCCGTCGTGGCCACAGACGCGCAAGCTCGAAACCGAGCGCTTCACCGTGCTCAGCACATCACCAGGAGGCCGTAGCATCCAGCTGTTCGCCCCGCCGTGCCCCACAGCACCATTCCCAACCTCGCCCGAACTCCGGCCGCCGCCTAGCTCCTCGTCGCCGCCTACTCCGGCCACTCCAGCCGCTGTCGCTCGCCTAGTTGGATGCGGCGCACCTTCAGCTACCCGTAGACGCAAGCCACGCGCAAAACCGAGCCCCGTAGCGGTTTGCCGGCGAGCTTCCGCCGCAGTTTTGGTCGCCGCCGACCATTCTCCAGTGTGCCAACGTGGCGTCATTAGCTTAGGGACTAACCATGTTTAGTTAGAACCCACAGCCACTGACAGTGGACCCCAGCGCAGGGTCAAACCCAGTCAGCTCTGGATTTGACCGGCATTAGTCCTTGTGTCAATGACTCGCGGATCCCACCAGCCAGGTTTGACCCTATTCAACTCGGTTGACCTGCTGACGTCATGATGATGTCATGCTGATGCAATAAATCTATTTCTGGATTTAGTTTAATTTTAAATAATCCAGAAATTGCAGAAAATGCTCTAAACTTCTAAAATTCATAGAAATTCAACCGTAACTCAGAATGAAATAATTTATATATGAAAAATGATCATAAAAATCCAATATTTCCATCTGCATTGGTCTCACGCATGTTAGAACACTTTAACCTTGCTGTTTAGGTGAAACAAGTTAATGCACTAATATGACCTCTTATTTTGGGTTTGCATTTGAATCCTTGATTCAAATGAACTCAAATCAATCTGTTCTAAGTTTCATTAGCCAAAACACACTCATTTTGCCATGTCATGATCATGCATCATATTGTGCATTGCATTGATTGTGTTCCCTCTCGTTTGCCGGTGATTGTCCCCTTTCAGTAGACGACGTTCGACGATGAGTTCGATGACACCGATGAAGAACTATACTATCTTCAGAAGTGCCAGGCAAGCAAAACCCCCTTGTTCATTCCGACACAATCCTACTCTCTCGCTCCTACTCTCTTTTACTGCATTAGGACAACAACGAATCATCTATTACTTGTTGTGGTAGCTGAATCCCTTTATCCTCTACATGACCTGTCATTGCCACAGTAAATAGATGAAACCCACTAGCATGATTAGAAGTTGTTTGAGCCCTGTTGTGCCTACTCATTCATGCTTGTTTGTCATGCACTCTTTGCTTAGAGTTGAGTCAGTCGATTCATCGGGAATCGTCGGAGGTGTGTGAACATGTCCTTCTATGTGTGAGCTAAGTGTGTGAACATGATTTGGTAAAGGTAGCGGTGAGAGGCCATGTAGGAGTACATGGTGGGTTGTCTCATTGAAGCCGTCCTCGAGGAACTGAGTTTTGTGTTTGTGATCCATGAAATGTACACTACCACGCATGGGGCGAAACCAATGGACCCTCTCGGCTTCTTAATCACCCTTGTCCTCTGTCCGGGAGTTGCAAGTAGTTTCGATGTTTGTAGTATCTTTGGAGGCTATCTTGTGTTGGCCGGAGGGTGGGCTGTGATCACGGTAGGCACGTGGCGGTATACTGGCGCCCATTTGGTGTCACGGAACCCTGTACACATCGTTCGGGGCCGTATGTGGAAACCTCGGCCGGACTCCCTGCGGATGGAACCTGAATAGGCGATAAACCTGGACTAGAGACTTGAGTGTTTAGGTAGGTCGTGGCCGACACCCTCGTTGGGCTTCCGCTTGAAGGTTGTCGAGTACATGTCGTGTAAACATCGGTAAGTGGCGAGAGCATGTGTGAAGAAGTACACCCCTGCAGGGTTAACATCATCTATTCGAATAGCCGTGTCCGCGGTAAAGGACTTCTGGGTTGCATGTACAGTTCATAGACAAGTGAAAGTGGATACTCTAAAATACGCAAGATAAGCGTGAGTGCTATGGATGGCATTCTCGTAGGGAGACGGGAGCGGACCCATAGTGGTGTATTGATATGGTGAATATGTGGACTCGTGTGCGCCACCTCAAAAGAGTTACTTGCAGTCGTAGTTTAGGATAGCCACTAAGTCAAAGCTGGCTTGCTGCAGTTAAACCCCACCATCCCCTTTGTTGATAATGATGCATAAGTAGATAGTTCTGATGCAAGTCTTGCTGGGTACATTTGTACTAACGTTTTCCTATTTTATGTTTTGGTAGAGAGACTTCAGTCTCACTAGTAGTTCCATGTGGACTTCGACGTCTAGCTTATTACCTCAGCTACGATCTTGTGCCCTCGGTAGGATCTGGTAGATAGTCAGGCTTCTCAGCCTTTTTCTTTTGTAGATGTCTGTACTCAGACATGTTAAGCTTCCGCATGTGCTTGTATGCTCTGAATGTTGGGTCACGGGACCTATGTTTGTAATATCTCGCTCCTTGGAGCCTATTGAATAAAATACTTGAGTTGTAGAGTCATGTTGTGATGCCATGTTGTATTTGCACATATCGAGCATATTGTGTGTATGTTATTGAAATGCTTGCTATGTGTGGGATCTGACTATCTAGTTGTTTATCCTTAGTAGCCTCTCTTACCGGGAAATGTCTCCTAGTGCTTCCCCTGAGCCATGGTAGCTTGCTACTGCTCCGTAACACTTAGGCTTGCCGGCATGTGTCCTTCTTCGTTCCTGTGTCTGTCCCTTCGGGGAAATGTCACGCGATGAATACTGAGTCTGTTAGCCGCTATAGCCCGGTTCACGAGTCCTGCTAGCCCAGTGCTACAGCCTGGATTCACTCGCGTGATGACCGACACATTCGATCTTTGGGTCATGGATGCTGTCCTGTAAGTTTGTGCCACTTTGGGTTTACGACTAGCCATGTCAGCCGGGCTCCTTATCATATGGATGCTAGCGACACTATCATATACATGTGCCAAAAGGCACAAACGGTCCCGGGCAAAGGTAAGGCGACACCCGTGGGAATATCGTGCGTGAGGCCGCAAAGTGATATGAGGTGTTACATGCTAGATCGATGTGGCATTGAGTCGGGGTCCTGACACCCACGTCACGCATTCAACGCGGGTCGTGGGGAAGCGCAGCGGACGAAAAAAGTTACCGCGGTAAAAACTGCCCTGCCTGCCCGCGCACCGTTTTGGGCCTAGCCCAACAACATGTTGTGCCTATGTGTGGCCCAGGCCCGGGGGCTCCTGTCGGTGTACTAAAGTAGGGGCACTCCTTTGTACCCCTTACTTGTGCACGGACAGTCAGATCCGCGCCCACGGCCACGCTTAGCAGGGCAGATGGTGGAGTCAAAGCCGCAAGATGGTAAAAGCAACGCCAAGACACAAAGAGCAAGAGGGCGAGGTGGACTCCCCCGGCAAGACCCTTGCCAGGGCAGCCTTCGCAGCCATGGCAAGAACCTTGCTGGGGCGACTTGCCCAATGCCAGCAGAGCACGCCACCCTTGAGCCCCGGGTCTTCCAACACCACCAACCACGTTGGGACCAAGGCTCGGAAGGCGCCTCTGTGATGGCATGCAGATCTTTGTGAAGACAAGAAACACTTCAAATCAGATGAGGATTAGAAGACGACGAACCTCGGCGAGATCCTTGTCGAGGAAACCCACAAGACCTCTGGCAAGATCCTTGCCATGGACGACCACGACGGCACGGCAAGACCCTTGCCGGGCCCCCGAAAAGGCCCTTGCCGAGGTCATCCGCAAAGCCACAACAAGGCCCGCACCCGCCACATTTCCACTGCCGCTCCCATGCAGCTGCCAGCCTACCAGCTAGGCAGGCACCTGCGTGTCAACGTGAGGCTTCCAAGCCAACTCAGAGCATGCCTACGTGGGGGCATGCAAATCTTCGTGAAGACCCTACCACCGCGCCACCATAGCCGCCTGCCAGCCTACATGGCGCTGACCGCCTTGCTGGTCCGGGTGCGTGTCGAAGCAGGGCGAGGCGGCAGTAAAGTGAGGGGGACATCTAAGGGGCACATTAAATGCGTCATGTCCCGTAATGGCTAAGCGATAAGCTTAGCCACTATACACCGATGCCACCTCCTATGTGCCACTGTGGCGACCCCCTTTACTATGAAAGGAGGCCCGAGGCATCCAGGAGAAGGTTTCGGACCCTTGGACAAGTTACGCCCATCGTAGCTAGCTCACAAACTCCAAGAACACTGATATACACACCAAAGCAGGACTAGGGTATTACGCATCCTCGCAGCCCGAACCTGAGTAAACGACCCGTGTGCTTGTGCTGACTGCTGATCCCGCTCTTCTCACGAGCCCGCGCCCCGCAACCTTAGTAGGGATTCCCGTGATCCCATAGGTGTCGTTTCCACCGACATGATCAATGATTTCTTTTTAGCGATTTCTTTTCTGTTTGGCCTTCCTATAGGTTTGCACATAAGCGGAAGTTGTACTGTATATTAGCAGTTGCTGGAGCTGTGATGCTATTTTTTTTGTTGCCAATGTTATTTGAACATGGCTGATTACAATCTTTTAGTTGCTACTTCTCATGTCTATAATGTCATGAAGATGTAATCACAACAAATGATGTATGATGAAACAAACGTTGCTTTGAAAGCAAACCTGAAAAAAAGTCAATTATTTCTCTGTCATCTAGCCCTTTTACATTAGTGGGCTGAAAATATTGATGGGCTGGAAGAGGCCTTGGCCCAAACAATGTTGGACAAATTAATTGTTGGGTTGTAAAAAAGGCCTTGGCCCAAGTGGTATTAGGTTGAAAAAATAACTGGAAAAAAACCGAGGCCCAGATAGAAAAGGCCCAGCCATATAGCAGAAAAAATCAGTCTGAAAAAGCATAAAAGGCCAAAAAAGTTGGGCTTGGACCATGTAACACACCTAATCGGACCGGGCTGAATCTTGTCAATGACCTTTTCATTTGGTCGCAATCTTGCCACGTCAGCTTGCCACGTCGGATCCGATGTGGCCTGGGCAGACAACCAGTGACCAAAACAAAAGCTCATGGGTTCAACAACCTTTTGTTTTGGTCGTAAACGTCTACGACCTTATCTCGAAGAAGGTCGTTAATTTCAGTTTACGACCGCCAGCTTTTGACCTTCTAATTTTGGTCACAAAAAGGTCACAAATGAAAAACAATGACCTTTCAGTGACTAATAGTGATGGTCGCAAGTTGACATATTTCTTGTAGTGGGTGGAGGGGGAGGGGGCGGCCGGAGGAGGAGGAGGGAGGGGCGGTGGGAGGAGGGCGGCTGGAGGAGGAGGGGGGAGGAGGGAGGGGAGGAGGGAGGAGGGAGTACCTCGGTGGAGGAGCAGGGCGGCGGCGGTGGCGGCGTTCGGCGCGGGCGAGAGCGAGTGAGAGGGAGAGTGAGTGAGAGGGTCAACCGCTCCAGGGCAAGGTAAGTAAGTAGTAGCGCATTTCGGAGAAAAGAGCTACTACTACGGGATGTAGCAGTAGCGCTGGTAGAGGTTACGCGCTACTGCTAAGCGGGCCTAGGCATCTGCGCCCAGTACAAACATAGCAACAACGTGTTTTCCAGGACCGCGCTACTGCTAAAAAAGTAGCAGTAAGGTGGTTTATTTAACCACACTATTACTAAGTAGCAGTAGCACCCTGTTTTGTCCAGCGCTACTGCTAAGATGCTGTGTATAAGGTTTTCCCTAGTAGTGCTAGTACAATATATACGGGCTTTCAATGTGCATGAAATCATCACCTTTATATATAAATTTTCCATACATGGAAAGCATCGTAGCAAGCCAATATTATGTTCAGATCATAATTAAATATTCTGATATATAAGATCTTGACAGAATCCAGCGGCATTGATAGGCCATCCATCGACGGACTCTTCATTTAGCATATAACATAATATTAGTACCCAAAGTGTACTCCAAGATGATATAAAACACAAATGAAAAATACAGCTTATGATTACAAATGTGTAGATGATAATATACGGTGCCTGAATAAGTGTGGATCCAAACACCTACCTGTGATAATTAAATGGATCACGAATTACACCCAAGGTCTCCAGTTTGGGCATAGAGACGACAATTATTTGCGAAGGTACATAACAATAATGAAGGAGCAACCTTTGAAGTGAAGGGGCATCTTCGATGATGAGTTGTCCTTCAAAACAAATTCCAATGCTTTTAAGGTGAGATGACCTTATTTGGAGACAACTGATACGGATTCCTATTCCCAAAACAATCAGCAAGCGTTCCAGGGTAGGGCAACTGGAGTGGATGATGCTGTGCAGTGAGGCCTCCGACAGATAAACACCACAAGCGGAAGTTTTTTTAGCAGTGGGAGTTGAAGAATTTGTACCAGGTCGTCTGGTAGATGGCACCGGGCGAAGGTGGTGGTGTGGAGAGAGAGGAAAACCATGAGATGGACAACGGTGGTGTGGGCACAAATCTTGGTGTTTGGTTCGTGGTATGAAACTTTCGTGGTAATGGTAGAACTCAAACTGCTGGAGTTTTTTGAATTCAGGGGATGTCAGTCAGACATCCACCATGCAGGGTATGGACAGTAGCTAGAATGTCGGGATGCAGAGGCATTAAACGGAGCCCTGGTGGGAGGATATGATGGCCCCAAGGAGTTTAAAATCATGAATGACAGATAGCTGACGATGGCCGAGATTAAGGGGTGTGGCACGCCATAGAGGGCGCCACCGAGTTGAGAGGACTTAGGTGCGGCAGCAATCCTTGGTGGGGAGAAGCGAGATGATCTCCCCAAGGATGGTGTCCGGGAGATCACTTATGCGGTCCATCCGAGATTCTATGGGTTCCTCAGATCTGGTGGGGGGGCCTGCTGCTTCTCCCCGCACTGCCGGGTGCGGGATCTACAACCGGCATCACTGTTGGTGGGAGCATCGTCTTCTTGGCGCTGGGGACAGCTGACTCTATTTTCCTTGCGGGCGTCGCGCCGAGCTCACAAGTTTGAGCAGAGTAGCCAGAGACAAGCCTAGTGGCAGTGCGAGTTGGGAAGAAGGAGGGCTGGGGTTCTCTTTAGGAGTGGAAGAAGAGGAGTAGGCATTTTACATGCAGTGAGGAAGAAGGTGGCGGGGTTTTACATGCAGTGAGGAAGATGGGGAGCGGGGGGAATTGAGGGGCGACGGAAGCAGGAGAGTCCAGCGAGCTCCAGTATAAGTGGAAGTGAGGAGGATGGAGGGTTTTTCTGGGATCACCCCCTCTTCAAGGAATATGGGCTTTTCCTTGCAAAAAAAAACAAATGGGCTTTAAGATGGATAGGCTTTTGTATTGGCCTAGTCGGCTGCCCGTGTTTCGTACTAGAGGGCCTTAATGAAGGAAATATGCCCTAGAGGCATCAATAAAGTTGTTATTTTATATTTCCTTATTTCACGATAAATGTTTATTATTCATGCTAGAATTGTATTGATCGGAAACCTAAATACATGTGTGAATGCATAGACAAATACTGTGTCCCTAGTGAGCCTATAGTTGACTAGTTCGTTGATCAAAGATGGTTAATGTTTCCTAACCATGAACATGAGTTCTCATTTGATAGTGGGATCACATCATTAGGAGAATGATGTGATGGACAAGACCCATTTGTTAGCTTAGCATTATGATCGTTCAATTTTATTGCTATTGCTTTCTTCATGTCAAATACATATTCCTCCGACTATGAGATTATGCAACTCCCGGATACCGGAGGAATGCCCTGTGTGCTATCAACCGTCACAACATAACGGGGTGATTATAAACATGCTCTACAGGTATCTCCGAAGGTGTTTGTTGGGTTGGCATAGATCGAGATTAGGATTTGTCACTTCGAGTATTGAAGAGGTATCTCTGGGCCCTCTCGGTAATACACATCATAAGAAGCCTTCCAAGCAAGGTGACTAATGAGTTAGTTGCATGATGATGTATTACAGAACGAGTAAAGAGACTTGCCGGTAACGAGATTGAACTAGGTATGAAGATACCCACGGTCGAATCTCGAGCAAATAACATACCGATGGACAAAGGGAATAACGTATGTTGTCATAACGGTTAGACCAATAAAGATCTTCGTAGAACATGTAGGAGCCAATTAGAGCATCCAGGTTCTAGTATTGGTTATTGACTGGGGAGGTGTCTCGGTCATGTCTACATAGTTCTCGAACCGGTAGGGTCCGCGCACTTAACGTTCGATGATGATATTGTATTATATAAGTTATGTGATTTGGTGACCGAATGTTATTCGGAGTTGATACGTCTCCAACGTATCTATAATTTTTGATTGTTCCATGCTATTATATTATCTATTTTGGATGTTTTATATGCATTAATATGCAATTTTATATTATTTTTTGGACTATCCTATTAACCGAGAGCCCAGTGCCAGTTTCTGTTTTTTTTGCCTATTTTAGAGTTACGCAGAAAAGGAATACCAAATGGAGTCCAAACGGAATGAAACTTTTGCAATGATGTTTCTTGGACCAGAAGCAAACCACGAGACTTAGAGATGAAGTCGGAGACGCAACAAGGCGGCCACGAGGGTGGATGACGCGCCCAGGGGGTAGGGTGCGCCCCTACCTCGTGGGCCCCTCGTGGGTCTCCTGACCTAGTTCCTTCGCCTATATATACTCTTATACCCTGAAAACATCCAAGGGAGCCATGAAACCAGTTTTCCACCATGACAGTAGGGGCAGCAAGGTACGTATTGTATTGTTGCCATCGAGGATAAAAAGATGGGGTTTTCATCATATTGCTTGAGTTAATTCCTTTACATCATGTCATCTTACTTAATGCATTAATCTGTTCTTTATGAACTTAATACTCTAGATGCATGCTGGATAGCGATCGATGTGTGGAGTAATAGTAGTAGATGCAGAATCGTTTTGGTCTAGTTGACACGGACGTGATGCCTATGTTCATGATCATTGCCTTAGATATCATCATAATTATGCGCTCTTTTATCAATTGCTCGGCAGTAATTTGTTCACCCACCATAATATTTGCCATCTTGAGAGAAGCCACTAGTGAAACCTATGGCCCCCGTGTCTATTTTACATCATATTAGTTTCCCATCAACTTGCCAATTTCTGTCACTGTTCCTTTAATTTACAATCTTTACTTTCCGGTCTATAAACCAAAAATACCAAAAATATTTACTTTACTGTTTATCTATCTCTATCAGATCTCACTTTGCAAGTAACCGTGAAGAGATTGACAACCCCTTTATCGCGTTGGGTGCAAGTTGTTGATTGTTTGTGCAGGTTTTCCGTGACTTGTGCATTATCTCCTACTGGATTGATACCTTGGTTCTCAAACTGAGGGAAATACTTACTCTACTTTGCTACATCACCCTTTTCTCTTCAAGGGAAAAACCAATGCAAGCTCAAGAGGTAGCAGGAAGAATTTTTGGCACTATTGCCGGGGATATCTACGTCAAGTCAAGCCATACCAAGTACCCATCATAAACTCTTATCTCTTGTATTACATTATTCGCCATTCGCCTCTCGTTTTCCTCTTCCCCACTTCTAAAACGATTTTCAAAAACCTTTGCCTTTTCTTCGCCCTCTTCCGTTCGTCTTTTTCGCTTCCTTCTTGTGTGCTTGTGTGTTGGATTGCTTGCTTTGTCGCGATGGCTCAAGATAATACCAAATTGTGTGACTTTTTCAATACCAACAACAATGATTTTATTAGCACTCCAATTGCTCCCACTACTAATGCTGAATCTTGTGAAATTAATGCCGCTTTGCTGAATCTTGTTATGAAAGATCAATTTTCTGGCCTTCATAGTGAAGATGCCGCATCTCAACTAAACAATTTATTGATTTGTGTGATATGCAAAAGAAGAAAGAAGTGGATAATGATATTGTTAAATTGAAGCTATTTCCATTTTCCCTTGGAGATCATGCTAAAACTTGGTTTTCATCTTTGCCTAAAAATAGTATTGATTCGTGGAATAAGTGTAAAGATGCTTTCATCTCTAAGTATTTTCCTCCCGCTAAGATCATCTCCCTTAGGAACGATATTATGAATTTTAAGCAACTTGATCATGAGCATGTTGCACAATCTTGGGAGAGGATGAAATTGATGATACGTAATTGCCCTACACATGGTTTGAATTTGTGGATGATTATACAATTTTTTAATGCCGAATTGAATTTTGCTTCTAGTAATCATTTAGATTCGGCCGCCAGAGGCACTTTTATGGAAATTACTTTAGGAGAAGCTACTAAGCTCCTAGATAATATCATGATTAATTATTCTCCATGGCACACCAAAAGATCTACTAGTAAAAAAGTTCATGCGATTGAAGAGATTAATGTTTTGAGTGAAAAGATGGATGAACTTATGAAATTATTTGCTAATAAAAGTGTTTCTTCTGATCCTAATGATATGACTTTGTCTACTTTGATTGAGAAAAATAATGAATCTATGGATGTTAATTTTGTTGGTAGGAGCTTTGGTAACAACATGTATAGAGGTAATTTTAATCCTAGGCCGTTTCCTAGCAATTCCTCTAATAATTATGGTAATTCCTACAACAATTCTTATGGAAATTTTAATAAGATTCCCTCTGATTTTGAGAATATTGTTAAAGAATTTATGAGTTCACAAAAGAATTTTAATGCTTTGATTGAAGAAATATTTCTCAAGATTGATGATTTGGCTAGGAACATGGATAGAATTTCTCTTGATGTTGATTCTTTGAAACTTAGATCTATCCCGCCTAAGCATTATATCAATGAGTCTCTCAAAGCCATGAGAATTTCCATTGATGAGTGCAAAGAAAGAACCGCTAAGATGTGTGCTAAAAAAGTTTGGTTTGTAAAAGCGTGTTCTTCTAGTTTTCATGATAATAATGATGAAGATCTAAAAGTGATTGATGTGAATCCTATTAACTCTTTGTTTTTCAATATAAATATTGATAAAGATGGGACTGGAGATGAGTCAACTTTAGTTAAAAGGCGTCCCAATGATTCAAAAAATTTAGATCTAGATGCAAAAATTGATAAAAATGGGATTGGAGAGGTCAAGACTTTAAGTAGCAATGAACCCACTCTTTTGGATTTCAAGGAATTTAATTATGATAATTGTTCTTTAATAGATTGTATTTCCTTGTTGCAATCTGTGTTAAATTCTCCTCATGCTTAAAATCAAGAAATCTTTTACTAAACATATCGTTGATGCTATGATGCAATCTTTTGAAGAAAAGCTTGAATTAGAAGTTTCTATTCCTAGAAAACTTTATGATGAGTGCGAACCTACTATTAATATTAATATTAAAGATTACGAATGCTATGCTTTCTGTGATTTGGGTGCTAGTGTTTTCACGATTCCAAAAACTTTGTGTGATGTGTTAGGTTTTCATGAATTTGATGATTGTTCTTTAAATTTGCATCTTGCGGGTTCCACTATTAAGAAACCTATGGGAAGGATTAATGATGTTCTTATTGTTGCAAATAGGAATTATGCCCCGTAGATTTCATTGGTCTTGATATAGATTGCAATCCTACATGTCCTATTATTCTTGGTAGACCTTTCCTTTGAACGATTGGTGCAATTATTGATATGAAAGAAGGAAACATTAGATTCCAATTTCCGTTAAGGAAAGGCACAAAACACTTTCTTACGAAGAAAATAAATTGCCATATGAATCTATCATGAGAGCCACTTATGGATTGCACACCAAATATGGCAATACTTAGATCTATTCACGTTTTTATGCCTAGCTAAGGGCGTTAAACGATAGCGCTTGTTGGGAGGCAACCCAAAATTTTCTTTGTTCTTTGCTTTTTATTCCTATTTAGTAATAAATAATTCATCTAGCCCCTGGTTAGATGTGTTTTTATGTTTTAATTAGTGTTTGTGCCAAGTTAAACCTTCAGGATAGCTTACGGTGATAGTTGTGTTGATCCTGCTGAAAATCAGAAACTTTTGCGCCCAGTAATTTAGTTTTGATAATTCACATAAACGTGATTTTTATCTGATTATTTTTTCTATGTATTGGTACATAAGTTGCCCAGGTTTTCCTAACTTGGCTGTATTTTTGGATATACATAATTATTCGAGAGTTACAAATTACTACAGACTGTTTTGTTTTTGACAGATTCTGTTTTTCGCGTGTTGTTTGCTTAGTTTGATGAATCTATAGTATCGGGTGGTATGAACCATGGAAAAGTTGGAATACAGTAGATATTACACCAATATAAATAAAGAATGAGTTTTCAATAGTACCTTAAAGTGGTGATTTATTTTCTTATACCAACGGAGCTCATGAGATTTTCTGTTGAGTTTTGTGTTGTGAAGTTCTCAAGTTTTGGGTAAGGATTTGATGGACTATGGAATAAGGAGTGGCAAGAACCTAAGCTTGGAGATGCCCAAGGCACCCCAAGGTAATATTCAAGGACAACCAAAAGCCTAAGCTTGGGGATGCCCTGGAAGGCATCCCCTCTTTCGTCTTCGTCTATCGATTACTTTACTTGAGGCTATATATTTATTCACCACATGATATGTGTTTTGCTTGGAGCGTCTTGTATGATTTGAGTCTTTGATTTTTTAGTTTACCACAGTCATCCTTGTTGTACACACCTTCTTGGAGAGACACGCATGAATGATGATTTATTAGAATACTCTATGTGCTTCACTTATATCTTTTGAGCTAGGCAATGTTGCTCTAGTACTCCCACCGTCCCATAATGTAAGACGTTTTTTGACACTAGTGTAGTGTCAAAAAACGTCTTACATTATGGGACGGAGGGAGTACTTCATTTATATCTTTTTAGAGGACGACGATGGCTTTATTTTATAGAAATCGTTGAACTCTCATGCTTCACTTATATTATTTTTAGAGTCTTTTAGAACAACATGGTAATTTGCTTTGGTTATAAATTTAGTCCTAATATGATGGGCATTGATACGTCTTCAACGTATCTATATTTGATTGTTCCATGCTATTATATTACCACTTTTGGATGTTTATGGGCATTATTTTACACATTTATATCATTTTTGGGACTAACTGACTAACCGGAGGCCCAGCCCGTATTGCTGTTTTTTTTGCCTATTTCAGTATTTCGAAGAAAAGGAATATCAAACGGTGTCCAAAAGGAATGAAACCTTCGGAAGCGTGATTTTCAGGACGAACGTGATCCAGAGGACTTGGAGTGCAAGTCAAGAAGCAGCCGAGGCAGCCACGAGAGGGTAGGGCGCGCCCCCTGTCTCGTGGGCCCCTCGAGCGGCCACCGACGTACTTCTTCCTCCTATATAAGCCTACGTACCCCAAAAACATCCAGGGAGCCAACGAAACAAAATTTCCACCGCCGTAACCTTCTGTATCCGCGAGATCCCATCTTGGAGCCTTCGCCGGCGCTCTGCCGGAGGGAGAATTGACCACGAAGGGCTTCTACATCAAGACCATAGCCCCGACGATGAGTTGTGAGTAGTTTGCCACAGACCTTCGGGTCCATAGTTATTAGCTAGATAGCTTCTTCTCTCTTTTTGGATCTCAATACAATGTTCTCCCCCTCTCTTGTGGAGATCTATTCGATGTAAACTCTTTTTGCGGTGTGTTTTTCGAGATCCGATGAATTGTGGGTTTATGATCAAGTTTATCTATGAGAAATATTTGAATCTCCTCTGAATTCTTTTATGTATGATTGAGTTATCTTTGCAAGTCTCTTCGAGTTATTAGTTTGGTTTGGCCTACTAGATTGATCTTTCTTGCCATGGGAGAAGTGCTTAGCTTTGGGTTCAATCTTGCGGTGTCCTTACCCGATGTGGTTAGGGGTTGCAAGGCACGTATTGTATTGTTGCCATCGAAGATAAAAAGATGGGGTTTATATCATATTGCATGAGTTTATCCCTCTACATCGTGTCATCTTGCTTAAGGCGTTACTCTGTTCTTATGAACTTAATACTCTAGATGCAGGCAGGAGTCGGTCGATGTGTGGAGTAATAGTAGTAGATGCAGGCAGAAGTCGGTCTACTTGTCACGGACGTGATGCCTATATACATGATCATGCCTAGATAATCTCATAATTATTCGCTTTTCTATGAATTGCTCGAAAGTAATTTGTTCACCCACTGTAATACTTATGCTATCTTGAAAGAAGCCACTAGTGAAACCTATGGCCCCCGGGTCTATCTCTTATCATATTTGCTTCCAGTCTACTTTTATTTGCATCTTTACTTTTCGCATCTATATTATAAAATACCAAAAATATATTTATCTTATCATACTATCTCTATTAGATCTCACTTTACATGAAGTGGTCGGAAGGATTGACAACCCCTTTATTGCGTTGGTTGCGAGTTCTTTGTTTGTTTGTGTAGGTGCGTGGGACTTTTGAGGAGCCTCCTACTGGATTGATACCTTGGTTCTCAAAACCAGAGGGAAATACTTATGCTACTATTGCTGCATCACCCTTTCCTCTTCAAGGAAAACCAACGCAAGCTCAAGACGTAGCAAGAAAGATTTCTGGTGCCGTTGTCGGGGAGGTCTTCGCTCAAGTCAAGACATACCAAGTACCCATCACAAACCCATCTCCCTCGCATTTACAATATTTGCCATTTGCCTCTTGTTTTCCTCTCCCCCACTTCACCCTTGCCATTTTATTTGCCCTCTCTTTCCCAATCTCCTCCTCTCTCTTTTCGCTTGCCTTTTTCTGTTTGCTCGTGTGTTAGATCTTTTACCTTCTCGTCATGGCTAGCTCAGTTTTTATCCCTTCGTCTCCTGACTTTGAAGTTCTCCCGACTTTAAAAGATGCTTGGTTTATGATGTTAGAATCTTATTGTAGTTGTGCTTTAGAAGGAGATTTGAAGATTTTAATTCGTAATTTTTACATTGGGTTAACCTTACCCCACAAACAACTCCTTGATGTTGCCGCAAAAGGGGAATTTATTGAAATTGATCCTAGTTCCGCTTATGAAATTTTAGAGGGGATAGTAGGAGTACTTCCCCGACAAGAAAGATCATCTTTATCTCTTGAAGGAACCCAAATTTTAGAGAAACTTCTTGAATTGCAAAAACTTGTTGAACCTTTTAAGAATATTGTTGGGAGTATCAACCGCATGAATAATTTGATCACACTTTACAATAAGCCGTTGGATGCCTTAGATCATAGGATCTCTGAGCATGAAGGGAAATGCAAAGAGCCTCCCGGACTTGAGCATAACTCCATTAAAAAGATGAGTGCCAAAGATGGCACTACTTAGACCTATCTTCGCTTTTATGCCTAGCTAGGGGCATTAAACGGTAGCGCTAGTTGGGAGGCAACCCAATTTTCTTTGTGTTTTTTGTTTTTGTTCCTGTTTAGTAATAAATCTTGCATCTACCTTCTGTTTAGATGTGTTTTTATCTTTTAGTTAGTGTTTGTGCCAAGTAGAACCTATAGGATAACCTATGATGATAGTTGATTTGATTCTGCTGAAAAACAGAAACTTTTCACGCACGAATTTAGTTTTGTTAAATCAAACAATCGTGATTTTGTGTTGATTCTTTTTTCTGCTGGTCAATAGACAAAATTTCCAGGACTTCCTATTTTAGTAGGAGTTTTCGAGTTCCAAAAGTTTGCGTTAGTTACAGATTGATACAGACTGTTATGTTTTTGACAGATTCTATTTTTGGTGTGTTGTTTGCTTATTTTGATGCATCTATGGCTAGTAAAATAGTTTATAAACCATAGAGAAGTTGGAATACAGTAGGTTTAACACCAAAATAAATAAAGAATGAGTTCATTACAGTAACTTATGTGGTGGTTTTGTTTTCTTTCACTAACGGAGCTTATAAGATTTCCTGTTGAGTTTTGTGTTGTGAAGTTTTCAAGTTTTGGGTAAAACTTTTATGGACTATGGAATAAGGAGTGGCAAGAGCCTAAGCTTGGGAATGCCCATGGCACCCCAAGATATTCAAGGATAGCCAAAAGCCTAAGCTTGGGGATGCCCCGGGAAGGCATCTCCTCTTTCGTCTTCGTTCATTGGTAACTTTACTTGGAGCTATATTTTTATTCGCCACATGATATGTGTTTTGCTTGGAGCATAGTATATTATATTAGTCTTTGCTTTTTAGTTTACCACAATCATCCTTGCTGTACACACCTTTTGGGAGAAGCCTACTTGATTAGGATTTTCTAGAATACTCTATGTGCTTCACATATATCTTTTGAGCTTGATAGTTTTTGCTCTAGTGTTTCACTTATATTTTTTAGAGCATGGTGGTGACTTAATTTTGAAGAAATTGCTAGTCTCTCATGCTTCACTTATATCTTTTTGAGAGTCTTTTAGAGCAGCATGATATTTTCTATGGTTACAAAGTTGGTCCTAGAATGATGAGCATCCAAGTTGGGTATAATAAAAACTATCATAGAAAAGAATTGGATGCTATGATCAATATGATGCTTGATAATTGTTTTGAGATATGGAGGTAGTGATATTAAAGTCATGCTAGTTGAGGTGATTATGAAAATACTTGTGTTGAGGTTTGTGATTCCCGTAGCATGCACGTATGGTGAACAACTTTGTGATGAAGTTGGAGCACAATTTTATTTATTGATTGTCTTCCTTATGAGTGGCGGTCGGTGACGAGCGATGGTCTTTTCCTACCAAGCTATCCCCCTAGGAGCATGCGCATAGTGCTTTGGTTTTTGATGACTTCTAGATTTTTGCAACAAGTACATGAGTTCTTTTGACTAATGTTGAGTCCATGGATGATACGCACCTCACCCTTCCACCATTGCTAGCCTCTCTTGTGCCGCGCAACTTTCGCCGATATCATACACCCACCATATACCTCCCTCAAAACAGCCACCATACCTACCTATTATGGCATTTCCATAGCCATTCCGAGATATATTGCCATGCAACTTTCCACCGTTTAGTTCACATGACACACATTACTTTTGTCATATTGCTCTTTGCATGATCATGTAGTTGACATCGTATTTGTGGTAAGGCCACCTTCATAATTTTCATACATGTAACTCTTGATTCATTGCATATCCTGGTACACCGCCGGAGGCATTCATATAGAGTCATATCTTGTTCTAGCTTTGAGTTGTAAATCCATAAAAGTGTGATGATCTTCATTATTAGAGCATTGTCCTAGTGAGGAAAGGATGATGAAGACTATGATTCCCCCATAAGTCCGGATGAGACTTCAGAATTTACAAAAAAAAGAAGGCCAAAGAAAAAAAAGGAAATTAAAAAAAGAAAAGAAAAAAAATAAAATGAGAGAAAAAGAGAGAAGGGACAATGCTACTATCTCTTTTTCCACACTTGTGCTTCAAATTAGCACCATGATCTTCATGATAGAGAATCTCATATGTTGTCACTTTCATATACTAGTGGGGATTTTTCATTATAGAACTTGGCTTGTATATTCCAATGATGGGCTTCCTCAAAATGCCCTAGGTCTTCGTGAGCAAGCGAGTTGGATGCACACCCACTTAGTTTCTTTTGTTGAGCTTTCATATATTTATAGCTCTAGTGCATCCGTTGCATGGCAATCCCTACTCACTCACATTGATATCTATTAATGGGCATCTCCATAGCCCGTTGATATGCCTAGTTGATGTGAGACTATCTTCTCCTTTTTGTTTTCTCCACAACCACCATTCTATTCCACATATAGTGCTATGTCCATGGCTCACGCTCATGTATTGCATGGAAGTTGAAAAGGTTTGAGATTATTAAAGTATGAAACAATTGCTTGGCTAGTCATCGGGGTTGTGCATGATTAAATACTTTGTGTGATGAAGATAGAGCAGCAGTCAGACTATATGATTTTGTAGGGATAACTTTCTTTGGCCATGTTATATTGAGAAGACATGATTACTTTGATTAGTATGCTTGAAGTATCACCATTTTCGTGTTAATATGAACTTTTATTTTGTATCATTTGGATCTGAACATTCATGCCACAATAAAGAAAATTATGTTGAGAATTATGCTAGGTAGCATTCCACATCAAAAATTATGTTTTTATCATCCACTACAGGAAACAGCTAGTTTGCCGTCAGTGAGAATCTTTGCCATCAGCTTTTCATCGGGGGTAGACGGCAAAGAGCACTTTTGCCGTCAGCTGTTGTCGGCAAAGAATGACTAACGGCAAAGAAAACTTTGGCGTCTGCTATTTTTATTACAAACGGCAAAGAAAAGTTTGCCGTCTATGATTTATATTACAAATGACAAAGAAAACTTTGCCGTATGCGATTTTTACTATAGACGGCAAAGAGTGCTCTTTGCCGTCTGTAGTAAAAATCGCATACGGCAAATAACTTTGCCTTCTGTAATATAACCGGCACACGGCAAAAAAGAAACACACCTCGCAGATCGATGAGGTGGCATGATCCACACCCCTCGCTATATCTCTCTCCCACGCCCCCAACACGTTCTCTCTCTCCCCCCACGTTCTCTCACCCCTCAGCCGACCCCACCACGTTCTCTCTCCCTTATCCCCCATGTTCTCTGTCTCATATGCATCTCTCTCTCTCTCTCTCTCTCTCTCTCTCTCTCTCTCGTAACTCCCCAGCAGCTCCGTCCCGGTCGCCGCCGGCCACCCTAGCACCAAGCCACGCTCCCCTCCAACTGCCCCGTCCTCTCTCCTCCCTCGAGCCGGCCCCGTCCACCATCCCCGTCGAGCCGGCCCCGTCCCTTGTCGCCCTGGAAACCGGCGCCGTCCTCCTGCCTCGCGGCGCCGCCCGATCCCCAGCGCCCAGCCCGCCACCCGCTCCCCAGCACAGGCCGGCGAGCAGCGCGGCCCCATCCCTTCAGCGCCTCCTCACTCCAGGCAGCAGCACGGCCTCCTCCCTCTGGCGCCTCCTCTCTCCAGCGCCTCCTCTCTCCGGCGAGCAGCACGGCGCAGACGGCGTGAACAGCGCGGCCGGCATGGCGGCTTCCTCACTCCGGCGAGCAGCGTGGCTGTCTCGCTCCGGCGAGCAGCGCGAGTGGCGTGGGTTCCTACCTCCATCGCCTCCTCACACGGACAAGCAGCACGGGCGGCGCGGCCTCCTCACTCCGGCGAGCAGTGCGGGCCGCGCGGCGCGGGCTCCTCCCTCCGGTGCCTCCTCACTCCGGCAAGCAGCGCGACCTCCTCCTTCCGGCGCCTCCTCACTCCGGTGTGGCCTCCATCCAGTGTGGCCTCCCTCCGGCAGCAGCGCTTTTCTCCGGTGAGGTCGGGCGCGGCCAACATCTCTTCTCCGGTGAGGTCGGCATGGCGAGCAGCTTGGCTATTGGGCGCGTGCGGGCGGCAAGAATCTCTACTCCGGTGAGCTTTGGACGAGATGATGTGGACATGCGATGACGAAACTGTTGATCCAATTTTTTTAATAAAAAAGAATGCTTTGCCGTCTGTGATGTTTCTGCCTAACGGCAAAGAAGTAGTCTGGCTCACGGCAAAACACTAAGGCCGTCCGTTAGGGTCGTTAGTCTGTTAGGTTGCTTTTCTTTGCCATCAGGACGATCTAGTTGACAGCAAACGGTATAGACTGACGGCAAAATCTTTGCCGTCATCCAGAAAAAATAGCAGACGGCAAAGTATTCTTTGCTGATTAATCTTCGCCGTCTACTTCCTGACGGCAAACTCTTTGCCGTCTGGATTTATGTCTTTGCCGTCTGTAATCCACAGACGGCAAATTACCTGTTTCCTGTAGTGAATTACCTACTCGAGGACGAGCAGGAATTAAGCTTGGGGATGCTTGATACGTCTTCAACGTATCTATAATTTTTTATTGTTCCATGCTATTATATTACCCTTTTGGATATTTATGGGATTTATTTTACACATGTATATCATTTTTGGGACTAACCTACTAACCGGAGGCCCAGCCCGTATTGCTGTTTTTTTTGCCTATTTCAGTATTTCGAAGAAAAGGAATATCAAACGGAGTCCAAATGGAACGAAATCTTTGGGAGCGTGATTTTTGCAACGAACGTGATCTAGAGGACTTGGAGTGCAAGTCAAGAAGCAGCCGAGGCGGCCACGAGAGGGTAGGGCGCCCCCCCTATAGGGTGCGCCCCTTGTCTTGTGGGCCCCTCGGGCGGCAACCGACGTACTTCTTCCTCCTATATAAGCCTACGTACCGCGAAAACATCCAGGGAGCCAACGAAACACAATTTACACCGCTGTATCCTTCTGTATCCGCGAGATCCCATCTTGGCGCCTTCGCCGGCGCTTTGCCGGAGGGGGAATCGACCATGGAGGGCTTCTACATCAACACCATAGCCCCGCCGATGAGTTGTGAGTAGTTTACAACATACCTTCGGGTCCATAGTTATTAGCTAGATGGCTTATTCTCTCTTTTTGGATCTCAATACAATGTTCTCCCCTTCTCTTGTGGTGATCTATTCGATGTAAACTCCTTTTGCGGTGTGTTTGTTGAGATCCGATGAATTGTGGGTTTATGATCAAGTTTATCTATGAGAAATATTTGAATCTCCTCTGAATTCTTTTATGTATGATTGAGTTATCTTTGCAAGTCTCTTCGAGTTATCAGTTTGGTTTGGCCTACTAGATTGATCTTTCTTGCCATGGGAGAAGTGCTTAGCTTTGGGTTCAATATTGCGGTGTCCTTAGAGAAGTGCTTAGCTCACCCTCGAGATGATTGGGGCAGATTTCATCCGCCGCCGAATCGCTCTGCTGCACAACAAGGGGAGGCCGGCCTGGGATTTCAGGAACGCGGCCGACATCATGAGGCTCCGCACCATTGAGGTAGTCTTGGACTAGGGGGTGTCCGGATAGCCGAACTATCATCTTTGGCCGGACTCCTAGACTATGAAGATACAAGATTGAAGACTTCGTCTCGTGTCCGGATGGGACTTTCCTTGGCGTGGAAGGCAAGCTTGGCAATACGGATATGTAGATCTCCTACCATTGTAACCGACTCTGTGTAACCCTAACCCTCTCCAGTGTCTATATAAACCGGAGGGTTTTAGTCCATAGGACGAACAACAATCATACCATAGGCTAGCTTCTAGGGTTTAGCCTCTTTGATCTCGTGGTAGATCTACTCTTGTACTACCCATATCATCAATATTAATCAAGCAGGAGTAGGGTTTTACCTCCACCGAGAGGGCCCGAACCTGGGTAAAAACATCGATCGTGTCCCTTGTCTCCTGTTACCATCCGCCTAGACGCACAGTTCGGGACCCCCTACCCGAGATCTGCCGGTTTTGACACCGACATTGGTGCTTTCATTGAGAGTTCCTCTATGTCGACACCTTTAGGCCCGATGGCTCCTTCGATCATCAACAACGACGCGGTCCAGGGTGCGACTTTTCTCCCCGGACAGATCTTCGTATTCGGTGGCTTTGCACTGCGGGCCAACTCGCTTGGCCATCTGGAGCAGATCGAGAGCTACGCCCCTGGACATCAGGTCAGATTTGGGAGTTTGAACTATACGGCTGACGTCAGCGGCGACTTGATCTTCGACGTGTTCGAGCCAGAGCCAAGCGCGCCGCACTGTCACGATGAGCATGATCTAGCTCTGCTGCCGGACAGTGCCCTAGAGGCCGCACAAGTGTCCACTCCGACCCTTAGCTTGGAGCCGACTGCTCCGATCGAGGACGGGTGGCTGGACACCGCCTCGGGGGCTGCTACCTACACGGCGATAGAGCCGAATACCAACCCTGTCCTTTGTGAAGCTCGTGACTCCAAGGTGCCGGACTCCTCTCCGGACTCCGAACCTTCCGCGCCCCTGCCAATCGAATCCAATTGGGCGCCGATCATGGAGTTCACCGCTGCGGACATCTTTCAGCACTCGCCCTTTGGCGACATCCTGAATTCACTAAAGTCTCTCTCTTTATCAGGAGATCCATGGCCGGACTATGGTCAGGAAGGTTGGGATGCGGACGACGAAGAAATTCAAACCCCACCCACCACCCACTTTGTAGCCACTGTCGATGACTTAACCGACATGCTAGACTTCGACTCCGAAGACATCGACGGTATGGACGACGATGCAGGAGACGACCAAGAACCAGCGCCTACAGGGCACTGGAAGGCCACCTCGTCATATGACATTTACATGGTGGACATCCCAAAGGATGGGAATGGCGATGGAACAACGGAGGACGACCCCTCCAAGAAATAGCCTAAGAGCCGGCATCAGCGGCGCCGCTCTAAATCCCGCCACAGCAAAAATGGAGATTCCAGCACCAGAGACAATAACACCCCGGACAGTGCCGAAGACAACCCCCTCCAGCAGGATTCAACGCAGGAGGATGGAGAAGCTAGCCCTCATGAGAGAGCGGCAGACAGAGAGGTAGAGGACGATAATTATATGCCTCCCTCCGAAGACGAGGCAAGCCTCGACGACGATGAATTTGTCGTGCTTGAGGATCCCGTCGAACAAGAGAATTTCAAACGCAGGCTTATTGCCACGGCAAGTAGCCTCAAGAAAAAGCAGCAACAACTTAGAGTTGACCAAGACTTGCTAGCCGACAGATGGACTGAAGTCCTTGCGGCCGAAGAGTACAAACTCGATCTCCCCTCCAAGAGCTACCCAAAACGCAAGCTGCAACCCCAATTAGAGGAGGAAGCACCCAAACCTACATCACCAGCGCATGATGCGGCAGACCGGCCACCTCGTGGCCGTGACAGAGAAGCCTCTAGGCCATCCACTAAAGCCGCACCCCGGCGTTGCTTGAAAAGTACAAAGCCACGGGGGAATGCGCCAGACTTGCGAGACATATTGGAGGACAAGGCAAGACAAATAAGATTGATCTACGGATCATGTGGGCACCCCACGATACGTGATGACAACCGTCACGCTGGATACAGCAATTCCGGCCGGGCCGAACACAGCAGACAAAGCTCATTTGAGCTGCATCGTGATATAGCCCAATACAGAGGCGCCGCACACCCACTATGCTTCACAGACGAAGTAATGGATCACCAAATCCCCGAGGGTTTGAAACCCGTAAACATTGAATCATACGACGGCACAACAGATCCTGCGGTTTGGATCGAGGACTATCTCCTTCACATCCACATGGCCCGCGGTGATGATCTACACGCCATCAAATATCTCCCACTCAAGCATAAAGGACCAGCTCGGCATTGGCTCAATAGCTTGCCAGCAGAATCAATTGGTTGTTGGGAAGACCTGGAAGTTGCATTCCTTGATAACTTCCCGGGCACATATGTGCGACCACCAGACGCTGATGACCTAAGCCACATAATTCAGCAGCCAGATGAATCGGCCAGACAATTCTGGACATGGTTCTTAACCAAGAAAAATCAAATCGTTGACTGTCCGGATGCAGAGGCCCTCGCAGCCTTCAAACATAACATCCGCGACGAGTGGCTTGCCTGGCACCTAGGACAGGAAAAGCCGAAATCCATGGCAGCCCTCACATCACTCATGACCCGCTTCTGCGCGGGAGAGGACAGCTGGCTAGCTAGCAGTAACAACCTGACCAAAAACCCTGGTAGTTCGGATACCAAGGACAGCAACGGTAGGTCGCGTCGCAATAAGCACAAGCGCCGCATTAACGGCGAATGCTGAAGATACGGCAGTCAATGCTGGATTCAGAGGCTGTAAACCCGGTCAGCAGAAAAAGCCATTCAAAAGAAATACTCCGGGCTCGTCCAATTTGGACCGAATACTCGATCGCTCGTGCCAGATACACGACACCCCTGAAAAGCCAGCCAATCACACCAATAGTGATTGTTGGGTGTTCAAGCAGGCAGGCAAGTTAACTGCCGAAAACAATGACAAGGGGCTACATAGCGATGACGAGGAGGAGAGCCGGCCGCCGAACAATAGAGGACAGACGGCCCCCCCCACAAGTGTGGACTGTGAACATGATATACGCAACCCACATACCCAAAAGGGAGCGGAAGCGTGCACTCAGGGACGTATATGCGATGGAGCCAGTCGCCCCAAAGTTCAATCCGTGGTCCTCCTGCCCGATCACTTTTGATCGAAGGGACCACCCCACTAGCATCCTCCATGGCGGATTCGCCGCATTGGTTCTAGACCCAATCGTCGACGGATTTCACCTCACTAGAGTCCTGATGGACGGCGGCAACAGCCTGAACCTGCTTTATCAGGATACAGTGCGCAAGATGGGCATAGACCCCTCAAGGATTAAACCCACAAAGACGACCTTCAAAGGCGTCATACCAGGTGTAAAGCCAACTATGCAGGCTCGCCACACTTGAAGTGGTCTTCGGATCCCGGATAACTTCCAACCAAGGAGTTAATCTTTGACATAGTCCCGCTCATGGCGGCTATCATGCACTTGCTTTCGGACGAATCGCATGACGGTAAAGTTCAATGCGGTGCCGCACTACGCATACCTCAAGCTCAAGATGCCAGGCCCTCGAGGAGTCATTACGGTCAACGGAAACACCGAATGCTCTCTCCGAACGGAGGAGCATACAGCGGCTCTCGCAGCGGAAGTACAAAGCAGCCTCTTAAGACAATTCTCGAGTCCGGCTGTTAAGCGGCCGGACACCGTCAAGCGCGCCCGGAGTAACCTACAACAAGACCGCCTGGCATGTTCCGAGCACGCGTAGCAATGCGGCCCCAACCCCAGCCCTCGCGAAATCGCGAGACTAGTACCACACGTACATAACTACGCTCTGGAGATACCATGGGCATAGGGGTAGGGGAACGACCACGGCATGCCCGGAGAGCGGCTCAACCGCACCAGCGGCTCCCAATTGTGTCATTCTTTTTTTCTTATTCGCAGGACTCCATTTTCCAGAAGCCCTGTCCGGCAGTAGAATTGCCGAACTCACGATGCAACAGCCAGGGAAGCAGAAAAGCTACGTCGAGTGTCCTGGTGGTCTCTATTACGAGCAGTATACCTGTTTTACATTCCATCCCGCAGCCTACCCCTGGAGGGGGACATGTTAAATAGTCCCATCCCTTGCTTACCACACTATTTGTATCGTTCTGCTTTCATTGCAGTATTTTTTGAATAAACAATGCATCACTTTTTGCCTATTATTGCATTCCTTTTTCTATCTATACATGTTCACTTATGACATGTTGCACCCGTACGCTTTGGTACGGCCAAATACACCAGGGGCTTAAGTTCCCCAAAATACAGTGTGATAAGTCCGAACACTTTCACAAGTGCGGCACCCGAACTTATAGCATTATATGCATCGGCTCGAATCATGTCTTGGGTCAATAGTTGGGTTTGCGGCTCCCATGTTTTGGTACCTTACGTTCCGTTATATCGGCTAAGGTAGCGCTGGGAGAACCACTGCGATTGTGCCCCAGTTGAGCTGGGTTGAGCACCTCAGTGGAGAAAGCTAAAACTGACCGTCATGATAGGGCGAGAGCCGGTCACTGTTCGAGAGGTTTTTTTGAGTCCCTAAAGACTTATGCCGCTTAGAGCGAGGAGCCGGCTTTGTCCGGCCCATGCGTGGATAGCGCCCCAAATTCGGTCTCTCGAACACTAGGGGCTTCACCGAAATTTAAAATTATAGAATTCTATGGCTAAGTGGGAGTGTTCAAGCATTATAAGTCCGGTTGCCTCGTTCGTTGTGTTGAGCGTCTCCCTCGAAGGACCCAAAAATGGGAACAAGAGCGCTCAAGTTTATCCCGAACACCCCAGCACTCATGGCATGGGGGCTGAAGCCAACGACTTGCCATATCTCAAATTTGATAAATGGCCGCACATACGGTAATATTTTAAATTAACAAGCGTTGCTTAGCGCATATGAACGAAGTTTTTAGCGTACAGGATAACAAATGCGAGTCTACTCAAAAATTACATCTTTGGAGCACTCACTCGCTATAAGGCGGGCACCCTTCAGGACACCCTTATAGTACATCTCGGGCGTGCGATACTCCTTGCCCGGCGGTGGCGCGTCCGTCACAAGCTTCTCGGCGTCCATCTTGCCCCAGTGCACTTTAGCGTGGGCAAGGGCCCGACGGGCACCTTCAATGCAGACGGAACGCTTGATGACTTCAATCCATGGACAGGCATCCACCAGCCACCGCACCAGACCAAAGTAGGTCCCATGCATGGCTTCTTTAGGCCACAGCCGAACTATAAGGCCCTTCATGGCCTGTTCGGCCACCTTGTGGAGCTCGACCAGCTACTTCAGCTGGTCGCTCAGGGGCACCGGATGTCCAACCTGTAACGCCCTCGATGCGGCTATATCTCCCATGTGTCGAAGCACGATTTAGAGGCATAACCGCATTGAAAGCAATGTCGCAAGTGAGGTAATCTTCACACAACCCATGTAATACATAAGGGAAAGAGATACATAGTTGGCTTACAATCGCCACTTCACACAATACATGAGTAAAGCATTACATCATACAGATACAATCAAGGTCCGACTACGGAACCAAAATAAAAGAAGACTACCCCAAATGCTACACAGATCCCCGATCGTCCCAACTGGGCTCCACTACTGATCAACTGAAACGAAACAACACAATGAACAAGATCTTCATCGAGCTCCTCCTTGAGCTCGGATGCGTCACCTGTACGGTTTCATCGGCACCTGCAAACTGGTTTTGGGAGTATCTGTGAGTCACGAGGACTCAGCAATCTCACACCCGCGAGATCAAGACTAATTAAGCTTATAGGAAGGATGGAGTAATGAGGTGGAGCTGCAGCAAGCGACTAGCATATATGGTGGCTACAATCGCAAAAGAGAGCGAGAAGAGAAGCAAGGCATGATCGTGAAGCTAGTAGCGATCAAGAAGTGATCCTATAACTACTTACGTCAAACATAACTCCAACACCGTGTTCACTTCCCGGACTCCGCCGAGAAGAGACCATCATGGTTACACACGCGGTTGATGTATTTTAATTAAGGTCAACTTCGGTTTTCTACAACCGACATTAACAAATTCCCATCTGCCTCATAACGCGGGCACGGCTTTGAAAGATAATACCTGCAGGGTGTCCCAACTTAGCCCATTATAAGCTCTCGCGATCAACGAAGGATATTCCTTCTACCGGGAAGACCCGATCAGTCTCGGAATCGCGGACTACAAGACATTTCGACAGTAATAAAACAAGACCAGCAAAGACGCCCGGATGTGCCAACAAATACAGATAGGAGTCGCATGTACCTCGTTCTCAGGGCACACCGGATAGGTCAGCCTACGAGTAAAACCGGACCTCGAGTTGCCCCGTGGTGGCCCCTGATCTGCCTGTTTTGACCAACACTCGAAGGAGCACCGCCCGGGGCTGAAATAAAGCTGACCCTTGAGTCTGCAGAACCCAAGGGAAGGGGTATATGTGGTAGGTAGTCAAATGGTAAAACCAAGGTTGGGCCTTGCTGGAGGAGTCTTATTCAAAGCGAACTGTCAAGGGGGTCCCATAAATCACCCAACCGCGTTAGGGACGCAAAATCCGGTAACATAATACCGATATGACGGAAACTAGGGCGGCAAGAGTGGGAAAAAACACCAGGCATAAGGCCGAGCCTTCCACCCTTTACCAAGTATATAGGTGCATTAATTAAATAAGAGATATTGTGATATCCCAACAAGTAAACATGTTCCAACAAGGAACAACATCTCCATGTTCCAACAAGGAACAAACTTCATCTTTTCCTGCAACTAACAACGCTATAAGAGGGGCTGAGCAAAGCGGTAACATAGCCAAACAACGGTTTGCTAGGAAAGGATGGTTAGAGGCTTGACATGGCAACATGGGAGGCATGATATAGCAAGTGGTAGGCATCGTAGCATAGGCATAGCAAAAGAGCGAGCATCTAGCAAGCAAAGATAGAAGTGATTTCGAGGGTATGGTCATCTTGCCTGAGATCCCGCTAGGAAGAAGAACGAGTCCATGAAGAAGACAAACGGACGAAGTCGACGGATCCTCACAACTCCGGAACAAAACCGAAGCTAACGAGAGAAGCAACCCGGAAAGAAACAAACAACATAGTAAACAACCATCACATAAACATGGCATGAAGCACAATCAAGTATGATGCATGTCCGGTTTAATGAGGCATGGCATGGCAAAGTGCAACAAACAATACTACAAGTTAAGTGGAGCTCAATATGCAACGAGGTGCATGTTGACGGAATACCACATCAATTATTTAGTTTTCTCTCGGTTATGCTACCAAACAATATTAAGTGTTGTTAAACATGGCAAGAGGTGAAGCATAAATAAACTAACTATTTAGGCAAGTTTAAATGAGGCCGAAAGCAACAATCGACAATTCCGGAAAACCCCATACGTTATTTAGCAATTTAATGCAAACACAATTTTAAGCATTTAAATGTTGCTATCATGATGCAGATGACATATGCAAGTTTTATGTAATTTTTATGAAAATGTTAACATAAGTATGTTATGAAGCATTTGGTCACCATGGTGGAACAAAACAGGTGCCACGGCAACGAATCCGAAAATGATGCCATGGCAACATATCGGTTCCGGTAGCTCAAGAAGATACCGATGCAAAAGGAAGTGAGCGTGAGCGAGTCATGCAAGATGGTGGGGTGCTCCCGGTTACCGGGTTCCCATGGGTCGATGGCATGGCAAACGAGGAGGAACGTACACAAAACAAACGGGCAGGATGCAAACATACGGTTCATCTCATACAACATGCATTCGTTCACGGGCATCGTCTCGGCGTTATACCTTCGAAGCGTGCATTTCGGGCGGATCGAGTTCGACGAAGGAAGTAGTCGTACACGGGCCATAGTGGAAGTAGTCGTTCTCACGACGGTAGTGGAAGTAGTGGTTCACGGACATCGTCGAAGTAGTTGTTCACGTGGCGACGGTAGTGGAAGTAGGCGTTCACGGGACGTCGTCTAGCCGTACATGTTTGAAGCAGAACTTGGCGTATCCATGTAGTTGGCGTTCCGGTCCTGTAGTCGTACTAGGCATCCGGTGAACTTGGCGAAAACCACGAAGGCGTAGACGTTCCCATGTACTTGACGCATCAGCAGGTGTAGTCGGTCTTGACGATCCAAAACGAAGCAACACCAGGGCCTCAAGTGGCAGCAGCAAGGAGGCAAAGGAGCCCTGGCCGGAGATGGTTTAGGCAGCGGCAAACCATGAGCAAGATGGGGCTGTCGGGCCAAGGTGGAGGCGAACAGCAGCGGACAAAGGCGGCAGTGAGGCGACGGGGGGGACAAGGGCGAGGCGACGTCGCGGGGTTCCGGGAGGCGAAGCCACACGGGCGGCGCGGCTGCTGTTGATGAGGTGGCACACGAGGAGGAGGTTGGGGATGGGTCGTCGAGGCTGGAACCAGGGTGGAGGCGCACAGGAGGAGGCTTGAGGCGCGCTGGAGGTGGTGGTCCTCGCGGGTGCAAGGCGGCCGGTGCTGGGGCTCCGACGAACTCCGGCCAAACGGAGGGGACGAGCAGCGCGGGGCTCCTGCTGGACACAGAGGACGACGGATGCGGCCGCAGGTGCTCGAGGAGCTCCTCTCCTCGAGCGCTCGGGCAACGGGGACTTGGCGAGGAGGAGGCGTAGAAACACCGGTTCCATCCGGGAACGAGGCGGGGCGAGCTGGGCGGCCTAGACTCGCCGGCCGGAGGGGCGACGTGGCATGGTTTCGGGCGCCATGGGAGGCAAGGCGTGGGGCTGAGAGGGGTCGGGTGCGAGGCTGCGAGGGTGATGGGAATCGAGCGATGGGGTTGCGGCGCTGTGAGGGAACGAGGGAGCAATCGAGAGGAGGGGGTCGGGGCTAGGGTTAGATAGGCGCTAGGGTTGGGCCTTGGCTGGATCTTGCGCCGGCCGGCCTGAGGCTGCAGCTCGGCTTGCTCCTCTCTCCCTCTTACTCTAATTCTTATTTCCTTTAGCAGAAAACAAATTAGAGAGAAGAAAAAGAAAGAGAGGGTTACGGAAAGAATTTGCGCACGGGGGTAATTTTCCCGGACTCGCAAAAATAAGCTTGATCCAAGAAAAATAGAAGTGGGCATGACCGACAGATTTAAATTCAAACTCATTTGAATTTAATTCAAATGGGTTTGAACTAGGTCTTGATAAAAGGAAGGTTCAAAAATGTTCGGATTTTTGATGGAGCTCCGGAAAATGATGAAAGAAATTATGGGCAAGGTTGGAGACCAAGAATTAAGACAACAAAGGCATTAGGATATTTTGTAAGTGTGTTTGCGGTAAATCCAAATAATTGGAATATTTACTATAGCTCTCTAAATATCAAGAGGATATGTTTTAAAGAGAATCACCATGTGAATTCCCTCGATTTAAATGGATCAAAGATCCATGCCATTTATTTAGTTGAGTTGCAAAAGATTTATGAGATGATGGCATGATGACATGATGCAATGCAAAAATAAATAGAGCAAGCACGAATAAAAAAACACACGGAGGTCACAAAAAATATGGAAGTCTTCTTGACCATCGGTCTCGGGGCGTTACAACACTCCACCACTACAAGAGGATCTCGTCCCGAGATCTAGGATGGCACCGGAGAGAAACGGAAGAGGAAGAGAGGAGGTAAAACTAAGTTTCTTCTTTGACGAATGAGTAAAACGACGAACCTTGAGAGGTTGAGCAATTTAAAAGAAAGAGTACAACAGAGATGAACGAGATTGCAAACAATCCGTTAGAAAAAAGGAACAAGGAACATTATGGGAACTTGAAGGTTGCAAAGACATGAATCAAGAGTTTAATGGACAAGATAGAATTCGAAACCACTCCGGTTAAAACAAGATGAGAGGGAAGAATTGAGCAAGACTCGGTTGAACATGGAAGGAACTGAACATGAACTTGACAAGATGAGAGGATACTTGATGAAATGAACAACACACTGCCTCCGGAACTATTGATAGAATGGCACAAGGGGTAAGAAAGATTTCAGACAGCTCTCCAGTTGAGGAAGGAGGGAAAACTTGATAAAATTAGAGAACTCGAATGAAAACACGACACTTCGGTTAAATGGATAAGTAAGGAAAAGAACATGATCTCCAAAATGATATAATGGGTCAAAGAAAACATCACAATGCCTTCGGGACAAATGAAAGAGTGGAAACGAGAGAACAGAGAAGAGAATTACAACTTCTATCACAATTGAATTTGAAAGAGCCTCCTTAAAAAGAAGGATTGAACGGAGTTGTTAGAAAACCAACAACGAAAATAATAAGCTTGTAGTGGACTTACTGAAACATCTCAACATTATGAGGTGACAAATGGCCACTAAAGGAAGCCATTGATTTGAGTGAGAGCACCAAGGCGATGAAAAACTTCTTTCACCAAGAGGATAGGAGAAAACTTGGATCATTGATAAGCACCATAATAGCAACATTCCTTAGGGAAGGCTTTATGTGAAAACATGACACAAGATAAATCCAACGAAGAGATTGATGGATTTAAAATACCTCATTCTTGACAACATGTGAATCATGAAACATGAATGAAACTGTCAAAATGACATAACACCACCTGAAAAGATAAGGTCGAAAGAATTGCACTTCGGAATGCAAGATGAAGAATGCTTGAACTCCTCAAAACAAAACATGTGTTGAGCACCATGTTTATTTTGAAGTATGGCTTGACGGATCTTAACTTCGAGAGAAATCTTGATGAACAATTGAAGAATTAAAAGAATCCTTGACGAAGCACCATGTAGAGACTCCATGAAGAACTCCGGTAAACAAAAGGGTGATAGAAAGAAAGAGAAGTTGAAAACACAAGGTGAAGCCTTGCAATGATTTAGATGGATCTCCGTGATAATTAGAGCTTGGAACTCCGGGAAAAAGAGAAGATGAAACAAATGAAACCGAGAATTTTAAGGGCCTCCGGAATAAAGAATTAATCACTTGGATGAACAAGAATAAGAATTATGTTATGCTTATCCTTCACCAATTAAATTGATGACAATTAACGGATTTGGCATACTATTTATTCTCGTAGAAAGGATTAAAAGAGATATATCAAAACTTGAGAAGGTCTTCAACGAACCACCGGTAGGATTGGAACAACAAATGAATTGATTTGATGAACAAGGAAGAGAGATCTTGAAAGAACCACCGTAAGAATTGAAAATGATCGAAGTAGGGGTGCATCACCGGTAAGAATTAGCAAATGAACGAAGGTTCTTGAGACAAACTAGATACATGAGAACAAAGAGATCAAGAACTGATTAGAGGATATTCGATTGATGCACCGACAAGATAGGAGAATGATAACTGACAACTGAGAATGAATAAACCTGAATTGATGGACTCCGGATGACAAACTGAGAAGACTCTTGAATATCTCCTGATGGGTGAAAAAGATTCTCACAATCGAAAACAATTATGAGAGGATGGCAACAAGCTAGCACCATGAATCTTGAAAAGAATAGAGCAAGATTAAAGAGAAACTCTTCTTCGGTCTTCAAATGATGATAATGACAATGAGAAACACCACCAAGAATTATTGAGGCACATCGGAAGAATCAAAAGCGAAGAGGTTGAGCCAACTATGAAAAGAATTTGAAAGATCTTGCAGAAAAGCATTTGACTGATGATAACTCATTCTTACGTCAAACTTGGAGAAGAATTTAGGATAGCTCTGGGAAAATAGAAGAGTCAGATAAGATCCCGGGAAAAGACCTGTGGGTTAGGGCCCACTCAAAAGAACACCGTTGAAAAGATTTAAAAGAGATGTTGCACCGGTTGAATTAAATGACTTGAATGAGATACCAATCTCGAAAGAGCTTGAACGAATGCAGAGTGGAAACGGGAATCTTCGAGATATCTTGAGCACTCCGGAATAACAAATAGCGAGAAGTATAATGATAATGAGGTGCACCGGTATGAGAAGACATTGAAATGAGGAAAAAGGTATGATCAACAAAACTTGACTTGAATCCACCGGAGAAGAGAAAGGAATGAGGAATGACGAACTAGTAGAAGATCTTCTTGAGAACCACCGGGTAAGAACATTGACGGAAAAGAATGGAGAAACTTCACAAAAATAAAAGGATACTTGGTAAAGAAATCTTAGTCCTTGAGGAAAAAGCGTGGGTGGGCGGGAAAAAACAAAGGCAACTTGGAGACGGATGAAACAAACACCGTTGAGAAGAAATGATAATTGGTCTTGCTGATGTTGAAGTGATCGGATCCACTTGAAGAGAAACACGCCGGTTGAAAAGGATTGACATGACAATCTCGATTGTCGAGAAGGATTGGTATTCACATCGGAGTATGAGAACACCATTTCGGAAAGGTATGGAATCAACACTTGACATTGAAGCAACTCGAATACCACAACTCAAAACAAAACAAAGGACTGGCTTGTAGAATAAGCCGGAACAAACATATGATAGAGATTTCGTCCAAGTTTTTCGTGGTGGGGCCTACACGGCTCGATCGTACAGCACCATCAGTACAAGGCAGGCACATGACATACTGAAGCGTCCCGAGTCGGCATAGCCAAGGACTCTTTAAGACACAACGAGACCACTGTAAAACCAACCGTGAATAGGCGGACCACTAGACGTCGAACCCCAATTTCATATCATACATCCGTCGGAAAGATATCCTAAGAGCTACTTGAATTCCCACCTATAAAACTCCCGAAATTCTCCAGTTATGCAATCAGGTGTTGGGGATACAGGGGAAGCATAATATCTCACCCAAAACTAGCAAATCCTACATCCAGCTGTATCCATCCTTCAACACATAACCAAGGAACCTTCAGAAATCGTCTACCTCAACCTTCGAAAAGCATCCGTTATACAAGTTATGGCGATACTCCCGAACTCCCGCCCCAGTACTGGGTCGCGTCGAGGTTATCTCACCATAGAACTGCATAAAAGAGATTTTCGATGTCGGCGTACTAAACTCAGGTATTCCAGAACTGCAACGATAAAATTATGGCGACAACACCTCAGAGCTCAACTCCTCGGGACACTTCCACTAAATCCCTGACAGGAGGCACCAAGACAATGTTCTCATCATAAAACCATCGGAACGATTCCAAGATACCCGCGTGATCCTAAATTTTTTTAGTGAAATTTGAGAAGAGAAGAGTCAAAACTCTACGTCAGGATGCCTTACCAGAGCGATGAAGAGACTGGGGAGTAAAAAGAATTCCTAACTCTCCGATATATATAATCCTAAATGACTCAAAACATTTTTCTAGACACAACTCGGCCGCTAAAAACGATCAAGCAGTGGGGCTCCTAAGGTCGGGGAAGGCTCTGATACCAACTTGTAACGCCCTCGATGCGGCTATATCTCCCACATGTCGAAGCACGATTTAGAGGCATAACCGCATTGAAAGCAATGTCGCAAGTGAGGTAATCTTCACACAACCCATGTAATACATAAGGGAAAGAGATACATAGTTGGCTTACAATCGCCACTTCACACAATACATGAGTAAAGCATTACATCATACAGATACAATCAAGGTCCGACTGCGGAACCAAAATAAAAGAAGACTACCCCAAATGCTACACAGATCCCCGATCATCCCAACTGGGCTCCACTACTGATCAACTGAAAGGAAACAACACAATGAACAAGATCTTCATCGAGCTCCTCCTTGAGCTCGGATGCGTCACCTGTACGGTTTCATCGGCACCTGCAAACTGGTTTTGGAAGTATCTGTGAGTCACGAGGACTCAGCAATCTCACACCCGCGAGATCAAGACTATTTAAGCTTATAGGAAGGATGGAGTAATGAGGTGGAGCTGCAGCAAGCAACTAGCATATATGGTGGCTACAATCGCAAAAGAGAGCGAGAAGAGAAGCAAGGCACGGTCGTGAAGCTAGTAGCGATCAAGAAGTGATCCTGAAACTACTTACGTCAAACATAACTCCAACACCGCGTTCACTTCCCGGACTCCGCCGAGAAGAGACCATCACGGTTACACACGCGGTTGATGTATTTTAATTAAGGTCAACTTCGGGTTTTCTACAACCGGACATTAACAAATTCCCACCTGCCTCATAACCGCAGGCACGGCTTTCGAAAGATAATACCCTGCAGGGGTGTCCCAACTTAGCCCATTATAAGCTCTCGTGATCAACGAAGGATATTCCTTCTACCGGGAAGACCCGATCAGTCTCGGAATCCCGGACTACAAGACATTTCGACAATAATAAAACAAGACCAGCAAAGCCGCCAGGATGTGCCGACAAATCCCGATAGGAGTCACACGTACCTCGTTCTCAGGGCACACCGGATAGGTCTGCCTACGAGTAAAACCAGCCGTCGAGTTGCCCCGTGGTGGCCCCACAGTCTGCCCCTTTTGGACCAACACTCGAAGGAGCACTGGCCCGGGGGGGCTAAAATAAAGATGACCCTTGAGTCTGCAGAACCCAAGGGAAGGGGTATATGTGGTAGGTAGTCAAATGGTAAAACCAAGGTTGACCCTTGCTGGAGGAGTCTTATTCAAAGCGAACTATCAAGGGGGTCCCATAAATCACCCAACCGCGTTAGGGACGCAAAATCCGGGAACATAATACCGATATGACGGAAACTAGGGCGGCAAGAGTGGAACAAAACACCAGGCATAAGGCCGAGCCTTCCACCCTTTACCAAGTATATAGGTGCATTAATTAAATAAGAGAGAGCGAGCATCCAGCAAGCAAAGATAGAAGTGATTTCGAGGGTATGGTCATCTTGCTTGAGATCCCGCTAGGAAGAAGAACGAGTCCATGAAGAAGACAAACGGACGAAGTCGAATGGATCCTCACAACTCTGGAACGAAACCGAAGCTAACGAGAGAAGCAACCCGGAAAGAAACAAACAACATAGTAAACAACCATCACATAAACATGGCATGAAGCACAATCAAGTATGATGCATGTCCGTTTTAATGAGGCATGGCATGGCAAAGTGCAACAAACAATACTACAAGTTAAGTGGAGCTCAATATGCAATGAGGTGCATGTTGACGGATGTCGTGGGAAACGAGCACCTATGGGGCAGGGCCCCTTCTCGGTCCGGCAGGGAGCGGAGGGCGCACAAAGAGCAGATCGAGGTGTAGCACGCGAGGGATTTTACCCAGCTTCGGAGCTCTCCGGAGAGATAAAACTCCTACTGCTACTTTGTGTTTCTATTCTGTTCTTGCTCAAAAGCGTGGGTGTGTTGTAGTTTCGAATTAGTCGAACCCCTTCTACGTGCGCATGGGCCTCCTTTTTATAGTCTAAAGGGGTCATCGACAGGTGGCAACGCAGAGAGAGGGGTAGAAAAGTAAAAACAGGGGTTGATACAACCGCTATCAACAGTGCCCCCTACCTAACTCTGACGGCAGGGGACAAGGGCATTTAATGCCCGTCCGATCGCCCAAACAGTGCAGGAAGCGACCGTTAGAGGCGCCACCGATCGCCATGATGGCCTTCACGTCATCTCCACTTGCCACCTCGCACCGCTTGGCTGCACAGCCGCTCGATGCGTGTGCCAGGAACGATCTTGGGGCGACACGTCGTCTGATTCGATGGAGCGTGGGTGCAGAGTTGTGGCTCCGCTGCGGCAAGCGCCTTGCCGCGGTCGTGGTCTTGCCGCACCCGCCAGCTTGTCGTTCGCCGGGTCTTGCCGGGACGCGCGGTGCGTCGCGGCAAGTCTCTTGAAACGCCTTGGCTGGCCTTCCCGGCAAGCTCCTCTTGCCGGGGTCTTGTCCTTCCCGGCAAGCTCCTCTTGCCGGGGCCTTGTTCTCATAGTTAAACACTTTGTTCTTGAATGGCACAAAAAGAGGAAGGACGGCGGATCTTGGCGGACGCCCGGCGAGCCTTGCCGCGGGACGCTGCGACTGCCCGTGCACAAGTTCGGGATACTAAGGTACCCCTACTTTAGTACACTGTTAGGAGCCCCCGGGCCTGGGCCATACACGGTGCCGAGCGCTGTTGGGCCAGGCCCAAAACAGGGCACGGGCACGCGCGGCCTGGGTCCAAACCAAATCTGAGTCTGTATCCGCCGCGCCCTCCCGTAACGGCACGCGTCAATTGCGGCGTCGTGGGAGAGGTCGTGGGCAATTCTTAAATCAGGAAATGCGTAACGTTCGCCTCCCCTGTTTATAAGCAGAGGAAACAGGGCCGTTCCCCCACCTTCGCCACTTGCAGTTTCTTCCTCCGAAAGCTCCGCCGCTCCTCTCCGCTTCCCAAGCCGAAAGAGAGCAGCGCTCCGCCGCCCGTCGCCGCCCGTCGCCACCGTCGTCCCCAACGCTTCCGCTCTCCCCCGCCGCCTCCGCCATGGCTCCGAAGACCGGCAAGAGCACGAAATCGGCCGAGGCGTTGCGGCTTGAGGCGCTGCGCAAGGAGCGAGTGCTTTTCCCCCCCGAGCTCACCCCGAAGGCGCTGCGGGAGGAGTTCTACCTCTTCTGGTCGACGGAGACTCGGGTGCATCCGCGCACGCCGGTGCTCTCCGCCGAAGCTTCTACTTCGAAGCGGTGCCCAAAAGGGTACCATTTCTTTTCGGTGTCCTTCTACTGCGGGCTCTGCCCACCTTTTTCTGATTTCTTCTGTGATATCATGAATACTTACGGGTTTCATCTTCTTGATTTCACCCCCAACGCCATTCTGACAATGGCGGTTTTCGCACACCTTTGCGAGAACTTCGTTGGCATCCACCCAAATGTTGCTCTTTTTCGCCACTATTTCATCCCCCGAGCCGAGAAAGGAGAGCCATTAGCTGGCGGAGTCGCCTGGATCTCACGAGTCGGCATGAAGGAGGTGTATCTGGAGGGGGAGCTCCGCAGCAAGTGGGATGAGTGGAGGGCGGAGTGGTGTTGGATTGCTGACGCCAACCACAGCCATTCACCAACTTGCGCCAGACCCGGGTAGTGCGCGGCGGCGACTGGCAACCATCTGACATCCCCGGTGTTCCCAGGAAAGTGATTGAGCACCACCTTGGCATCTGTCCTCACACGCGGCCCGTTAAGCAGAAAGTCAGGAAGCAAGCGGTGGAACGCCAAGAGTTCATTGCGGAAGAGATCAAGAAATTGGAAGCAGCAGGCCTCGTCTGAGGAGTACTCCATCCAATGTGGTTAGCCAATCCAGAGTCGTATGCGCAAAGGCTTAACGGGAAGTGGAGGCTTTGTATTGACTTCACCGATGTTAATAAAGCTTGTCCCAAAGATCCATTTCCTTGCCGCCGCATCGACCAGATTGTCGACTCCACGCGGATGTGATCTGCCATTTCTTGATGCATACTCATGATATCATCGATCTTCATGGCGAAGAGGATGAAGAAAAACCGCATTCATTACTCCATGTGGCACGATCGCTTTGTACGGATGCCTTTCAGACTAAAGAATGCTGGTTCAACATTTGCAAGAGTAGTCAGTCATGCTTTTGAGCCACAACTGCACAGAAATGTAGAAGCTTACATGGATGACATAGTGGTCAAGAGCAAAGACAGAGAAACTTTGATCCAAGATTTGGACGAGACTTTTGCAAATCTGCGCAAGATCAATCTCAAGTTGAACCCCGAGAAGTGCGTGTTTGGAGTTCCTTCCGGCAAGCTTCTCGGGTTCTGTGTATCCCAGAGGGGGATTGAAGCCAATCCCGACAAGATCAAGGCCATCGAGCAGATCGAAGCTCCAAAGCGATTCAAGGATGTGCGAAGGCTTGCCGGCTGTGTTGCTGCTCTCAGTAGGTTCATCTCAAAGTCTGCTGAGCGCGCCCTGCCATTTTTCAAAATTTTGAAAAAGGCAGGTCCAATGAAATGGACTCCGGAAGCGGAGGCTGCGCTACAAGACTTGAGGAGATACCTATCCTCCACTCCAATACTTGTCGCACCTAAACCACAAGAGAAGTTGCTGCTATATCTAGCGGCAACCAATCAAGTGGTTAGTGTTGCGTTAGTAGCGGAGAGGGAGGCGGATGATGAGCCAGCGGCACGGCAAGCGAATCCAGCGACAAGCAGGGGGGTTCCCCGACAAGCTCTGGTCCCGACAAGGATGGATCTGTGCAGTTGTCGGAAGGGAAACAGAAGAAGATGGTGCAGCGCCCAGTTTACTTTGTTAGTTCCCTTCTGCAGGGGGCTAGATCAACGTACTCTGGTGTGCAGAAGCTGCTTTTCGGCCTTCTCATGGCCTCGAGGAAGCTGCGCCATTATTTTCAAGCACACGAGATCACAGTTGTCACTCACTTTCCGTTGAAAAGGATATTGCAGAATCCAGAAGCAACAGGCAGGATTGTGGAGTGGGCACTGGAACTGTCGAGCTTTGGCCTCAAGTTTGAAAGTACTTCAACTATTCAGAGCCGAGCATTGGCAGAATTCATAGCAGAATGGACGCCAACACCGGATGAAGAAACTCCGGAGAAGAGCATCCCCGTTAAGGAAGCGAGCAAAGAATGGGTCATGTACTTTGATGGTGCCTTCTCGCTGCTAGGCGCCGGTGCAGGTGTACTGCTTGTCGCACCCACCGGAGAGCACCTCAAGTACGTGGTCCAAATGCACTTTCCCAAGGAGCAAGCAAGAAACAATACTGCAGAGTATGAAGGCTTGCTTGCCGGACTCAGGATCGCGGCAGACCTTGGGATCAAGAAGCTTATTGTCAGGGGTGACTCACAACTTGTCGTCCGTCAAGTGAACAAAGATTATCAGAGTCCGTTGATGGAAGCCTACATTGATGAAATAAGGAAGCTGAAAGAGCATTTTGACGGCCTATAGATGGAACATGTTCCGAGAGTTCAGAACGACATTGCAGATGGCCTGTCAAAATGTGCCGCACTTAAGTTGCCTGTGGAACCAGGGATTTTTGTGCTCAAGCTGACTCAACCATCTGTGACACCATCAATTGGACAGAGCAAGAAGAGAAAGTTGGTTACTGGCGAATACTTTCCGGCAGAGCTCCCAACCGCGCGTCCAAGAAGGTCCCTGTGATCAACACAAAAGAGCGCTGAGGAGCAGTCTGCTCCGACAAGCCCTAGGGCTTGTTTCGTTGAAGCAGACGCTCCCAACAAGTTGTGTCCCGACACGCTTGCCGGGGAACATCACGCTCCGGCGGGATCACAGATTCTTGCCGTGGAAGCAGATGTTCCCGCGGCAGCATTTGCGCCTTTAGTCCTTGTCGTTGAGCCACAAGCTCCGGCATGGGCACAGCAGATCGTCCATTTCCTTCAAACAGGAGAACTTCCCGAAGAGCAAGAAGAAGCGGAGAGAGTAGCCCGGCAATCAAGTATGTACCAGTTTGTCGACGACATACTATACAGAAGAAGATTCAACAGAGTGAAATTGAAGTGCATTCCCCGGGAAGACGGACAGAAGCTATTGGCGGAGATACATGGAGGCATATGTGGTCACCACATTGGCGCAAGAGCACTTGCCGGCAAAGCATTCCGGCAAGGTTTCTTTTGCCCGACAGCCCTCCAGGATGCAACTGCACAAGTAACTAAGTGTGAAGCATGCCAGTTCCACTCCAAGCAGCTACATCAACCAGCTCAAGCTCTCCAAACAATCCCTTTATCCTGGCCATTTTCGGTCTGGGGGCTCGACATCCTCGGCCCCTTTCCCGAGTTGTTGGGGCTTGAGTACTTGTACGTCGCAATCGACAAGTTCACGGTGGCGGAGGTGGAAGCAAGGAGGAAGGTGACAACAAAGTCAGCAGTCAAGTTCTTCAGGTCAATTGTTTGCCATTTCGGAGTCCCTAACATGATCATCACCGACAATGGCACACAATTCACGAGCCGCACCTTCATGCAGTACGTCCAATATCTTGGCGCCAAGATCTGCTTCGCTTCTGTTGCTCACTCGAGAAGCAACGGTCAAGCGGAGAAGGCAAAGGCTGAAGTGCTGCGCGGGCTCAAGACCAGAACTTTCGACAGGCTGCACAAGTGCGGAAGGAATTGGATAGAGGAGCTGCCGGTGGTTCTTTGGTCAATTAGGGGGGGGGAAGAGAGGATAAAGGTTTGGACCAGGCGTCGTTCAAAGAAGTACAGCCTTGCCGGGACACAGACGACAGAAAAGCTAAGTTGCCAAAGTTTGAGCACACTCAGTTTTAAATTTTGAAGTTAGATTCCTTGAAACGACCGTGCCTTGTATGGAAAACCTGTGCGCGGAGGAACCGGCTCGTGGCTAAGTTGCGCCCTTACTTTGTTTCGAGTCCGCTCAACAATAAAAGTGTGCTACGACTAGCCCCGACAAGGTTTCTTGCCGGAGGCAACACCGCCAAGAGAGGTCTTGCCGACGTTCAAGACTCAGCGCTCAAGGCAAGTGTGCTTATACCGCAAGTACCCTAAAAGCGTAGGGTAAAAATATACAAGGGATGGAACCGAATAAAGGAAGTAACATAGCAGATAGTACCCAGAATGAAGTTATATTACAATAAATAACTTGCTACGCTCTAATGGATTATTCCTGTGACATATCTAGTAGCGGCAAGAAAAAGGAGGAAAAGGGCGGCCTAATCCACGCGATCGCCGTCGACCCTCTTGACTTCATTAACCTTGTCCACAATGGGTGCGACAATGGCCTTGAGCTCTTCAGGATCAGCACCCGCCGGCAGCTTCTTGAGGACGCGGGTGAGGTCGAGGCCCGGGTTGCGTAAGAGTATCTTCACCAACACCTTCTCCAAGACCTTGGCGCAGATTGTGCGCGACTCGTCGGCTAGCTTCTTTGGGATCCTTTCCCGGAGCTGCTGGAGAGCCGTCGCCACACCCTTGAAGAACAAAGTAAGGTTGACGCTGGGCTGGAGGTTCTCGTCGGTGGAGTACCCGAAGCCCGCCAAGTCCAGTTGCGCCAGCTCCTCGTCGATGGTTGCAGTGATGTTGACGAGGCCCTCCGTCCAGAGCTCCACCGTAGCCCTGAAGGTGTTTTGAGTCTCAGCGGCCCTCGTCAGCAGCTCCTCGTTACCCTTGATCTCTTTCTTCAATTCATCTTCCCGCCTCTTGGCACCATCCAGCGTCTCCGTCAAGGTGGCCAGCTTCAGCTCCAGATCAATGCTTGAGTCCTTGGCGGCGTTTAGTTCCTTGACCTTGTTGGCGAGTTGAACTTGCAGATCGCCATGGGCAAGTGCATCCTTCTCGCGTTCGCGCTGGAGTGCGGCAAGCTCTTCATTCTTCTCTTTTATGTCCGCCTCCAGCTGCGTCACCTTCACTTCTAGTTCCTTCTTGGCGGCCTCAGCAGCCGCGGCGGCATCCTTCGCCTCCTTGAGTACCCCACCAAGTGATCGCTCCCGTGCGTCGAGCTCCTCCTCGTGGATGTCCAGATTAACCTTCTTCTGCGTCAGCTCACCTTCCCGCCTGGACAGCTCCTCGGCGGCGAGCCTCTACTGCTCCTTGGCAGCGAGCCTCTGTTGGTCCTCGGCTTCGGCCTTTTCCAAGATGAACGCCTTCTTCGCCTCGACAAGTTGCGCCCTCTCCTCCGCAATGGATCAGAGGGCCTCCTGGTTGCGGCTCTTGAGCTCCTCCGCATGCTTTTTTATGTCAACTCCCGCCCGTGCGACAAGCGCTTCCCGGGACTCAAGCTTCGCTTGCCGGGCGCGGTAGAGTGACACCAACTTTCGGAGCAACTACTCCTCCTCGGACTCGCCGCTGCTGCTGCTTGGCGCGTTAACCACCGCCAACCCAGCAGAGGCGAGTACTTCCCCGTCAAACTCCTCTCCTTCGACCGGCGCCCTGGAGCTCGATGCCCAGGGAAGCTTGATGTATAGGCCCTCGCCGGCCTTCAAGTAGGCGCCTGGCTGGGGCACCTCGGAGCCTGGCGCCGCATCAGCGGAGGAGGGGTCGGCGGCCGGTGTAGCGCCTTGCGCTTTTGCGCCCTTCGGGTCGTCACTACGATCGCCGGACCCCTCGCCAGCTCCTGCGCTAGCAGCCTTGGCGGCTTCTTCGTCGGCGGGTTCATCAGCGCCGGCCTCTTCCTCGTCAGCGGCGGCGTCGTCGATGTTGCAGCGTCGCCTTCCTCGCCGGTGGCCTCGGTCCCATCGGGTCTGTGGAGAGGGGATCTCAAGACAGAAGAGGAAGAAAAAGTCAAGCAAAGATCCAAAAAGAAGATCAGAAGAAGAACCCAAGGGAAGATTCCCGACAAGAGGGGATTACCTGTGCTGGGCTCTGTGGCCATGGGCTCCTCCACTAAAGGCTCACTGGTTCCGTCCCTTGCCGATGATCTCCCCCTTGCCGGAGAGCGCTCCCTTGTCGGAGAATCGCCCCTTGGCGGCGTAGTCGAAGCAGACAGCACCTCCGGGGCGGCTTCTGGGTGCTCCTGATGGGCCTGTTCTGCTCCTACACAAGTAAATCAACAATCAAGTTGTCAGCAAAAGAAGAAGCACCCATGCGCGCCACACAATAGGAAGTGAACCAAACACTTACGCTAGGGGCTGTGCTGGGGGCTGCTGCGAGGAGAAGGAATTGGGTCCGTCAAGGTGGTCCCGGACGTGTCTTCTGCCATCACAGCAGGATCATCCTCGATGACAACCACGGGGACCTTGGCCCTCTTCGCCGCTCTCTCGGCCAGAGTCCAGAAAAGGAACAAGTTTCAGAGAGAAGCGGATCAGATGCAAGACAAGAAACAACAAAGATCAAAGAAAAACAAGTACAGCGAGAAGAAAGCCTTACTCCTCCTCCTCTTCTTCCTCCTCGTCGGAGCTCAGCGCAGAGAGGTCGAAGTCTGGTACCCTTTCTGCGCGGTGAGGCGGAGGAGTAGGCTCCCTTGGACGTTTGCCGAAAGCTGCGACGGGATCAGGCGTGGCGGCCCGGGAAGACCCTGCCTCATTTGCCGGCACGGCCTGAGATACTCTCGCGGCAACGGTACTTGCCGCGGTGGAACGTGTCCCACGGCGCTGCGGCTGTTGGCCTGCCTGCCGCCCCGCTGTATCTCCAACTCGACGGAGGCGCCTTCTCGGTTGAAATTGGGGCTGCGCTGGGGGCTGCGCTGAGGGCCCCGTCTGTGGCAAGCTGCTTGAAGATGGTTGACCACTTGCGCTCCCGGCAGGCTCGCTTGCCTCGGCTTCGGGCTCCTCCTCACCAGCGACCTCCCTGCCAAGGTCCTCTCGGTCGGCAAGGCTTGCCGCCTCGGCCGCCTCTGCCTCCTCCAACGTGAAGCCAAATTCCCCCGCGGCGGAGGCTGCTGCCGCCTCTTCGGCCCTCGTGGCAATGTACCGCATCTCGTCGTCGGTGGTGTCGCGGGTGAGAAGCCTCTGCTCGTCGGCGCGGACTGCTACCTCGACCAGGCTATCGAAGAATTGCCGCACTACGTCGTCGGCGGGCTCCCTCCAGGTTGGGATAACCCCATGCGAGTCGCACTCCGGCATCATTGCACGAATGCGATCAAGGCTGGAGTTGTTGCACAGTGGGATAACACCCTGCGGCAGCCTAAACCACTCCGGATGGTTGGCGTCGTGCTTGAACAGCTCCTTGAGCATCCCGTCAAGCTCCAGAACCGTGAAGTTGAAGTTGAGGCCCGGGCGCAGCCTCATGATATCCGCCAAAGATGTCGTGGGAAACGAGCACCTATGGGGCAGGGCCCCTTCTCGGTCCGGCAGGGAGTGGAGGGCGCACGAAGAGCAGATCGAGGTGTAGCACGCGAGGGATTTTACCCTTCTTCAGAGCTCTCCGGAGAGATAAAACTCCTACTGCTGCTTTGTGTTTCTATTCTGTTCTTGCTCAAAAGCGTGGGTGTGTTGTAGTTTCAAATCAGTCGAACCCCTTCTACGTGCGCATGGGCCTCCTTTTTATAGTCTAAAGGGGTCACTGACAGGTGGCAACACAGAGAGAGGAGTAGAAAAGTAAAAACAGGGGTTGGTACAACCGCTATCAACAGTGCCCCCTACCTAACTCTGACGGCAGGGGACAAGGGCATTTAATGCCCGTCCGGTCGCCCAAACAGTGCAGGAAGCGACCGTTAGAGGCGCCACTGATCGCCACAATGGCCTTCTCGTCATCTCCACTTGCCACCTCGCACCGCTAGGCTGCACAGCCCCTCGACGCGTGTGCCAGGAACGATCTTGGGGCGACACGTCGTCTGATTCGCTGGAGCGTGGGCGCAGAGTTGTGGCTCCGCCGCGGCGCCTTGCCGCGGTAGTGGTCTTGCCGCACCCGCCAGCTTGTCGCTCGCTGGGTCTTGCCGGGACGTGCGGTGCGTCGCGGCAAGTTTCTTGAAACGCCTTGGCTGGCCTTCCCGGCAAGCTCCTCTTGTCGGGGTCTTGTCCTTCCCGGCAAGCTCCTCTTGCCGGGGCCTTGTTCTCATAGTTAAACACTTTGTTCTTGAATGGCACAAAAAGAGGAAGGACGGAGGATCTTGGCGGACGCCCGGCGAGCCTTGCCGCGGGACGCTGCGACTGCCCATGCACAAGTTCGGGATACTAAGGTACCCCTACTTTAGTACACCGACAACGGAACACCACATCAATTATTTAGTTTTCTCTCGGTTATGCTACCAAACAATATTAAGTGTTGTTAAACATGGCAAGAGGTGAAGCATAAATAAACTAACTATTTAGGCAAGTTTAAATGAGGCCGAAAGCAACAAACGACAATTCCGGAAAACCCCAGATGTTATTTAGCAATTTAATGCAAACACAATTTTAAGCATTTAAATGTTGCTATCATGATGCAGATGACATATGCAAGTTTTATGCAATTTTTATGAAAATGTTAACATAAGTATGTTATGAAGCATTTGGTCACCATGGCGGAACAAAACGGGTGCCACGGCAACGAATCCGAAAATGATGCCACGGCAACATATCGGTTCCGGTAGCTCACGAAGATACTGATGCAAAAGGAAGTGAGCGTGAGCGAGTCATGCAAGATGGTGGGGTGCTCCCGGTTACCGGGTTCCCACGGGTCGACGACATGGCAAACAAGGAGGAACGTGCACGAAACAAACGGGCACGATGCAAACATACGGTTCATCTCATACAACATGCATTCGTTCACGGGCATCGTCTCGGCGTCATACCTTCGAAGCATGCATTTCGGGCGGATCGAGTTCGACGAAGGAAGTAGTCGTACACGGGCCGTAGTGGAAGTAGTCGTTCTCGCGACGGTAGTGGAAGTAGTGGTTCACGGACGTCGTCGAAGTAGTTGTTCATGTGGCGATAGTAGTGGAAGTAGGCGTTCACGGGACGTTGTGTAGCCGTACATGTTCGAAGCAGAACTTGGCGTATCCATGTAGTTGGCGTTCCGGTCCTGTAGTCGTACTAGGCATCCAGTGAACTTGGCGAAAACCACGAAGGCCTAGACGTTCCAATGTACTTGACGCATCAGCAGGTGTAGTCGGTCTTGACGATCCAAAATGAAGCAACACCAGGGCCTCAAGTGGCAGCAGCAAGGAGGCAAAGGAGCCCTGGTCGGAGATGGTTTAGGCAGCGGCAAACCATGAGCAAGATGGGGCTGTCGGGCCAAGGTGGAGGCGAACAGCAGCGGACAAAGGCGGCAGTGAGGCGACGGGGGGGACAAGGGCGAGGCGACGTCGCGGGGTTGCGGGAGGCGAAGCCACACGGGCGGCGCGGCTGCTGTTGGTGACGCGGTACACGAGGAGGAGGTTGGGGATGGGTCGTCGAGGCTGGAACCAGGGTGGAGGCGCACAGGAGGAGACTTGAGGGGCGCTGGAGGTGGTGGTCCTCGCGGGTGCAAGGCGGCCGGTGCTGGGGCTCCGACGAACTCCGGCCAAACGGAGGGGACGAGCAGAGCGGGGCTCCTGCTGGACACAGAGGATGACGGATGCGGGTGCAGGTGCTCGAGGAGCTCCTCTCCTCGAGCGCTCGGGCGACGAGGACTTGGCGAGGAGGAGGCGCAGAAACACTGGTTCCATCCGGGAACGAGGCGGGGCGAGCTGGGCGGCCTGGACTCGCCGGCCGGAGGGGCGACGGGGCATGGTTTCGGGCGCCATGGGAGGCAAGGCGTGGGGCTGAGAGGGGTCGGGTGCGAGGCTGCGAGGGAGATGGGAATCGAGCGATGGGGTTGCGGCGCTGTGAGGGAACGAGGGAGCGATCGAGAGGAGGGGGTCGGGGCTAGGGTTAGATAGGCGCTAGGGTTGGGCCTTGGCTGGATCTTGGGCCGGCCGGCCTGAGGCTGCAGCTCGGCTTGCTCCTCTCTCCCTCTTACTCTAATTCTTATTTCCTTTAGCAGAAAACAAATTAGAGAGAAGAAAAAGAAAGAGAGGGTTACGGAAAAAGAATGAGCTTGATCCAAGAAAAATAGAAGTGGGCATGACCGACAGATTTAAATTCAAACTCATTTGAATTTAATTCCAAATGTGTTTGAACTAGGACTTGATAAAAGGAAGGTTCAAAAATGTTCGGATTTTTGATGGAACTCCGGAAAATAATGAAAGAAATTATGGGCAATGTTGGAGACCAAGAATTAAGACAACAAAGGCATTAGGATATTTTGTAAGTGTGTTTGCGGTAAATCCAAATAATTGGAATATTTACTATAGCTCTCTAAATATCAAGAGGATATGTTTTAAAGAGAATCACCATGTGAATTCCCTCGATTTAAATGGATCAAAGATCCATGCCATTTATTTAGTTGAGTTGCAAAAGATTTATGAGATGATGGCATGATGACATGATGCAATGCAAAAATAAATAGAGCAAGCACAAATAAAAAAACACACGGAGGTCGCAAAAAATATGGAAGTCTTCTGGACCGTTGGTCTCGGGGCATTACACAGCCTCAGCATATTGAGACCAGAACACCTTTTCCGTTGAGCTCCCCTCCTCATCTCGGTAGAACATGGCAGCATCGGACACACTACAGGGCATATCTGCGAACGCTCTTGGAGAGCTCCGAATTCGGGTAAGTAATAGATAATTCTCTTTTACATGCTTGCTTTGCATGAAGAATCCCTTACCCGCCGCTCTCTTTTTTATCGCCTCAATTTCCTGGAGGGCTTTTTGGGCTTTGGCCTTAGCGGCTTTGGCACTCTCCAGAGCCGAGGCGAGCTCGGACTCTCGAGTCTTCGAGTCATGCTCCAAACTCTCGTGTTTTTCCACGAGAGCCTGGAGCTCTTGCCGCACCTCCGCCACCCGCGCCTCCGGCTTCTCTCGCTCGGTGCGTTGCGCGGCCGCATTGCTTTCGGCCTTGTAGACCGCTTCCTTCAGGGCCGCCACCTCGTTCGTGGTACCTGCAATAATCATGTTATTTCTATCATTTTTTGCAACCAAATCCTTTCTATAAGGTATTACTTTAATAAGGTATTACTTACCTTCTTTGTCCTCAAGCTGCTTCTTGGCACGGCCAAGCTCGTTCTCGGACCGCTCGAGGCTCTGCTTCAATACATTGACCTCCGCAGTCAGTGTGGCAGAGGTCACCAGTGCAGCCTGCATTCCCATATTGACATGCTTATGTTAGACTCCTGCGTATATCTTTTTAGATCCTCAGTTCGGCTTTTCTTTCCGAAAACCAAACTAAGCATCAGGGGCTACTGTCTATGTCGTACTATTTTACATATCTTAACTACATACCTCAAAGCCTGTTAGAAGGCTAGTACAGGCTTCAGTCAGCCCGCTCTTAACGGACTGAACTTTCTGGATCACCGCACTCATAACAGTGTGGTGCTCCTCGTCGACGGAGGCGCCATTGAGCACCTCCAGCAAATTATCCAACACTTCCGATTGGACGGAGGTCACCGGCATCGCAGTCCCGCTAAGGGAGTCCTGGATTAGGGGGTGTCCGGACAGCCGGACTATCATCGTCCGCCGGACTCCAAGACTATCAAGATACAAGATTGAAGACTCCGTCCCGTGTCCGGATGGGACTTTCCTTGGTGTGGAAGGCAAGCTTGGCAGTACGGATATGTAGATCTCCTACCGTTGTAACCGACTCTGTGTAACCCTAGCCTCCTCCGGTGTCTATATAAATCGGAGGGCTTTAGTCCGTAGGACAACATACATTACAACAATCATACCATAGGCTAGCTTCTAGGTTTTAGCCTCCTCGATCTCGTGGTAGATCAACTCTTGTACTACCCATATCATCAATATTAATCAAGCAGGACGTAGGGTTTTACCTCCATCGAGAGGGCCCGAACCTGGGTAAAACATTGTGTCCCTCGTCTCCTGTTACCATCCGCCTAGACGCACAGTTCGGGACCCCCTACCCGAGATCCGCTGGTTTTGACACCGACATTGGTGCTTTCATTGAGAGTTCGATGGCATCTTCAACCAACAACGCTGTCCGGGGTGAGACTTTCCTCCCCGGACAGATCTTCGTATTCGGCGGCTTCGCACAGCGGGCTAATTCACTTGGCCATCTGAAGCAGATCGAAAGCTACGCCCCTGGCCGTCAGGTTAGATTCGGAAGCCTAAACTTCACGGCCGACGTCCGCGGAGACTTGATCTTTGACGGATTCGAGCCACACCGAACGCGCCGCACTGTCACGATGGGCATGATCTAGCTCTGCCGCCGAACAGTGCCTTGGTGGCCGCACATGAATCCGCTTCGGCTATCAGTCCGAGCCGATCGCCCGGATCGAGGATCGGTGGGTAGACGCCGCCTCAGGGGCTTCAACTTCCACGGCGATGGAGCCAAACACCAATCTTGTCCCCTGCGGAACTCGTGATTTCGAGGTGCCGGACTCCTTGCCGGACTCTGAACCTCCCACGCCCCTACCAATCGATTCGGATTGGGCGCCGGTTATGGAATTCACCGCTGCGGACATCTTCCAACACTCGCCCTTTGGCGACATCCTAAATTCGCTAAGGAATCTCTCATTATCGGGAGAGTCCTGGCCGGACTATGGCCAGGACGGTTGGGATACGGACGATGAAGAAATTCAGAGCCCACCGACCACCCACTTTGTAGCCACTGTCGATGATCTAACCGACACGCTAGACTACGACTCCGATGACATCGACGCTATGGACGCATTTATGCCGAGACGAACAGAACTAGCGCCTCTGAGGGCACCGAAGACCACCTCGTCATACGACATATATATGGTGGACACCCCAAAAGAGGGGGGGCGAAGAAGCAGCGAGGCGATTCTTTAAAGAAGCAGCCCAAACGCCGGGCGTGTCGGCGCCGCTTAAATACCGCCAAAGCAAGAGGAGATTCCGCACAGAGATAATAATACTCCGAGAGTGTCAAGACAATCCCTCCCCGCAAGACTCGTGAGCAGGAGATGCAGAAGCAAGCCCTCATGAGAGGGCGGCAGACAAAGAGGTCGAGGATCATAACTACATGCCTCCCTCCGAAGACGAAGCAAGCCTCAACAATGACGAATTTGTCGTACCTGAGGATCCCGTCGAACAAGAGCGTTTCAAATGCAGGCTTATCGCCACAGCAAATAGCCTAAAGAAAAAGCAGCAACAGCTTCAAGCTGATCAGGACCTGCTGGCCGATCGATGGACCGAGGTCCTCGCGGCCAAAGAGTATAAACTCGAACGTCCCTCCAAAATTTACCCAAGACGCAAGCTGCTCCCCCGATTAGAGGAGGAAGCATACGTACCTCAATCACCAGCGCACGATATGGCTGACCGACCACCACGTGGTCGTGACAGAGAGGCATTCAGGCCCCCAGCCAAAACCGTACCCCAGCATCGCTCCAAAAGTACGAAGCCAAGAGGGAACGCGCCGGACTTACGAGATGTACTGGAGGACAAAGCAAGGCAATCCAGATCCATTTACGGATCACGTGGGCGTCCCACGGCCCATGACGAATACCGTCACGCCGGATACAATAAACCCGGCCGGGCCGAACACAGCAGACAAAGACTCTCGAGCTGCGCCGTGATATTGCTCAATACAGAGGCGCCAGACACCCGCTTATGCTTCATCGATGAAGTAATGGATCATCAAATCCTCAAGGGTTTAAACCCAGAACATCGAATCCTACGATGGCACAACAGACCCCGCGGTTTGGATCGAAGATTATCTTCTCCACATTCATATGGCCCGCGGTGACGATCTCCATGCCATCAAGTATCTCCCACTCAAGCTTAAAGGACCAGCTCGGCATTGGCTAAATAGCTTGCCCGCAGAGTCAATTGGGTGTTGGGAGGACCTGGAAGCCGCATTCCTCGACAACTTCCTGTGGCACGTGTAAATGCGACCACCGACGCCGATGACCTAAGCCACATTATTCAGCAGCCGATTTAATCGCCGGATAATTCGATACCGTTCTTGACCAAGAAAAACCAAATCGTTGACTATCCGGATGCAGAGGCCCTTGCAGCCTTCAAGCACAACATCCGGGACGAATGGCTAGCCCGGCACCTGGGGCAGGAAAAGCCAAAATCCATGGCAGCCCTCACATCATTGATGACCCGCTTCTGCGCGGGAGAGGACAGCTGTCTAGCTAGCAGCAACAATCTCCGTAAAAATTCTGGTAGTCCGGACATAAAGGACAACAACAGCAGGTCACGTCGAAACAAAAACAAACGTCGGATTAACGGCGACGATAAGGAGGATACGGCAGTTAACGCCGGATTCCGAGGCTCTAAACCCGGTCAGCGGAAGAAGCCATTCAAAAGAACCACTCCGGGTCTGTCCAACTTGGACCGAATACTCGATCGCTTATGCCAGATACATGGCACCCCCGAAAAACCAGCCACTCACACTAATAGAGACTGCTGGGTGTTCAAGCAAGCAGGCAAGTTAATCGTCGAAAACAATGACAAGGGGCTGCACAGCGACGACGAGGAAGAGATCCGACCACCGAACAATAGAGGACAGAAGGGTTTTCCCCCATAGGTGCGGACGGTGAACATGATTTACGCGACCCATATAACCAAAAGGGAGAGGAAACACGCGCTACGGGACATCTATGCGATGGAGCCAGTCACCCCGAAGTTCAATCCATGGTCCTCCTGTCTGATCACTTTCGATCGGAGAGACCATCCGACCAGCATACACCATGATTTCACCTCACGAGAGTCCTGATGGACGGCGGTAGCAGCCTGAACCTGCTTTATCAGGATACAGTGCGCAAAATGGGCATAGACCCCTCAAGGATTAAACCTACAAAGACAACCTTTAAAGGTGTCATACCAGGTGTGGAAGCCAATTGCACAGTCTCAGTAACACTGGAAGTGGTCTTCGGATCCCCGGATAATTTCCGGAGCGAGGAGTTAATCTTCGACATAGTCCCGTTTCGCAGCGGCTATCACGCTCTGCTCGGACGAACCGCCTTTGCAAAATTCAATGCGGTGCCGCATTATGCATACCTAAAGCTCAAGATGTCAGGCCCTCGCGGAGTAATCACGGTCAATGGGAATACGGAACGCTCCCTCCGAACAGAGGAACATACAGTGGCTCTCGCGGCGGAAGTACAGAGTAGCCTCTTAAGGCAATTCTCCAGTCCGGCCGTTAAACGGACGGATACAGTAAAACGCGCCCGAAGCAGTACCAACCAAGACCACCTGGCACGATCAGAGCATGCATAGCAATGCGGCCCCAACCCTTGCCCGTACATGGTCACAAGAATAACACTCCGCGTACATCATTACGCTTCGGAGATACCATGGGCACAGGGGAAGGGGCACGATCGCAACGGACCCAGAGTGCGGTTTGACCACACCGGGGGCTCACAAGTGTGCCCTCCTTCTTTTTTTATTTTTTTTAATTTTCTTCTCTATACAGACAGGACTCCGTTAACCAGAGGCCCTGTCCGGCGATGAACCTGCTGAACTCATGATGCAACAGTCAGGGACGAAAGAAAGTTGCGACGAACATTCAGGTGGTCTCAATTACGAGCATTAAATTCGATTATATACACCACGTCTGCAGCTCACCCCTGGAGGGGGACATGTTTACTTAGTCCAAATCCCTTGCTTACCGCACTATTTGTATCAGTCCGCTCTCATACTAAACTTTCTTTCATATATAATGCATCACCTTTTTTATTGCAAATTGCATTATCTTTTATATATATACTCATTACATGACATCTTGCACCCGTATATTTTGGTACGGCCGAATACGCCGGGGGCTTCTGTTCCCCAAATTATGGTGTGATAAAGTCCGAATACTTTCACAAGTACGGCACCCCGAACTTACAGCATTATATGAATCGGCTCCGAATCATGTCTTGGGTCAATAGTTGGGTTTGCCCGGCTCCCACGTTTTGGTGCCTTACGCCCGCTCGTCGGCTAAGGTGGCACTCGGGAGAACCACCGCGATTGCGCCCGGTTGAGCCAGGCGGCGTCAAAGGAGAAAGCTAAAACTGACCGGCATGATAAGGCGAGAGACTGGTCGCTGTTCGAGAGGTTTTTTCGGGTCCTTAAAGACTCACGCCGCTTCGAGTGAAGTTCCGGATAATGTCCGACGAAGGCGTGGATAGCGCCCCGGATTCAGTCTTCCGAATACAAGGGGCTTCGCCGAAATTTAAAATTATAGAATTCTATGGCTAAGTGAGAGTGTTCAAGCATTATAAGTTCGGTTGCCTTGTTCGTCGTGTTGAGCACCTCCCTAGATGGACCAAAAAATGGGAACAAGAGTGCTCAAGTTTATCCCGAACACCCCAGCACTCGTGGCTTGGGGGCTGAAGCCGACGACTTGCCATCTCTCAGATTTTTATAAACGGCCACACAGAAGATAATATTTTAAATTAAACAAGAGTTGCTTAAACGCGCACATGAACAAAGTCTCCGCGCACAGGATAATACATAACGAGTTTACTCGAAGATTACATTCCGGGGGCACTCATCCGCAATATCGCGGGCTCCCTTCAGACAGTTTTATAATACTTCTCGGCGACGATACTCCTGCCGGTGGCGGTGGAGTCTGTGAGAAGCTTCTCGCATCCAACTTGCCCCAGTGCACCTTTGTGCGGGCAAGGGCCCAACGAGCGCCTTCAATACAAAGCGGGCGCTTGATGACCTCCACCCGTGGGCACGATCCACTAGCCGCCAGACGAGGCCAAAGTAGCTGCCGGCATGGCCTGTCCAGCCACACCGGACTATGAGGCCCTTCATGGCCTCCTCGGCTACCTTAGGAGTTCGACCAGCTGCTTCACTGGTCGCTTGGGGGCACTGGATGGCCGGCCTCAGCAGATCGAGACCGAAGACCTTCTCCGCCGAGCTCCCCTCCTCGCCACGATAGAATGCGGTAGCATCAGACGCACTACGCAGCAGATCTGCAAACGCCCCTGGAGAACTCCGAATGCAGCTAAGTGTCAGGTAGTTCACATTAACATGCCTGCTTTTTAATGAAAAATTCCTTACCCGCAGCTATCTTCTTTATATCGTCAACCTCCTGAAGGGCCTTATGGGCCTCGGCCTTGGCGGACCTGGCACTTTCAAGAGCCGAGGCAAGCTCGGACTCTCGAGTCTTTGAGTCACGCTCCAAACTCTCATGCTTTTCCATGAGAGCCTCGAGCTCTTGCCGAACTTCCGCCACCCGTGCCTCCTGCTTCTCTCGCTCTGCCCGTTCCGCGGCCGCACTGCGTTCGGCCGCGGACACGGCCTCCTTCAGGGCTGCCACCTCGTTCGTGGCCCCTGCAATACCCGTATTATCCTCATTAACTTTATTGCAACCGAAATCCTTTTCTGTAAGGTATTAATTCAAAGTGGTGTTACTCACCTTCTTTTTCCTCGAGGTGCCTCTTGGCATGGCCGAGCTCTTGCTCGGACCGCTCGAGATCTTTCTTTAGCACATCGACCTTCGCCGTTAGTGCGGTAGAGGTCAGCAGCGTAGCCTGCAAACCCATATTGACATATTTTAAGCAACCCTGCGTATATCTTGTTAGATCCTCAATCCGGCTTTTCTTTCCGAACACTGAACTGAGCATCAGGGGCTACTATCTATGCGGTATTACATTACATAAACTTCAACTTCCTACCTCAAAGCCTGTTAAAAGGCTGCTGCAGGCTTTGGTCAGCCCGCTCTTAGCGAGCTGAACCTTCTGAATCACCGCACTCATGATAGTGCGGTGCTCTTCCTCGATGGAAGCGCCTTTAAGCGCCTCCAGTAAGTTATCCGGCGCCTCCGGTTGGACGGAGGTCGCCGGTGTCATGGTCTTGCCCTTTCTCGGAAGGGGCCGCTCGCCGGACTCTGGAACCACTACGGGCTCCGATGTAGAGTCCGGCACAAAGTCCGGGAGGTCGCCTAATGGCGCCTCCGGAGCCTCCTCCCGACGGGTCCCTCTCTGGGATCCCACCTCGGCGTCTTCGCCATGGGGAGTAGTGGCGGTCGGAAGTGAATCCAGATCCGACGGGGCCAATGACCCGCTTGATGAAGCGGGGAGATCATCATCGGCCGGACTATGGACAGAATGCGGTGTTAGAAGGACGCTACGCGACACAAAAGAAATTATACATCAAGAATCCGGATACTTACGATCTGGCCGGACGCCTGGCCCTTGGAGACCACTCATCCTCGCCAACGAAGGTGTTGGCGAAACTGTCCGGGGGGATAGTCCTCCCCCTCTTGGACCGGGGAGGCCTTTCTCTTCTTCTGTCCCTCCTTCGGGAGAGAATCCTCCTCCTCCTCCTCGTCTTCGGGGGAGGAGTCCGCCTCGTCGTCGGACACTTGATTGCGGGAACTCTTTCGAGTCCCCGCGGCCACCTTCTTGGCCTTCTTCTCCGGCACCACGTGCGGTGCCGGGACCAGCAGCCCTTCTAAACGGGCATTCACTGGGTCTTCTGGCATGGGAGCCGGGCTGATGAGCTGCCTGGCCTTCTCCATCCATTCCTGTCAAAGGAAAGAAGGAAACCCTCTGATAATCGATCTGATTACCACAAAGTGTCCCGTAATGGGGTTGAATCACTTACCTCGTCAGTTGGATACTGCGAGCTAAATCCGCGATCTTCCATCGCGGACGCGGGGGCTTCGGTGCCCTTGAACAGCACCCTCCAGGGGCCTTCGTATGTTGTATCGAATAGCCCGCTCAGCGCCTGGTGCTGTTCCGGATTAAACTCCCACAGATTGAATGCCCGTTCTTGGCATGGGAGAATCCGGCGGATGAGCATGACTTGGATCACGTCGACGAGCCTGAGCTTATTGCTCACCAGCTTCTGGATGCAGGCTCGGAGTCCCGTCACCTCCGTCGGATTGCCCCACTGCAAGCCCTTCTTTTTCCAGGAGGTGAGCTGCGTGGGGACGCCAGATCTAAACTCGGGGCCGTCGCCCATGTGGGCTTGCGCGGCTCGGTGATGTAGAACCACCCCGATTGCCACCCCTTGACGGAGTCCACGAAGGCCCCTTCGAGCCAAAGGACGTTGGGCAACTTGCCCAGCATGGCGCCCAAGATTCTCGCTTATGTGTTCTTCACAACCTTCGGCTTGAAGTTGAAGGTCTTGAGCCACAGGCTGAAGTGGTGCTGGATGCAGAGGAAGGCCTCGCACACGACGATGAACGCTGAGATGTTGAGGATGAAGTTCGGCGCCAGATCGTGGAAATCCAGGCCATAATAAAACATGAGCCCCCGGACGAATGGATGGAGCGGAAAGCCCAGTCCGCGGAGGAAGTGGGGAAGGAAGACGACCCTCTCATGAGGCTCTGGGGTAGGGATGAGCTGCCCCTCATCGGGCAGCCGATGCGCGATATCACCGGAGAGGTATCCGGCGCTGCGCAGCTTGGTGATATGCTCCTCCTTAATGGAGGAAGCCAACCACTTGCCTCCCCCTCCGGACATATTCGGATAAGGTCGAGGCGGGATGTGCGAGCTTGGGCGTTGGAGCTTGAGTGCGCAGAGATGGATAAGCAAAGGAGGAAGAAGGCGTAGGTGAGAAGGTAAATCCTTATCCCTTATATAGAGGCGGACGAAACTATGCGTCCCCCGCCGACCTGGTAAAACTCGCTTATCTCCCAAGCGCCACCATCAATGGCGCGGTTGGGTTACCCACGTCCGCATTGATGAGAATCCCGGAATAAGGGGAACACGATCTACGCTCGACAAGACGTGTTGCTGAAACCGCCGCTAAACGTGCTTGAGGTGGTACAAGAAAAACGATTCAAGTAAAGCCTGGTAGCGGTGTGATGTCACGCCGCATAATACGCCGCCAGATTGAACTGGTGTACATTTTATTCTCTCTACGATGGAATGTGGAATTTATTTTGCGAGCGGACACTATCCGGTGTTCATGATCTTCTTTGGATTATTCAAGGAGGAACCCGCCTTGCAATGCCGAACATTATGCGCCACGGACTAATCGTCATTGAAGCCCGGTTCAGGGGACTACCGAGGGAGTCCTGGATTAGGGGGTGTCCGGACAGCCGGACTATCATCGTCCGCCGGACTCCAAGACTACGAAGATACAAGATTGAAGACTCCGTCCCGTGTCCGGATGGGACTTTCCTTGGCATGGAAGACAAGCTTGGCAGTACGGATATGTAGATCTCCTACCGTTGTAACCGACTCTGTGTAACCCTAGCCTCCTCCGGTGTCTATATAAACCGGAGGGCTTTAGTCCGTAGGACACCATACATTACAACAATCATACCATAGGCTAGCTTCTAGGGTTTAGCCTCCTTGATCTCGTGGTAGATCAACTCTTGTACTACCCATATCATCAATATTAATCAAGCAGGACGCAGGGTTTTACCTCCATCAAGAGGGCCCGAACCTGGGTAAAACATTGTGTCCCTCGTCTCCTGTTACCATCTGCCTAGACGCACAGTTCGGGACCCCCTACCCGAGATCCGCCGGTTTTGACACCGACACTCGCCCTTCTTACGAAGGGGCCGCCCGCCGGACTCTGGAACCACTAAAGGTTCCTGTGCGGAGTCTGGCCCAGGGCCGAACTCAGAACTCTTTGGGGGTTGATCCCCCTCGTGCCCAAAGTCCGGGAGGTTGCCTTGCGGAACCTCCGGGACCTCCTCCTCCTCCTAGCCGGTGTAACGCCCCGGATACGACTTTCCATATTCGTAACTCCAACTCTTGCCTTTTCCGGAGATGCGATATGATATTTCCTTCGTGGTTGGGTTTTTGTCTTTCGTTTTGCATTTTGTTCATGTCTTGCATTTCATCATCGCACCATTCGCAATGCATCGGCACTCCGTTGCCGTCATATTTTAAAACTTGCATTCGTTCGTCGTTGCCGTTTCTCCCTTTGCCTTCATCACCTTCCCTCGGATCGCCTTGCCCGCGCTGACCGTTCCGAGACCAACCGGGTCTTTCGAGTCCCTCTTGTCCGACCGCTTCTTTCTTTGTCTTCTTTGACCTGTTGTCAGACCGCTTGTCCTTGTGGACCCCTCTCTTCTCTCTTTCTCCGAGACCGACAAAACCCCACTTGTGTTCGTCGACCTCTCTCAGACCCCTCGCAGGCGTCCGGAACTTGCCCCGAACCCGAACCGCTCGGTCATGACCAATGGGTGCGGATCATCCCCCAACATCCCCAAAATATCTCCGTTTTCTTTGTTGGGTCTCCCTAGCACATTTATCCGGAACCGTCCGATTTAATCGGAGGGACCAAATGCCCCTAAACCAAAATCCACTTGCTATATAAAGTAGACTAATCCTAAATTCTAGGAGATTTGTCCCTGCCGCCGCCGCACTCATCTCCCACCTCGGGATCCATCCCATCCAAATCCCTCACCAACCACCTCCTCCTTCCCTCGATCCACCCAACCACGCCACCACGCCAACTCCGCCTCCCTCGCTTTTTCCCGCGTCACCGGGCCCGCGTCCCAAGCTCCCTCCTCTCTGACCATGGCGCCTCCGCCCCGAGCACTCAGGGAACAGCAGCAGTAGCGCCCGAGCGCTCCTCCACCGGCGATCCGCGAACCAGGGGACAGCGACGCTGCATGGAGCTTCTCCACCGCTGACCCCTTCCATCTCTGGTTCCGCCCGGCTCCCCTGCATCCTCCTCGTCGCGCGCGCCTTCCTCCGCGCTCATGCCCGAGCGGGAGCGGGAGCATCCTCCTCGTCGCCCGTCGCCGTCCAGGACCTCCTCGTCCCCAACCAGCGTCGCATCCGGCCTCCATCCGCCTGCTTCGTGCGCCTGCACCGCCGGAGCTGCTTCGTTCCCAGCACAAACCAGCAGCAGCAGCCCCAGGCCGACCCCACGTCCATCTCCCTCCGGCGACCTCGTCCTTCACGCGCTGCTGGGACGGGATGAGATCAACCAGATCCAGCGTCCGGAGGCCGATCCGTCCACCCCCAGCCGTCCCTGCATCCTCCCTGCTTCGCCAAGTCCGGCCGTGGCCGTCGCCCCCTGCATCCTCTGCTTCGAGCAGGAGGACGACGAGCGCTCGACCCAGCTCCGTTGACCGCGCCTTCGGCAAGCCCAGCGCCATCTTGTCCGTGGGCCACCTCCCCTTCGCCCGTTGACCGGAGCCCAGCTCCTCTCCTCCGACCGGGCCAAGGCCCACTGGGTGAGGCCACACCCCAGCGCCCCGCCTCTATTTTTTTCCCTCCTGTTGGGCTAGCTTAATTCGGCCCGTGCATGTTTTTTTCCTGCTGCGAATTTAACATTTTCCTGAGAATGCCTGTTTTACAGAAATGTCCCTAGTCTTCATGCATATAATAACTCATGATTTGTGCATCGGTTTAAATCAAACTTTATATGTAAAATGCTTAGAATTTTATCTAGTTTCACAATATGCCACTTTCATCCCATGTTAATATGTTTAAAATGTTGTTTACATTAATTTGCTCCTATGCCATGCTAAAATGATTTATTTCATAATTAAATAACCGTAGCTCCAAATTTAATAAACTTTATATGTAAATGGGGTGGAAAAATGCCTAGTTTAACATGGTGCACTTTATTTTCCTGTTTAACAATTTTAAAATATGTTTTAGGGCAGAACAGTAGCTAATTCAAAATATGCACATGGGGATTTTTCCGGAATTGTTGTTCGTTGTTTCCGGCCTCATTTAAACTTGTCTAGATAGGTGGTTTTGTTGTGCTTCACCCCTTGCCATGTTAATCAACATTTAATATTGTTGGGTACATAAACGAGATCGAACTAAATAACTCGGTTGTGGTGTTTCGTCAATATGCAACTCGTTGCATATTGAGCTCCACTTAACTTGTAGTATTGTGTGTTGCACTTTGCCATGCCATGCCTCATTAAACCGGTCATGCATCATACTTGTTTGTGCATTATGCCATGCTTATGCTTGTTGGTTTACTATGTTGTTTGCTTGGGTTGCCTTCGGTTTCGTTCCGGAGTTGTGAGGATTCGTTCGACCTCGTCCGCTTGTCTTCTTCATGGACTCGTTCTTCTTCCTAGCGGGATTTCAGGCAAGATGACCGCTACCCTGGATCTCACTACTATCATTGCTATGCTAGTTGCCTCGTTCTATCGCTATGCTGCGCTACCTATTACCTGTTTATCAAGCCATCCCATATTGCCATGAACCTCTAACCTTTGACACCTTTCCTATGCAAACCGTTGTTTGGCTATGTTACCGCTTTGCTCAGCCCCTCTTATAGCGTTGCTAGTTGCGGTGAAGTTGAAGATTTCTCCATGGTGGACAGGGGTTTATGTTGGGATATCACAATATCTCTTATATTATTAATGCATCTATATATTTGGTAAAGGGTGGAAGGCTCGGCCTTATGCCTGGTGTTTTGTTCCACTCTTGCCGCCCTAGTTTCCGTCATACCGGTGTTATGTTCCCGGATTTTGCGCTCCTAACGCGGTCGGGTGATTTATGGGACCCCCTTGACAGTTCGCTTTGAATAAAACTTGTCCAGCAAGGCCCAACATTGACTTTTACCATTTGCCTCACCACCACCTACCTTTTCCCTTGGGAGTCGCTCTCGAGAGGTCATCTTTATTTTAGCCCCCGGCCGGTGCTTGTCTAAGTGCTGGTCCAAACCGAGCGATGTCCGCGCCCCACGGGCAACGTGGTCTATGCCAACCCGACGCCTTGCTCATCCGGTGTGCCTGAGAACGAGATATGTGCAGCTCCTATCGGGATTTGTCGGCACAGCGGGAGGCTTTGCTGGTCTTGTTTTACCATTGTCGAAATGTTTGATGTACCGGGATTCCGAGACTGATCGGGTCTTCCTGGATGAAGGTCTATTCCTTCGATGATCGCGAGAGCTTGTCATGGGCTAAGTTGGGACACCCCTGCAGGGTATAAACTTTCGAGAGCCGTGCCCGCGGTTATGTGGCAGATGGGAATTTGTTAATGTCCGGTTGTAGACAACTTGACACCAGATCCGAATTAAAACGCATCAACCGAGTGTGTAGCCGTGATGGTCTCTTCTCGGCGGAGTCCGGGAAGTGAACACGGTTTCTGGGTTATTTTTGACGTAAGTAGGTGTTCAGGATCACCTCTTGATCATTGCTAGCTCACGACCGTTCCTTTGTTTCTCTTCTCGCTCTCATTTGCGTATGTTAGGCACCATATATGCTTAGTCGCTGCTGCAACCTCACCACTTTACCCCTTCCTTTCCCAGTAAGCTTTGCTAGTCTTGATACCCATGGTAATGGGATTGCTGAGTCCTCGTGGCTCACCAGATACTTCCAAAACTAGTTTACAGTGCCTATGTTACCGAAAGCGGTGACGCAACCAAGCTCAAGGAGGAGCTCGGTGAAGATCTTGCCCTTTGTGTTGTTTCGCTCTAGTTGATCAAGAGTGGAGCCCAGTTGGGGTCGATCGGGGACCTTTATCGATTTGGGGTTCTTCTTTTATTTTGGTTCCGTGGTCGGACCTTGATTGTATCTGGATGATGTAATGCTTTATTCATGTATTTGTGTGAAGTGGCGATTGTAAGCCAACTATGTATCTCTTTCCCTTATGTATTACTTGGGTTGTGTGAAGATTACGTCACTTGCGACATTGCTTTCAATGCGGTTATGCCTCTAAGTCGTGCTTTGACACGTGAGAGATATAGCCGCATCGAGGGCGTTACAGCCGGGCCCCTTTTGGGACTCCACCGCGGCGTCGTCTGCATCACGGGGGGAGGAGGCGGTCGGAAGTGAAGTGCTATTCACATCCGACGAATCCAGGGAGCCGCTCGACGAAGCGGGGAGCTCGTCCTTGGGCGGGCTACACGGTTGTATTCGGCGTTAGAAGACACTACGCGACAAAAGAAAAATCATGAGTTATTCTGGAATCCGAACACTTACGATCTCGCCAGGGGCTTGGCCCTCAAGGGCCACTCCTCTTCACCGTCGTCGGCGTTGGTGGAACAGTCCGGAGGAAGGGTCCTTCCCTTCTTGGACTTCTTCTCTCCCCCCGCTGGGGGAGAAGCCTCTTTTTCCTCCTCCCCGTCTTCGCGGGAGGAGTCTGCCTCGGAGTCGTCGGACGATGAGTCCGACAACACCTGGTGCCGGGAACTCCTTCGAGTTCCCGTGGCCTTCTGCTTGGCCTTCTTCTCCGGCACTATGTAAGGCGCCGGAACCAGCAACCCCATCAATCGGGCGTCCGCTGGGTCTTCTGGTAATGGAGCCGGACAGCTAACCTGCCCGGACTTCTTCTGCCAGGCCTGTAAAAGGTAAGGGAGTTTAGATCCCGCATAGAGTCAGACTATGAAAAACAAGTGTCCCATAAAGGGTAAAATAGCTTACCTCGCCGGCTTGACGCTGCGAGCTGAATCCGCGATCTTCGGTAGCGGGTGCGGGAGCCACGGCACCCTTGAACAGCACCCTCCAGGCGTCTTCGTACATAGTGTCGAAGAGACTGCTCAAGGTCTGGTGCTGTGCCGGATCAAACTCCCATGAGTTGAAAGCCCGTTGTTGGCACGGGAGGATCCGGCGGATGAGCATGACCTGGACTGCGTTGACGAGCTTGATCTTCTTGTTCACAAGGTTTTGGACGCAGTTTTGGAGTCTGGTCAGCTCTTCCAAATCACCCCATGTCAGGCCCTTCTCTTTCTAGGAGGTGAGCCGTGTGGGGATGCCAGATCTGAATTCGGGGGCCGCTGCACATTCAGGGTCACGCGGCTCAGTGATGTAGAACCACCCCGATTGCCACCCTTTGATGGTTTCCACGATGGCGCCCTCGAGCCATGTGACGTTGGGCATCTTGCCCACCATGGCGCCTCCGCACTCCGCCTGCTGGCCTCCCACTACCTTCGGCTTGACATTGAAGGTCTTCAGCCATAAGCTGAAGTGGGGTTTGATGCGGAGGAAGGCCTTGCACACAACGATAAACGCTGAGATGTTGAGGATGAAATTCGGGGCCAGATCATGGAAATCCAGGCCGTAGTAGAACATGAGCCCCTGGACAAATGGGTGGAGTGGGAAGCCCAGTCCATGGAGGAAATGGGGAAGGAACACCACCCTCTCATGGGGCCTGGGGGTGGGGACGAGCTGCCCCTCGTCTGGAAGCCGGTGTGCAATGTCGTTGTGCAGGTATCCGGCTTTCCTCAACTTTTTGATGTGCCCCTCCGTGAAGGAGGAGGCCATCCACTTGCCTCCCGCTGCGGACATGGCTGGGGAAGGTTGAGGCGAGATGTGCGGACTTGGGCGCTGGAGCTCGAGTGCGCGGAAATGGATAAGCAAAGGAGGAAGAAGGCGTAGGTAAAAAGGTGGATCCTTATCCCCTTATATGGACGAACGGAACTATGCGTCCCCACCAGCCTGGTAAAACTCGCTTATCTCCCTAGCGCCATAATCAATGGCGCGGTTGGGTTACACACGACCGTATTGATGAGAATCCCGTAATAAGGGGACATGATCTCTGCTTTGACAAGACGTGCCAAGGAAACCGCTTCGCTAAACATGCTGAGGTGGAACAATAAAAACAATACAAATATGGGCTTGGCCGTGGTGTGATGTCACGCCACGAAATACGTCAGCAGATTGAATTTGTGTAAATATTATTCTCTCTACGGTGGTATGTGGAACTTATTTTGCAGAGCCGGACACTATCCTGGTGTTCAAAATCTTCTATGAAGTATTCGGAGGAGGAACCCGCCTTGTAATGCCGAAGACAATATGCGCGCCGGACTCGTCGTCATTGAAGCCTGGTTCAGGGCTACCGAGGAGTCCCGGACTAGGGGTGTCCGGATAGCCAACTATCATCTTTGGCCGGACTCCTAGACTATGAAGATACAAGATTGAAGACTTCGTCCCGTGTCCGGATGGGACTTTCCTTGGCGTGGAAGGCAAGCTTGGCAATACGGATATGTAGATCTCCTACCATTGCCCTAACCCTTTCTGGTGTCTATATAAACCGGAGGGTTTTAGTCCGTAGGACGAACAACAATCATACCATAGGCTAGCTTCTAGGGTTTAGCCTCTTTGATCTCGTGGTAGATCTACTCTTATACTACCCATATCATCAATATTAATCAAGCAGGAGTAGGGTTTTACCACCACCGAGAGGGCCCGAACCTGGGTAAAAACATCGTGTCCCTTGTCTCCTGTTACGATCCGCCTAGACGCACAGTTCGGGACCCCCTACCTGAGATCCGCCGGTTTTGACACCGACACTGTTCTTATGAACTTAATACTCTAGATGCAGGCAGGAGTCGGTCGATGTGTGGAGTAATAGTAGTAGATGCAGGCAGGAGTCGGTCTACTTGTCACGGACGTGATGCCTATATACATGATCATGCCTAGATAATCTCATAATTATTCGCTTTTCTATCAATTGCTCGCAGTAATTTGGTCACCCATCGTAATACTTATGCTATCTTGAGAGAAGCCACTAGTGAAATCTATGGCCCCCGGGTCTATCTCTTATCATATTTGCTTCCAATCTACTTTTATTTGCATCTTTACTTTTCGAATCTATATTATAAAATACCAAAAATATATTTATCTTATCATACTATCTCTATTAGATCTCACTTTCGCAAGTGGCCGTGAAGGGATTGACAACCCCTTTATTGCGTTGGTTGCGAGTTCTTTGTTTGTTTGTGTAGGTGCGTGGGACTTTTGAGGAGCCTCCTACTGGATTGATACCTTGGTTCTCAATAACCGAGGGAAATAATTACGCTACTATTGCTGCATCACCCTTTCTTCTTCAAGGAAAACCAACGCAAGCTCAAGACGTAGCAGGCATCCAAGAGGGATATAGTAAAAACTTTCATATGAAGTGCATTGAATGCTATGAGAAGTTTGATTCTTTATGATTGTTCTGAGATATGAAGATGGTGATATTAGAGTCATGCTCGTGGAGTAGTTGTGAATTTGAGAGCTACTTGTGTTAAAGTTTGTGATTCACGTAGCATGCACGTATGGTGAACCGTTATGTGATGAAGTTGGAGCATGATTTATTTATTGATTGTGTTCCTCATGAGTGGCAGTCGGGGACGAGCGATGGTCTTTTCCTACCAATATATCCCCCTAAGAGCATGTGTATAGTACTTTTTTTAATAGCTAATAGATTTTTGCAATAAGTATGTGAGTTCTTTATGACTAATGTTGAGTCCATGGATTATACGCACTCTCACCCTTCCACCATTGCTAGCCACTCTAGTATCGTGCCAGTTTCGCCGGTACCATACACCCACCATATACGTTCCTCAAAATAGCCAGCATACCTACCTATTATGGCATTTCCATAGCCATTCCGAGATATATTGCCATGCAACTTTCCACCGTTCCGTTTATCATGACATGCTCCATCATTGTCATATTGCTTTGCATGATCATGTTGTTGACATCGTATTTGTGGCAAAGACACCGTTCATAATTCTTTCATACATGTCACTCTTGAATCATTGCACATCCCGGTACACCATCGGAGGTATTCACATAGTCATATTTTGTTCTAAGCATTGAGTTGTAATTCTTGAGTTGTAAGTAAATAAAAGTGTGATGTACTTCATTATTAGAGCATTGTCCCATGTGAGGAAAGGATGATCGAGACTATGATTCCCCCACAAGTCAGGATGAGGCTCCGGACGAAAAATAAAATAAAAATAGGAGGCCATAAAAAAGAGAAGGCTCAAATAAAATAAAAAAATAAAAAAGAGAGAGAAAAAGAGAGAAGGGGCAATGTTACTATCCCTTTTCCACACTTGTGCTTCAAAGTAGCACCTTGATCTTCATGATAGAGAGTCTCCTATTTTGTAACTTTCATATACTAGTGGGAATTTTCATTATAGAACTTGGCTTGTATATTCCAATGATGGGCTTCCTCAAAATGCCCTAGGTCTTCGTGAGGAAGCGAGTTGGATGCACACCCACTTAGTTTCTTTTTGAGCTTTCATACACTTATAGCTCTAGTGTATCCATTGCATGGCAGTCCCTACTCACTCACATTGATATCTATTGATGGGCCTCTCCATAGCCCATTGATAGGCGTAGTTGATGTGAGACTATCTTCTCCTTTTTTTCTTCTCACAACCACCATATTCTATTCCACCTTAGTGCTATATCCATGGCTCACACTCATGTATTGTGTGAAGATTGAAAAAGTTTGAGAACATCAAAAGTATGAAACATTTGCTTGGCTTGTCATCGGGGTTGTGCATGATTTAAACATTTTGTGTGATGCCCCTGCCTCATGGACAGCCCGGAGACCCCCCTGACTTGAAATCAATGCCAACCTCTCCTATAAATATAGAAACCTTCAGGAAATAACCTAGATCGGAAGTTCCGCCGCCGCAAGCCTCTGTAGCCATGAGAAATCAATCTAGGCCCTCTCTGGCACCCTGCCGGAGGGGGCCATCATCACAAAGGCCATGGAGGAGGACCCTGGAGGGGTACTTTTCCAAACACTTTTGCCCTTGTTTTGGACTCTAACTTGCACTATTTGAATGGAACTAACCCAGAATGACGCTGTTTTCAGTAGAACTGCCATGGTGTTATTTTTGTGTAGAAATAAAAGTTCTCAGAATGACCTAAAAATCCACGGAGCAACTTGTCAGAATTAATAAAAAATACTGGCGAAAGAATTAGCGTCAGGGGCCCACACCCTGTCCACGAGGGTGGGGGCGCGCCCCTGCCACGTGGGCCCGTTGAACATCCAGCGACCTCAACTCCAACTCCATATATTTTCTTTCGCGGAGAAAAAAATCAGAGAGAAAGTTTCATTGCGTTTTACAATATGGAGCCGCCGCCAAGCCCTAATCTCTCTCGGGAGGGCTGATCTGGAGTCCGTTCATAGCTCTGAAGAGGGGGATTCATCGTCGGCATCGTCATCAACCATCCTCCATCACCAATTTCATGATGCTCACCGCCGTGCGTGAGTAATTCCATTGTAGGCTTGCTGGACGGTGATGGGTTGGATGAGATTTACCATGTAATAAAGTTAGTTTTGTTAGGGTTTGATCCCTAGTATCCACTATGTTCTCAGATTGATGTTGCTATGACTTACCTATGCTTAATGCATGTCACTAGGGCCCGAGTGCCATGATTTCAGATCTGAACCTATTATGTTTTCATGAATATATGTGAGTTCTTGATCATATCTTGCAAGTCTATAGTCACCTATTAAGTGTTATGATCCGACAACCCCGAAGTAACAATAATCGGGATACTTCTCTGTGATGACCATATTTTGAGGAGTTCAAGTATTCACTATGTGTTAATGCTTTGGTCCGGTACTCTATTAAAAGGAGGCCTTAATATCCCTTAGTTTCCACTAGGACCCCGCTCCACGGGAGGGTAGGACAAAAGATGTCATGCAAGTTCTTTTCCATAAGCACGTATGACTATATTCGGAATACATGCCTACATTACATTGATGAACTGGAGCAAGTTCCGTGTCACCCAATGTTATAGCAATTACATGAGGAATCACATCCAACATAATTATCCATCACTGATCCAATGCCTACCAGCTTTTCACATATTGTGCTTTGTTTATTTACTTTACTGCTGCTGCTGTTACAATTACTACAAAACTCCTACTGTTACTTTTGCTACTGTTACCGTTACTTCCATACTACTTTGCTACTAAATACTTTGCTGCAGATACTAAGTTATCCAGGTGTGGTTGAATTGACAACTCAACTTTTAATACTTGAGAATATTCTTTGGCTCCCCTTGTGTCGAATCAATAAATTTGGGTTGAATACTCTACCCTCGAAAACTGTTGCGATCCCCTATACTTTTGGTTTATCACGACTATTTTCTGGTGCCATTGCCGGGGAGCATAGCTCTATTCTTTGAGTCACTTGGGATTTATATCTACTGGTCACTATGAGGAACTTGAAAGACGAAAGAACTATGATTTTCCCTCAATTATGAGGGGAGGCAAGGAACTGCCATCTAGCTCTGCACTAGATTCTCCTTCGGTTTTGAGTAAGCTTGCGACACCTAAACCTGCTTCTGCTATGAATTCTGATATGTCGCATATTATTGATGATGCCACTTCTGCTATTCATGATACTTATGATGAAACTACTTCTGTGCTTCATACTACTGTGCCATTAGGTGAATTTCTTGATGAACAACTTGCTAGGGTAGAGAGAATGAAATTCTTGAAACTGATATTATTGAAAACAGTGATGATGAAGGTTCTCCCACTAAATATGAATTGCCTGTTGTTCTAGAGGTTTATGTTATGGATGAAGAAACTACTAGAGATATTCTTGCTTGTAATGATAGATCTGATCTTAAGAAGTTACTAGCTAAACTGAAACAGAAATCTCTAAATGCTAGAATGAAATATGACCCTGCTTTTTCTACTTCACCTATCTTTGTTACTGATAAGGACTATGAATTGTCTGTTGATCCAGAGATAATTACTTTGGTTGAATCTGATCTGTTTTATGGCTATGAATCTGAAACTATTGTGGAACATCTTACTAAGTTAAATGATATACCACCCTATTCACTAATGATGAGAAATCTCGCTACTACTATATCCTTAAGATATTTCCATTCCCATTAAAGGGTGATGCTAAAACTTGGTTTAATTCTCTTGATCCTGGTTGTGCGCGTAGTCCCCAAGATATGATTTATTACTTCTCTACTAAATATTTCCCTGCTCGTAAGAAACAAGCTGCTTTAAGGGAATATACAATTTTCTGCAAATTGAAGAAGAGAGTCTCCCACAAGCTTGGGGGAGGCTTCTCCGATTACTTAATGCTTTGCCTGATCATCCTCTTTAGAAAAAGGAAATACTTGATATCTTTTATAGTTGACTAACTGATGCTTCCAAGGACCACTTGGATAGTTGTGCTGGTTGTGTTTTCAGGGAAAGGACAGTCGATCAAGCTGAATTGCTATTGAATAATATGTTGACAAATGAAAATAATTAGACTCTTCCTGAGCCAATTCCTGAGCCAACTCCTAAACCAACTCCGAAGAAAACGGGAGTTCTATTTCTCAGTCTAGAAGATATGCAAGAGGCAAAGAAATCTATGAAAGAGAAAGGTATTAAAGCTGAAGATGTTAAGAATTTACCTCCTGTTGAAGAAATCCATGGCCTTAATATACCACCTATTGAAGAAACACATGGTCTTGATAACCCGACACAGGTCGTAAAGGTAAATTCTCTCTATAGATATGATAAAGTTGAAATCTTGTCTACTAAGTTTCCTAGCCAATGTTTGGATGAATTTGATGACTTTATGGCTAGACAAGAAAATTTCAATGCTTGTGTTGGTAGAGAATTAAAGAGTAATTCTTACATGATTTGACGCTTGAGCGATTATATGGCTAGAGTTAAAGGTGAACTTAAACTCATTAGTAAATATGCTTCTATGGTTACCACTCAAGCAGAGCAAGTACTTAAAGCTCAAAGTGGTTTGCTCGATGAATTAAATATTAAACATGATTTTGCTGTTAGAGTGGCTACTAGAACTGGTAAAATGACTCAGGAACCTTTGTATCCTGAAGGACACCCTAAGAGAATTGAGCAGGATTCTCAGAGAAATAATATAGATGCACCTAGTCCTTCTAAAAATAAGAAAAATAATAATGATAGGAATTTGCATGCTTCTAGTGAACCGGTTGTAGACACACCTGAGAATCCCAATGATATTTCTATTTCTGATGCTGAAACACAATCTGGTGATGAACATGAACATAGTGATAATGCTAATGATAATGTTCATGTTGATGCTCAACCTAGTAATAATAATGATGTAGAGATTTAACCTGTTGTTGATCTTGATAAGCCACAATCAAAGAATCAACATTATGATAAGAGAGACTTTGTTGCTAGGAAGCACAGTAAAGAAAGAGAACCATGGGTTCAGAAACCCATGCCTTTTCCTCCTAAGCCATCCAAGAAAAAGGATGATGAGGATTTTGAGCGCTTTGCTGAAATGATTAGACATATCTTCTTACGTATGCGCTTAACTGATATGCTTAAAGTGAATCCTTATGCTAAATACATGAAGGATATTATTACAAATAAAAGAAAGATACCGGAAGCTGAAATTTCCACCATGCTTGCTAACTACACTTTTAAGGGTGGAATACCAAAGAAACTTGGAGACCCAGGAGTACCAACTATACCATGCACCCTTAAAAGAAACTATGTTAAAACTGCTTTATGTGATCTTGGAGCCGGTGTTAGTGTTATGCCTCTCTCTTTATATTGTAGACTTGAACTGGATAAGTTAACACCTACTGAAATATCTTTGCAAATGGCTGACAAATCAACAGCTATACCTGTCGGTATTTGTGAGGATGTGCCTGTTGTGGTTGCAAATGTCACTATCTTAATGGACTTTGTTATTCTTGATATTCCCGAGGACGATAGTATGTCGATTATCCTTGGTAGACCCTTTTCGAATACTGCAGGGGCTGTTATTAATTGCAATAAAGGCAATATCACTTTTCATGTTAATGGTAATGAGCATATGGTACACTTTTCGAGGAAACAACCTCAAGTTCATAGCATCAATTCTATTGGAAAAATTCCAACTATCATTATTGGAGGTTTTTGAATTTCTTCTTCCTACTGTCAAGAAGAAATATGATATTCTTATTATTGGGGATGTTCATATCCCCGTTGAGGTAACCTAGTGTTATTCGAAATTTCTCTGGTTCCATGTTATTCGGAATGAGTTTGTTAACAAGAGTTGATCAACCTTGTTAGTGGATTCCTTTTGATGATCATGAGATGGATGGAATTAGAAGGCACAACCTTCTGTACCCTCTTTTTACTTTGTGTTATTTAGAATAAATAAAGCAAAATTAGTATTTTTTTGTCTGTTTTCTGAATTATTCATGCAATAAAAAATACCCCGAAAATAAAAGTTCTCCAAATGCCCTACCAATTTAGTATGATTTTTTTCTGGAATATTTGAGAATATTTGGCACTGAGAACACAGCAGGGGAGCTGGCACCTGTCGAAGGGTCCAGGGCGCGCCCCTGCCTCGTGGGCCCACGGTGGCCCCCCTCCACTTATTCCTGCACCCACACACTTCATCTTCCTCCAAAAATCACTATCCAGCTCAAGCACGAGTTCTAGCTCATTTTGCTGCCATTTTCGATCTCCTTGCTCAAAGCTCCATTCATAAAACTGCTTTGGGGGATTGTTCTTTGGTATCTGACTCTTCCAATGGTCCAATTAGTTTTTGTTCTAACTAGCGGAGTTACCCGCGCATTTGCGCGGCTAGATATAATTTTATTGGTTTCGATTCTCAAGAAGAATGTTCTCTATTGTGAATGTTGTACACTATGAGTAATGAGTTATTAGGATATTAGGAACACACCAAAAATGATATTAGAAGCATTAAATCCAAATATGCATGTACAATTCTATTTGTTTTCATTGAGAGCTTAAAGGTTTAAATATTGTTACTATCTATGGTTTTAGCATTGCACATTTGTGTGTGTCTATAAATATATATAAGGCAGTTTCTTAAGAATTATTATTACTTTGTTAATTAAATGCTTACGATGTCTCCATAGTTAAGCATAATTCTTCGGTCAAGAAGTAAGCTCAAATTTGTTTTAGTCTCCTACGGTCCTACCTATATCAATTGTAAGAACTCTTGTAGTCTCTCCTCTCAAGCAATATTTTCTTGCAATTGCTCATATTTGTGCTACTCGGCTTTTTACAACAGTCCCGATTAGCCCCATTGAAAGGTATGCATCATCCGTGGAGTTCACCTTGAAACAACTCTACTTGTGTGCCGCTATCCCGGGTAGTGATTGGCGACAGTCTTGTAAATGTTTGAGGCAGTCCCACCAATGTATGTTTTTTTAGGGAACACCAATGTTTGTTTGTAAGACGTGACATGACATGTGTACATGATTCACACACAAACTGAATTACAGGATTTTGTAAGCCATAATATACAGGGAGAGGCAAATAGAAAATGAATCATTCTAGACTGGTGAAACAATGTTTGGTACTAACAACAATTGTGTGATCAGAAAGTTTTGTTCTTTGCCGGGAGTGTGATCAGATAGTTAAATGATTACAAAGCAGAAGTACACTCTTTGATGCAATTGGAAAACACATCGGCAGCTATTGCAAATCCCTTACGTCAAGTGCGTGCATGCACGTACTACTTATTATGCAGATTTGTGCCCGTCCACTACACATGACGTACATGCACGTACTTTGTACTTATCGGTGTTTGTAGCTAAACTTGCTACGATCTTGTAGGGTATTCCCGGTATTGAACTCAAAGTAGTAATGTGTAAAACAAAATTATCTGACAACTCTTTCACTCCTTTACCATATATTATGGATGTACTCAAAGTAATATATTTTTATTGTTACCTCAGGATATTTGGTAGATTGTACAACTTCAAAATTGTCAAATACATATATAGAACTCTACTTTATTTTCTATCTGTGAATGTTTGTCAAATCATTCTTGCTACATAATAGAATGAATTGTTATCGGCCTTAAAAACAAACGGAAAATATATTTTGTAGTATTTATCAATGGACGAAGAATATTCTTAAATGTGTATAAATACATGTTTGTCTGTCAGGATCATAGTGACGGTTCTATGTTCACCAATTGAAGAGTTGAACGGATCTAACACTCATTATTCTTGCTCTAAAATTTCGTGTTTAATTGTAATCTTACGGTTAATCATTCCACTTCTTTCATGCTTGGAAATTTAAAAGATGGTTGTTAATTGTACATATGAAATCCGATTAGAAGTAAAAGATTTGACTATATAAGAATGCACATCAAAGTTGTTTGTACTAAAGCTGCTTCGAAGACATGTTAAGATGGATTCATCTTCACTCGAAAAAAATAGATAAATGCATCCAAATGCACATGGAGTACAGACGTATATTACACACATCTGAAATTTACCAATGTTGTTGTCTGCCGTCTTGCAGTCTGTTGTGTGTCGTCATGTTGTGTGTGTGTTTAAGGTACCACCATCGTTGTGCCTCGAATCCGCCGGGTATTCGAGGGTTTGTGGGCTCGTATTGGATTCACGATCTGTCGGGCATCGTAGCACCATGGATGCAAATCTGTTTGTACCAAGGAAGCTACGAAGATGTGGATACCTATAAACACACATGGTGTGCACATAGATATTACACACATCTATATCTTACCATGTTGTTGTTTGCCGTCTTTCAATTGTTGTGTGTCATGACGTTGCAGGTGTGTTGAAGGCACTACGGTTGTGTCTCGAATTCGTCGGGTATTTGCGTATTCGTGGACTCGTATTGGTTGGATCATCTGCCAAGCATCAATGCGTCGTGGATGCATGTTTGATTTGTAGTTGTGGATGCACCGTGGTCTGGCTTCAGATTTGCTGGGCGTTGAGCGTCGCCGCATGTACCGATGATGCCCATGTTGTGTATGGTGGCAATTTTTTTGGTCAGTGTGGTTCGTTGTTTTACACCTTTATATATTATATCTAGTGCAGCTTTGCCGAGTACTGATGGCTATGCCTATGCAAGTATATGTGCTTCCATATGCATATATATAAATCAATCAGGCAATTGTGTGTACGTGTGCTACTCGTCTTTTGTTTTCCTCGTTTGACTGCTTGATCAAAATCAATCGGTTGCGTACGCGTGTCTGACTCACAGGGCCTGTGCTACTCCTTGCAAAAAATCGGGCTCTTTAGTACACGTACATGGTGGCCGGGTGTTATACGTCTAGTTGTCTCGTTTTTTTGACCGGCTGGTTGATATGCTCTTTGGTCCACGTATACATAGTGGCCAAGTGCTATACGTCCCCATGATCGTTTTTTCTATTGATGGTCTGATTGATTGGCTCTTTGGTACATGTACATAGCGGCCGATTGTTATACGTCTAGTTGATTGTTTTTCACGGGCTGGTTCATTGGTCCTATCATACATACATCTATGATTTTTTTCACATATATGAATCTTGGCCGTTCAAATTACTTAACGCTAGATTGATAAATCATCACCGTTCGTTTTCTATCATTTTAATAATATAATAATAGATAGATGCTTTATTCATTGCAATTTTTTGCTGCCTAGGTGACCCTATTCTTCAGCTTGCATGTCAAATTCATGAGGTCCCAAGTAATTCTAATGCATGATATAGGCTCTAGGTACTTGTGGGTTATCAAGGGGCTATCATCGCCATGAAGGCTAAGGACTAGAGGGAGAACCTCTCCCCATCTAGGGGGAAGGCAATGGAGAAGGAAGCATAAGGGGGAGGACCTCTCCTCCTCTCTCTCGGTGGTGCCGGAGTGTGCCATCGGGAGGGGAATCATCACCGCGGTGATCATCTTCATCAACATCACAATCATCATCACCATCCTCATCTCTTTTACGCGGTCCACTCTCCCGCACCCCGCTATAATCCCTACTTGAACATGGTGCTTTATGCCACATATTATAATCCGATGATGTGTTGCCATCCTATGATGTTTTGAGTAGATATCTTTTGTCTTTGGGTTGATTGATGATCTAGATTGGTACTAGTTGCATGTTTTACTTTAGTGCTATCCTATGGTGCCCTCTGTGTCATGCAAGCGTGAGGGATTCCCGCTGTAGGGTGTTGCAATATGTCCATGGTTTACTTATTGTCTGCGTTGCATGAGTGACTGAAACACAAACACGGATAAGTGGGACACGGTGTATGGGAATAAAGGGGACTTGATGCTTTAATGATATGGTTGGGTTTTACCTTAATGATCTTTAGTAGCTGCGGATGCTTGCTAGAGTTCCAATCATAAGTGCATATGATCCAAGAAGAGAAAGTATGTTAGCTTACGCATCTCCCTCATATGAAATTGCAATGACGACTACCGGTCTTGTTAACAATTGCCTAGGATAATTCCGCACACCGATCCATCATTATTCCACACTCGCTCTTTATAATATTTAGCAATATATTCTAACTTTATGATAACAGCACCTACTTTTATATTTTATCTCTCCGATATCATGCAAAGTTATCCACTTCATACCCACAACGTAGTTTTATTTCTCATATCTAGTTGGAAGCAAACGTTCGGTGTATGTAGAATCGTATCAGTGGCAGATAGGACTTGAGAGAATATTGATCTTACCTTTAGCTCCTTGTGGGTTCGAAACTCCATACTTATCACTTCCACCTTTGGAAATTTTTATGATGATTCTCTTCACTTGGGGATTATCAGGTCTCGCCGAACGAAGAAAACTCGACGCGGGTGGGGTGGGGGTGGCGAAGGAACACAGGCGGTGGGGGCGGTTCAGGGGAGGGCGGGGGATTGGGGCCGATGGTTCAGCCGGCGGCCCGTGTGGTGTTCCGTATGGGAAGAATCAGAGATGAGGAAGAAGAAGGGTTAGGAGACGTAGGATCTTCATCCAACCCCCTGAAATGGTCGACTGACCCAATGACAAAAGTCACGCGACTTGCATGCAGACATTCCTTTATATTCAGTACCATCATCGTAGCTGCTTAGCATTGCTCCTGAATCCATCAAGCTAAACAATATGCCACTCATAATTCCAAACTTGTTGCTCAAATTTGAATCTAATATGATGCTGATATTACTAAAACAGATAATGTTTAATTGGTCAGCTAATGTTCCTACTTTACTTTCGAAAAGCACGTGCACCACATATAGAGAGACAGCAGGGAGTTGCATTCTTAATGTGCTCCAGTTCATCATGTGTGGGCACTGCGCAATGAACATTTTATTATCCAAAATATGCTTGCTCTTCTTTAGCATGTTCCTCTTCTGTTCTTCTTTAATAAGTACTCTCTCCATTCCTAAATAAAAGTCTTTGTATAGATTCCACCATGGACTACATATGGAGCAAAATGAGTGAATCTACACTCTAAAATGTATCTGTATACGATCCATAGTGGAAATCTCTACAAAGACTTATATTTTGGAATGGAGGGAGTATGATAGTAGTACAATATGTTCCTTGTAGTGAAGAGGAGTAGAGACATTTGCAGTGCAGAGGTCTATTCAATGGTTGTGATGGACACTTTCAACTCGTCGGGCCTCTTTGATTCGTAGGATTTTGTAAATGTAGGAATAGGAATTGTAGTGGCCTGCCCACTTGAATCCTATAAGATTAGCAAGGAAATGCGGGGAGCTGTGTCGCCTTTGAGAGTTATACTGATATTAACAGTACCGCACCTTCAGTTGGAGAGAGTTGGTATCTGAAGCCTTTCTAGCCGTACCGGCAATAGTAGCATATATTTTCAAGCAAGTTCCACTTTGCTGATTTACTTGTGATGCTTACGATTTTCCTGTTATATGTACACTATGATCTGTGTAGCTACTTTGTGTCACACTAGCAGCAGTCCACTCTTGAAGCTAAACAACACACCAATCATAAGTCCAAAGCTTACTTCTTCAAATACGAATTGTGATATGATACTGATATTAGTTAACAGACACACATTTAATTGGTCGGGTAATGCTCCCACTTGATTTTCCAAATGCATGTGGCCACATATAGAGAGACGGCGTGGAATTGCCTTTCTTTGGGTGTTGTGAACCATCATGAGTGGGAAACCAACATTGTATGCAAAGAAGCAGAACCTCAAGAATATGCTTCCTCTTCTGTTGTTTAACATGTTCCTCTTTTGTTATTCTGTATTTAGTACATACAGTATGTTCCTTGTCAGGAAGGGGAGCAGGGACATCTGCAGTCAACAGCTGATAGAGCTGGCCTGTACGTGATCGATAGGCTTTCAATTAGTAGTGGCAATACAACACCGTATTTTCAGCCAGTTCTACTTTCCCGATTTATATATCTTGGTTATGGAGTACCCCTTTTATGTACACTATGATATGCCTACTTGATGTGTGCTCTTGATATCATGGTTTGGCAATAAACTCTCTATACAATATATTATGAACCTATCATCTGTCAACTATCCTTACTTCTGGAGCCTATCTTTTGTGTACTTGTGCCAGATTATATTAATGCACACACCATATTACGGCACACATGGGCTCTCTCATCAGAATCCAGTGATAGCACACAAGGGTTTACAGGGCGCACCTATATTAGAATATTCTCTGCATTAAAAAGATAATCTCACTACTATTTATGTTTTCACGCTTCTCAGATATTATACGTAATCACAGTAAATATGAGAATCCGTGCATCAGAAGAATATTGTGGAACACTACAGCGACTTACAAAATTGGCACCAAGGCATTGAGTACCATTCTGGTTACAATGAAACTCATACGCTCCCCACCTGTAGATTCTTGTTCAGAATATGATCCTAATGACTATTCTGACCTCGAGGAGACAAAGGCAGATGGCATGTCATGTTCACCCATCAAGGTGCCTGTTCTAATTTGGCAAAGTTTTATTGATTGCGCATATCTTGGATAAGTTGTCTTGCATTTCTTCTACTTCGTTGCACCACCATCTGCTTAGTTTACTCATCATATATGGCAAGGTGCCATGCCCATCCATTATCAATATATATTCCATCTGTCATCATACCATGTTTTTTCACTCAAATGTTGTTCTTGTGCATCAGACATCAATAAGAAGAGGGTGATTGCCGAACCTAAAGGGGCACCAGCAAAGTCCTCGAAAAACGTGGTGGTGCCGGAGAAATCAGACAACACCCCACTTATATTGGCTCTACATCTAGTGACACAAAACGTAGGACCGACTCCAGCAGACGGTACCCATACTTCACTGGCCACACCACTAGCCCCACCACAAAGGACCTGCACTCCAGCAAAAGGTGTGCCAATTTCTGTTGCCATAGCACCAGCCGTACCTCAGAAAAATCATGGTGATTATTTTCCTATTTCTGCCAATTGAACACATCAATGATTTACAATACATTGTTGTAAGTAGGCGAGGGTTAATCTGGATAGTCATAACGAGCAAGCTTGCCTGCGCTTTTCAAGGAAGCATTGCAGCAATATCGGTGTTACCTGAGGAAATCACACTTTGATGGCAAGTCTATAAACGAATTTCCGGTGAAGTCTCATGTGCTAAATTTAGAAGACATTGAATGGAAAAATCTTGTTATGCACTGGTCTCATTCCCAGGATGAGGTACTGTCTATGATATCACATGACAATTTGAACTTCTACTTTTCCACACGTGCCTTACAGATCTCTTTTGCAGGAAATCTGCTCGAACAAGAATTCCAGTTTGAAAAGGACGACGGGATATCGCAAATATGTTGCCCGCTGCTTTGCTCTTGTTAGTACATGTTGTCTTGTATCACTGTACTTGCATTCATAACTGGTTCATTATGTGACAGCAGTATGCGTGATAGCTTGCTTATCAATTGTTTGCTCCAAATTATCTTATCTGTATGAATGGTTACATTAGTATAGAATATATCCAATGCCAATAATTTTTTTAGCTCTGCATAGTTCTTGTAAGAACCTACTGTCCTTTATCAATGTACTTATATTCACAGGTAGTAGTTCATGTACCATCACTCTGTAGCTTATTTTCCTTTGCCCTCCATTTTCTACATCAGATCTATATCTACCTTATCATAAGGTTGGATAACACCGATGGTACTGAAGAAGTTTAGCTCTACATTGCTCTTGGCTGTACCTTTTGCCTGTATCACTGTACTTACATTTATAGCTACTTGGTTATGTAGCATCACTATTCATCTTATCTTCAATATTCTCCCTTTTTTCTTATATTATCACATCTATATTTACTCTTAACAAAATGTAGAATAAAGGCAATGCTTATGAAGAAGATTTTGTGGTAAACTTCTTGAATTTCCTCCCCATCAGCATGGACAAGGGCTTTATAGAGCATGTCTTCACCACTAATGTAAGTTTGTCCTTCTCAAGCCTCCGAACTTTGTTGTGTATATTTGGTTAGGCATGACTGCAACAGTTGTTTATTTTTGTTGTTTGCATCAAATTGCATGTTTAAAGTTTATTATGTAGTTCATAAACAAAAGTTTGTCCTTCTCAATTTAAGTTTTCAGTTGTACAACGAAGTTCCTTCTTCATACCATGTAAATTAAACTATACAGAGCAAGTGGTCTTGTTTTGCACTGCATGTATGCTTCTGTTCTTGATCCGTAATCCAGTGGTGTGGTGAACCTACCCACTATAGCACAATGCCATATTCTACGATGTCTTAACTATGAACAATGTCATATCATTCTACTATTATTTAAAATGTCTCTTTATTTGCCAATCTGAAATGTGATAAATTGACAGCACACTAACCATTGATACTTATGAGTTATTGATCTATAATCCAGTGGTGTTGTGAAGCTGCCACCTCCTTCACAATGTCATTTCCTGCCATGTCTTAACCTGAACAATACCATATTGTGTTAATGCTATTTTAAACTATGTCACTTTATTCGTCAATAAGAAATGTGATGAATTGTCAGCACTGGTACTTATATGTGCAAAACCTGTCATCTGTCTGCTTGTTTCTCTTTCAGAGTGAGGAGGATATAAGCGTCAAACAAGCGCAGTCTCATCAGCTTGCTCAGCTTCTTGCACTGCAGCTCCCGCGCAAGGCTAACCTTTCTTGAACTCTATTGAAGTGCTGTCAGTTTTGTATATTATTTTGTCAGCGTGTTTACTTGCACTAGTGGCAATCTTTGATGGCCAGTATATGTAATATTATGTCTGCTTGTGCTTTATTATCATAGTGGCAAACTTTGATGCCTAGTTGATGTCATATGCCGTAATTTCTTTATTGTATAGTCTAGGTTTTTTCTTATTCACGATGATGCAGTTATTTTACTGTATATATGTCTTGTCTTCGTAGTAAACCGGCCAAACCATAAAATTACGGTACATAATCAGGCTATCATGCAAAGTACTATGTATGATCTGCATCATGGGCCTAGTCATCTTCGTCCGTTAACAGGCCTAAACGTAAATTGGCCCACTAGTAGTTTGGGGCCTTTAATAGGCCGACTAAACCGCCGGCCCTATTTTCGCAAGAAAATTCAATGGGCTTTTAGTAGGATGAAAAGTAGATTGGGCCTGAAATGTGGCTGAACAGCTCACGGGCGGACAGCAGGCCGAAATAGACCCCGGCCCATGATTGTGCCAATCACATCACGAGCCATTAACAGGCCAAAATTGTCTTGGTCCTTGTTTGGCTCAATCAGATTATTGGCTGTGAGCAGGCTGGATGCAAAGCGGGCCATAGTTAGGCCCAAGTATTTGACAGGCTTTTAACAGGTCGAAATAAATATAGGGACAAAATGTTAAATAGGCCTTTAACAGGACGTATTACTAAATTGGCCTTTAGCAAACAGAAATCCTTACCGGGCCTCAAGCCCAAAAACATAGCGTCCAGTTGATGGGCTAAATCTAATATGGACCATAATTTAGCCCAAAGGCTCTAAAAGGGTCAGATCTAATCTGGGCCGTAATATGGCCCAGAACGTGGCAGGCTATTAATAGGCCGGATCTCATATGGGCCTTTATTAGGCCCAGAACATGGCAGGCTGTTAATGGATCAGATCAAATATGGGCCGGCATTTGGCCTAAAACATGGCAACCTGTTAACGGGCCGGCCCACTAGTGTCCTCAAAATCATGTGGGCCTTTAGCTAGGCCGACCCATTATGGTCTGCAAAATCTTGTGGGCCTTTAGCTGGGCCGGCCCATTATGGTCTGCAAAATCTTGTGGGCCTTTAGTTGGGCTGGCCCATTTAATATTTATCAGCCACTTTTGGGCCTGTCCATGTGTCAACATATCAGAGGCGCATCTCGCCCATTGGATGAGTGACACCTATGCCAACGCGGAGCCGACACGTGGTTCCGTCGGCCAATGAGAATTTTACACGTGGAAAATTGGCATTGGTCGTGGCTGTTAGCGCGTTATCGGATCCAATACCGGACCCGATAGCTTAACGGCGACCCGTTACGGTGGATGCCACGTGTCGGTCACCCTTGACGAAAGCACTTCCATGACGCAGCATTTATCGTCATGGAAGTGGACACATCCGTGATGATAATTTTGGTAATGTCATGGAACACTTCTACGACAGCACATGTACGACTATCTTGATTCTGTCATAAAATCGTCACGTATGTACATGCATGACAGAAAACGTGATCTATTGTGACAAAAACGTATCATCACGGAAGTGTATTTTTTTGTATTGTCGTCTGCCTCGCAAGGCATGGCCCCTCACGAGGGTCTTGACTTGTCGATGCTGAAGATGGTTCGTACTAGGCCGTCGATGGAGCCATGTCGTGGGCTGCAGGCAGGCAAGTCTGGGTACCCTGGTTCCCAGAACGCCGATAGTAGCCCCCTGGCCCAAGGCGCGCTCGCGCTTGGCTTCGAGGCGAAGCCAAAGGGCAAGTGTGAAGCGTCGCGGGCCCTAATCGCCTGTGGACCAAGTCAATGTGTGGCTCTTGATGGCACATGGCCGTCTCCACTTCCCCACGCTGCCTTGGCAACCGTCCAACTGGACAACTGCCTGCTGCATGCAGAGAAACCAACATTACTCGAGATCGTGGGAGGCCGGCGATTGGCCCACCTTCGGCTATAAATGGGAGAGGGAGCAGAGCCCCCAGCACATCTTCGTCTTCTCGCCCCTTGCTTCTCCTTCTTCTCGCTCCACCGTCTTGCTAGAGCATCCATGGTGCCGACGAGGAGGTTCTCCGCCGCGGAGAAAGGGAAGGCCCCCAAGGAGGGACCGGACTCGCCCTCGCCAAAGAGGGGCCGCGGGTGTCCCCGCAAGCATGCTGTGATGCCGGCAGCGGCTCCCCGTGGGCGTGGATGTTCCCTTCAAAGGCTGGCGCTGCCTCCAGCGGCCTTGGGGTACATCTTCCCACGGCGGGAGTCGCCGCGGTCGGGGGAGCTGTAGCAAAGAGGTGAGGCGTGCAGCGGCCGTCCGGCCACCATGCCCGCGGTCCCACTCAGCTGACGCACCCCTAGAGTTCGTGGTGTGGGCGGAGAGGCCCGCAGGCGCCTGGCTCCAGCTCCCGCACTTCTTCGCAAGCGCGCTACCGGCTGGTGGGCCTGGTGGTTTCTGGCTTTAGGCCGATGGCTACTGCAGCAAGGTCTCATGGGTGGAGGCTAAGGTCACGGCCACCGGCAGCGTGTTCCTAAATCGTGGATGGCAGTCATTTGCCCGTGCACAGGACCTGCATGGGAGGTGCACTCTCCACTTCAGGTACGATCGCGTCGTGACCTTCTATGTGAGGATATTCGCGAAGGACGGCCCGCGTGCAGGTGTTGGCGTTCTGGGAACGGGGGTCCCCACACTTGCCTGCCTGTGGCCTGCGGCATGGCTCCACCAGTGGCCCAGTACGGCCCGTCTTCATCAACGAACACTCAAGACCCTCAAGAGGGGTCAAGACTCGCGGGGCGGACGACACAAGGCCTCCTCAGGGGCGGCCTCACCAGGCAGGGTCGCGAGGGAGGCGAAGAGATCAAGGCAAGGGGTACCTCGCGAGGTCCCCGTGACGCAAGCCATGACGCCAAGGCCCTGGCGGGCGCCAGCCCGCGCAGTGTCCTCGTTTCCTCTTTGGTGCTAAGGGGGCAAGTGTAGGCGCGGAGTACCGAGGCATCAGGCAAAGGTTTCCATATCGGTGCAACAAGACCAAGACCAGCCGGACGGCAGGACGGAGGTCATCATGGAGCCCAAGACGGTGTCACCACCGGCGCCTGATAACCAATAAGTATAGGGGATCGCAACAGTTTTCGAGGGTAGAGTATTCAACCAAAATTTATTGATTCGACACAAGGGAAGCCAAAAAAGAATATTCTCAAGTATTAGCAGTTGAGTTGTCAATTCAACCACACTTGGATAACTTAGTATCTGCAGCAAAGTATTTAGTAGCAAAGTACTATGATAGTAATGGTAACAGTGGTAAAAGTAATGATAGCAGTTTTGTAGTGATTATAACGTAGCAACGGAAAAGTAAATAAGCGAAGCACAATATGTGAAAAGCTTGTAGGCATTGGATTAGTGATGGATAATTATGTGGAATGCGATTCCTCATGTAATAGTTATAACATAGGGTGACACAGAACTTGCTCCAGTTCATCAATGTAATGTAGGCATGTATTCCGAATATAGTCATACATGCTTATGGAAAAGAACTTGCATGACATCTTTTGTCCTACCGTCCCGTGGCAGCAGGGTCCTAGTGGAAACTAATGGATATTAAGGCCTCCTTTTAATAGAGTACCGGACCAAAGCATTAACACATAGTGAATACATGAACTCCTCAAACTACGGTCATCACCGAGAAGTATCACGATTATTGTAACTTCGGGATTGTCGGATCATAACACATAATAGGTGAATATAGACTTGCAAGATAGGATCAAGAATTCACATATATTCATGAAAACATAATAGGTTCAGATCTGAAATCATGGCACCCGGGCCCTAGTGACAAGCATTAAGAATAGCAAAGTCATAGCAACATCAATCTCAGTGTCGGAGTAATGGGCCACGGGTAGGCTGACCCGGGACCCAAGATCTTTCAAGACATCGGGGCAGGCCGCGCCCCTCAGCCGAGTCCCAGCTGGCGACCTTTGAGAAGGCTGAGTCCCAGCTGGCGACCTTCGAAGAAGCCGAGTCCTCAGACGGCGGCTCTGAAACAAGCTGACTCCGGACTTGCGACCTTTCAAGGGCCGACTATGAGAGTCGGCTCGCGACCTTTCACGAAGACCGATGCAGGGTACAGCCCCGACGTGGCCGTCCCCTCAAACCCACAGGACGAAGGCATGGATACAGTGAGCCGCGTCACCAGGAGATCTCCGGTGAGGCGCGGCACTATTGCCATGCCTCCCCTGACTTTAGCCACAGTGCACGAGGCACTGTGCCCGCGACGACGGCGTGTACGGCCCAGAGATCGCCGGGCCCCCCGTCAGTGAGAGAGAAGAAGATGACCGGAGAGCCCGAAGACGGCCCTGCGGGAGTCGGCCTCCCCAGAGTCGGCCGCCTCCCGGCCAGGGTCCCACAAGCCATAAACCAGATTGGACGGGGAGTGGCGATAGTGACCGCCTGACAGACGGCGGCACTATTCCCTCGACCCCATGACCGAAGCCTGCGTCATCAGGAGTGCTGCACAGTATTCAACCTGTCTGTGGGGCCCGCCAGTCTGCGGGCCCCAGAAGCTGGCAGGGAGGACGGCTGCAAGAGAGACCGACGGCTGGGGGCCACGCCTAGTCAGATTACCATTGTACCCCCGGGGGGTAGGCCTATATAAACCCCCCGGGGCACCCATGCAAAGGGTTCGGCCCTGGATAGGTTTTAGACACACAACAAGCAAGGGAGAGAGCTAGCCTTGCTCCCTCCTGCCTCCGGAAACAGCTCAAGGAGCACCTCTGTATTATCATACCATAGTGATCATGCGGAGACCCCGCAGAGCAGCAGTAGGGGTGTTATCTCCCCGGAGAGCCCCGAAGCTGGGTAAGATTCGCCGGCGTGCATGTCTGCGCCTCATCCGCTTCTGTGCACCAGCCGACGTTCTACTCGCCCCCACCATGATAAGCCACCCGTTGGCATATGTCGCATCCAACCCCCGACATTTGGCGCCCACCGTGGGGCGAGGTGCACCGTCGTCCGGAGATCTGTTCTGGACGGGAACCCTCTTCCTCCCTGGCGAGCGCAGCCAGCCTGCCTCGCCAGATGGAGTCTGCATCGACACGCTGCGCGGCGCCAAAGCCGCCTGCGCCGCGAGCGGCGTCGCCGAACTCATCGGTGAGGTGCGCTCTCGACGAAGCTCGCGGCCGAAGCGCAGTAACGGTGGCCCCGAAGCTTCGCGGGCCTCTCGACCGACTCAAGTCGCCGGCGAGCCCGCCAGACTTGAGTCCGTAAACTCCTCCGACCCGATGTTGGTCGACTCGGCGCCAGATCGCTGATATCTTCCCCACCAACGTGGTGGTTCACGACGAGCCGCTCAGACACGGAGAGCGGCGGAAGCGCCGTCACGGAGGTGCTCGCCATCGCCACGGCGAGCACTCCGGCGAAACGCCAGACCTGCTGCTGCGCCCCAGAAGACCTGTCCGCGCCTATCCTGAGAGGACTCGGGCGCGAGATGTTGAAGAACGCCGCCAGATCATCGAAGCGCCAAGAAGTTAGCCAGCATGAGGCGCTTGTCAGAAGCATACCAGCGCGAGATGGATCGTGCCGTAGGCGGCTCGCCGGCTCCGACTGGGCCGAGCCGTCTAGGTGCGGTCCGAGAGCGCGGCGCGGCCATTGCCGACTTGTTCGGAGCAAAACACCCCATGTACGCCACCCCTGCGGAGAACATCCGCTCCGCCCAAGCGGTGACCAAAGAGCTAAAGAACCTCGAAGGCGAAGAGCGCCGTGTAATAACAGAGTGAGTCCAGCAGCTCCTCGATGCGGTTGCTGCGCAGAACGCGGCGGGCGGCCGCGCAGACGCGCAGCAGCAGCCGAATGACGACTTACCCCCTCGCCGAGACCAAGGCGCGACCTCCCAGAGGCCGACTAGCGGAGTTCGCGAAAGGAAAGAGAAGGAGCCAGCTGCTAGTCACAGCCGGACTCACATTACCATCGAGCGTGACCAAGACGGCCGCCCCAGAGCCGTAGAGCGGCGGGATGATTATCTGCCTCCCCCGCCCCGAAGAGAGCGGCGAGTTTCTCCGCCGCCTGTTGAGCATCCAACTCACGGAGGTCGCCTTGGCCTCCGAGAGGGAGTCGGAGAGAATGACGCCCGCCACCGGATCGACCGACTCCACAGGTCCCTAGCGCTGGAAGAAGAAGATGAGTTGGGTCCGCCTTGCTTCGGGCCCCGCATCAGAGACAAGCCCTTCCCCAAAGGGTTCACGCTCCCTCGAGATACGCCCAAGTACACCGGCTCCGTGAAGCCGGAGGACTGGCTGATAGACTACTCCACAGCCGTCAGCATAGCCAACGGCAACAAGCGAGTCGCCGTAAAGTATGTTCCTCTCATGCTCCAGGGCACGACCCGGACATGGCTGAACAGCCTGAAGCCCCGCAGCATCAATAGCTGGGTCGACTTCACCGAAGCCTTCATTCGCAACTTCACCAGCACGTACAAGTGACCTCCCAAGCCGCGCCAGCTCTCCTTGTGCGTGCAAGGCCCTGAAGAATCAACACGCGACTACCTCACGCGATGGGGCGAACTCCGAAACTCCTGCGAGGGCGTGCACGAGGTGCAGGCCATCGAGTACTTCACGGCCGGGTGCCGAGAGGGCACCCTCCTCAAGCACAAGCTCCTCTGCGACGAGCCCAAAACCCTCGACGAACTGTTGGTCATAGCAGACAAGTACGCCACGGCCGACTCTTCCATGAAGACAGAGATCCAAGTCAACGCGGCTGGCAAGGTGACTCCCCAGGCTCCCAGAACACCGGCTGGAGATGCCAGCCGGTGACAGCAGCAGAACGACAACAAGCGCAAGGCCCCCCAGCCGACTTCCAACAATCGGTAGGTCGCGGCAGTAGAAGATCAGCAACCGGAGGGGCAGCCTCCGGCCAAGCGGCAGAAAGGCGGCAAGTCCAACTGGTTGCCGGCTTTCTCCTACGAGCAGACTCTGGATGGTCCTTGCAAGTTCCACAGCGGCGCGAAGCCGTCGAACCACACCACCGTAGTGCCACTGCTCGCCAGATCGCTAAGGAGACGGCCTCGCCCCTCCGCCGCCTGCGGGGCCGCCGCCTCCGCCGCCGCCCCAGCAGCCGGCTGCTCGGCCAGTCGGTGCGGTTCAAGACGAGTTTCCAGAAGAGCACGGAGCATACGTAGTGTTCACCAGTCTGGCAGATGATCGGCGCAGCAGGCGCCAACAACAGCAAGAAGTAAACGCAGTGGCAACAGAGGCCCCTGAGTTCATGCATTGGTCCGAGAAGCCTATCAGCTGGAGTCGAGCTGATCACCCAGAGGTGATGCCGAGTCCAGGCTCCTACGCCTTGGTTCTAGGCGCGACCTTGGCCACTGATAGGCGGGCCGCCCGTTTTTCGCGGGTCCTGATAGACGGAGGCAGCAGCATAAACATCCTGTACAAGGACACCATGGAGAAGCTCGGAATCAGGCGGAGGCAGCTGCAGAGCAGCCGCACCGTGTTCCATGGAATCATACCCGGTCTCTCCTGTTCACCAATCGGCAAGATTCTGATAGACGTCCTCTTCGGAGACAAAGCTCACTTCCGCCGAGAGCCAGTCTGGTTCGAGGTGGTGGACTTGGAGAGCCCATACCACGCACTGCTTGGCCGGCCAGCTCTAGCCAAGTTCATGGCGGTTCCCCACTACGCCTACCTCAAGATGAAGATGCCGAGTTCCAAGGGGATTCTGACTGTTGCCGGCGACTACCGGAAGTCGTCCGCTTGTGCGGCCGAGAGTAGTCGGCTGGCCGAGTCTTTTGTGATCACAGCCGAGAAGCGGCTCCTTGACCGGGTCGTGGCGATGGCCGGAAAACAGCCAGACATGTCGCCCGACCCCAAGGAGTCGGAGGCAGAAGGATCATTCAAGCTGGCTAAGGAAACCAAGAAGATACCATTGGACCCGGAGCACCTAGAGGAGTACGCTGTCATAGGCACCGGCCTTGATAGCAAATAGGAAGGCGAGCTCGTCGATTTCCTCCGTGAGAATCGGGACATCTTCGCATGGTCCCCCAAGGACATGCCAGGTGTACCGACGGAATTCGCCGAGCACAAGCTACACGTCAGACCGGATGCGAAGCCCGTCAGGCAGCCCTTGTGCCGCCTGTCAGAAGAGAAGAGAAGAGTCGTTGGAGAAGAGATAGCCCGGCTCCTAGCAGCCGGATTCATCATGGAAGTATTTTTTCTGGAGTGGTTAGCAAACCCAGTACTGGTATTGAAGAAGAATAAGCAGTGGAGGATGTGCATAGACTACACCATCCTCAACAAAGCCTGCCCGAAGGACCCGTTTGCTCTGCCAAGGATCGATCAGGTGATAGACTCCACAGCCGGATGCGAGCTGTTGAGTTTCCTAGACGCCTACTCAGGATATCACCAGATCAAGCTGAATCCAGCGGACAGACTGAAGACCGCATTCATCACGCCATTTGGAGCTTTACACCGACAATGACGCTCGGCTTGAGGAATGCCGGCGCCACCTTTCAGCGTTGCATGCAGAAGTGCCTCCTCAAGCAACTCGGCAGAAACGCCCACGTCTATGTGGATGATGTGGTGGTGAAGATGGAAAAGCGCGGGACGCTACTGGAAGACCTCAAAGAGACCTTCGAAAATCTGCGCCGATTCCAGATCAAGCTCAATCCTGAGAAGTGCGTGTTCGGAGTCCCAGCCGGCCAGCTGCTCGGTTGTTTGGTCTCCGAACGCGGTATAGAGTGCAACCCTGTTAATATCAAGGCCATTGAGAGAATGGAGGTAGCCGGCCGACTGTTGGATGTGCAGAAGTTCACCGGCTGCCTGGCATCCATCAGCCGATTCATCAGTCGGCTGGGCGAGAAAGCTCTGCCTTTGTACCAACTGATGAAGAAGACCACCTTTTTTGAGTGGAACCACAAGGCAGATGAGGCATTTCTCCAACTAAAGAAGATGCTGGCGACTCCCCCTGTGTTGGCGGCTCCGACTCCCAAAGAGCCCATGCTCTTGTACATCGCCGCCACCAGCCGGGTAGTCAAGATGATCATTGTAGTCGAGCGCAAGGAGGAAGGCAAAGCGCCCCGGTCCGAGAGACCAGTGTATTACTGAGCGAGGTAATCGTCGACCTACAAGCGTAACTACCTCACTACCGGAAGATGTGCTACGGCGTGCATTTTGCCGCCAAGAAGCTGAAGCCCTACTTTCAAGAGCATCCAATCACTGTGGTTTGCACCGCTCCACTCGCCGAGATCATCGGAAGTCGAGACGCCTCCGGCCGATAGGCCAAGTGGGCTATCGATCTAGCCCCTTACACCATCTACTACCAGCCTCGCACCGCCATCAAGTCGCAAGCGTTGGCCGACTTCCTCGCCGACCGGGCCGAGACCCGAGATTCGCCGCCAAATACCGACTCTACTCATTGGCGATCGACTGACGGCTCCAAGATGCGACCGCCTCGAGCCGGCGTCATCCTCACCTCCCCAAGGGCGACAAGCTCAAATGCACGCATTGCAAATCCACTTCGCCGCCTCCAACAACGTCGCCGAATATGAAGCGCTCATCCACGGGCTCCGGCTTGCCAAGGAACTCGGCATTCGCCGAATCCTGTGCTATGGCGACTCCGACTTGGTGGTTCAGCAATCATCTGGCGACTGGGATGCCAAGGACGAAAACATGGCGAGCTACCGCTTCCTAGTGCAACAACTCAGCGGATATTTTGAGGGGTGCGAATTCCTTCACGTGCCGAGAAACGACAACGATCAAGCAGACGCCTTGGCACGAGTCGGTTCCACTCGCCAGTCAATACCTTCCGGCGTCGCCCTTCAGCGCCTCCTCAAGCCGTCTATCAAGCCCTCACCAGAGTCCGACTCCATCTTCATGCCGGCTCCGCCAGAGATAGTCGGATCCGACTCCAAGGCCCTAGCAAGCAACCTCAAGAAAGCCACAGTCGGCCCAGGGACTGCGCCAGTCGGCCCGGGGACTGCGCCAGTCAGCCCGGGGACTTCAGAGTTCAGCCCGGGGACTGCGCCAGTCGGCCCGGGGACTTCCAAGCCCGGTCCGGGGACTGCGCCAGTCGGCCCGGGAGCTGCCCCAGTCGGCCCAGAGATTCCCACAGTCCAGCAAGCGGCGGCAGAGTCCAACCCGTCGCCTCCCAGCCCAGCCACCCTTGTCCAAGTCGCTGTGGTAGCAGTTGAAGAGATAGCAGCACCTTCATGGGCGCAGCCCATCCTCAAGTTTCTAGTAAACAAGGAGTTACCAGCAGACGAGACCCTGGCTCGGCAAGTACAACGCCGAGCAGCAGCCTACACCATAGTCAACAGAGAGCTAGTCAGGCGCAGTGTCACTGGTGTCCACCAGCGCTGCGTAGACTCAGAGCAAGGCCAAGCAATCCTTAGAGACATCCATCAGGGCGAATGTGGCCACCATGCGGCTTCGAGGGCGCTCGTGGCCAAATCCTTTCGGCACGGTTTCTTCTGGCCAACTGCCCTGGAAGAAGCTAAAGAGCTAGTCAAGAAATGCAAGGGGTGCCAGATGTTCCGCTCCAAGCCCCTTCAGCCGGCTTCCGCGCTGAAGACAATCCCCATTGCCTGGCCCTTCGCAGTTTGGGGCATGGACATGGTGGGACCATTCAAGACGGCCCGAGGCAGCCTAACTCATTTGCTTGTCGCAGTGGACAAGTTCACCAAGTGGGTAGAAGCAAAGCCCATCAAGAAATTAAACCGGCCCACAGCAGTGACCTTCATTGCCGACATCACAATGCGGTATGGCATACCGCACAGCATTATCACAGACAACGGCACCAACTTCGCCAAAGGCGCCCTGGCTCGTTTCTGCGCGACGCAGGGCATTCGACTGGACTTAGCGTCCATTGCCCATCCGGAGTCAAACGGCCAGGTGGAACAAGCCAACGGCCTCATCCTGTCCGGCATCAAGCCTCGATTGGTCGAACCACTCGAGAGCTCGGCCGGCTGCTGGGTCGAAGAGCTGCCTGCCGTCCTCTGGAGTCTGCGCACGACCCCAAACAAGTCAACCGGTTTCACGCCGTTCTTCCTCGTCTACGGTGCCGAAGCCGTCATCCCGACGGATATACAATTCGACTCTCCACGAGTCTCCATGTACACCGAAGAGGAGGCCGAAGAAGCACGCCAAGACAGCGTCGATCTGCTGGAAGAGGGCCGACTGTTGGCACTCAGTCGGTCCGGCATCTACCAGCAGAGTCTGCGCCGATACTACAATCGCAAGGTCAAGCCAAGATCATTCCAAGAGGGCGACCTTGTGCTCCGGCTGATTCAGAGAACAACCGGCCAGCACAAATTGTCGGCACCTTGGGAAGGTCCCTTCATCATCAGCAAGGTGCTAGGGAACGACGCCTACTATCTGATCGACGCTCAGAAGCCTCGAGCACGCAAGAGGGACGACTCCGGCAAAGAAACAGAGCGCCTGTGGAACGCGAATCTTCTTCGAAGATTTTACAGTTGATGCAGTATGTATCGCACTATCCTCTTTTGTATTAAGAACTAAGACCTTAGGCCCCCCGGGACGAGCTCGGGGACTGCCTTTTGATTATCTGTATGATATGGATTACGCCTTCGAAATGCTTTTTCCTTTTATCATATCGTTCGCACCGGTCCGACTAGTCGACCGAGGGACTCGCCAGACAGCTATAAACGCCCCTCAAGTCGACAAGTAATGTGCCGCACTCAAAGCCGTCTCCTGTTGAAAGCCGCAGCTCGCAGAGCGAATGTCAGTAAGCTGGGGACAGGAAAGAACGAGCGCACACATGAAAAACGGCTAAGGACTTAAGAGCAACGCATAGCCCAAGCTGGCTACCAGCCTCCCCTCGCCGAGCCGACTCACAAGCAGTCGGCTCGCCGTCTCGATTTTTATCAAGGATAGCCGACTCTCGATAGTCGGCCTGTCGGTTTCTAGCCAACTTATGAGATATTCTAAACGATTATACTTGCCTCCCTAAAGTAGCTAAGCACTTGACCCGGCGGCAGTCCGCAGAGCGGCTGCCCAGTCGGCAAGGCGGCAACTGAAGGAAGGCGGCAAAGGAAAAAGTCTAAAGAACGAAAGCAAGGAAAGGCGGAAATTAGATAAAATATTTACATAAGGCCCTTGGCCGAATACACCCCGCGGGTGGAATTGTTGGAAACTGACAAGTTTTTAAGAACAAAAGAGACAGGTAAAACTGAAGCATTCTAGGGGGCAGCCTCCGGAGCCGGAGGGTCGGAGGTGACGGCGGTGTCAGAGGTTGGGGCAATCGGCTGGGCGGTATCGGCTTGGTCGCCTCCAGCGATAGTCGCCTTGTCCTTCTGAGGCTCGTTGCTGGAGGCGCGATCAGGCTGAGGCTGGCCGCCTGCCTCGTCCTCTGGCGCCTTCTCCTCCTCGCTTCCGTCCTCCGACTCGTCCTCCTCCTCAGCACTGGAGCCGATCACCTCCGCCGAGTCCTCCTCGTACTCCGGGTGCATCCCGAACCACTCCGGCGGCGCCTCCTCGCCGCCTTCGGTCCGGTCGGGCACAAAGACACTGGTGTCCGTGTACTCGGCGTTGGCCGCCGCGCTCTCGACAAGGGCGCCTTCCATGGCCTCCAGCTCGGCCTGGGCCTCTGACCGGAACGCGGCCAGACGGTCCAGGTCCAGCCCTGGATACCACCCTTTGACGAACTCCAAGGCCCGGCATGCTCCGGCACAGGCCGAGGAGCCCCTCCAAGCCCCGAAGCGACCGGCGGCGACTTCCAGCCAGTCGGCCGTCCGGCTGGCGGTGCGAAGAGCTGGCACCTCTGGCCACAGAGCGGCAACGACTTGGGCGCCGGCGCGTTGTAGACGGTGCAGCAGACGATGAGCAGGACGAAGACGAACCCCGATGCTCAGAAGCTGCTCGTCGATGGTTCGGGGGGCATTGGCGGCAATCACTTTGCCCTTCGCCCTTCGCTCCTACCGAGCCGCCTCGATGGCCAGAGGAACGACCTGCGAGTGGCCGGGAAAGAAGTCTGTCGAGACAGAAGGAAAGACAGTCAGAAAAACCCAAAATCAGCCCGACACAAAGCTGGAAGACCAAAGACGAGAAACAAAGAGTTACCGTCGATGATGTCCTCGAGCTCGTGGTAGCCGGAGGTCAGCATCGCCTACCGGTCGGACCAGGCGGACCGCTCCATCTCGAACTCGGCTAGGAGGGCACTCTCCCGCGACTTGGCGTCTTCCTGCGTCTTTCGGAGCTGCTCCTTCTGCTCGGCCAGCTGCATCGCCAGCAGGTCGCGCTCTTGTACAAGCTTGTCGCACTCCTCCTCCTTGGCGCGGCATGCGGTGTTGGCCTCGCCCAGCTGCTCCTAGAGGGCGGCGTTGGTGCCTGAAGATCGCAGTAAAAAGACAAGAACGTCATAAGAAGGAAGGTCGCTGAGATCCGCCCGATCGCCGCCAGCCGCCCGAATCTCGTGGACTACAACCAGCAGGCGCGCCAACGCTCCCCGCGAGAAGAAAGAAGGAAGGTCGCCGGGGAGATCCGGCCCGACCGCCGCCAGCCGCCCAAATCTCGGGGACTACAGCCCGCGGGTGCGCCAGCGCGCCCCCGCGATGAAGGAAGAATTGGCTCACCTCGACTTTCCGTCAGATCGGTGGTTCGCTTCCTCAGCTCTTCAACGTTGCGGTTGAAGGCAGGGGCGCGGAGATTGTGGCATTCCTGCAAAGCCGGCAAAGTAAAAGTTAGTCTTCGGAGCTCGCGAGAAGGAGTTCCGAGTCGCCGCTCAGCCGCCGCCCCAACTCGGGATTACACCAGCAGGAGTGCCGCCGCCTCACGGAATAAAGACGAAACTAAAAAGGAGAAACGAACATACCCGGACGGAGGTCCGCAGGCCGAGATCGCTTTGGTGTAGAGTTGAGGGCGCCGCCTTTGCGCAGCTTCGATCGAACGCCCGTAAGGGCTCGGTTCAGCGGGCCGGTGCCGCCTTCGCACAGCCAGCCGGTGGGCGCGGCACTTGAGGCCTCGGCGTCCAGGTTCGCCAAGCTGGCGGCACCAGTCTCCCGGGCTCGCGGCGCTGAGCTCGTCCTCTCAATCCGGCGGCGCGCTGGCACGGTGACCTGAAGAAGCAGCTGCGCGTCAATGTCGTCCATAGTCGGAGGATCCTGCAGGTCCACCGGCTGCTTGCCATGCGGCCTCGAAGACGGAGGCGGCAGAGGCGGCGAAGGCGGCGCATGAGTATCCGAGCCTGAGATATCGCCGCCCTCCTCCGCGAGAGGGTTTGCGGTGCCGACCTCCCCGGTCTGCCCTGTGAACTCGTGAGCCGGCGGCGCCGACGACAGCGGGGGGACGAGCATCGCCGCTCGGCGACGCACGGCCTCCTCAAGATGCCGCCAGCTGCGGCCGTAGTCTCGGCCTCCTCCAGACGTCGCTGGGCGCTTGCGGCCGCCTTCTCGGCCTTCGCCTTCTCCAGGCGGTCGGCCTCCTCCTCCTCGCGCTTCTCCCGCGCATTCCGTTCTGTCGCCTCCCGAAGGTCGGCGGCGGGATCAATCCGCAGAGTGTTGGCAGACGTCTCCACTGACCCCATGAAGGAGGGGACGGCGGCTCTCTCAAGGCAGAGGGGAGCTCTGGAGAAGATCGGAGGAAAGATCAAATAAGAGTCGGATGAAGATCCAGCAAGAAAATGACAGAGTAAGAAGACTCACGAAGAAACTAGTGGCGGCCTTCTCACTTCCTTCCGGAAGCGGTTGGCCTTCGCGGCCGCCTCCTCTCGCTTGGTCGCGGCGGCGGCTCCCTTGAACTTCTTTGACTTGCCGCCGGGCACACTCGGCCCGGCGTGACGCCTCTTCGCGCCGGCTTGGCTGGAGGGGCCGGCCCTCGGCTGGCGGCGCGGGACGACTTCCGTGTCGACGTCGTCCTTGGGCCAGTCGGCGAAGGTCGCCGACGGCTTAAGGCCGCCGTCTGCCCCCTCTCCGCCGCCTTCGGCGTCGGCCTCCAGAGCCGTGGCCCCCAAGTCGGGGTCGTCGACGTCGCTGGCCTCGCGGTCGGGGACGTAGTCGCGCGGCTCTCTTGTGGCGCCGGCTGCGGGCGCCGTGAGAGGGTTCTGCTTAGAAGACGCCAGCAAAGATTAGAGCTCGAAGTCAAACGCGAAGAAGATCGAATTACAGACGGAGGCAACTTACCATTGGAGGGGGGTTGTCGCGCGAGTACGGCTCCTTGCCGAACTGCCACTCCTCCGTGAACCCGCAGTGGGCGATGTGGTTCACCAAGTTCGCCACCTCCCCACGCGGCATGTCCTTGGTGCACAGCCGGCTTGGATCGTGCCGGCCGCTCATCTGACAGATGAGGTGAGGTCGGCCCTGGAGCGGAAGAACCCGACGCGCCACGAAGGCAGCCAGGAGATCAGAGGCGACGAGTCCCTCCGACTGCAGCATGACTCGGAGTCGCGCCACGGCGCCGTCTCCGGTCGACAATGGATTTCGACCGCGAGACCAATCGCGCACGGCCGGTCCGGTGGCTCGGGTCGAAGGCGGCAGTTGACCCGATCGCCGCCGGTGGAGACGTTCTTCACGTAGAAGTATGTCTTCGCCACATCTTCACCGATTTCACCAGCGGATGGGCGGAAAAGGGTTGTCGGCCGTCGTGCGCCGCACCGCGATGTAGGTGCCAGATCGCGCCGCGGCGTGCGGCCGCCCCTGAGTGCCGAGCTTTGAAGAGAAGAACTCCCCCACAGCTCGAGGGTGGGGAGAACGCCGATGTAGCCTTCGCACAGGGTGGCGAAGGCGGAGAGAAGCACCACCGCGTTGGGGGTGAGGTGGTGCGGCTGCAAGCTATGAAACTCGAGGAAAGAGCGGAAGAATCCACTCGCTGGGAGCCCCAGCCCGCGCATGAGGTGCGAGCGGAAGATGACCCGCTCGCTCTCCGCCGGCGCGGGCCGGATCTCTCCTGCCGGCGCGGGACGGCCTGCACCAAGTCCGCGCTCGGGAGGCGGCGGGTCCGGCGAAGGAATTCGATGTCCTCCTCCCCCACGTCCGAGCCGTCCCACACGCCGGAGCGCGAGGTGGGGGGCGCGGCGGAAGAAGAACTCATCGCCGGCGAGAAGGGGCGTCTTGGCTTGCGGCGGAGGAAGAGAGCCTTGGCTCGAGGTGAAGGAGGAAGGAAGGGCAGGGGAGCGGGGGAGAGGGTGCGCGTACATTGCCGCCCGCTCCCTCCCGCCTACTTATAGCCCAACGGGCTGAGAAGCCGAGGGGGCGACGTGGGGATTAACTGTGCCCGCGGCCCCATGCCGCCCACGATCAACCCCACCCCCCCACGAAGTTACTGCGCGCAGTAATGACGTGGGGATGCCAACCGTCCTCAGCCACAGCGGATCCGCTCGGGAGCCGATGCGCGGTAGTGGCGGGCCCCACCTGACGGCCCGTCCCGTCGCGCGCGTGGGCAGGCAGACTAACGCTGCTACGTGGCGCCGCGCGATAGGACCACCCCAAGAATGGCAGGGAAGCGTAACCGATACGCCGCCAGTTTCCCGCCACGACTTGCGAGGTGGCGGCCCCTCGTGGAGCCAGTCCGACTTCGGCAAAGCGGCCCGAAGAAACGACGGCCGAGTCTCAGAGTCGGCGCCAGGAAGATTGAAACTGTCGAAGCCCCACAAGGCGACACCCGCTGGGCTTCGCCAGCTTCGGGGACTACTGTCAGAGTAATGGGCCACGGGTAGGCTGACCCGGGACCCAAGATCTTTCAAGACATCGGGGCAGGCCGCGCCCCTCAGCCGAGTCCCAGCTGGCGACCTTTGAGAAGGCTGAGTCCCAGCTGGCGACCTTCGAAGAAGCCGAGTCCTCAGACGGCGACTCTGAAACAAGCCGACTCCGGACTTGCGACCTTTCAAGGGGCCGACTATGAGAGTCGGCCCGCAACCTTTCATGAAGACCGATGCAGGGTACAGCCCCGACGTGGCCGTCCCCTCAAACCCACAGGAGGAAGGCATGGATACAGTGAGCCGCGTCACCAGGAGATCTCCGGTGAGGCGCGGCACTGTTGCCATGCCTCCCCTGACTTCAGCCACAGTGCACGAGGCACTGTGCCCACGACGGCGGTGTGTACGGCCCAGAGATCGCCGGGCCCCCGTCAGTGAGAGAGAAGAAGATGACCGGAGAGCCCGAAGACGGCCCTGCGGGAGTCGGCCTCCCCAGAGTCGGCCGCCTCCCGGCCAGGGTCTCACAAGCCGTAAACCAGATTGGACGGGGAGTGGCGACAGTGACCGCCTGACAGACGGCGGCACTGTTCCCACGACCCCATGACCGAAGCCTGCATCATCAGGAGTGCTGCACAGTATTCAACCTGTCCATGGGCCCGCCACCATGGGCCCCGTGGCTGGCAGGAGGACAGCTGCGAGAGAGACCGACGGCTGGGGGCCATGCCCAGTCAGATTACCATTGTACCGCCGGGGGGTAGGCCTATATAAACCCCCCGGGGCACCCATGCAAAGGGTTCGGCCCTGGATAGGTTTTAGACACACAACAAGCAAGGGAGAGAGCTAGCCTTGCTCCCTCCTGCCTCCCGAAAACAGCTCAAGGAGCACCTCTGTACTATCATACCATAGTGATCATGCGGAGACACCGCAGAGCAGCAGTAAGGGTGTTATCTCCCCGGAGAGCCCCGAAGCTGGGTAAGATTCGCCGGCGTGCATGTCTGCGCCTCATCCCGTTTCCAGGCACCGGCGACGTTCTACTCGCCCCCACCATGATAAGCCACCCGTTGGCATATGTCGCATCCAACCCCCGACACTCAGAACATAGCTGATACTAGGGATCAAACCCTAACAAAACTAACTTGATTACATGGTAAATCTCATCCAACCCATCACCGTCCAGCAAGCCTACGATGGAATTACTCACGCACGGAGGTGAGCATCATGAAATTGGTGATGGAGGATGGTTGATGATGATGACGGCGACGAATCCCCCTCTGCAGAGCCCCGAACGGACTCCAGATCAGCCCTCCCAAGAGAGAATAGGGCTTGGCCGCGGCTCCGTATTGTAAAACACGATGAAACTTTCTCTCTGATTTTTCTCTCCGCGAAACGGAATATATGGAGTTGGAGTTGAGGTCGGTGGAGCTCCAGGGGGGCCACGAGACAGGGGGCGCGCCCAGGGGGAGAGGGCGCGCCCCCACCCTCGTGGACAGGGTGTGGCCCCCTGGCCTTGATTCTTTCACCAGTATTTTTTATATTTTCCAAAAGTTATCTCCGTGGATTTTCAGGTCATTCCAAGAACTTTTGTTTTCGGCACAATAAACAGCAGCATGGCAGTACTGCTAAAAACAGTGTCAGTCCGGGTTAGTTTCATTCAAATCATGCAAGTTAGAGTCCAAAACAAGGGCAAAAGTGTTTGGAAAAGTAGATACATTGGAGACATATCAACTCCCCCAAGCTTAAACCTTTGCTTGTCCTGAAGCAATTCAGTTGACAAACTGAAAGTGATAAAGAAAAACTTTTACAAACTCTGTTTGCTCTTGTTGTTGCAAATATGTAAAGCCAGCATTCGAGTTTTCAACAAAGATTATGAACTAACCATATTCACAATAACACTTAGGTCTCATATTTACTCATATCAATGGCATAATCAACTAGCGAGCAATAATAATAAATCTCGGATGACAACACTATCTCAAAGCAATCATAATATGATATAACAAGATGGTATCTCGCTAGCCCTTTCTGAGACCGCAAAACATAAATGCAGAGCACCTTTAAAGATCAAGGACCGATTAAACATTGTAATTCATGGTAAAAGAGATCCAGTCAAGTCATACCCACTATAAACTAATAGTAATGCATGCAAATGACAGCGTGCTCTCCAGTGGGTGCTTTTTAATAAGAGGGTGATGACTCAACATAAAAGTAAATAGATAGGCCCTTCGCAGAGGGAAGCAGGGATTTGTAGAGTAGCCAGATCTCAATTTTAAAATAGAGATGAATAACATTTTGAGCGGTATACTTTCACTGTCAACGCAACAACTATGAGATCTCGATATATACCATGCTACATACATTATATGCGGTTCCCAAACAGAATTGTAAACTTTATACTCCCCCACCACCAACAAGCATCAATCCATGGCTTGCTCGAAACAATGAGTGCCTCCAACTAGCAACAGCCCTAGGGGAGTTTTGTTTAATTATTTCGATTTGCTTTGATCTTTTTGATCATGGGACTGGGCATCCCGGTTACCATCTTTTTCTCGTGAATGAGGAGTAGAGTCCACTCCTCTTGAGAATAACCCATCTAGCATGGAAGATACAGACAGCCCTAGTTGAAACATGAGCTGCTCGAGCATATAAAACAGAATTTCATTTGAAGTTTCAGAGTTTGGCACATACAAATTAACTTGGAACGGCAGGTAAATACCACATATAAGGTATGGTGGACTCATATGGAATAACTTTGGGGTTTATGCAGTTTGGATGCACAAGCAGTATTCCCGCTTAGTAAAGGTGAAGGCTAGCAAAAGACTGGGAAGCGACCAGCTGAGAGAGAGACAACAGTCATGAACATGCATTAAAATTAATCAACACTGAGTGCAAGCATGAGTAGAATATAATCCACCATGATCATAAATGTCGTGAAGGCTATGTTGATTTGTTTCAACTACATGCGCGAACATGTGCCAAGTCAAGTCACTCGAATTATTTAAAGGAGGATACCACTGTATCATACCACATCACAACCATTTTAATAGCATGTTGGCACGCAAGGTAAACCATTATAAGCTCCTAGCTAATTAAGCATGGCATAAGCAACTATAATCTCTCACTGTCATTGCAAAAATATTTATTCATAATAGGTTGAATCAGGAACGATGAACTCATCATATTTACAAAAAAAGAGGCCGAGTTCATACCAGCTCCTCTCATCTCAATCAGTCCATCATATATCATCATTATTGCCTTTCACTTGCATGACAGAACGATGTGTATAATAATAATAGTGCACGTAAATTGAACTAAGCTGGAATCTACAAGCATTCAATTCAAGGGAGAAGACAAGGTAATATGGGCTCTAAGTTAAATCAACAATCATGCATATGAGAACCACTAAATTTTTTCATTATGGTCTTCTCCTCTCGACCCCAAAGGAAAGAAGAGAAAATAAAGGTATTTACACGGGAAAGCTCCCAACAAGAAAAAGAAGAACGAGAAATATTTTTGGGTTTTCATTTTAATTACTACTACAAGCATGGAAATTAAACTAACTATTTTTTTGTTTTTTCTTAAACTTTATCAAACACACAAGAAGAAAACTATAAAAAGAAATTAAACTAGCATGGATACTACAATGAAAGAGTATGAGCAACGACAACTAGAATAAGTGTGTGAACATGAATGTAAAGTCGGTGAGAAATACGTACTCCCCCAAGCTTAGGCTTTTGGCCTAAGTTGGTCTATGCCCAAGGATCGCGGCTACTCTCCCCGGTGTACTGAGGAGTGTCATCTGGATAACACTGGCTGGCGATCTTCTCCGGATCCCACTGATAACAAGATGGACGATAAGGGTCCAGTGGAGGTTCCAGCTCAGGCTTTAGACCGGATGTCTGGGCCTCGATGCACGTACACAGCCTTCGGCAAGACAAGGTAATGGCTGTTCAATCCGTTCGTGGAGGAAGTTGGTGAGGCCCGCATTTTTAGCCAAAGAATAAAAGTCTTCATAAATCCCCGCCGCTCTCAAGAAATTATCACAAGGCCACTCACACGGCCTTACTTCCACTACGCGAGGAAGATTATACTTGGCCTTTTCTTTCTCCTTAGCTTGTTTATCCTTGGAGCTTTGGCTAGAAGAGCCCCTCAAGAAAAATCTCTTCATATTTTTCTGAAAATTTCAGTAACTTCAAAATAAAAGTGAATCAAACTAAACAAGATTGATAGCAACTACTCCCACAAGTGCCTAGAGCCTATATCATGCATTAGAATTACTTGGGACCTCATAAATTTGACATGCAAGCTCAAGAACAGGGTAACCTAGGCAGAAAAAATTTGCAATGAATAAAGCATGAGAACAAAAACCAATTGGATCATTGGAGGAGTCACATACCAAGGAACAATCTCCCAAAGCAGTTTTATGAATGGAGCTTTGAGCAAGGAAATCGAAAATCGCAGCAACATGAGCTAGAACTCGTGCTTGAGTTAGATGGGGATTTTTTTGGGAGGAAGATGGAGTGTGTGGGTGCAGGCATAAGTGGAGGGGGCCACCATGGGCCCACGAGGTAGGGGGCGCGCCTTGTAAAAGTGGGCGCACCCTGTACCCACGTGGCCAGGTGCTTGCCCCCCTTGCTGTGTTCTTAGTGCCTAAAATCCTCAAATACTCTATAAAAAATCATACTAAATTTGCAGGGCATTTGGAGAACTTTTATTTTTGGGATATTTTTTTATTGCATGGATAATTCAGAAAACAGACAGATAATACTATTTTTGCTTTATTTATTCTAAATAACAGAAAGTAAAAAGAGGGTATAGAAGGTTGTGCCTTCTAGTTCCATCCATCTCATGATCATCAAAAGGAATCCACTAACAAGGTTGATCAAGTCTTGTTAAAAACTCATTCTGAATAACATGGACCAGGAGAAATTTTGAATAGAACTAGGTTACCTCGACGGGGATATGAACATCCCCAACAATAAGAATATCATATTTTTTCTTGACAGCGGGAAGAGGAAATTCAAAACCTCCAATAATGATAGTTGGAACTTTTCCAATAGAGTTGATGCTATGAACTTGAGGTTGTTTCCTCCGAAAGTGTACTGTACGTTCATTACCATTAACATGAAAAGTGACATTACCTTTGTTGCAATCAATAACAGCCCCTGCAGTATTTAAAAAAGGTCTACCAAGGATAATCGACATACTATCATCCTCGTGAATATCAAGAATAACAAAGTTCGTTAAGATAGTGACATTTGCAACAGCTACAGGCACATCCTCACAAATACCGATAGGTATAGCAGTTGACTTATCAGCCATTTGCAAAGATATTTCAGTAGGTGTCAACTTATTCAATTCAAGTCTACGATATAAAGGGAGAGGCATAACACTAACACCGGCTCCAAGATCACATAAAGCAGTTTTAACATAGTTTCTTTTAATGGAGCATGGTATAGTCGGTACCCCTGGATCTCCAGGTTTCTTTGGTATTCCACCTTTGAAAGTGTAATTAGCAAGCATGGTGGAAACTTCAGCTTCCGGTATCTTTCTTTTATTTGTAATGATATCCTTCATATATTTAGCATAATGATTTACTTTAAGCATATCAGTTAAGCGCATACATAAGAATATAGGTCTAATCATTTCAGAAAGCACTCAAAATCCTCATCATCCTTCGTCTTGGATGGTTTAGGAGGAAAAGGCATGGGTTTCTGAACCCATGGTTCTCTTTCTTTACTGTTCTTCCTAGCAACAAAGTCTCTTTTATCATAACGTTGATTCTTTGATTGTGGTTTATCAAGATCAACATCAGGTTCAATATCTATATCATTATTATTGCTAGGTTGAGCATCAACATGAACATTATCATTAACATTATCACTAGGTTCATGTTCATCACCTGATTGTGTTTCAGCATCAGAAATAGAAATATCATTGGGATTCTCAGGTGTGTCTACAACAGGTTCACTAGAAGCATGCAAAGTCCTATCATTTTTCTTTTTCTTCTTTTTAGAAGGATTAGATGCATCTAAATTATTTCTCCGAGAATCTCGCTCGATTCTCTTAGGGTGGCCTTCAGGATACAAAGGTTCCTGAGTCATTGTACCAGTTCTAGTAGCCACTCTAACAGCAAAATCATGTTTATTATTTAATTCACAGAGCAAATCATTTTGAACTTTAAGTACTTGTTCAGCTTGAGTGGTAACCATGGAAGCATATTTGCTAATGAGTTTAAGTTCATCTTCAACTCTAGCCATATAATCACTCAAGCGTCCAATCATGTGAGCATTACTCTTTACTTCTCTACCAACATAAGCATTAAAACTTTCTTGCCTAGCCATAAAGTCATCAATATCATCAATATTGGCTAGGAAACTTAGTAGACGGGATTTCAACTTTATCATATCTATAGAGAGAATTTACCTTTAGTACCTATGTCGGGTTATCAAGACAATGTGTTTCTTCGACAGGAGGTATATTAAGACCATGTATTTCTTAAATAGGAGGTAAATTCTTAGCATCTTCAGCATTAATACCTTTTCTTTCATTGATTTCTTTGCCTCTTGCATATCTTCAGGACAGAGAAATAGAACACCCCTCTTCTTCGGAGTTGGTTTAGGAATAGGCTCAGTAGTTGGCTCAATTGGCTCAGGAGTTGGCTGAGGAGGAGTCCAATTATTTTCATTAGTCAACGTATTATTCAATAACAATTCAGCTTGGTCGACTGTTCTTTCCCTGAAAACACAACCAGCACAATTATCGCATCGGTTAGTCCATTATAAAAGATATCAAGTATTTCATTTTTCTTAAGAGGACGATCAGGCAAAGCATTAAGTAATCGGAGAAGCCTCCCTCAAGCTTGTGGGAGACTCTCTTCTTCCATTTGCACAAAATTATATATTACCCTCAAGGCAGCTTGTTTCTTATGAGCAGGGAAATAGTTAGCAGAGAAGTAATAAATCATATCCTGGGGACTACGCACACAACCAAGATCAAGAGAATTAAACCAAGTTTTAGCATCATCCTTTAATGAGAATGGAAATATCTTAAGGTTATAGTAATAGCGGGATTTCTCATCATTAGTGAACAGGGTGGCTATATCATTTAACTTAGTAAGATGTGCCACAAGAGTTTCAGATTCATTGCCATAAAAAGGATCAGATTCAACCAAAGTAATAATTTTAGGATCAACAGATAATTCATAATCCTTATCAGTAACGAAGATAGGTGAAGTAGCAAAAGCGGGGTCATATTTCATTCTAGCATTCAGAGTTTTCTGTTTAAGTTTAGCTAGTAACTTCTTAAGATCAGATCTATCATTACAAGCAAAAAGATCTCTAGCACTTTCTTCATCCATAACACAACCCTCAGGAACAATAGGCAATTAATACTTAGGGGGGAACCTTCATCATCAATATCATCAATAATTTCATCATTTATAATTTCATTCTCTCTAAACCTAGCAAGTTGTTCATCAAGATATTCACCTAATGGCACAGTAGTATCAAGCATAGAAGTAGTTTCATCATAAGTATCATGCATAGCAGAAGTGGCATCATCAATAACATGCGACATATCAGAATTCAAAGCAGTAGCAGGTTTAGGTGTCGCAAGCTTACTCAAAATAGAAGGAGAATCTAGTGCAGAGCTAGATGGCAGTTCCTTACCTCCCCTCGTAGTTGAGGTAAAAATCTTAGTTCTTTCTTCTTTCAAGTTCCTCATAGTGATCAGCAGATATAAATCCCAAGTGACTCAAAGAATAGAGCTATGCTCCCCAGCAATGGCGCCAGAAAATAGTCTTGATAACCCACAAGTATAGGGGATCGCAACTGTTTTCGAGGGTAGAGTATTCAACCCAAATTTATTGATTCAACACAAGGGGTGCCAAAGAATATTCTCAAGTATTAGTGGTTGAGTTGTCAATTGAACCACACTTGGATAACTTACTATCTGCAACAAAGTATTTAGTAGCAAAGTAGTATGATAGTAATAGTAACAGTGATAAAAGTAACGATAGCAGTTTTGTAGTGATTGTAACAGTAGCAACAGAAAAGTAAACAAGCGAAGCACAATATGTGAAAAGCTCGTAGGCATTGGATCAGTGATGGATAATTATGTCGGATGCGATTCCTCATGTAATAGTTATAACATAGGGTGACACAGAACTAGCTCCAGTTCATCAATGTAATGTAGGCATATATTCCGAATATAGTCATACGTGCTTATGGAAAAGAACTTGCATGCCATCTTTTGTCCTACCCTCCTGTGGTAGCGGGGTCCTAGTGCAAACTAAGGGTTATTAAGGCCTCCTTTTATAGAGTACCGGACCAAAGCATTAACACATAGTGAATACATGAACTCCTCAAACTACGGTCATCACCGAGAAGTATCCCGATTATTGTCACTTCGGGGTTGTTGGATCATAACACATAATAGGTGACTATAGACTTGCAAGATAGGATCAAAAGCTCACATATATTCATGAAAACATAATAGGTTCAGATCTAAAATCATGGCACTCGGGCCCTAGTGATAAGCATTAAGAATAGCAAAGTCATAGTGTAACGCCCTCGATGCGGCTATATCTCCCACGTGTCGAAGCACGACTTAGAGGCATAACCGCATTGAAAGCAATGTCGCAAGTGAGGAAATCTTCACACAACCCAAGTAATACATAAGGGAAAGAGATACATAGTTGGCTTACAATCGTCACTTCACACAAATACATGAATAAATCATTACATCATCCAGATACAATCAAGGTCCGACTACGGAACCAAAAATAAAAGAAGAACCCCAAATGCGACAAAGGTCCCCGATCGACCCCAACTGGGCTCCACTACTGAACAACTAGAACGAAACAACACAAAGGGCAAGATCTTCATCGAGCTCCTCCTTGAGCTTGGTTGCGTCACCTGCTCGGTAACATAGGCACCTGCAAACTGGTTTTGGAAGTATCTGGTGAGCCACGAGTACTCAGCAATCCCATTACCATGGGTATCAAGACTAGCAAAGCTTAATGGGAAAGGAAGGGGTAAAGTGGTGAGGTTGCAGCAGCGGCTAAGCATATATGGTGGCTAACATACGCAAATGAGAGCGAGAAGAGAAACAAAGGAACGGTCGTCAACTAGCAATGATCAAGAGGTGATCCTGAACAAATGCTTTTCTCCAAGATATTTCAAATTCTTTTCATTGTTGGCTCAACCTTGTTTTTTTCATTCTCCCGGAGTATCTCATACAATTCATGGTGGTTCTCATCTTCATTCTCAACATGTGAAGACTGAAGAAGGATTTCTCTTAAATCTTGCTCCATTCTCTTCAAGATTAATGGTTCTAGCTTCATGCTATCCTCATAATTGTTTTCGATTATGAGAATTCTTTTCAACCATCCAACACATTTCAAGGGTTGCTTCCTTTCTCGATCATCTGAAGGCCATCATTTCTGAATATTACTCAATCTCAGCTTTCAACTCTCGTTCTCGAATTCTTCCGGTGCATCGTTCAAATAACCTCTAACCAGTTCATGATCTCTTTGTTCTCACATATCTAAATCCCCTCAAGTATCTTCATTCATTTTCCAATTCTTCCCGTTGAATAGTGCCTTTGCTACGTTCATTCTCAATTTTTACGGTGGTTCGTTCAAGATTCTTTTCCTTTGTTATAATATCAATTCATTCGTTCTTTCCTATCCTACCGGTGGTTCGTTGAATACCTTCTCAAGTTTGCGCTATATCTCTCTTAATCCTTTCTACGAGAATAAGTAGTATGCCAAATCCGTTGCTTGTCATCAATTTAAATTGGTGAAGGATACGCATAACATAATTCTTGTTCTTGTTTCATCCAAGTGATTAATTCCTTCTTTCAGAGTTTGTTCATGATGAATAAATTCTCGATTTCAGTTGTTTCATCTTTTCCTTTCCCGGAGTTCCAAGCTCTCAATTATCTCGTCGCGAAGCTCCATCTAAATCATTGCAAGGCTTCACCTTGTGTTTTCAACTTCTCTTTCTTTTTATCATCCTTTTATTACCGGAGTTCTTCATGGAGGCTCTACATGGTGGTTCATCAAGGATTCTTTTCATTCTTCAATTGTTCTTCAAGATTTCTCTTAAAGTTAAGATCAGCCAAGCTATACTCAAAATAAACATGGTGCTCAACACATGTTTTGTTTTGAGACGTCTCTTCTTGCATTCCAAAGTGCAATTCTTTCTACCTTATCATTTGAGATGGTGTTATATCATTCTTGACAATTTCCCTTCGCGTTTCGTGATTCATAAGTTCTCAAGAGTGACATAGTTAAATCCATCATTTTCTCTTTGTTCAAGAGATCTTTTCATCCATCAATCTCTTCGTTGGAGTTATCTTGGTAAAGGTTTCACCTAAAGCCTTCCCTAAGGAATGTTGCTATTATGGTGTTTATCAATGATCAAGTTTTCTCCTATCCTCTCGGTGAAGAAGTTTTTCATCTCTTTGGTGCTCTCAATCTATTCAATGGTTTCCATTAGTGGCCGGTTGTCACCTCATAGTCTCGAGATGTTTTCCATAAGCCCACAACAAGCTTATCCTTCTCATTGTTGATTTTCCAACAACTCCCTTCGGTTATTCTTTGCAAGGATGCTTTCCAAGTTCACTTGTGGCAAAAGTTGTCATTTTCTTCTCCGTCCCTTTATCCCAACGATCTAACTTCTATTCTTTCGTTACGGAGGCATTGTGATGTTGTGCTCTTCACCCATCACCTCGTTTTTTTGAGGATCGTGTTCTTTTCTTGCTTATACATTTAACCGGAGTGTTGTATCATCTCTTCAATATCTTTTCATCTCATCAAATTTTCTTCTATTATCTACCGGAGTGCTGTCCAAATGCTGTCATTCTTGTTCCTGGGCTATCTCATTATACCGAGGTGACCATATTCTTTTCGTTCATGAAGCTCTTATTTCCATGTCTTTCAACCTTCAAGTCCTTGTAATATTCCTTGTTCCTCCTGGCCAACGAATTGTTTGCAATCTTGGTCATCTCCGTTATTTTTGTTTCTTTCAATGTGTTCAACCCCTCAAGGTTCATTGGTTTCACTCATTGGTCAAAGAAGCAACTTAGTTTTACCTCTTCTCTTCCTCTTCCGTTTTCCCTCCGGTGCCATCCTAGATCTCGGGACGAGATCCTCTCGTAGTGGTGGAGTGTTGTAACGCCCCGTAGTCGTTGCGCCAGGTGTCCGCCAGTTATTCGCCGTCGTTGCCATGTCATTTGCTTGCGTGTTGCACTTTGCCATGTCATCATATTCATTTCATATCATGTCATCATGTGCATCACATTGGCATACGTGTCCGTCTCATGCATCCGAGCATTTTCCCCGTTGTCCGTTTTGCAATCCGGCACTCCTATGTCATCCGGCGTTCCCCTCTTCTCTCTTCTCTTGTGCGGGTATTAAACTTTCTCGGAATGGCCCGAGGTTTGCCAAGCGGCCTTGGTATAGCACCGGTAGACCGCCTGTCAAGTTTCGTGCCATTTGGAGGTCGTTTGATACTCCAACGGTTAACCGGGTAACCGCAAAGGCCTCTTTTGTTTCAGCCCAACACCCCTTCCAAAGTGGCCCAAAACCCAGCAAACTCCCATCCATGCTCTCGGTCGTTCGATCACGATCGCGTGGCCGAAAACCGCACCTCATTTGGACTCTCCTAGCTCCCTCTACCTATAAATATGTGGCCTCCCCCGAAATCCTCGCAGTCCAAACCCTAGCCCCGCTCCCCTCGCGCGCCGGACATGTCCAACCCCGCCGGACATGTCCAGCCTCCACGTCGCTCCGACGAATCGGAGGACGCCATGTCAGCGCCGCCGCCTCCCTCCTCCACTCACGCCGCCACCACGCCGCCCGCCCGCGCTCTCTCCACGCCCGCAGCCCGCCCGCCGAGCCCATCGGGGCCCGGACGAGCCCGCCACGCCGCCGCGCTGCTGCGCCGCTGTTGCGCTTTCGCCGGAGCGCTGCTGCCCTCCAGCGCCCGCGCCTCTCCTTTCGTCGCCAGATGGCGCGCCCGCCGCCCTCCAGCTCTGCCCGCCGCCTTCGCCTCCACGCCGGGCGCTTCGCCGCCGCCGCCGTCCTTCCTCGCCGGCGTCGCCGCCGCCACGCTTCTCCCGCCGCCACGCCGCCGCCTAGCTTCGCTGTTCGCCCGCCCGGCCGGATCCGGCAGGAGCGCTCGGATCCGTCCATCCCCGTCGCCTGTTGGCCCTTTGGTCGCCGGCCCGCTCCTCGCAGGAGCCGGCAACAGCCGCCGCCGCTGTCCCTGCTCGGGAGCGAGCAGGAACCGCTCCGCCCGTCGACCGTGTGGGCCACGGCCCCGTTCCGGCCCAGCCCGGCCTCCCCAGCCTGCAGCACAGTCATGGGCCCAAGGCCAGGGTGAGCAGCCCCTATTACTCGCTCGTGCGTTATATAGTCTTGCAGCGCTCGTCCGTTTTTTTACCAAAAATGTCTAAGTCCCGAAGTATTTGACATTATCATGCCATATTCATCATGTCACATCTCTGCATCCGTAGCTCCGTTTCGCACGTATAATATGTCAAATTATTCGTCTCGACGAGTAGATCATTTTATTCCATTGCATCATTTTCATTTGAGCTCATCTTGATGCCCGAAATGCTGTTGGAAGAGTGCATGTTGATGTTAATCTGCTGAAACTGCTATAACTTGCTCATTTATCATTTTTGCCATGATTGATATGTGCATCCTATGAGTATGAGCTCTATATGAATGTTGATCTATGCCATGCCATCTTTCCAGGGGTGCCAACCATGTATTTTTGTGAGTTGTGTGCTGAGTGTGTCAAGCTTGTTAAGTAGGGTAGTTGCTGTTGCTATTTTCCTGACAGATTCCGTTATATTTTGTTGCTATGTTAACATGCTTCCACTAATCATTCTATGCATAATCTGGAGATGTCCTATAAACATGTTTTGATCTACATGTCATGCTCTATCCATTCATGCCCTTGGTTGCAATTATAGCCTGCTGGAACATGTTGTAATCTTGCTCTAAAGTTGCTTGAAAATGTTGCTGTCAGCCTGTTAACATCAAGTTCACTTGTTCCCATGTGTTTTCCTAGTGATCCATGCACCCTATGAACTTGCTATTGCCATGCTTAGCTTCATGAACATGTCTTCTTGCTGTTGGTTGCCTTGCCATGCCATGTATTGCTCTGTGGTGAGTGGTTCAAGCTCACCAACATGCCTATTTATTGTTGTTCCTGCCATATATGAATCTGTAATATAACTTGCCATGTTTACATGGGTGCCATCATATTTTCTATGCCTTTTTGGCTCATGGTCAGTAAGGGACTTTTGATCTATGCTATTAGTAGATTCATGCCATGCCTTTGTTTGCCATGATATGTTCCTGTAACATGTTGTTTGATAGCTCTAAACATTGCAACCTGATGCTATTTCTGCCAAGTCTGAAACTGTTATTATTTGCAATATCTCCATGTGTTTTTGAGCATGTTCTAGTTGTTTCTGGAGATAGCTCAGTGTTCATGTTTCGTTATGCTTTACCTGTACTTCATGCCCATGCCTTTTGTTATTATGTTGGGGTGCTGTAGCATGTTGTTTTGGTGCTTGTAAGATGCCTAGTTGCTGTTATGGACAGATTGTGGCTATGACTTGTATAGTGTGTGGGTGTTGCACCGTTGCTCCGTTTTGAGTTTGTTCTATATGAAACATGCTTGTTTTTGCATGTAGTTCCATATTATCATGTTGCATCCTTGTTTTGGTGTGTTTTCTTGATGTTTGGGTGCATTTTGCATCAATGCCATGTTTAACTTGTTTTGCTCATATCTTCTAGGCCGTAGCTCCGAATCTAATGAACTTTATATGTAACTTGACTAGAATTTCGTGTAGTTCATCGTGGTGCATCTTAACTTGCTGTTTAACAACTTGAACGTAAGGTTTATTCAGTTCTGGACCAATTTCGAAATTTGCATATGAGGACTTACCGGAATTGTTATATGTTGTTCCCGGCCTCATTTAAACTTGCCTTGATGTGTTGTTCTTGTTTGCATCATCTCTTGCCATGAGTAGCTTCATGTAGCTTGGTCATGCATCATGCTTGTTGTGCATCATGCCTTGTTCTTGTGTGGTGTGTTTACCTATGTTGTGTGCTTCTTCTTGTTAGTTCCTGCTTGCTATGATCGTGAGGGTTCGCTCGCCTTCGTGTGGTTCGTCTTCGTGGCTTCTTCTTCTTCATGGACTCGTTCTTCTTCCTAGCGGGATTTCAGGCAAGATGACCGCTACCCTGGATCTCACTACTATCATTGCTATGCTAGTTGCTCCGTTCTATCGCTATGCTGCGCTACCTATTACCTGTTTATCAAGCCATCCCATATTGACATGAACCCCTAACCTTTGACACCCTTCCTATGCAAACCGTTGTTTGGCTATGTTACCGTTTTTCTCAGCCCCTCTTATAGCATTGCTAGTTGCAGGTGAAGTTGAAGATTTCTCCATGGTGGACAGGATTTTGGTTGGGATATCACAATATCTCTTATATTATTAATGCATCTATATATTTGGTAAAGAGTGGAAGGCTCGGCCTTATGCCTGGTGTTTTGTTCCACTCTTGCCGCCCTAGTTTCCGTCATACCGGTGTTATGTTCCCGGATTTTCGTTCCTAACGCGGTCGGGTGATTTATGGGACCCCCCCTGACAGTTCGCTTTGAATAAAACTTGTCCAGCAAGGCCCAACATTGACTTTTACCATTTGCCTCACCACCACCTACTTTTCCCTTGGGAGTCGCTCTCTCGAGGGTCATCTTTATTATAGCCCCCCGGGCCAGTGCTTGTCTAAGTGTTGGTCCAAACTAGAGCACCGTGCGGGACCATCCCTTGGCAACTTGGGTTACGTCGGTACCTGTACGCTTCGCTTATCCGGTGTTGCCCTGAGAACGAGATATGTGTAGCTCCTATCAGGATTGTCGGCGCATCGGGCGGCTTTGCTGGTCTTGTTTTACCATTGTCGAAATGTCTTGATGTACCGGATACCGAGTCTGATCGGACTGTCTCGGTGAAGGTCTATTCCTTCGATGATCGCGAGAGCTTGTCATGGGTTGTTGGGACACCCTGCAGGGTTTAAACTTTCGAGAGCCGTGCCCGCGTTATGTGGCGAGATGGGAATTTGTTAATGTCTGGTTGTAGATAACTTGACACCTGATCCGAATTGAAACGCATCAACCGCGTGTGTAGCCGTGATGGTCTCTTCTCGGCGGAGTCCGGGATGTGAACACGGTTTCTGTGTTGTGTTTGACGTAAGTAGGAGTTTAGGATCACCTCTTGATCATTGCTAGTTGACGAACGTTCCTTTGTTTCTCTTCTCGCTCTCATTTGCGTATGTTAGCCACCATATATGCTTAGCCGCTGCTGCAACCTCACCACTTTACCCCTTCCTTTCCCATTAAGCTTTGCTAGTCTTGATACCCATGGTAATGGGATTGTTGAGTCCTTGTGGCTCACCAGATACTTCCAAAACCAGTTTGCGGTGCCTATGTTATCGAAAGGTGACGCAACCAAGCTCAAGGAGGAGCTCGATGAAGATCTTGCCCTTTGTGTTGTTTCGCTTCTAGTTGTTCAGTAGTGGAGCCCAGTTGGGGTCGATCGGGGACCTTTGTCGCATTTGGGGTTCTTATTTTATTTTGGTTCCGTAGTCGGACCTTGATTGTATCTGGATGATGTAATGCTTTATTCATGTATTTGTGTGAAGTGGCGATTGTAAGCCAACTATGTATCTCTTTCCCTTATGTATTACTTCGGTTGTGTGAAGATTACCTCACTTGCGACATTGCTTTCAATGCGGTTATGCCTCTAAGTCGTGCTTCGATATGTGGGAGATATAGCCGCATCGAGGGCATTACACATAGCAACATCAATCTCAGAACATAGTGGATACTAGGGATCAAACCCTAACAAAATTAACTTGATTACATGGTAAATCTCATCCAACCCATCACCGTCCAGCAAGCCTACGATGGAATTACTCATGCACGGCGGTGAGCATCATGAAATTGGTGATGGAGGATGGTTGATGATGACGACGGCGACGAATCCCCCTCTCCGGAGCCCCGAACGGACTCCAGATCATCCCTCCCGAGAGAGAATAGGGCTTGGCTGCGGCTCCGTATTGTAAAACGCGATGAAACTTTCTCTCTGATTTTTTTCTCTGTGATACAGAATATATGGTGTTGGAGTTGAGGTCGGTGGAGCTCCAGGGGGCCACGAGACAGGGGGCGCGCCCAGGGGAGAGGGCGCGCCCCCACCCTCGTGGACAGGGTGTGGGCCCCCTGGCCTAGATACGTCTCCAACGTATCTGCTTTTCCAAACACTTTTGCCCTTGTTTTGGACTCTAACTTGCATGATTTGAATGAAACTAACCTGCATCGACGCTGTTTTCAGCAGAATCGCCATGATGTTGTTTTTTTGTGTAGAAAAGAAAAGTTTTCGAATGTCCTCGAAAATCCACGGAGGCACTTTTTGGAAAATATAAAAATACATGCGAAAGAATCAAGACCAAGGGCCCACACCCCGTCCACGAGGGTGGGTGCGCCCCCGGGCGCGCTTCTATCTCGTGGCCCCTGGACCTCCACCGACCTCAACTCCAACTCCATATATTCACGCTCGGGAGAAAAAATCGAGAGAAAGTTTCATCGCTTACTTTTACGACGAGAGCCGCCAAGCCCTAACCTCTCTTGGGAGGGCTGATCTGAGTCCGCTCGGGCTCCGGAGAGGGGATTCATCGCCGTCGTTATCATCAACCATCCTCCATCACCAATTTCATGATGCTCACCGCCGTGGCGTGAGTAATTCCATCGTAGGCTTGCTGGACGGTGATGGGTTGGATGAGATTTACCATGTAATCAAGTTAGTTTTGTTAGGGTTTGATCCCTAGTATCCACTATGTTCTGAGATTGATGTTGCTATGACTTTGCTATGCTTAATCCTTGTCACTAGGGCCCGAGTGCCATGATTTCAGATCTGAACCTATTATGTTTTCATGAATATATGTTTGTTCTTGATCCTATCTCGCAAGTCTATAGTCACCTATTTTGTGTTATGATCCGACAACCCAGAAGTGACAATAATCGGGATACATCTCGGTGATGACCATAGTTTGAGGAGTTCATGTATTCACTATGTGCTAATGCTTTGTTCCAGTTCTCTATTAAAAGGTGGCCTTAATATCCCTTAGTTTCCGCTAGGACCCCACTGCCACAGGAGGGTAGGACAAAAGATGTCATGCAAGTTCTTTTCCATAAGCACGTATGACTATATTCGGAATACATGCCTACATTACATTGATGAACTGGAGCTAGTTTTGTGTCACCCTATGTTATAGCTATTACATGAGGAATCACATCCGACATAAATATCCATCACCGATCCATTGCCTACGAGCTTTTCACATATTGTTCTTCGCTTATTTACTTTTCCGTTGCTACTGTTAGAACTACTACAAAACCCAAAAACATTACTTTTGCTACCGTTACCTTTATTATCATATTACTTTGCTACAAATACTTTGCTGCAGATACTAAGTTATCCAGGTGTGGTTGAATTGACAACTCAACTGCTAATACTCAAGAATATTCTTTGGCTCCCCTTGTCTTGAATCAATAAATTTGGGTTGAATGCTGTACCCTCGAAAGCTGTTGCGATCCCTTACACTTGTGGGTTATCAAGACTAATTTTTGGCACAGTTGCCGGGGAGCATAGCTCTATTCTCTGAGTTTCTTGGGATTTATATCTGTTGATCACTATGAAGAACTTGAAAGATGATAGAACCAAGATTTTTCCCTCAACTACGAGGGGAGGTAAGGAACTGCCATCTAGCTCTGCACTAGATTCTCCTTCTGTTATTAGTAAACTTGTGACACCTAAACCTGCTACTGCTATGAATTCTGATATGTCGCATGTTATTGATGATGCCACTTCTGCTATGCATGATACTTGTGATGAAACTACTTCTCTGCGTGATACTACTTTGCCATTAGGTGAATTTCTTGATGAACAACTTGCTAGAGTTAGGGGGAATGAAATTACTGAAGATGCTATTATTGATGATAGTCATGATGAAAATTCTCCCAATGATTATGAATTGCCTGTTGTTCCTGAGGGTTATTTTATGAATGAAGAAGTTGCTAGAGCTATCTTTGCTTGAAATGATAGATATGATCTTAAGAAGTTATTAGCTAAATGGAAGCAGCAGTCTCTTAATGCTAGAATGAAACCTGACCCTGCTTTTGCTACTTCACCTATCTGTGTTACTGATAAGGATTATGAATTCTCTGTTGATCCTGAGATTATTACTTTGGTTGAATCTGATCCTTTTTATGGCCTTGAATCCGAAACTGTGTGGCACATCTTACCAATTTGAATGATATAGCCACCCTTTTTACTCATGATGATAAATCTCGCTATTTTTATATCCTTAAGATATTTCCGTTCTCATTAAAGGGTGAAGCTAATACTTGGTATAATTCTCTTGCTCCTGGTTGTGTGCGTAGTCCCTAGGATATGATTTATTACTTCTCTACTAAATATTTCCCTGCTCATAAGAAGCAAGCTGCCTTGCCGGAAATATATAATTTTGTGCAAATCAAAGAAGAGAGTCTCCCACAAGCTTGGGGGAGGCTTCTCCGGTTAGTTAGTTCTTTGCCTGATCATCCTCTTAAGAAAAATGAAATACTTGATATCTTTTATAATGGACTAACCGATGCTTCCAAGGATTACTTGGATAGTTGTGCTGGTTGTGTTTTCAGGGAAAGAACAGTCGATGAAGCTGAATTACTATTGAATAATATGTTGACTAATGAAAATAATTGGACTCTTCCTGAGCCAATTCCTGAGGCAATTCTTGAACCAATTGAGCCAACTCGTGAGCCTATTCCTAAACCCACTCCGAGGAAGAGAGTTGTTTTATATCTCAGTCCTGAAGATATATAGGGGGCAAAGAAATCAATGAAATAAAAAGGTATTAAAGCTGAAGATGTTAAAAATTTACCTCCTATTGAAAAAATACATGGTCTTAATATACCGCCTGTTGAAGAGCCACATTGTCTTGATAACCCGACACATGTAGTGCTGGGGATATGACTATTTGTGTAAGCCGCCCAGGAGGGGCCGGGTTACGCAAAGAGTACTCATCAGAGGAAGCCCAAGGCCAAGCATGAAGATGGCGGTTCAATAAAGAGCTTAAGGCCCACGGGCGGCTTAAGCTCATTGTAGTAAACCGCCATGATGGCATGACGTGTAACGTAAGGTAGATTTAATCGTCACCGAGGCGGATTCTGTTTATAAGCCGCCGGGACTCAGAAGCCGCTGTATGCCAACCCGTATATAAGGGGACGACCACCGGCGGCTTAGGGCAAGAAACAACTCATCGAGAGCCGGCATAGCGATCTCACTCCCTGGTTATCGAAACATCAATACCAACCCAACTAGACGAGGCCTTACCTTCACCGTAAGGGGCCGAACTAGTATAAACCCTCTCGTGTCCCTTGTCCCGATTTAACCCTTCAAGCTTCCGAAGGCGATGGCTCCACAACTAAGTCCTTTCACGAGGACATCCGACGTGACTATTCCACGACAGCTTGGCGCCCACCATGGGGCCAGCGACGGTGGATTTGAGTTCTTGAAGGGCAACTTCAAGGGCTCAAGGGGTACGAGGGCCGATGACTAAGAGTCGCTATGGCAAGATCTACATCGACGACGAAGGCTGGGGTCCCAACGCCGGCTCAATTGAGTACGGATACCGGGTCCCCTTCGGCGGAATCCACGTCTTCATCGGCCGGATCGGTGAGCCGGGCCTTGAGCCGGACAACTGCACCGACCTCGTCGAGACGGCTCAGCATGCGAGGAAGACCCGGACTCAGCCGATCATGAGGCGTGCCTTCGTGGGATGTGTCCATGGAGAAGAACTTTCTGGATCTGAAGATGGGGGTGAGACGGCCGTCCCCTCAGACGGTGACTCGTCCGCCGGCTCAACAGATTCGTTGTACCAGATACAAGACGGCGCGCTCAGGGGCTATTCCGATGGCATCAGTATTCCGGACCTTGATGAGCCGCCAAGATGGGCCGAAATCTTCATGGCTGGAACTCAGCCCGGTTCAAATTCTACAGCGGCAGCAGCGATCACGTCTGGGTCAGGAGTAGCCGGGGCAGGAGGCCCCGTGCGCCCACCAGCTCAGGTGCTAATAGATCTCATGGACAAGCTTACGGCCCTGTTAACCGCCACGGTTATTCCTGCGGATAAGGATGAGCATGACGCAGCGATAGCTCAAGTGCGAGAGGAGATAGCTCAGGCCAAGGAGGCCTTGGCAGCTGAGGATACCAGACTAGCTGCGGAGCGGGCGGCTCTTGACGCCCGGGCGCAGCGCTTGCAGTCAGAAGCTTACCAGCTCATGATGAGCTTAAACGCATCCAATGAGGTGATGAGGAGGAGACATCAGAAAACGCAGTCCCGTTTACCTCCGAATTACGACCCCCGAGTTCTCTTTGCTACACCCGGAGCCGGCCCTAGTAAGCCGCCAGAGGCCGATCAACTTATGACAGCCGGAACAGGAGGACCGGCTCAGCCTCGGGATATGGTGCCGCCTCACGTGAGCATGCCACCACCGCGGCATGTGCCGATTCCACCGGGTCACTTTTCCAACCCCATGGAGAATTTAATTGCAGCCTCAGCGCGCTTAGCGGCTCTTCCTATGGAAGGTGATGACCCGACGGCGGTGGAAACCCGGAGGGTCAGAGAGCTCCTCCAAACAGCCCTGGCTAAGCAGGAGACCTATTCTTACAGCCGGGACAAGATTCACTCAACTCCCCCGCTCTGGGTAGCACAACCTCGCCAGAACTGGAGCCCGAGTTACAACAGACGCATGGAGTCAGAAGCTTTGTCAAGCAATGCTAAACGACGTAACCAACTCGGGGGCTATAACCCGGCGCAGGACCAAGTACGTCAGGGGAATGATCACCCGGAGTACCCGATGACATCGGTTGAGGCGGGAGTAGCCACTAGAACCGGCGGAGTCCCGTGCTCGGTGCCGCTCAAGTGACGACGCCTGCCCAAGGACTTCAAGGGACCTCGAAAGGTACCAAATTACATGGCCGATTTATAGCCCGCGGCATGGATCGAGAGTTATGAGATGGCCATGGAGTTGCTGGAAGTCAATGACGCGGCAATGGCTAAGTATTTCACCATGATGTTGGATGGGACGGCCGGTCTTAGCTAAATGGCTTACCACCCAATTCCATTGGTTCATGGGGCGAGTTAAAGGCCCAGTTCATCCAGAATTTCAAGGACACCTGTAAACAATCTATGTCGATTGTGGACTTGACGGATTGCAAGAAGGAGGAAGGAGAATCCACCACCCATTGGGTACGCCGGGTCAAAGAGATAATTCATTCCTCTGATAAGATGGATGCCAGCTCTGCAGTTCTTATGTTGGAGAAAAATTGCCGTTTTGAGCCGTTGAGGATGAAACTGGGGCGCCTTAAGCATGACCTCGCAGATATGGGTACACTGATGGTGGCTTTAATCAAATACGCCGATTTTGATAGTACCAAGGATCCCGCGTCTGACGATGAGAAGACAGGGAAGGGAAAACGGAACGGCAATGGAAAGAGTCAGCAGCATAACCCGGGGAATCAAGGCGGCAATAAGTGTAAGGCGGACGGTAACCCGGAGTTTGTGGCCAATGCCAACGTACGAGGTAACAATCCGAGACGTAAAGGTAAGCCGCCGCAATCCGGCGGGTCAGGCCCATCGCTGGAACAATTACTCAATGAGCCCTGCCCGAGACACGGCACCCGGGAGCGGCCGGCCACACATCTATGGAAAGATTGTGCGATCATGAAGGCGTTTAAAAATTCCAACACCTTCGACGGTGGTCAAGGGTCTGGTGGCGGCTCAGGGGGCGGCGGTTTTCTTGGCCCGGGCGGAGGTTCAAATTCCGGTTTTCAGGGGCATCCAGGTGGAAACAGTCAGCAGCAGTCTAGTCAAAGTGGACAGCAGTAGCAACAGTCGGGTTATCAAAGCCATCCAAAGCAGTTGAGTGGCAGACAGTATCACGTGTTTAGCACTAGCTTGTGCAAACGTGACCAGAAGGTTCATAAGAGGGCTGTGAATTCTGTTGAGCCGGCAGTTCCTCATTATTTAAGGTGGTCAGAGCAGCCCATCATATGGAGCAGGGAGGGTCATCCTCCGCGGGTCGATAACCCGGGTCAGTTGGCTTTGGTAGTGGCGCCTCAGGTTGGTGGGTATAAATTCACCAAGGTACTCATGGATGGGGGTAGTAGCATCAACATCCTTTACTACGAGACCTTTCAGCGCATGGGGTTGACTGATAAACATCTGAGAACATCCAACACTGTTTTCCATGGAGTTGTCCCCGGTAAGTTGGCTTACCCAGTTGGCAGGATTGAGCTGGAGGTGGCTTTTGGAGACGAGCATGACTCCCGAGCTGAGAAGTTGATGTTTGGAGTGGTCAAGATCAGGAGCCCATACCACGCTCTGTTTGGACGGCCGGCTTATGCTAAGTTTATGGCCCGACCGTGTTACGTTTATTTACAGCTCAAGATCCCGGGTTACAAGGGCACCATCACTGTACATGGCAGCCGTAAGGTGGCATTGGAGTGTGAAGAAGGTGACGCGGCTTATGCTGAGTCGGCCTGTGCAGCAGAGGAGCTCAAATTTTATCAAGATAATGTTGACCCGGCGGATATGACATTCCTGAAGAAGCCGACTACAGAGCATGACCCAGCGTTGAAATTTAAGTCGGCGGCTGAGACGAAGCTTGTTGACTTTACCCCGGGTGATTCTTCTAAACAGTTCAGCATCAGCAGCAACTTGGATCCTCCAAATAGGAAAGCGCGCTCATCGAGTTCATCCGTGAGAACCGAGACATCTTTGCATGGAAACCTTCTAACATGCCGGGTGTACCGAGGGAACTCGCTGAGCACACTCTCAATATTGATCCAAAGTATAAGCCGGTCAGGCAGTTTCTTCGCCGTTTTAACGAGGAACAACGGAAAGCTATTGGGGAAGAAGTCGCCCGGTTCTTAGCGGCCGGGTTTATTATTGAAGTTTTCCACCCGGAGTGGTTGGCTAACCCGGTGCTCGTGCTCAAGAAGAATGGCACTTGGCAGATGTGTGTGGACTACACGGACTTAAACAAGGCTTGTCCAGCGGACCCTTTTTCTCTTCCCCGTATTGATCAAATCATTGATGCTACGGCGGGTTGTGAGCGTTCGAGTTTTTTGGATGCTTACTTCGGTTATCATCAGATTAAGATGGCAGTTAAGGACCAGGAGAAGACGGCTTTCATCACTCCGTTTGGAGCCTTCTGCTATGTATCTATGCCATTTGGGCTCAAGAGTGCCCAGCGACTTATCGGCCGTGTGTGCGTAATTGTTTGCACGACCAAATTGGGCGTAATGTCCATGCTTATGTGGATGACATTGTGGTGAACTCCGAAGAAAAGGAAACCTTGATATCCGACTTAAAGGAGACCTTTGATAATCTCCGGGTCTACAAGATGATGCTTAACTCGGCCAAATGTGTGTTTGGTGTTCCTACAGGCAAGCTTTTGGGCTTTCTGGTGTCCAACAGAGGCATCGAAGCTAACCCGGAGAAGATTAAGGCGATTACCTCTCTGGCTAAACCGGCGTGCATCAATGATGTTCAGCGATCAAGGGTCGCTCGCCGCCTTAAGTCGGTTCATAAGTCGGCTCGGTGAGAAAGCCCTCCCATTGTATTAGATGATGAAGAAAACTGACACTTTTGTCTGGAGTGAGGCCGCTGATGCTGCCTTTGAAGACTTAAAGAGACAATTGTCTGAGCCGCCGATTCTTGCGGCTCCAATTGACAAAGAGCCTTTACTGTTATATGTGGCTGCCAATTCACGAGCCGTCAGCGTTGCCATTGTGGTGGAGCATAAGGAAGCCGGTAAGGAGCATCCGGTTCAACGGCCGGTTTACTACATCAATGAGGTGCTCATTGAATCCAAGCAAAGGTACCCGCATTGGCAAAAGCTTGTCTATGGGGTGTTCATGGCAAACTGGAAGTTGAAGCAGTATTTTCAAAGCCATCCTATAACTGTGGTAAGTTCTCGCCTTTGGGAGACATCATTCGTAATGAGAGAGCCACGGGATCGAGTCGCCAAGTGGGCTATCGAGCTTGGGCCTCATGGCTTGAAATACATGCCTCGGACGGCTATTAAGTCTCAGGCCTTGGTGGACTTCATCAATGATTGGACAGAGCTGCAGGCACCTGAGGAGAAGCCGGATAACACATATTGGACTATTCATTTTGACGGGTCCAGGCAGCTAGAAGGCTCGGGGGCTGGAGTGGTTTTAACTTCCCCTCGAGGTGACAAATTTCGTTATGTACTCTGGCTTATGTTTCCATGTACTAACAATGCAGCTGAATATGAGGCATTACTTCATGGTCTCCGAATAGCTAAGGAGATGAACTTAAGCCAGGTGCGATGCTTGGGCGACTCAGATTTGGTGGCCCAACAAGTGTCAGGCAAGTGGGATTCCAAAGACCCCCTCATGGCGGCTTATCATCGTGAAGTAGATGTTGTGGCTGGTCACTTCACGGGTTATCAAGTGGAACACATTGATCGAAGGAAGAATGAGGCGGCTGATGCTTTAAGTCGGTTGGGATCCCAACATAAACCGGTGCCGCCCAACACCTTTCTTGATGTGTTACATAACCCTTCTATCAAGATACCTACCGAGGAAGACTTAGCAGTGCCAGACCCGGAGGCACAGCTGGTGGCGGCTATTCATGTTATCCCGGACTGGACGGTGCCTTACTTGGCTTATATGACCCGGGGTGAGTTGCCGGAGGATGAGACATTGGCGAGAAAAATCGTCAGGCGTTCCAAATCCATGACAATTGTTAACAGCGAGCTACATCACCTCAGCATCACGGGGGCGTTTCAATGCTGTTTGTCACCTGCAGAAGGCCAAGAAATACTCCGTGAGATCCATGAAGGAGATTGTGGCCATCATGCCGGGTCAAAATCCCTAGTGGCCAAGGCTTTTCGTCATGGTTTCTATTGGTTGACGGCTCACGCTGATGCAGAAGATCTCGTCAGTAAATGTGATGGGTGTCAAAAGTTCTCACGACGAGCTCATGTGCCGGCTCAAGAGTTGAGGATGATCCATATTACTTGGCCTTTTGTAGTCTGGGGACTTGACATGGTTGGACCTTTCAAAAGGTCCAAGGACAAAAAGACACATCTGCTAGTGGCAGTGGATAAGTTTACCAAGTGGGGTGAGGCAGAGCCGGTCAGTAAATGTGATGCAGCCACGGCGGTTCAGTTCATTAAAAAGGTGATCTTTCGTTTTGGTTTTCCACATAGCATCATAACTGATAATGGCACTAATCTCTCTAAGGGTGCCATGGAAGACTTCACAAAGAGAACATATCCGGCTTGATGTTTCGGCTGTTGCTCATCCTCAATCCAATGGTCAAGCCAAGAGAGCTAATCAAGAGATCCTGAAAGGTATCAAGCCTCGGCTCTTGGTCCCTTTACAACGAACTCCGGGTTGTTGGGTGGAGGAGTTACCCTCCGTGTTATGGAGCATCAACACTACGCCTAACAGATCTATGGGATATACACCTTTCTTCATGGTTTATGGAGCAGAGGCGGTCCTGCCAAGTGACATCCGGCATGACTCACCCCGTGTGGCGGCTTACATTGAGGCGGATAACGAAAAGGCTCGTCAGGATGCACTTGACTTGTTGGACGAAGAGCGAGACTTGGAAATAGCCCGTTCGGTGATTTACCAACAAGACCTGCGCCGCTATCACAGCCGCCGGGTTAGAAGCAGAGCCTTTCAGGAAGGTGACTTGGTGCTCCGGCTCATCCAGGATCAGTCTGATATGCACAAGCTATCCCCGCCTTGGGAAGGACCCTTTGTGGTCAGCAAGAATCTGCACAACGGGTCATATTATCTCATCGATATTCGAGAGTGCAAGGACTCATTTAAATCGGAGGAGGAGACCCGCCGGCCATGGAATATAGCTCCTCTCCGGCCATACTATACTTAAGTTACTTCTTAAGATACTTTCTATAATGTACATATTATATAAAGCAATAAAGCAGGACCTCTGTCCTTTTTTCCCATAAAGAATGTTTCATGTTTTCTTTATCAGGTGATGGACAATGCCAACAGGGACGGATCATATCTCAATCCGCTTTCCTTTGGTCCGCTTATGATCATATCTGAATCTAGCCTTGGTCACTTGGGGCTTCTGCTCAAACATAGGTCGATTGAACCAAAGAGAACATAGCTGTCGATACCCACTTGATGGGCATATTGCCAAACCCACTTGGGGGCTTCTCGATCAAATTTGAATCATAGCTTAACCCTTTGGGTCCGACGTGGATCGATTCAATCAGCCATTAAACAATTCTAATGTTCACTTGGGGCTTACTGTTCAAACATAGGTCGTATTCGAACCAAAGAGAACATAGCTGTCGATACCCACTTGATCGGCATCGCCAAAGCCACTGGGGGCTATATGATCGTGTCCGAATCTTAGCTTAACCCCTTTGGAACGGTTTTCTGATCATATTCGAATCAGGAGCCTGTGAACATTTGCAAGTCTGATTATTTTCACTATCATTGAAACCTTCTTGAGGAGATGGTTCTTGAGCTTTCCGGTTTTATATTAGTTACTTCAGGTTCTATCAAGTGCCAGGTAAAAACTTATATGAGCCGGAGAAGTTATCAAAAAGAGTCGCAGGTATGCTGTTATGATTATGTTTTAACTAATCATGAACTGGCTTATACACATGATTTTTTGATTATGTCCGGGTTATCAATATTCTATAACCCGCTGGTGCAGTAAAACTGTCCAGGAAGCCTTGCCTGTTTTACGTGCAAATTAAAACGGAGCAAGGAGAAATAGCAAGGAACCACTTGATTAACATAAGCAAGACAGAAATAGTACTGGCGGCTTAACAAAAGCAATAAGTACCATAAAGCACGACATGCATTAAGGAGTTTTTCTATCCTATTACAAGACTCCCCGAGTCTGAATAAGTAAAGCATTGTTCTTTGCCAAGTTATAACCTGGCTGGCGGCTCATTCCTCCGGCTGGCTTGATGACTCCGGGTTATCCTTCCCCGCCTCTCCTTCGGTTGTTGTGTCCTGGAAGGTGGACGAGGCCCAGTCAATGCCGCTCAAAGCTTCAAATTCAGCTTCATCATCTATTAAACTGGTCGGGTCCACTTCAGGGGCAAAGGTATGCTTACGCGTTGGAGGGAGCAGGCTGACTTGGTCATATGGGACATTTGGGATTCTCCGGTTCTCGCTATCATAACCCGGCGAATACTTGGTGAGGTCAGTATCCTCCCCAATGAGAGTCGCCAGAGGGCGTACGACTTTGACACAGGCAGTGAAGTCCTGTTCGCCAAAAGCATTGCCGTCTTCCTTAAGACTTGGATATCCAAGAGAGAGGTCAGCAAGGTCAAGCTCTGGCACCCATGCTTTTGCCCGTCTCAACGCAGCCACGGCTCCGGCTCTTGCAGATGCCCGGCTTAAATCTTGAATGCGTTGAGGTAGCACCGACAAATGTCTCAACACGTCTTGCAGAAGCCGGGGAGAGGTATTTGATAAAGCCACAACGGTCAACGCACGCTGTGACCCGGAGTACAGCTGCTCTGTCAAGGTGTACACTGCCTTAAGCTTGACAAGCATGTTTTCCTTCAGATTGGTACTCCTAGGGCCTGCATATTCATAGGTATGAAAGTAAGCCGGAGGCAACTATTACAATAACTCTAGAAGGCTTACGATGTTTATGAGCGGCTTACCAAAGATAGCTAAGACCATTTGGGATATGTGCCGCTTTAAGTCGGACAGCTCATTTGTTGCTTCGGCAAGAGAGGCCTCTGTTGTCTCAACCCGGGTCACCAATGAAGCCCTCTCATCAACCCAAGCCTTCTTCTCCGATTCAAAATTCTTCTTCAGCTTCTCTTGTTCAGAGATACTGAATTCAAACTTGGAATTGGCTTTCTGAGCTTCGAGCTCTTGGGTTTTCAACTGGCTCTTCAAGTCAGCAATCTCTGCCTCAAATTGACTTACGGCGGCCTGCATTGACATCAGGTTATGGTAAGAAGCTTGGTAAGACAACATTTAAGTCCCAAGTACTTTACAAGTAAAGATTCTTGGCACTTGGGGGCTAATGTATGTTTAAAGAATTTTTAGTCTATTTTACCAAGTCACACATGTTAAGTCTCAAGAACTTTACAAGTAAAGATACTTGACACTTGGGGGCTAATGTAACCCAAATTTAAAGTTTTATGTTGTCTCCGGGTTAAACATATTCAATTTAAACCGGACAAAACTAATAGCTAGCAGATTATCAAGTCTACAGCATATTCATTTATAAGCAATAGACTTGGGGGCTGGTACAGTAAGTAAGATTCAGAGTGAAAGCTTAAATTTTACCTCAGATATATGCTGTATTTGCTTCACCATGTCAATTTCCAGGTCACGGCTACAGTGTACTTGGTTCAGATAGCCCGAGATTATATCACCAATACTTACATGAGAGTAATCAGTGATGTCTTGTTTGGACCTCCGGCTCTGAGAAAATTCTTCCTTGGCGGTGCATTGGGCAAGGGCAGCAGGCCGGCCCGGTTCAACATACTGGCTCTTCACAATTTCAACCTTCGGGTCAACCGTCTTTGCCGGGCTAGGAGTTTCCGGGTCATCCGAGTTGTGAATCACGTCTTCTGCAGGCGGGTCAGAAGTTGGCTCCTGAATGTCAAACGCCGGTTCAGGTGGTGGCTGAGGAGCGGAGCTGTCTGGAACGGATGAGTCAAGCACCGGTTCAGTAACCACCGGGTCTTGGGACGGCTTATTCTTCTTTGCCCTTGTCGGTCTCAAAACCGGCGGATCTCGGGTAGGGGGTCCCGAACTGTGCGTCTAGGCGGATGGTAACAGGAGACAAGGGACACGATGTTTTACCAAGGTTCGGGCCCTCTCGATGGAGGAAAACCCTACCCCGCTTGATTGATATTGATGATATGGGTAGTAAAAGAGTGGATCTACCACGAGATCAAGGAGGCTAAACCCTAGAAGCTAGCCTATGGTATGATTGTTGTTATTGTTGTTGTGTCCTCCGGACTAAAACCCTCTGGTTTATATAGACACCGGAGAGGGCTAGGGTTACACGGAGTCGGTTACAATGGTAGGAGATCTACATATCCGTATCGCCAAGCTTGCCTTCCACGCCAAGGAAAGTCCCATCTGGACACGGGACGAAGTCTTCAATCTTGTATCTTCATAGTCTTGGAGTCTGGCTGATTATAATAGTTCGGTTATCCGGACACCCCTAGTCCAGGACTCCCTCAGTAGCCCTTGAACGAGGCTTCAATGACGACGAGTCCGGCACGCATATTGTCTTCGGCATTGCAAGGCGGGTTCCTCCTCCGAATAATTCATAAAAGATTGTGAACACCATGATAGTGTTCGGCTCTATAAAATAAATTCCACATACCACCGTAGAGAGAACAATATTTACACAAGTTCAATCTGCCGACGTATTTTGTGGCATGATGTCACACCACTACCAAGCCTTTACTCGAATCGTTTTTATTATACCACCTCAGCGTGTTTAGCGAAGCGGTTTCCTTGGCACGTCTTGTCGAAGCAGAGACCGTGTTCCCCTTATTCCAGGATTCCCATCAATACGTACGTGGGTAACCCAACCGCGCCATTGATTGCGGCGCTTGGGAAATAAGCGAGTTTTACCAGGCCGGTAGGGACGCATAGTTTCATCCGCCCATATATAAGGGGATAAGGAGCCACCTTTTTTTACCTACACCTTCTTCCTCCTTTGCTTATCCATCTCCACAAGACTCGAGCTCCAAATACCTAAGTCCGACATCTCACCTCGACCTTCTCCAGCCATGTCCGGAGCGGAGGCAGGATGGCCTCCTCCGCTACGGAGGGGCACATCGAGAAGCTGGGCAGCGCCGGATATCTGCTCGGGCGACATCGCGATCGGCCGCCTGACGAGGGGCAGCTCATCCCCACCCCCTGTGCCCCATGAGAGGGTAGTATTCTTCCCATTTCCTCCGTGGACTGGGCTTCCCACTCCACCCCTTTGTCCGGGGGCTCATGTACTACTACGGCCTGGATTTCCATGATCTGGCCCCAAATTTCATCCTCAATAGCTCGGCGTTATCGTCAGGTGCGAGGCCTTCCTCTCGATCCAGCCCCACTTTGGCTTGTGGCTAAAGACCTTCAATGTCAAGTCAAGGTTGTGAAGGGCAGCCAAGCGGAGTGCGGAGGCGCCATGGTGGGCAAAATGCCCAACGCCACTTGGCTCGAGGGTGCCTTCATGGAATCCATAAAAGGGTGGCAATCGGGTGGTTCTACATCACCGAGCCACAGGACTTAAATGGGCAGCCGCCCCGAATTCAGATCTGCATCCCCATGCAGCTCACCTCCGGAAAGAGAAGGGCTTGCTTTGGGATAGTTCGAGGAGCGACTGCACTCCACCCCGCCTCTGCACTCGTGAACAAGAAGCTCAAGCTTGTCAACGTGATCCAGTCATGCTTGTCCGCCGGATTCTCCCTGCCAAAGAACGAGACTTTAATTTGTGGAGTTTGATCCGCACAAGACCGACCTTGAGCGGCTCTTTGACACTATGTACGGTTGCCCGAGGGTGCTGTTCAAGGGCGCCAAGCTCCGTGATCCGCAACCGAAGATCACGGATTCAGCACGCAGGCCCGGCTGGCGAGGTAAGCTATGTTATCCTTTATGAGACACTCGCTTTTCATAGTTTGACTCTATGCAGGATCTAAACTCCCAATACCTATAACAGATCGGTAGAAGACGCCCGACAGGTTAACTCGTCTGCTCCTTCCAGACGCCCGTTTGACAGGGCTGCTGGTCCCGGCACTTTATGTAGTGCCGGAGAAAAAGTCCAAGAAGAAGGCCACGGGAACCCGAGGGAGTTCCCGGCGTTAGGTGGTATCGGACTCATCGTCCGATGACTCCGAGGCGGAATCCTCCCATGAGGACGAGGAGGAGGAGAAAGAGGCCTCTCCCCCAGCGGGGGGAGAGAAGAAGAGGAAGGCCTCCCCAACGAGGGAGGCCGAAGGGTCCAAGAAGGGAAGGACCCTTCCCCCGGACTGTTCCGCCAATGTTGGCGACGGCAACGAGGAGTGGCCCTCAAGGGCCAAGCCCCCGGCGATATCATCAGTATCCGGACTCCTAGATGATTTATAATTTTTCTTTTTGCCATACGGTGTCTTTCTAATGCCGCATACAACATGCAGTCCGCCGAAGGACGATCTTCCTGCTTCGTCGAGCGGGTCCTTGGGCACGTCGAATATGGATTCTCTTCCGACCGTCTCCACCCCCCGCGACGCTGACGACGTCGAGGTGGGATCCCAGGAAGGGACCCGCCAGGAGGAGGAGGCCCGGGAGGTGCCACACCGGACTCCGCACCGGACCTCCAGTGGTTCCGGAGTCCGGCGAGCGGCCCCTTCGTAAGAAGGAAAGACTGTGACACCGGCGGCCTCCGTCTAACCGGAGGCGCCGGATAATCTTGCCGGAGCCGCCAACGGCGCTCCATCGAAGAAGAACACCACACCGCCATGAGTGCGGTGATTCAAGGTTCAGCTCGCCAAGAGCGGGCTGACCAAGCTCGCAGCAGCCTTCTAACAAAGCTTTGAGGTAAGAGTTTTAAGATGTGTAATATAATACCGCATAGACAGTAGCCCCTGATGCTCGGTTCGGTGTTCGGAAAGAAAAGCTGGACTGAGGATCTAAAACGATATATGCAGGAGTCTAAAAAAATGTGTCAATACACTACTAGGGAAAAGGCTAGCAGCAGCGTGTGTTTTAGATGTATCAGTAGCGCGGGTACCAAGGCTATTAATACGGGCGCCACAGCCTAACTCATAGCAAGAGCGTGGCAAGACCAAGGCCATCGCTACACAAGTGTAGCAGCAGCGGTTATGGGAAGCTCGCATCGCTAGTAGCGCTTAGCGCTTGGTATGCGCCATCGCTATTGAGGCGCCGCTGCTAACTTTTGTACACTCGCCATCGCTAATTTAAGTAGTTTTTTTGGCATATTTGTTTTGTATTTGAACCGGCCTTGTAGAAGAATCTTTAGCACATAGAAATGTCATCATGATACACATACAAATGCCTACGAGACCACAAATGTAATCATAGCATGTACATACAAATAGTCTCTTCATAATCATCATCCAACACAAAGTGATATCTTGTTATCATCACGAAAATACCAATACATGCAAGTCTCGAAATTTGCAACTACAACAACATCATCCATCTAAACAAAGGTATACGCAAGAAGTGCTATCACTATGAGTGAGAGCGGAACCATGCAGTACATGAGGTGGCGGTTACGAGTCCTCTCTCGCGCTAGCGTGAACCTCAAGTAACTAGCTTCTCCTTCTTGTCCGCTTTTGAAGCCTTTTATGGCTGGCGCCTCAACCCATTCACTTGCGCTCGACACTCATGCCACTCGTTGTACACCCCCTAACCTTCCCTTTGTACACGATATAGCATTTCCATCTCGCCATCAAGAAACTAGGTACCGTTAGAGATGCATGTTCATGAAGAGGATGTACAATCATATATATGCAACAAAATATACTAGAGCAACACCAAAAAAGAAAGGTTAGCAACTAGATGCAACATATACAGTACGCAAATTAATTAACTAGAGGTACTGTCGGTGTACTAAAGTAGGGGTACCTTAGTACCCCGAACTTGTGCACGGCAACAAGAAGACTTCCGGCAAGGCTTGCCGGATGCCCGCAGCGGCCCTCCGCCGCCCTTATTACCGCCATTCAAGAACAAAGTACCAACCAAGAGGTCGAAGGCCCCGCAAGAAGAACTTGCCGGAAGGCCAACCGGGCATCACTGTGAAGACTTGCCGCGACGCTCGCTGGCCCCGGCAGCAGGACGGCCGCAAGCTTGCCGCACAACAAGAGAAGGGCCACGGCAAGGCACTTGTCATGGCAAGACTGCCACCACACTCCAGCGCACCCAAAGGACGGTCGCCACAAGGCCATCCCAAGGACACGTGGCGAGGCAATACGCAGCCATGCGGAGCGAGGTGGCAACCGGATCTCGACAGAGGCGCCATCGTGGCAACCAAGGGCTCACTTAACGGTCACTCCTCCCGTGACTGTTAGCGACCGGACGGCATTTAATGCCCTTGTCCCCGCCGTCGAGTTAGGTAGGGCATCATGGGCATCGCTGTACCAACCCGCACTTTACCTTTCTACCCCTCTTCCCACGCCGCCACTGTGGATCCCCTTTAGAGTATAAAAGGGAGGCCCATGCGCATGTAGAAGGGGTTCGATCCATTCGATACCTGACACCACCATACGCCGCATGCTCGAGCAAGATCAAATAACAAGCAAAAGGCAGCAGAGGGGTTTAATCTCTCCGAGAGCCCCGGCCGGGTAAAATCGCCTGCCTCTGCCGCAAGGCCGACCTTGATCTCGCTCACAAGACGACCCCGCCTCCCTTGTCAACCGTAAGGGGCTCCTAAAGGCCCCATAGGTGTTCGAGGCCACGAGATACGCCTGACATCTTTGGCGCGCTGTAGGGGGGCGCGAGGTCGTGAGCATCCGATCCGTCTCCACGCTACATCAGCGCTATCGCCAACATGCCGCCAAGAAGAAGCCTTCGGAGGTGGCCGCCTCCGTTTACATCAATTCCACCACCACCGCCGGAGCAAGCAGGCGGTGAGGTGGACACCAGCGGAGGAGCGGGTGCCGCCGGTTGTCGGTGTACTAAGGTAGGGGTACCCTAGTACCCCAACTTGTGCACGGGAAGTCGCAGCTCCCTGCGGCAGGGTTTACCATGTGCTTGCCGGAGACCATTCCAGCTCCATATCAAGCCATTCAAGAACAAAGTGTACAAGACAGAAGATCGAGACCCCGGCAAGAGGAGCTTGCCGGGAAGGCCGTTCCAGGCTCAAGATTACTTCACTCACGCAAGGCCCTGGCGAGAGGAGCTCGCCGGGGAGACCAGAAGACTGCATCATAGAAGACACACCTTGGCGCTATACGCGTCCCAGCAAGGGCCCGGGGAGCGGCAAGTTATAGAGCCCGACAAGCTCCCGGGCCCGGCAAGATCGAGACCCCGGCAAGGTACTTGCCGAGAGCTGGCGCATGCGTTCAAGACTCCAGCTCATCTCGCCCACGCCCGCCTTAAGCCCTTCCAGAGACGCTGCGGGCGGATGGTCAGGCAGCATGAGGGGTGCGGTGGCACTCCACGGTGGTGGATCCATCGCTGGCGACGGAGACGCAAGGGCGGGAGCTTTTGAGTCGACGGTGACGGGCATTAAATGCCTTTGTCCCCATCACAAAGTAGGTAGAAACCACTGCTCAAGCAATCGTAGCTCCACCGCTCTCAAGACTGCTCCAACTACCACCTCTTTTACATTTTTACCCCTTTCTCCTACGTTGACACCTGTCGGTGACCCCTTGCACTATAAAAGGAGGCCCATGCACAATGTAGAGGGGGTTCCGATCCTTGGCAACTCTCGCTGGGGTTCGTCCATTGGCCACTCTCGCGAGGTTGGGCTAGTTCGATTCGCCCAACACAACACCACCATACGCTCGCATTCTTGAGCAAGATCAAATACAAACACAAAGCAGCAGTAGGGTTTTACGCGACCTTCGCGTCCGGTTGGGTAAAGACCCGCCACAAGACGCTCGATCGCTTCTCTCAGGCTTCCTCCGCCTCGCGTCAACACACGGGGCCCTCCGCCCCATAGGTGTCAAGCGGCGGCGGCTCTCCCATCGCCGCCCCGCTCTCGACATCTTTGGCGCGCTGTAGGGGCGCCGAGGCAGCGGACCTGATCCGCATTCGCTGGCGCGCTTTTTCGCCAACCTCTCCGAAGCCACAAGAATCTCTTCGACAACCGCGCCATGGCCTCAAGACGAGGGCCTCAAGGTCGCAGACCTGCTCGTTTTCCCCGCCGCCACCGGAGCCAACGGGGCGGAGGAGACGCCGGGAAGGGTGGACACCGCAGGGCACTCGCGCGCCACTAAATCCAGGGACAGGCCGAAGACCACGCTCGCCTCCGTGATCCACGCCCATCTCAACAAGACACCGACTCAAAGCAGCGCCATACCACGGAGGTGGTATCCGCCATCGGAGCAGGGACGCACGGAGGCTCGCGGATGTTCTGCACTTCGCCTAGACACAGCAAAGCGAAGGCGCCGGGCAGGACCTCGCCTTCTAACACCGTTAGGAGTCCGAGCGCCCCGCCTCGCACCGCCGCCTCCCGCTTCCTCCACTCTCGCGAAGCGCCACAAGAGCACAAATGCTCGATTTCGCAGCGCAGCGGACAAGGCCGAGGACGGAGGGCTACCATCCGTAGCCCGGTCGCTCGCCAACAACGATCGCTTTACAACAGCCGGTATTCTCACGGCCGCGGCAAGCCGAGAAGGCGGCGACGATGGCAATAAGACCGCCGGAGGTGCAACCACCGTGACACTCCCCGCCACGAAGCGAAAGATGCCGCCTCGCCGAATAACGCCGACGACGGCTCCACGGCATCGCCGGATCCGCTGGCTCGCCGATCAACGCCAGTCCTTGACGACATATAAGAAGACGCCGACCACGATCGAGCCGCCGAGAGACTCCGCGACAATCGACTTGAGAGCTGGGAGCACTGCCGACGCTACGCGGCCGGGCGAGCCAGCGACTTATCAGACGCTGCAGGCTGCCCTCGCTCACTCGTGAGCTGCGCGCCGCAAAGGCTCCAGATGAAGAATTTCAAGCCCGACGCATCGGAGAAGTACGACGGCAAGACGCACCGGAATTCCTCGCCGCCTACACCATCGCAGTGCAGTGCTGCCGGGCGCCGACGAGAAGATTCTCGGCGACCATTTCCCGCCAGGCTTAGGCCGAACGCTCGCTCTGGCTTATGCACTTGCTTGAAGGCTCCATTTCTTCTGGGCAGACTTGCCATCAGCTTGTTGGCGCTTTCACCGGGCGGCCACAAACCCCACGCCAGAGAGCGATTCCACATTTTGGCCCGTATAAGGAGAATCCTCGCAAGTACATCCAACGCTTCACCGTGTGCAAAGACAACATCCTCGACGCCCACCCCGCCATGCGGTTATCAGCGCTGCTCCACCGTAACGCGCGAACCGCCGCGATGCGTGAAGAGATGGCGATGACTAAGATCCGAGATGTCAGCGAGCTTTATGCTCGGCTGGAGCAATGCGCGACGCTGAAGAGGGAGGAGGCTCCTCGGGAGGATGCCGGCGCAGGAGGAAGCGACCGACGACGCCGCCTGCAGAAAGAAGCCGGGCGCGAACTTTCGTAAGAAGAACAAGGAAGAGGTGCTTGCCGCCGAGAAGTCCGCAAGGAAGCTCCCGCCAAGCAAACACAGTTGGCAACTCCGCAAGGAGCTCGCCTCGCGGGCGGCAGCCGATGCTGTGGCGGCCCCGCAAGCAATATCAGAATCCACCGCACTAAGGGCCACGATCTCTACAATCGCAAGCTGGCCGACTATCTCTGGCCGAACAGCAAAAGCTGAGTACGAGAGGCGCGACAAGGTGAGGGCCCAAGGTGGCGGAGGAGAACCGAGCAAGAAGCGGTTGCTCAATGGTCGGGAGGACCTCTGCAGGCCAAGCGCGGCAAGGTGATCGACCTTCCCGGAGCCGCGACAAGGATGAAGAAGACGACGACAGAGACATGGAGGATGAGGATGACAGCGAGCAGGAGTTCCTGCAGCCATGGAAGTCCAGGCGCGACGGTGGCGCCATCGCACACCTCCCACCGCCAGCCTAAAGCAAGTGGTACGTGAAGTGAATGCAGCGGAGTCGCCAGAGAGTCGCCAGAGGCTCCTCAAATGGTCCAGAACGCCCATCATTTTTGATCTTGAGGATCACCGACCAACCACCATGCGTCGGGTGCTTGCCGATGCTGGTCTCACCCACCATCCGCAACCTCAAGGTCACCAAATGTTGGTTGACGGCGGGCCGGGCTGAACTTGATTTCTCTCGCAGAATCAAGAAACTCCAAATCCCAGATGGCGAGCTCAAGAGACCGGTTCTTTCCAAGGAATCAACCTGTGATGAAGCAAGCCCAAGGGAAAGATCACCGCCGGTGACCTTTGGCGGGAGCTCAATTTCAGGATCGAGCGATCACTTTCCACGCTGTCGATATTCCGCTACCATACAACGGAATACTCGCCGCCCCGCCTCGCCAAGTTCATGGCAGCTTCCCATTATGCTTAACGCATTAAGATGTCGGGGCCGATAAGCGTCATCACTGTCCACGGCGACAAGAAGGATGCGCTTATCTGCACCGACAAGATTTACCGGGAAGCGGCAGCCGCGGCCGACAAGGATACACTTGCCGCGGAAGCTCCCGGAGGGAAGAAGACGAAGACCAAGTCCGGCAAATGCTCCAGGGCCCACTCCGGCAACCGCGCCTCTTCGGAGTCCTGCGATCATTGCCGAAGACGCCCCGCCGAGCTCCGCCGCAAGAGTAAAAGGGAATGGCTGTCCGCCAAGCAACCAAGAAGGTGTCCGCCATGAGGACGGCACCGTGGTACCTTCACCATCAGCCACGCTGACAAAGAATAGGAAAGCGCCATTGCCGTTTTCCTCATGGGCGAATGTCGGCGTGTTTGCATGGCAACCATCCGACATCCCCGTGTTCCTGTGAAGGTAATTGAGCACAAGCTTGCCGCTTGCCCTCATGCGCGCCCGTCAAGCAAAAAGTGAGGAAGCAAGCCGTGGAGCGCCAAGAATTCATCACCAAGAAATCAAGAAGCCGGAGGCAGAGCCTAGTTAGAGGTGTGATCCATCCGACGGGTTAGCAAACCCGTTGTCGGGCGCAAGGCCAACGGAAATGGAGGCTGTGTATAGACTTCACCGATGTGAATAAAGCATGTCCCAAGGATCTATTCCCTTGCCACGCATTGACCAGATTGTTGACTCCATCGCCGGATGTGAACCGCTTTTTTTTGATGCATACTCAGCTATCACCAGATCTTTATGGCCAAAGAGGATGAAGAGAAGATCATGCTTATCACTCCATGTGGCACCTATTGCTTCACACGCATGCCATTTGGACTGAAAATGCAGGGTCAACATTTGCAAGGGTAGTATATCGCTTTTGAACCACAGATCCACGTAAATGTAGAGGCCTACATGGATGATATCGTGGTGAAGAGCAAGAGCAAGGACACGCTTGATTCAAGATTTGGAAGAGACATTTCAGAACCTGCGCAAGATATAGCTTAAGTTGAACCCCGAGAAGTGCGTATTTGGAGTGCCCTCCGGCAAGCTTCTCGGGTTCTTTGTGTCGCAGAGGGGAATTGAAGCTAACCCCGACAAGATTAAAGCCATTGAGCAGATCGAAGCCCCGAAGCGAGTCAAGGATGTCAGAAGACTCGCAGGTTGTGTGGCTGCCCTCAGAAGGTTCATTTCAAAGTCTGCAGAGCGCGCCCTACCCTTCTTCAAAATCTTGAAGAAGGCAGGCCCCATGAAGTGGACTCCGGAAGCGGAGGCAGCGCTGCAAGATTTGAAACGGTACCTATCCTCCACCCCAATACTTGTCGCACCTAGACCACAGGAGAAGTGGCTGCTGTACTTCTAGCGGCAACCAACCAAGTGGTTAGTGCTGCGCTTAGTAGCGGAGAGGAGTCCGACGAGGAGGCTACACCACCGCAAGCGGGTCCAAATGACAAGCAGGGGGCCGCCCGACAAGCTCGCCCCGACATGGACAACTCACAAGAGAATGTGATGAGGTGCGGAAAAGATGGTGCAAATACCATCAGTATTTTGTAAGCCCTTCTCCGTGGGGCTAGATCAAGGTACTGTGTGCAAAAGTTGCTTGCCTCCTCATGGCCTCGAGAAAGCTGCGCCATTACTTCTGTGCACACGAGATAACAGTGGTCACCGCCTCCCGAAGAGGATATTGCACAATCCGTAGCAACAGCAGGATCGCCGAGTGGGCACTGGAGCTGTCGAGCTTTGGACTCAAGTTTGAAAGTACTTCAACCATACAGAGCCGGCTTTGGCAGAATCATAGCGGAATGGACCCCAACACCGATGAAGAAGTCCAAGAAACAAGTACCCCGCCCAAGAAGCGACAAGTGAATGGGTAATGTACTTTGATGGTGCCTTCACGTAAGGCGCCGGTGCTGGCGTGGTACTCATCGCGCCACCGGAGAGCACCTCAAGTACGTTATCCATATGCACTTCCCAAGGAACAAGCGACAAACAACACCGCTGAATATGAAGGTTTGCTCGCCGTCTCGTGGATTGCGCCGAACTTGGGATCGTGAAGTTGATCGTAAGGGAGATTCTCGCCAGGTCCGCAAGTTAACAAGAGTTATCAGAGCCCTTTGATGGAAGCTTATGTAGATGAAGTGAGGAAGCTTGAGGAGCGGTTTGAAGGCTTACAGATGGAGCATGTCCCAAGAGCTCAGAATGAAAATGCAGATGGCCTTTCAAAGTGTGCTTCGATGAAGCTACCTGTGGAACCAGGGACCTTCTTGCTCAAGCTGACTCAACCATCCGTCACGCCATCGATTGGACAGCCCAAGAAAAGAAAGTTGGTCTCCGCGACTACTTGCCGGGCGGGTCTCCCCCGAGGTCACCGCCAAAGTCCCTAAGATCAACGACTGTGACGCCGAGGAACAGTTTGCTCCTGCAGATCCTCGATCTCAGACTTGAAGCAAGTGTTCCCGACAAGCCTCGCCTCGACGAGCTTGCCGGGACCTTCAGCTCCGCAGAGCTGTGGGTCCTGTCAGAGAAGCTCAGTTCCCGCAGCGCCCTCATGCCTTTAGTCCTGCTGCCGAGCCCCAAGTCTCCGCATGGGCGCAGCAGATCGTCTGCTTTGCAAACCGAGAACTTCCCGACCACCTGTAAGAAATAGAAAAGATAACCAGACAATAAGTATGTACCAGTTCGTGGACAACGAGCTGTATGTAAGAAGGCTCAATGGTGTCGATCAAGTGCATCTCCGTGGAAGATGGATGTAAGTTGCTACGTAAATACACGGAGGCATATGCGCCACCACATTGGCGCGAAGAGCGCTTTGCCGAAAGCTTTCCGCAAGGGTTCTTTGGCAAGAAGCCTCCAAGATGCAATCGCACTAGTAACCAAGTGTGAAGCGCATGGGCCCATGCAAAGCAGATTCATCACCACCAAGCTCTCCAAACAATCCTTTATCCCGCCTTTCTTCGGTCTGGGCTCGATATCCTCGGCCCTTCCCCTCGTTGTCGGGGCTTTGAGTACTTGTACGTGGCAATCGACAAGTTCACAAAGTGGCCGTAAGTGGAGCCAGGAGAAAGGTGACAAGAGACCAGCGGTCAAGTTCTTTCAGTCGATTGTGCCGCTTCGATCCCTAACAGGATTATCACCGACAACGGTACATTAATTCACTAGTCGCACCTTCATGCAAGACGCCCAAGACCTTGGCGCCAAGGTCTGCGCTTCGTTGTTCACCCAAGGAGCAACGGTCAAGCGAAAGGGCCACGTCAAGTGCTGCGACGGACTCAAGACAAGAACTTTCGACAAAGGCGCAAAGCGGAAGAAATTGATAGAGGAGCTGCCGCGGCTCTTTGGTCAATCAGAACGACATCGAATCGAGCCACCGACAGACACCTTTTGCTCTAGTTTATGGAGCAGTAGCGCTTCCCCACGGAACTCAGATACGGATCTCCTCGAGTGCTCGCTATGATGAGCTTGAGCAAGAGCAATCCGCGCAAGATGACGCGTTGTCCTTGAGGAGGGACGCTCTGTGCTGTTCAGACGAGCTGCTCGATACCAGCAAGCCTTGGCGCCGCTACCATAGCCGCAAGGTCAAAGCCAGAGTCTCGAGGAAGGCGATTTTGTTCTTTGGGCGGTTCAGTCCGCCAAGAATTCCAACAAGTTGACGCCAAGGGAAGGCCCTTATCGGTGAGACAAGTCACGAGGCCGGCGCCGTCTCGCCGAGACCGAAGAAGGCTTACCAAAGGAGCAACCTCGAACATAGAGCATCTTCGCAAGTTTTACCCATAAGGCGCTGTTGCGTGATCCGCCCGCAACCACCTTTTGTACAAAGCTTTGCCGCTGCTGCATGTAACCCTTTGTACAAAGCCGGGCAGACTTCGTGCCGCAATAAAGTTTCGTGTTTTGCGCTTATTTGCCTTTTCCCATGCTTTTCTTTGATATTTGCATGAGTTATTTGGCATCTTTCGTGACGACACACCTATCCGCAAGCAATAGCACGCCGGAAGGCCATATGCTTTTTTCCTCTTCTCTTTCCTCGTTTCCTAAGCAGAAGAAACATTCCTCGTGCACAAGTTTGCCGGGGGGAAGGAAATGGAGGATGAACCAAGTGCTGTCCAAGAAAGAGAAGCTTGCCGGAAAAGGCATAGATCACGAAAGGTAAGTTATCAGGATTTGAGCAGCTCAAAATTTTAAATTTTGAGTTGCCTTCCTTGAACAACCACACTTTGTATGGAAAACTTGTTCTCGGAGGAACCTACTCGTGGATAGCCGCACCCTTATCTTGTTTCGAGCACGCCAACGATTTAAGTGAGCTGCACAAAGTGTTGCGCCCTTGTTTGGTTTTCGAGTCCGCCAGAAGCTAAGTGCGTTGCAGCGAAACACGGTAGAAGGTTTGCCGGCAAGATTCTGCCGCCAGCAAGCCGCTTCGAAGTTCAGATCAGCAGCCATGGCAAGGGCTCCTTGCCGCAAATCTCCTAGAAGCATAAGGTTGAAACATACAAAGTTGAGGATCGTAACAAGGCAGATGGCACCGATCTCGCTGAGCAAAATAAAGGTAATATCTTAAGGAATAACTTGTCGCGATGACTAACGAAGTTCATGACAACCTATGCAGCGGCAAAAAAGAGATAAAGATAAAAGAGGCCTAATCTACACGGTCGCCTCCATCCCGAGATCTTGTTCACTTTAGCAATAATGTGGGCGACTTGCCTTCTCAGAGCCTCCATGTTCGCTGGCCACCGCAAGCTCGCGAAGAACGCTAAGGTTTATGCCGGATTGCGGTATACATCTTCACAAGACGCTTCCATGGTTCCCGCCAAGACAGCCGGGCGAAGTCTCCTCGGAAGTTGCGCGATCTTCTCCCGCAGATTCGCAAGGGCCGCGCGATCCCTCAAGAAGAGGCTGAGCTTGGCGCCGTGGAGCGAGGTTTGATCCGGGAGTAGATGAGATGCTCCACTCGCCAAAGAGCTCCGGTCAATGGCGGACGAGAAGATACCAAGTCCTCGGTCCATATCTCGACGATGCGGCGGAAACTCGGCTGCTTTGTTGGCGCTGCCACTCAAGGTTCGCTTCTCGCTGAGCTCCTCCTTCAACTTGGTCTCCGATCCCGGCGGCGCCGAGCGAGCTCTCAACAAGGAGACTTGCAGCTCAAGATCCTCAACGGAGTCCTTGGCGGCCTTCACTGTCGCCTCTTTCGAAAGACGCTCGTGAGTTCTGAGTTGGTGGGCGCATTTTCGCGCCTCCGTGATGAGCGCTGCAACCTTCTCTCGCCGCTTTCAGAACTCCTCCAGCTGGCGCCGACCTTGGCGGCAAGCTCCTCCTTGGCGATTTCGCGCAGCTGCGCGCTTTTCGCCTTCCTTCGCCCCGCCAAGGGCCTGTTCCCGGGCGGCGAGGTCTTCTCGTGGCGCCGAGGTCGACTCTTCCGCTGGATGAGCTTCTCCTTCGCCGACAGCTCCACTCGCGAAAGCCGTTGTCGCTTCTTCGCCTCGCCTTCTCCAAGAACCACGCTCATAATCCCGGCGAAGTCGCTTTCACGCTTCCGCCACTTCGCGAGAGCAGCCTGATTGGCGGCGCTGAGCCCGCCGCTTTTCCATCTCTCGGGCGGCCTTGGCGGCGAGGGCCTCCCGGAAGCGAAGCTACCGTCTGCCCTCAGAAGGGCCGGAGCTGTGAAGCAGCTTCTCTCGGCCCGCCACTCCCGCCGGGCCCTCGACGATCTTCAAGTTCGCGGGAGGCGAGGACTTCCCATCAAAGGCCTCGGCCCTGGCTGGCTTCTGCGACGAGGAACCCCACGGCACTGGATGAAGACGCCTGCTGGGGCTTCTAAGTAGTAGCCGGCCGCCTTCTCCGGCGGACGGTCGGGCGACCGGCGCAGCACTTGATGCTCCCGCTGGCCTGGCCGGGCGGTGCGGTCGCCATCCCTCCTCGCCACAAGGCTCGCAGCCGAGCGGTCTCCGACGATGTGGGCCCGGCAGCCTCGGCCGGCCTCGACGACAGGGCGCCGCCGCTACTCAGACGCCCTCCTCCTCCTCAATGATTTACTCCGCCTCCATCCGCCGGGGGAGGAGGAGGATCTAGAAGAAGAAGAAAAGCAAGAGAAGTTCAAGCAAATATCCAAAAGAGACAACGCCAAGAAGACAGAGTTGCAGAACCTACCTTACGGACGCCTGGCCAAGCGGGCTCTTTGCCGGGACTATCCTTGGCGGAGTGGCCGCTTCGCTGGTTGTTTCGCTCTGGCGGGTACTCGCTTGATGGAGTACTCCGCTTCTTGGCGGACGCGTTTCCTCGCCGAGTCCAACTCTTGGCGGGATGGCGGATCGCCGCCTCGAGGGCAACCTCCAGATGCTCCTCGCCACGCGTCTGGCCTCGCAGACAGTCAAGACAAGCACGCCAAGATATTGAACAAGACAAAATCTTTTAGACGCGCCCGCAAGCGGAGGTGCGGGACCCACTTACGCCGGGCTGCGCTGGGCTGCCTCGACAGCGCCGCTGGTCCGCAAGCTTGGTTCGCGCACGCCTCTCGGTCGCCAAGGCGAAGTCGTCCATTCCACTTCTCGACCACGGGCACCTTTGGCCTTTCGCGCCGGACCGAGGTCCTGAAATCAACACAAGAAACAAGATTAGCATCAACAATAATCAAGGCGAAATTTAAGAAGATGAAGATATCGGCACTTACTCTGTTCTCCTCGCCGCCTTCGCCAAGGCGGAGAAATCAGATTCCACCGGGTTGCGCCGGGCGCGAGGAGCAGAGGCGGAAGGCCTTCTGGGCGCTTGGCGTCCTCGGGCTGGGGCTAAGACCCAGCCCGCGTGGCGGCCGGGACCCGAGAAGCGGACGGGCCACTGCCCGCCCCGAGAAGATCCTCGTCCGCCTGGCGCCGACCGCATGGGCGCTTGCTGTGGGTCTTGCTACATGAAGTCGCTCACGCTGGCCTGGTGCACCGTCGCCTCGGCGCGAGCTTTGATTCTCCCGGAAGCTTGCGCGCCCGCGAAATGGTAGTTGCCGGGGCTCATGCAGATTGCCTGCCGCCGCTTAATGGAGGCGCTCAGGAGAACGTTAGGCTTGCTCGGGGGAGGTCTCCGACGACGAGGAGAGGTCGTCTCGCAGAAGCTCAGGCTGACTACGGAGCCTCGGCGCCCTGTGTCTTTTCCTCCTCCTCTTCGCTAGCTCGCCAGATCCAGCGCCTCGCTACGCGACACCTCTCGCTTCCCTCCGGGCGCGCTATTTTCTACGCTGCGCTCGGCCACGATTCCGGGATCCCGGAGTAACTCAGAGGGGACCTCGCGAGCGCAGGCTGGAGGAAGTTGCAGCAATTGCAGATCTCCGCCGCCCGCTGGTAGGACTCCTCCGCAGCCCGCCTCTCGCCTCAAGCGACAATTCAACTTTCCCGCCACAGGGTTGCAGCGGCTCTTCGCCCGAGAAGCTATATACGCGAAGCTCTCGTCCGTGGTGTCCCGTGGTCAGCCTTCGGTCTGCTCTTGTTCTTCGCCACCTCCTCGAGGGTGTCAAGAAATTGAGGACGCCTATTGGCTCGGGCGGGAATCCATGTGCGCTTCCACGCCGCGCGAAGTCGACGCGGGCATCATGGCGAGTGAGACGATCCCAGCCGCGCTGTTGCAGCAGAGGGCACCACTCCCCGGAAGTCCGAATCCACTGATGGGCCGGGTCATATTTGAAGAGTTCCCGACCATCCCCAGCTCGCCAAAGGCCGTAAGTTGAAGTTCAGCCCGGGCGCAGCCTCATTATATCCCCCGCGCCGCCAGATCCCAGCCGGCTTTTTCCTGTCTTTGAGAGGGGCAATGCGGCGGCGAAGGAAGTCTCATACGCCATCACAGAACGGACAGCTTCGCTTCTCAAGACGAAGAACCGGATGAGGGCAACGTTGAGCTTTATATCGTCTCAATCCAGCCGCTCGCTTCCGCCTCTGCCAAGACGATGGGTGTTGCGCGCATGTTGAAGGGCTGCGCTCGCCTCAACAATCCAAAGACCAGTCCAAGGCCACTTCCCACTTGCCGCCGAGCTCCCGCAAGTATGACTTCATCAAGTTCGCATAAAAACCCAAGAAATCCCCCCGAGAGGGGGGCACCGGTTCTCGCCTAGGAGTAAAGAAGCCCTGAACAGAGCTACGCTTGGGTGTATCCTTATGAAGTTTTCGCACATATGCGAAACCCGCCATTGTGAGGACGGCTGCGGGGTGAAATCGAGAAGGGAAGCCGATGTGTTCATGATGTCGCAGAAAAATTCAGAAAAAGGAGGACAAAGACCGCAGCGGAAGAAGGCTGCGAAGAAATAGTACCCGCCAGGATAGTTGTCCATGGTGGCGCCGGATGAGCTCGGGTCCGAGGATGCGCCGTGGTCCCTTGGCCCAGAACAGGGAAATATTTGCCCCAGAGTTCTTGCACGCCGAGCCGCGCCGGGAGGACGACGCTCTGCCTCCGAGATTCGGGCGAAGCTTTTCCGCCGCTGATTTCTCCTCCGCTTCCTCTTCCCTTCCCTGCCTTCGGGCCATAGCGGAGGCGGCGAGGGAAGGAGAACGAAGAGTCTGCGCGCGCCAGACGCAAGAGACGGCGGAGGGGATGCGGAGGCGAGAGCAAAGAAGATCTCCCGAGAGGAAGAAGCAATGAAGGCGATGGAGGGAACCGCCGCTTCCTCTCGCTTTTATGGGGAAGTGGGGCGCCCGCTTTCATTAAAGGACGGGGCACGCCCCATCCCACGACGCCAGAATCGACGCTGCGGTTGCAGACGGGAGGCGCGCAGGCTGAAGTGGATTCAAGGCTGCTGGTCACAGTGGCGCCTGCAGACGCCTTGGGCCCGGCCCAACAGCGCCGCACTGCAGGTGTGGCCTGTGCCCGGGGCCCTGTCAGAAGCTACAGGTAGGGGTACCCAGTACCCTAATAACTTGTGCATCGGGCAGTCGAGCTCCCAAGGGCAGAGCTTACTATGAGCTGCTTTGAGACCATTCCAGCTCCATATCAAGCCATTCAAGAACAAAGTGTACAAGATGAAGATCGAGACCCCGCAAGAGGAGCTTCCGGAAGGCTGCCCAGCTCAAGATTACTTCACTTCACGCAAGGCCCCGCGAGAGGAGCTCGCTGGGAGACCAGAAGATCAGATCATAGAAGACACACCTTGGCGCTTATACGCGGCCCCAGAAGGGCCCGGGAGCTGGAGTTATAGAGCCCGACAAGCTCCCGGCCCGGCAAGATCGAGACCCCGGCAAGGTACTTGCCGGAGAGTTGCGCCATGCGTTCGCGACTCCAGCCTCATCTGCCCACGCGCTTTTTAAGCCCTTCCGTGAGACGCATGGATGGTCAGGCAAGCATGAGGGGTGGTGGCACTCCACGGTGGTGGATCCATCGCCAAGGCACGGAGACGGCGATGGAGCTTTGGAGTCGACGGTGACGGGCATTAAATGCCTTTTGTCCCCCATCACAAAGTGCAGGTAGAAACCACTCGCTCGCTAATCGTAGCTCCACCGCTCCCAAGACTGCTCCAACTACCACCCTTTTACATTTTTACCCCTTTCTCCACGCTGACACCTGTCGGTGACCCAAAATTTTGACCTTGTTTTATTAATTAAAATTTTGCGAGGAAACTAAAACTTTTATTTTCGCTCCCTTTTGATTTTTGAACCTTTTTCTCCCTTGCTAATATGGAGTTTTCCCCATAGAGAAAAAAACTTTTCAAATATGTTATTGGACTTGTTTAACCTCTCAAGAAAAAAACTTTTCTTTTATTAGTAGAACTAATTACATAATTAAATTGCTTGACCTTTATTTTCTTGAAAAATGGTTTTTCAAGGTTATATGGCCATATTTGAACTACAACCATTTGATATATTTATCTAAAAATCCAACCAAAATTTGAGATGTCATGTGATGTTTTTAAATCACTTTTATACAAAACATCTTTTATTCTTGAAATATTTTGAGCTCTACACCCAATTTTCTTCTCCGTCCGAAAGCAACTTTGCACTACAACCCTTTTAAATAATTCTTTCTAGCCTCCACCAAAATTATGGGATGTCAGAGGAGCATATAATTCCACTTTGTGCAAAAACCCAGTTATGTTCTTTTGAAAATTTTGAGTGAATCATCCTCATTTCCATTCGGTCCAACTTGATGGTTTGTACAAAGAACCATAATTTTTCTTAATCTTTAGCCCTTGATTCTTTCTCCTACTTGTAGTCCTCAAGGTTAAACCCCTAAGTCCAGAGCATGCACTTATTGGATCATTTTTAGTTCATGAAAGGATGCCATTTATCTCCGTCTGCATTAGAGTTTTTGCAAAACTTGCACTAACAAGTTTCTCGTGATCTCCAACTACCACCCTTTTACATTTTACCCTTTCCCACGCTGACACCTGGTCGGTGACCCCTTGCACTATAAAAGGAGGCCCATGCACAACGTGAGAGGGGTTCCGATCCTGGCAACTCTCGGGGGTTCTGTTCATTGGCCACTCGCGAGGTTGGGCTAGTCTGACCACCCAACACAACACCACCATACGCCGATTCTGAGCAAGATCAAATACAAACACAAAGCAGCAGAGGGTTTTGCGACCATCGCGTCCGGTTGGGTAAAAGACTCACCACAAGATCGCCTGATCTGCCTTCCTGGCCTCCTCCGCCTCGTGCCGAACACACGGCGGGGCCCGCCCCATAGGTGCTCGCGCGCGCGCGCTCCTCCCATCGCCGCCCCGCTCTCGACACCGTGGGTCTCGGCCGTCACCAGATCTAAGAACAAGGCCTGCAAGCGCCGGGCGACGGCAGACGCCGCACCTTCCTGTGGAGGTGCAAGGTCAACAATGCCCCGGTGTCCTAGCACCGTGCTCGCGCTGGAGCAAGGTCAAGCCGGCCGGTCGCTGGACGCCGAGGTCAGCATGCACGCTCAGAGGCCGGGCGCGAGTGAGGTACGGTCGCCTCGACGAGGTGTTGCTCCTCCCAATCCCTTGGGAGTCCGAGCACATCCCGCCCTCGCGCTACCATCGCCACCGCCACCTAAGATAGCAGGGAAGCGCCGCCCGAGCCCACCGCTAGATTACCCTCCGGCGCCGACAAGATCGACGATCGAGGATGACCATATACAGCCTTCATCGGCCGCGCCTAACGGCGATAAGCCCCGCGATCGAAGGCCGAGGCCCGCAAGACGCCGGCGCAGCCGGGCGCCGATAGGACCGGCTGTGTTGCTTCCGCGCGCCCCAATTTTAAAGGCTAAGATCGCCTACCACGACCAACCTTGACGCCACCACCGCATCGCCGGACCCGCTAACTCGCTGCGGATCAGCGCCACGCTCTCCAAGAACGGTAACACGAAGACGCCGCACTCGCATCGAAGCGCCGGAGATAAGCGCGACGTTAATCCGGACCGCTACTGGGCCCGCCACGACACGCGACGCACTGGGAACCAGCGACGGTCAGACGCGCAGTGTCATTTCTGCGCTCACCTGAGCCGCGGCAAGTCCAAAGGGCTCAAAACCAAGAACTTGCCGACGCGTTCGAGAAGTACGACGGCAGGATACACCTGCCGGAGTTCCTCAAAGATCTACACCATCGCGTGCAGGCTGCCGAGGGCGCGACGAAGATCTCGCCAACTACTTCCGCAGTGCTCGCCTAACATCAGATCTGGCTCATGCACTTGCCGGACGGCTCCATCTTCATGGGCGGACTCGTCATCAGCTTGTTTGGCGCTTTCACGGGTCGCCACAAGCCTCATGGCTGTGGAGAGTGACTCCACTTGCTCGCCCGTAGGAGGGGAGCCCCCGCAAGTATATAAAGATTCAGCTAAAGCTAAGAACATCCAGACGCCCACCTCGCCGCGTTATTAGCACGTTTATCGTAACATGCGAATCGCAGGATGAGGGAGGAGATGGCGTGCAAATCAGAGATGTCAGCCGAAGCCTACGCTCGCCGACAAGTGTGCACGGCTGAGGAAGGAAGGAAAATCCCTGAGAGGTTGCCGAGCGGTGTATGATCCGACAAAGAGGACGCTACTTCGCAAGGAGGAACTAGAGGCGGAACAATAAGAAGAGAAAGGCTAAGGATGTGCTAGCTGTTGAGCATTCCGCAACGGAGGCGGTTCGACAAGGCTAAGACCGACGACCGCGTAGGCTGTGGCAGCCGCCGCGACAAGCAGGATAGCTCCGCAAGCGATATTGCAAGATCCACCATACCAAGGGCCATGACCTAAACCTGCAAGAAAGTGGAGCAGATGGCGGAGCTGCGAAAGCTGAATACGAAGCGCCAGGAGGAGAGAGCCCAAGGAGGTGGCGGAGGATCCGCAAGAAGCTTCCCGCCCGGGAGGGCACCGCGTAGGCTAAGACGCGCAGGAGACAGCCTCCTCCGCCGCGACAAGGACGAGGATGAAGATGAGGATGACGAGATGGAGGAAGATGAGACTGATGACCAAGAGTTTCAGAAGGCAACAAAGGTGTTGTGCATCGACGGCGGTGACTCTTTCACACACCTCGCACCGCCAACTCAAGCAATGGGTGCGAAGGAACGCCAGAGTCAGCCCGGCCGAGGCGCCAAGAAGCTCAAGCGGTCCAAAGACGCCCATCGCCTTCGACGCTGAGGACTACCTGATCGATCATCAAGGGTCGGGTGCTTGCCGATGTTGGTTTCACTAACAACCGCAACCTCAAGGTCACGAAGATGGGCTGATTTAAGGGCCGGCTCGAACTTGATTTCCTCCGAGTACTTCAAGAAGCTCCAGATCCCCGACAGCCGAAGCTTGAGGAGATCGGCACGCTTAAGGATAACCGGGAAGGAGCCAACCCAAGGGGAAGATCACATTGCCGTGACGCTCGCAGCAAATCGAACTTCAGGATCGAGAGGGTCACGTTTGACGCGGGCTGATATCCCTCGCTTACAACGGATACTCGCCGACCCGCGACTCGCCAAGTTCATAGCGGCTCTCACCACGCATACAATGTGCTCAAGATGCCCAGCCCGATGAGTGTCATTTCTGTCCAAGGCGACAAGAGGGATGCACCATCCGCGCCGACAAGATCTACTGAAGCAGCAGCCGCAGCAGAAGCGCGAGCCACTTGCCGCCGGCTCCCCTGGAAGAAGAAGGCCAAGTCCGCAAGGACAGCTCCGTGCCCACTCCGCAAGCGCATTCTCCCCGGAGCGCTGCGCCGCTGCCGAGGACGCGCCATCGAGCCCGGCCGCAAGTGCAAGAAGGCAAGGCAGACCAACCAAAGACTAAGCCTGCAAGAACGGCTCGTGTTCGCTTCCGGCAAGCCCGCCTCTCCCGGAGGGCTGGGCCAAGATCGAGGACGCTACCCGAGCCTCGCCAGCCAAGAAGGAAAAGAAGGTTGGCAAGCTTCAAACTTTTGAGTTGTGTTCTCCGAAGTCCGTGACCTTGTATGAAGAACCCACGCAGAGGGGTCGAGTCGCGGGTTAGGGTTAAGGCCGATGATCCGCTTCGAGTCCGCCGACGGCAAAAGAGAAGTACACCGCAACCAACCCGACGAGTTCATCCCACCGAGGCAACGGCCACTGGCTGCTGATGTCCTCGTGACTCAGCAAGTGTGTTTGCGCTGGGGGCGGTTCTCAAAGCGTGAGGATGAAACATACAAGGAGGGGATCGGGAAGAAACACGGCCTCAACGGATTGGTGAACGGAGAAGCTAAGTCACCCTAGTTTTGTATAGAGCACTCTAGTCCCATGCTTTTTATGTTATGCTCCTCGTATGTCATTCTTTGTGCGCAAGACCAGTGCGCGAGGAGCCAGTTTCGGTTGTTAGGCCCTTGCTTTGTTTCCGAGTCCGCAACAATACAAGTGCACCGTGAATCGCCCGAGAAGGTTTCTTGCCGAAATAACACCGCCAGCTGGCTGTGATGTCCCGCGACGCAAGTGTGTTAGCGGCTGGCAAGTTCCCTACAAGCGAGGGTAAAACGCATAAAGGATATAACAAAGTGGGGCGAGAACGAGCAAGTTTTTGCCGAGGGCGCCTTCAGATGAGAAACTTGTGCGCCGAGGAACTAACTCGCTGCTGAGTTGGCCCTGATTTGTTTCGAGTCCGCCAACAATTCAAGTAATCGCAACCGCCCGAGAAGGTTTCTTGCCGAAACAACACTGCCACTGGCCGCTGATGTCCCATACTCAGAAGTAAGATGCCGCAAGTTCTAGAAGCGAGAGTGTAAATATACGTATGGGCAAAGCATGGTATCGCTGCGTAGAGTCACACCATGAAAGAATAGCTTATTACGCTGTCTTAGTTGTTTTCGTGGCTATAATCACGTTGACAAGGAGAAGTCGAAGGGCGCTACAAGACGGGTCTCGCAAGCCAGCTTCATTGGGGCTGCAAGTGCCAGCTCCTTCAGGACAGCCAGTGGCCTTTGAGGTCAAGCAAGGCCGGGCGCAAGGGCAAAAGAAGGCACACCAGCACTGGATCTTGGCGGAGCTGAGTTGCCGGGAGGCTGCAAGGGCCAAGATTCTCCCCAACAAGCTAATGTCACCGGGGCATGGAGTCGATAAGTTTTTCATCCTCGCTATGCATCTCTTATGGACTGGGAAGGGGCTGCCCTTGAACGAAGCGTGTTTGAAAACCTGGGCGGAGGAGCCGAGTCGCTAAGTTGCGCCTTGGTTTGTTTCCGAGTCCGCCAACAACACGAAGCGCCAAGAATCGCCCGGCGAGGTTGCTTGCCGGAAGCGACACCGCCAGCCGGGCTGCTGATGTCCCCGACTCAAGAAGTGTGTTCGCCGCAAGTCCCCTAGAAGTGGGGTGGAGCGCATGCACTAAATCAAGTAAAGGACTTAGTCCGCAAGCGCTCCCCTTTTCATTAAAAACATCCCAGCTTTTAGCAAGTCCATAGAGGATGAAAAACATGATAGAGAGGATCACAGATTTAAAATACGGCTAAGGCCCAAGGGTTACAAATTAAAGGTAAGATGCCCGAATCCTCTCCCTGCTTTCTATTCGTGATGTAGATTAAGGAGGCCCCTGCAAGAGAAGCTTGCCGAGGGCAAGGGCGCTTAGGAGAGCTACTGCAGCCAAGACACCAAGAGAACTTCCCGGGGCCGCCAGAGCTTGGCGGAGACGGAGGCGCCGGAGGCAGAGCTTGAAGACGGGCGGCGGGACGTCACTGCCGAGGGCTCCGCCTCAGATTCGACACTGACGGCCTTGCCGCCACCTCTCTTCCTTCCGCAGCTCTCTCACGCCAGCCAAGGAGACGGCAACGGGAGTTCGGCCGGTGACCGGAGGATGGGTCGCCGGCATGCTGGGCGAGGCAGCCGCTCGACGCCGTCGGACCCGCCATCTGCCGCCGTCAGCCGCCCTCCTCGCTACTCGCCGAGGAGGGACCTTCATATCGGAGGAGCTGTCCACACAGCATCTCGCCTGGTGCCGAGTCCTCAAGACCTTGAACAGAAGGTCGCCTCCATTAACTTAAAATGGAGGGTCAACCTCCGCCACAAGCTGTGGATGCAGCGAACGCCTTTCCACCTCGATCAAGTACATCACGCCTGGGCTGGGGATACGACATCACCGAGTGCCTGATCCCCGAGCCTCATGCGCAACTCCAACATCTGGCGGATCCGCCCATCGAGCTCAGGGAACGGGCCGGGCAGCCGAGGCGGCGAGGAGGTGCTCCGGCGAGCTTGATGAAGAACTCCTGTGGGTCGCCCCGTGTGGACCGGCCGAGGAAAGGAGCCAGCCGCGGAGACGGGGAGGCGATCGCCTGCCGCCGCCTCTCGAGCTGCCTCGGCCACGCCCTCGACGCTCTGCCTCGCCTCCCTCTCCCCTCAGGCCGCCCGCCACCACAAAGTGGATAGGAGAGGCGCGCTGCCCGAGGCCACCCTCACCGCCACCGCTGAAGGACTAAGATTCCTCCTCCATAGCATGGGAGGAAGAGTAACGAAGTTGAAGACGAAGGAAGAAGAGGAAGTGCGACTATTGTGCTCCCTTCCGCCCCTTTTAAAGCGCGCAGGTGGGGGGCTCAACGCCAGCCCAATCAGGAGGCAGAGGGCGCAGGAGCGGGCCAACCCGCCATTCGCCTCGTGACGGCTTGGTCTCCACCTTCGCCGCCCACGACTCCCCACGCATGGGAGCCGCTGCGGCAAAGCGGAGCCGGGCGACGGGGAAATGACTCGCCCTGCATCGAGATCACGGGAGGATGCCTTAAAGATCGGACACGCTATGTCTCCCACGACGCCGCAATCAACGCTGCCGCTATGGGGAGCGCGTGACACGGAGCCCGATTCTGTGGGACTGCCACGCGTTCGCACCGTTTTGGGCCTGGCCCAACAACGCCGCACCGTATGGCCCAGACCGGGGCTCTGCCGGTGATCAAGTAGGGGTACTTAGTACTCTGAACTTGTGCACGGGTAGTCGAGCACTTCGCAAGGCTTGCCGGACGCCCGCAGAAGGCTCCTCCGCCGCTCCTTATTACTGCCATTCAAGAACAAAGTACCAACCAAGAAAAAAGAACTTGCCGGAAGGCCAATGTATATCACTGTAAGACTTGTCGCGACGCTTCGCTGCCCAAGAAGGTTCGGACGGTCGCAAGCTTGCCGCACATAAGAGAAGGGTCACAAAAGGCACTTCGTCAAAGAAGACTGCCACCCACACCCAAGGCACCCAAAGGATTTGTCGTCACAAGGCCATCCCAAGGGCACGTGGCGCAGGCAATACGCAGCCATGGAGCGAGGTGGCAACCAGAGTCGACAGAGGCGCCATCGCGGGCAACCAAAGGGTCACTTAACGGTCACCCTCCAAGATCAAGAATAACCGGACGGGCATTTAATGCCCTTGTCCCCGCCGCAGAGTTAGGTAGGGGCATCACAGTAATGCTGTACCAACCCGCACTTTACCTTTCTACCCCTCTTCCCACGCTGCCACCGTGGATCCCCCTTAGAGTATAAAAGGAGGCCCATAAGACGAGAAGGGGTTCGATCCATTCGATACCCAGACACTACCATACGCCGAGATGCTCGAAAGCAAGATCAAATAACAAGCAAAAGGCAGCAGAGGGTTTTATCTTCTCCGAGCCTCTGCCGGGTAAAATCGCTTGCTCCCCGCCGACTCGACCGCTCACAAGACGACTTCGCTTCCCTTGTCGAACTGTAGCCCCTCAAAGGCTCTATAGGTGTTCATACAGTAGATATTACTCGACTGTGCACGCAGGTCATCGACGCGAACTAACAAAGTAGCGCTGCTAGTTCGTTCAGGACCGTGGACATCACAAAGTTTCATCGCTACAAAAGTATACAAGTTCAACCGACATATCATCATCATCGCAACATAAATCACTAGAAGTTCCATCCTTCCATATCATCGAGGACTAACCTAGCTACTTGAACGGTGTGAGGTCTAGACGTTGTATGCCTATGCGAAGTTCGACGTCACCGCCGCGATATAGGGCCGTGGAACATCTCTTCATCGCATTTACTTTTCATGATGATCGCTGTAATGTTGCTTGGATGCTAAAGAAGTCATCTCTAAGTTTATAATTCGCTTCTCCATGAGATTCTAGCCACTCGGATATGATCATCATTTCGCTGTTAGTAAGCTTTTGTGATCCGTGTTGAACTGAATCATGAGATGGACGATGTAGAATCCATCCTTCTTGCTTGGTTTTGGGACATGGATGCAGAGAAGCTTTTTTGCGCCAAACCCATCTTCTTGTTCTTTGTTTCCTGATATGCACGTGCTACCCTAAAGTCAAGCCTTGAGAGCATCATCTAGAATATTCATTATGGTGTATTTCTCGTAGTCTCCGGAAGGGTCAAAATACACGGCGTGGGAGACTTACGTAAAGAACGATAAGGACGGCGCTACCGCACACAAGGGGAAAAGACACCTCAAATTATTCCCTATATGAGAGAGAAGGAATGATTGAAATGTAATAAAGGATTGTCCGGAATCGACTTACTTTGGATGATAAGGCACGGACAATTTCCGTCCTTATTCTGCATCAAGTTTTGGAGGTACTCCCCAGCAGCTTTCACGCTCAAAGTCGCCGAGACTCAAGAAAGACTCGCATGTAGTACGGATCCGCCACACAGATTTGCGAGACTTCTTCACTTCACGACGGAGCCTATATGCAGGCGGATGATAGTAAAATCAAGCCGCTTTGTTAGAAACATCTCAAAGATATGGTCAAACCGTAGAAGAACACCTCCGCTGGCCGTGTGTCGACGTAGCACTTCCTCGTGCACGAGCCGCCAGATGTCGGATATCCTGGATCCTTGAGGTAGTGGTTTCCGACAAGACATGGTCGTGCAGCCTCCTAAGATCCTCGATAGTGCCTCGCCGTTTCGGGCGGTAGCATCGGCTCGCCTGCGGAGATGGAACATGACCGCACCTTTCACGGGTACACGCTTCGTAATGCATCGTCTGCTGTCAGGTGCTCTTGCTTGGAGGCAAGCATTTTCCCCGATCTCTTCCTCTCTTTTTCTTGGGCACATCGCACTTTCCTTAACCCCCGCCCAAGTGTTCCTGCTAAGCATCAGACGACCTCGCCTGCTAGTTGAGCTCGTGTTGAGGCGGCATCTTCAGCGTGTCCTGTGAGGATTTCATGAAGAGAGAGTTTTTATTCCATGGTACGGCCTGCCCGCATATCATCCATATCCTCATTAGCAAGTTGATAGCCCGACCATTATATGGTTGACTCATCATATCTATGTCACCATACGCTGCTTGTATTGAGGTAATCCATAGGGTCCACCTCCGCCTCATCATCCATTCTCTCTGCTCTACAGAGAAATTACATCAGCCAAGATTATTGCACCCCTTCATCATGTCGTCACGCCTCACCCGCACTACTACAGAGCCGGTAATTGCATAGGTGGGTTGGTGGTCTCCGACATGCTTGTTGATGTGTGGTAGTTATTGGTGTGCTCTCGCCGCTCCTGCATTTAATAAGATTCTTCGCCATAGCAGCACCCAACTTGCATGGTCCAACCACAAGGGTCTCATCGTATGCCCCCACATGCTGTAATCGAGGAGGCAACCGTGCCTCGATTTCACACCGGCCGTTAACCTCAAGTGCCCAGATGGGATCGCTGTGGAATGCGCTGAGAGGGGTCCATTATCCCCTTTCCCACGCCCACCTTCTCGCCTTTGATCAAGTAGAGTATGGTGATGGGGTTTTTCACCGCAAACACATATGTCTCTGGTGTAAAACAACCGAAAGGCAACAAAATGGAATATTATCAATATATATATATATATATGTTAAGCGATGTAATTACTGCGGACGGCGCCGAGCTTAGCTAAAGACGGAAGGCCCACTAGCGCTACCGAGATCGAGGACGGCTGCTATGAGCGGAGCGTCGCAGAGGAGGCCCGTTGCTTGAGCAAGTGATGGTGCGATGGTGTTGTTGTTCATGGAGTTGTTGCGATTTAAATCGGGCATCGGGAAATCATGTACCGCCTTTGTCTGATTTTCCTTCGCCCAGTTGATGATAATCGAACCAAGTTAGTAGCAAAATCATTTCGCAGCAGCTACAGCTGCATTGATCGCCTCAGAAGCAACTCATATTTGTCCTCGCTGCTTTTTTGCGCCCTCACCTGCTTTTTCTCGACCGCAGCTTCACCTTTGCGCTGATGTCCGCCGACTAAACTTTTTTCGCTTCTTGGCTCGCCGCCGCTGTAAAACACCTTCCACGTGCCGCCTCCGCTTCCGCGGCACACGACCATATTGCAGCGCCGCTGGTCCAACGGGAGTCCCTTGTTCTGCTCAAGGCCCGCTGAGAGGGGTGTCCCATTTGGGCCTCATCGGAGAAGTAGGGCTTCGCTGCGCCGTGTTGCTTCTCCAGTAGTCTAATCAATTTCCTCGTGATCTTGTCCGTAAAACCCTTTTCTCCTTGTCCCACTTGTATGGGCCCCGATGAAGTCATGCTCCAAGGGTTGGTGAACTTCGCAAGGGGTCTGGGAGACCCGCGCTTCACGCCCGTGTCCTCCTTATCGATATGGGCCTTTTTATCGAGGTAGCCACGGCTTCCGAGGCGATGCTTCCCCGTGTTCCTTTGTCAAGGCTTTTGAATTTCGAGCATTAGCCTTGATGCCTCGGTAGCTAAGTGTCCTCGAACTTTCAACTCCTCTTCCGTAAGTGTCGGATTTTCCTCCGTAATCTTAGACAGGGGTTCATCAGCCTCAATAGCTCGCTTCACCCTCCTTTCCAGAGGCCAAATCATGCCGAACATGCCAATGGCGCTATTGTTAATCTTTTTCATCTTCGGATCATCCCACGGTTGTTCTATGTTATCATCCCTGGCCGGGAACTTGAATCTCTTGTGCAACTTCGTTAGGAGCAACTGTGTCAAATGTTCTTTACTCCTGTCATCGCTGATGATTTCACAAGATTCCCCGTAGGATGCATCCTACTTGGTTCCCATAGCACTTATGCAGGTTCTTCCGCCTAACGCTCAAACTTGCCAAAGCATCTTTGTGATCACAAGTCGTCCAATCCCTAGTTTGTTAGGTTTTCAGATCTCTGCTTCTTTATGCCTTCTTCGGGTATCGGCATCGGGCCGTACTCTCCCCGCCGGTACTTTCCTCATCGTCTCGGCCGCCATTTATCGCAAGCCGGGAAGGCCGTCGGTGTCGATGTCGGCCAAGACATCATCGAGGCCGACCGCAAACCTTGCTTAGCAATAAATAGTCGAGGTACCTTTGTTCACCTCATAATCCATCTCTGCCTGCATCTTGGTCAAGGCCCAGCCTTTGTTCGACATGTTTCTATGATTATGGCCTCATTTATTTCTAAAAGTATGAATAAATGAGAAATGACATAAAAGAAATCTATGTGCCAAGACTCGATATGCCAACTATGTAGCACAAATCATGCATTTATTCACGGGAAATTTCGCATGACCTTTTAAAAAATGGACATATCGAGCCTGAAATTCATCAAACGGAAATGAATCAACATTCCGCATAACATAGGCCACTCGATCATTTTCCAAACATGACATGTCCAAAACATGACATATGCACATATCACATGTCCAGTTAAATTTCCATATAAATTCAGCTAATTAATAACTAAATAGATACCCTAATTAATTAACATGAAGAACCCTAGCAGAGAGGGGGGGTTTACAGAGAGTGCAGGGCGAGGGAGGTAGGCCCGACGACGGCCGGCATGGGAGAGGAGGGAGGCGAGGCCGATGTCGGGGCGAAAGCACGCTGGTCGCGGGCGGCGCCGGCCGAGTCGGGGCGAGCGGGTCGGGGTGAGCGGGCGGTCGGAGGCGAAGCGGAGTCGGGTCGAGGGTCGACGGGCGAAGCGCTGAAGCGCTGCGCCGGGTGAGTCGGGCGAAAGGCCTGGCTGGTGGCGCGGAGCGACGGGGCCGGAGAGAGAGTGGGATTTGGGGGAAATGGCGAATGAAGCGGGCGAAAAATTTTGTTATGGACGTAGCAGTAGCGCTGCTATGTAAAACGCTACCGCTACTATATTCAGAGCTGCAGCGTTTCAGAAACGCGCTAATACTATGGTGCGTGAAGCAGCAGCGTCTATGAGAAACACGCTACTTAAGATCTAGCAAAGAGCGTTTTGTGGAAACGCTATTGCCATCGCTGGCCGCCACGCCAGTTTTCCTTTTTCTTTTCCTTTATTTTATCCCACTTTTATTTCCCGAGGCAAGGAACTAAGGGAGGCCGATATATTGCATCATTTGATGGTTAAATATGTATGCAAACAGAACATATATATTACACATCATTGGACCCATGCATTGCATTCGCTTCCATACCTTCAGCAGCTGCCCGGCGCCTTTCTCATCGCTCTTCCTGCGGGCACTCATTCCAGCTTTTTCAACAGCTCATCGATTTCGCACCGCCTCCGCTTACGCGGAGGTCCTCATGCTCGCCGTGACCATTGAATAGATCTCCACGGTTTCTCCATGGTCGCCCTGTTCAAGCCATCTTCGATGCCCCATGTACACGATTTTCCTGCATCCGCCATCTTTCCTGACGTTAGCTGCCGAGACATTGTATCATCCATGCACCGCGGCATCCGCGAATATCCATGGCACACCGGCCGCCACATATACGAATCGAGATAGTCCTCGCACTATCGTGATCGCCACTTTCATGTTGAAATACTACCTTTGTCAGGCCCCATGTCTTGGCGGTGTTTTCCATAACGTGTCTAACTCCTATTGAAGTAGCCCCGCATACAAATTAATATTATTTCCTGGTTGTTTTGGCCTTGAATAAGCATGCTCATGTGAATGTATTTCATTTCATGCACAACCGTGGGGAGGTTGTACATCCATACAAACACGGGCCATGTACTATGGTTGGTGTTCAGTTGCCAAACGGATTCATGCCATCGGGACACGCGCAAGCCATGATGTTCCTTGCATCACATTCAAAATACCGATAGAAGCTGTTCAACGCCCACTAGTTTCCATCCTTCACGTGTCTTCACGGATCATCTCCATCGCCGGGCTTCTTCCTCTCCGTGTGCAGCGCATTAGCTTTGCTTCCTTTGGGATCTACAAATACCGAGACGGGAGGATCGTAAGTACCATACAACTTTCTCGGGACATTTCTTCTGCCTTCTTGTATCGAGAAGCATTGCACACCGGACAGCTTGTTTTTCCGCGTTCTTCCGATAAATTATGCAATCGCGATGCATGCATGGTATCTAACGCGTGGCGATCAAGAGGGCACACGATCTTCTTGGCCTCATCAACACTAGTAGGACATAGATTACCCGCGGAAGAACATCCTTAGGTACTTGAGATGCTCATCGAGGCTAGTGTCGGTCCATTTGTTTTAGCATTCGCTTCAGGAGTTGGAGCGTGAAACTCAACTGTGTCGGGCTCGCTTTCTTCAAGGGCCTCGAGCACCTATGGGGTGACTTTGGGCCCCTTCCGCCCGGCAGGAGCGAGGCCAGGCGCAGAGTAGATCGAGGTCCGCGCGACGCGGGTAGATGGGCAATCTTACCCAGCTTCGTGGTTTTCTGGGAGATAACACCCCTATCGGCCGCCTGTGGTTATAGAATCTAGCTCGAGCGCACAGCATATGGTGGTGCTGCGGGTGTCGAATGAATCAACCCTTCTACGGCGCATGGGCCTCCTTTATAGTCTCAAGGGGGTACCTACGGTGGCGCAGAGGGAAGAGGGGTAGAAACGAAAAGCGAGGTTGGTACAACAGCACAACAAAGGCCCCTACCTAACTCCGGGCGTAGGGACAAGGGCATTAAATGCCCGTCCGTCGCCAACAAAGGCAAGTGGAGGACCGTTAGGTGAGCCTCCGGTGCCACGATGGCGCCTCCGTAGCTCCGCTTGCCACCTCACCTGTATGGTTGCGTAGTATCCCGCCACGCGCTCTTGGATGGCTCGGTGATGACGCCACAGGTGCGCCGGAGTTGCGAGAGCCTTGCGGCAAGTGCCTTGTCATGTCCTTTGTCGTGTCGACAAGCTTCATGTTATCGAACTTGCCGGGCGCGCACGCCGCTGCAAGTTTTCGGTGATGGCCCTCCCGCAAGCCCTTGCCGGGCCTTCGCCTGGCTGGTACTTTGTTCTTGAATGGCAAAGGATAAGGAGTGGGCGGGAGTTGCTCAAGGCGTCAGCGAGCCTTGCCGCTGGAAGATGGGACTCAGGCACAAGTTCGGGGTACTAAGGTGCCCCCTACTTTTGTACACTCGACAGAGCCCCTGGCCTTCACGACACGGTGTTGAGCGCTGTTGGGCCAGGCCAAGATAGTGCATGGGCACATGGCCTGAAGTTCGCAGACAAAGAACGGGCTTTTCGCCCACGCGCCTTCCCAGACCAAGCACGCTGGCGATTAAGGCCGTGGGAGACGGGCGTGGCATGCGTAAGTGTCTTTAGGGCATCCACCCCGCTGATCGTAGGCGAGGTCACTTCACCCATCGCCTGCCTCGCCACTCGCCACGCCTTCATGCATGGGGGTCGGGCGGAGAAGGTGGGAGACCGAGCCGCCACGGCGGAGATGGCGAGTTGGCCCCGCCTCCGCCTCGCTGACACGGGGCGGTCGAGCCTCCACCTTGCCTCTTTTAAAGGGGAAGAAGGGGCACGATAGTCTCACACTTCTCTCTTCCCTTCGCCTTCAACTCTCACTTTTCCTCCCATCCGCCATGGAGGGAGGGAATCTCGTCCTTCCACGGTGGCAGCAAGGGTCGCCTGTGCAGCAGATTCTTCCTATCTCAAGACTGTGGCGGAGCCGCCACAAGGGGAGAGGGAGGGGCGAGGCCGCTGGATGAGGCCGAGGACGGGTCGAGGCGGTCGGGAGAGGCGTGCCGATGTGCCTCCCGTGATCCGCCGGGCAATTTTCTCGAGGTGGTCCATACTGAGACGATCTCGGGAGTTTTTCATCAAGCTGCGCCGAGCGCCTGTCCCGCCCGCCGGGCCCTGCTCAGGAGCTGATGGAACCGGATCCGCCCGAGGTGATGGAGTTAGCATGAGGGGCTGCGATCAGCGGCACTGGTGAGTGTCGTGGTCCCCAGCCCCGGCGTGATGTATTTTGACCGAGGGTGGAAGACGTTTGCTCGATCCACAGCTTGACGGCGGGTTTACCCTCCATTTCAAGTTAATGGAGGGCGACCTTTCTCGGCCAAGGTCTTCGGGACCGGGACCCGCGAGATGTCAGGAGACAGTCTCGAGCATGTAAGGTCCCTCCTCGAGCGAGAGTGATTTAGGAGGGGAGCGACAGCGACGACGACGAGGATGGCGGGTCCGACTAGGCGCCGGATGCTGCTCAAGGCCACCGCGACCCCATCATCCGGTCGCTGCCTCTCGCAACTCCCCCGGGCCGCCTCCTTGGGCGGTTGCGGAAGAGGAAGAGGGTGGCGGCAAGGCTGTCAAATCGAGTACGAGGGCGGAGCTCCTTGCTGGCCGCACGACGCCCCACCACCCCTGCCTTCAAGCTCTCGCCCGCCTGCCTCCGCAAGCTCCTGGCCGCCCCCGAAGTTCTCTTGAGGTCTTCTCGCACTCAGATCTCCTAGGCGCCTCACTTTCCCGAAGCTTCTCGCCGGGCCTCCTTGACCTACCTCCTGAACTCCCTGAACAGAGAAATAGGAGAGGATTACTAGCATCTTATCTTTCAATTTGTAAGCCCTTGGGCCTTAGTTGTATTTAAAATATGTAATCCTCTATCATGTTTTTCATCCTCCATGGACTTGTATTAAATCGGGATGTTTTTAATGAAAAGAGGGAACGCTTGTCGGATGAGTCTTTACTTGATTTCGGCCTTGTATGCTCCCATCCCACGCTCGGGAACTTGTCGCCAACACGCATGCTGAGTGCGACATCAGCAGCCTGTTGGCGTGTGTTTCTTCCCGCAATATCTTGTTCGGACCAGTCAGAAAGACTTGTGTTTGTTGAGCTGACTCGAAACAAACCAAAGGGCTTAACCGGGCCACGACTCGCTCCTCCACGCATGGGTTTTACAAGACACGCCTGCTCAAGGACGCAGCCTCGCCTTCCCCGTCCATAAGAGGATGCATGACGAGGGACTTAAAACTTATCTCGACCACAGCCCCCGTAACATTAGCTTGTCGGGAGGAACTTGGCTCGCAGCTTCCGCATCTTCGCCCCGCCGAGATCCAGATGATGGCGTTTTTTGGCCCTCGTCGCGACGCGCTGGCTGGGGCCCGCCCGCTTGTAAAGGGTCTTCAGATTTGCAGCCCCAAATGGGTTGGCTCGCGGGTCAGCACTTTTCTGCTTCATCAGAATTACGCCATGAAGACAGCTGAGATGGTCTGCAATAATTTTATTATTTATATGTATATATATATAATTCTTTTTGTGCGATCAAGAAACGATGTCGTGGCCTTGCCCTTCAGACGCTTATACTTTACGCTGCTAGGGAACTTGCCGGTGCTAACACACTTGTCGAAAGTACGAACATCAAGAACCGGGCGGTGTTTTTCCCAAGAAACCTTCGCCACCAGGCACTCTGATTTGTTGAGCGGACTGAACAAATCTAGGACGCAACTCAGCCGTGAGTTGGCTTGTGACACCCCAAAATTTTGACCTTGTTTTATTAATTAAAATTTTGCGAGGAAACTAAAACTTTTATTTTCTGGGCTCCCTTTTTGATTTTTGAACCTTTTTCTCCCTTGCTAATATGGAGTTTTCCCCATAGAGAAAAAAACTTTTCAAATATGTTATTGGACTTGTTTAACCTCTCAAGAAAAAAACTTTTCTTTTATTAGTAGAACTAATTACATAATTAAATTGCTTGACCTTTATTTTCTTGAAAAATGGTTTTTCAAGGTTATATGGCCATATTTGAACTACAACCATTTGATATATTTATCTAAAAATCCAACCAAAATTTGGAGATGTCATGTGATGTTTTTAAATCACTTTTATACAAAACATCTTTTATTCTTGAAATATTTTGAGCTCTACACCCAATTTTCTTCTCCGTCCGAAAGCAACTTTGCACTACAACCCTTTTAAATAATTCTTTCTAGCCTCCACCAAAATTATGGGATGTCAGAGGAGCATATAATTCCACTTTGTGCAAAAACCCAGTTATGTTCTTTTGAAAATTTTGAGTGAATCATCCTCATTTCCATTCGGTCCAACTTGATGGTTTGTACAAAGAACCATAATTTTTCTTAATCTTTAGCCCTTGATTCTTTCTCCTACTTGTAGTCCTCAAGGTTAAACCCCTAAGTCCAGAGCATGCACTTATTGGATCATTTTTAGTTCATGAAAGGATGCCATTTATCTCCGTCTGCATTAGAGTTTTTGCAAAACTTGCACTAACAAGTTTCTCGTTTGAGAAATTACATCAGCCAAGATTATTGCACCCCTTCATCATGTCGTTCAGCGCCTCACCCGCACTACTACAGAGCCGGTAATTGCATAGGTGGGTTGGTGGTCTCCGACATGCTTGTTGATGTGTGGTAGTTATTGGTGTGCTCTCGCCGCCTGCATTTAATAAGATTCTTCGCCATAGCAGCACCCAACTCTTGCTGGCCCAATCCGCTGGCGGGTCTCATCGTTGCCCCCACATGCTGATCGAGGAGGCAACGTGCCTCGATTTCACACTCGGGTCAAGCACCAGTGCCCAATGGGATCGGCTGGTTGTGGAATGTCGCTGAGAGGGGTCCATTATCATCCCCTTTCCCACGCCCACCTTCTCGCCTTTGATCAAGTAGAGTATGGTGTATGGGGTTTTTTCACCGCAAACACATATGTCCGTGGTGTAAAACAACCGAAAGGCAACAAAAATGGAATATTATCAATATATATATATATATATATGTTGGTGCGACATGTAATTACTGTGACGGCGTCGAGCTTAGCCAAAGACGAAGGCCCACCTAGCGCGCCTGAGACTGAGGACGGGCTGCTATGAGCGGAGCGGCGCGAGAGGAGGCCCGGTTGCTTGAGCAAGTGATGGTGCGATGGTGTTGTTGTTCATGGAGTTGTGCGACGAAACCGCATCGGGAAATCATGTACCGCCTTGTCTCGATTTTCCTTCGCCCAGTTGATGATAATCGAACCAAGTTAGTAGCAAAATCATTTCGAGCAGTTACAGCTCATTGATCGCCTGCGTAGCAACTCATATTTGTCCTCGCTGCTTTTTTGCGCCCTCGCTGCTTTTTCTCGACCGCAGCTTCACCTTTGCGCTGATGTCCGCCGACTAAACTTTTTTTCGCTTTGCCGCCGCCGCTAAAACACCTTCCACGTGGCGCCGCCTCCGCCGGCACACGACCATATTGCAGCCGCTGGTCCAACGGGAGTCCCTTAAGTTCGCTCAAGGCCCGTTGAGAGGGGTGTCCCATTTGGGCCTCATCGGAGAAGTAGGGCTTGGCTGCAAGCCGGTGTTGCTTCTCCAGAGTCTAATCAATTTCCTCGTGATCTTGTCCGTAAAACCCTTTTTCTCCTTGTCCCACTTGTAGCGGGCCCCGATGAAGTCATGCTCCAAGGGGTTGGTGAACTTCGCAAGGGGTCTGGGAGACCCGCGCTTCACGCCTCCGTGTCCTCCTTATCGCATATGGGCCTTTTACCGAGGTAGCCACGGCTTCCGAGGCGATGCTTCCCCGTGTTCCTTTGCTGAAGGCTTTTGAATTTCGTAGCATTAGCCTTGGATGCCTCGGTAGCGCAAGTGTCCTCGAACTTTTCGAACTCCTCTTCCGTAAGTGTCGGATTTTCCTCCAGAATCTTAGACAGGGGTTCATCAGCCTCAATAGCTCGTTTCACCCTCCTTTCCAGGAGGCCAAATCATTGCTGAACATGCCAATGGCGTTATTGTTAATCTTTTTCATCTTCGGATCATCCCACGGTTGTTCTATGTTATCATCCCGGTCGGGGAACTTGAATCTCTTGTGCAACTTCGTTAGGAGCAACTGTGTCAAATGTTCTTTACCCTTAAGTCATCGCGCTTGATGTCACAGATTCTCGTAGGATGCATCCTACTTGGTTCCCATAGCACTTGCAGGTTCTTCCGCTCTAACGGCTCAAACTTGCAGTGCCATCTTTGTGATCACAAGTCGTCCAACCCTAGTTTGTTAGGTTTTCAGATCCTCTGCTTCTTATGCTTCCTCTTTTCGTATCGGCATCGGGCGTACTCTCCCACGGTACCTTCCCACCGTCTCGGGCCGCCATCGTGCCCGGGCGCCGCGGTGTCGATGTCGGCGCAGATTCATCATCGAGGCCGACCGCAAACCTTGCTTAGCAGTCAAATAGTCGAGGTACCCTTTGTTCACCCTCATAATCCATCTCTGCTCGCATCTTGGTCAAGGCCCGGCTTTTTCGTGTTCGACATGTTTCCTATGATTAAGTGGCCTCATTTATTTCTAAAAGTATGAATAAATGAGAAATGACATAAAAGAAATCTATGTGCCAAGACTGATATGCCAACTATGTAGCACAAATCATGCATTTATTCACGGGAAATTTCGGCATGACCTTTGCTAAAAAATGGACATATCGAGCGCCTGAAATTCACCGAAACGGAAATGAATCAACATTCCGGCATAACATAGGCCACTCGGATCATTTTCCAAACATGACATGTCCAAAACATGACATATGCACATATCACATGTCCAGTTCAAATTTCCATATAAATTCAGCTAATTAATAACTAAATAGATACCCTAATTAATTAACATGAAGAACCCTAGCAGAGAGGGGGGGTTTACAGAGAGTGCAGGGGCGAGGAGGTAGGCCCGACGACGGCCGGCATGGGAGAGGAGGGAGGCGAGGCCGACGGTCGGGGCGAGCACGCTGTCGCGGCGAAGCGCCGGCGCCGAGTCGGGGCGAGCTGGGTCGGGGGTGAGCGGCGGGGTCGGAGGCGAGCGTGAGTCGGGTCGAGGGTCGACGGGCGAAGCGCGGCAAGCGCTCGCGAGTCGCCGGGCGAGTCGCGGGCCGTGGTCGTGCGGCGGAGCGACGGGGCCGGAGAGAGAGGGGATTTGGGGGAAATGGCGAATGAAGCCGGGCGAGTGCAAAATTTTGGGTTAGTGGACGTAGCAGTAGCGCTGTATGTAAAACGCTGCTACTATATTCAGAGCTGCAGCGTTTCAGAGAAACGCGCTACTACTATGGTGCGAGCGGCAGCGTCTATGAGAAACACGCTACTTTAAGATCTAGCAGCAGCGGTTTTGTGGAAACGCCATTGCCATCGCGCCGCCATCGCCAGTTTTCCTTTTCTTTTCCTTTATTTTATCCCACTTTTATTTCCCGAGGCAAGGAACGAAGGGAGGCCGATATATATTGCATCATTTGATGGTTAAATATGTATGCAAAACAGGAACATATATATTACACATCATTGGACCCATGCATACGCACTCGCCTTCCATACCTTCAAGCAGTGCCCGGCGCCTTTCTCATCGCTTTCTGCCAGGCACTCATTCCAGCTTTTTCAACAGCTCATCGATTTCGCACCGCCCGCTTACGGAGGTCCTCGATGCTCGCCGTGACCATTGAATAGATCTCCACGGTTTCTCCATGGGTCGTCTGTTCAAGCCATCTTCGATGCCCCATGTACACGATTTTCCTGCACTCGCCATCTTTCCTTGACGTTAGCTGCCGAGACATTGTATCATCCATGCACGCGGCATCCGCAATATCCATGGCACACCGGCCGCCACATATACTGAATCGAGATAGTCCTCGCACTATCGTGATCGACAGCGTTTCATGTTGAAATACTCACCTTTGTCAAGCGCCCCATGTCTTGGCCGGTGTTTTCCATAACGTGTCTAACTCCTATTGAAGTAGCCCCGATACAAATTAATATTATTTCCTGGTTGTTTTGGCCTTGAATAAGCATGCTCATGTGAATGTATTTCGATTTCATGCACAACCGTGGGGAGGTTGTACATCCATACAAACACGGGCCATGTACTATGGTTGGTGTTCAGGTTGCCAAACGGATTCATGCCATCGGCACACGCGCAAGCACGATGTTCCTTGCATCACATTCAAAATACCGATAGAAGCTGTTCAACGCCTTCCACTAGTTTCCATCCTTCACGTGTCTCAGCTCGGATCATCTCCATCGCGGGCTTCTTCCTCTCCGTGTGCCGCGCATTAGAAGACGCTTATGTAAGGCGCCATCGCTAATCGAGACAAAAAATTGTGGCAATTTGAAACTTACCAGAGAGCGATCTCGAGGAAATCGCGCTTATTACTACGCACTTAGCAGAGAGCGCTTGTTATTATGCACCGCCATCGCTACTTAGAGTTGGGGGACACCGCCGGTCGATATTTGTAGCAGCATGTTTCGTTGAGCGACTATCGCTAAATCTTTATCGCCAATGAAGTTTACGAACTCCGGCCATAACTACTTAGCAGGAGCGCTTATTTTGAACTGCTGCCGCTAAGATTCTGTATAGGCTTTTCCCTAGTAGTGATATAGGATTGCAGGCTGCGCTGCTGACCTCTGCCGCACTGACTGCGGAGGTCAATACCTGGAAGCAGAGCCTCGAGCAGTCCGAGAGCGAGCTTGGCCGTGCTAAGAAGAAGCTCGAGGACAAGGAAGGTGGGTAACACCAGATAAAGTTATACTCATGTAAAAGGATTTGGTTGCAAGAGAAATAACAAGGATAACATGGGTATTTCAGGGGCCACGAACGAGGTGGCGACCCTGAAGGAGGCGGTGTCCGCGGCTGAACACAATGCGGCCGCGGAGCGAGCCAAGCGAGAGAAGCAGGAGGCGCGGGTGGCGGAGGTGCAGCAAGAGCTCCAGGCTCTCGTGGAAAAGCACGCGAGTTTGGAGCGTGACTCAAAGACTCGAGAGTCCGAGCTTGCGTCGGCTCTTGAGAGTGCCAAAGCCGCTAAGGCCGAAGACCACAAGGACCTCCAGATCTGCCCCGCAGCGTGTCCGATGCTGCCGCTTACCGGGTCAAGAGGTGAGCTCGACGGAGAAGGTATTCTGGTCTCAGATGCCGAGGCCGACATCCGGTGTTTCTTAGCGACCAGCTAAAGCAGCTGGTCGAAGCTCAAAAGGTGGCCGAACAGCCATGAAGGGCCTCATAGTTCGGTCTGTGGCCCAAGGAGGGCATGCCTTGAGCTACTTCGCCCGAGCGGCGGCTGGTGGATGCGTGTCCCTGGGTTGAAGTCGTCAAGCACTCCGCCTGTATTGAAGGTGCCCATCGGGCCCTTGCCCGTGCAAAGGTGCACTGGGCAAGATGGATGCTGAGAAGCTTGTAACGGACGCGCCACCGCCGGGCAAGGAGTATCGCACACCTGAGATGTATTATAAGGGTGTCCTGAAGGGTGCCCGCATGATTGCGGGTGAGTGCTCTAAAGATGTAATATTTGAGTAGACTCGCATTGTGTTATCCTATGCGCTGAAAACTTTTGTTCATATGCGCTAAGCAACACTTGTTAATTTAAAATATTACCTTCTGTGCGGCCGTTTATCAAATCTGAGAGATGGCAAGTCATCGGCTTCAAATTTCATGCCACGAGTGCTGGGGTGTTCGGATAAACTTGAGCGCTCTTGTTCCCATTTTTGGGTCCATCTAGGAGGCGCCAACACAACGTAACGAGGCAACCGGACTTATAATGCTTTAACACTCTCACTTAGCCATAGAATTTATAGTTTTAAATTTCGGCGGCTCTAGTGTTCGAAGACCGAGTTCGGGCGCTTATCCACGCTCGGGCCGGACAAAGCCGGTTCCTCGCACTAAGCGGCATAAGTCTTTAGGGACTCAAAAACCTCTCGAACAGCGACCAACTCTCGCTTTATCATGAAGGTCAGCTTTTAGCTTTCCATCGAGGCACTCGCCCAGCTCAACTGGGCGCAATCGCAGTGGTTCTCCCAAAGGCTATCTTAGCCGATACAACGGAATGTATGGTACCAAAACATGGGAGCCAGTAAACCCAACTATTGACCCAAGACATGATTCGAGCCGATGCATATAATGCTATAAGTTCAGTGGTGCCAAGACTTGTGAAAGTGTTCGACTTATCACACCATAATGTGGGAATTTAAGCCCTCAGTGTATTTAGCCGTACCAGAGTGTACGGATGCGACATGTCATAAATGAACATATGTATAAGAAAGGAATGCAATTATAAGCAAAAAGTGATGCATTGTTTATTCAAGAAATACTGCCATGAATGCAGAACAATACAAATAGTGCAGTAAGCAAGGGATGGGACTATTAAACATGTCCCCCTCCAGGGGTAGGCTGCGAATGGTGTATAAAACAGG